>MU867261.1:3737838-4357895 GCA_033996785.1 Trichosanthes truncata
AACATTCTTGGTAATTCTTATTAAGAAAAAGTTAGTTATTGAGTCCTTTTATTGGTCTGAAGATAACTTTCTTGAAGATTAGTTGACCCACCTTCCATTTTCTTTAATTCTTGAATCACACTAGGTTGTGGTTATAAGGTCGTCTTCTCTAGATGTTAAGCTAGTGTACTCATAAACTGATTCATCTGCAACATGTTTTTTATTTCTTCCACTGAACTCTCGATTGACCACACCTTCTGTGTCAAGGTTCGAGGTGATAAAGAATTTTGAGAAGCTAAAGCTTCTGTTCCGATTAGAACTAAGTCATCACAGGTTGTGGATGGGACCTTTTTTTCCAGCCATCAGGTCCCTACCCGAGGGTGCTTTAATACCAAAATTGATGTAAATCAGTTTATGAATCTTGGAGAAATTCTATTAATCAAAATGATGATCCAAAACAAAAGGCTAATGTTGCCTTAAATACTGTTTTAACAACTTACTACTGATAACTTGGATAATCGATAACCACTAACCTTTAACAAACAAAAGCCCTAACCTTAAAATACAGTAAAAAACTAAAATAGCTTATACAATTATTGAAGATTACCCCAAAAATTCAAGTTCTCAAAACTGACAATGCCCGAGATTATTTCAATTCAACTCTTGGATCATTTATTTTATCTTGTGGTATTATTTACACTAGTTCCTGTGTGCACTCACACTCCTCAACAAAATGGGATTGCCGAAAAAAAACATAGACACCTTCTAGAGGTGGCTCATTCTCTTAACACCCACAATGTTCCTAAACAATTTTGGAGAGAAGCCATTCTCATAGCAACCTTTCTTATAATCCAAATGCCTAGTCGAGTTCTCAATTTTAAATCTCCTAGAGATGTTTTCCTCACCATTCATCACCAACTCCAAAATTTTTCCTCAAATTTACCTCCTTGAGTATTTGGATGTTCTTCCTTTGTTCACAATCATTCTCCTCATCGGTCTAAACTTGATCCAAAATCCATCAAGTGCATTTTTCTAGGTTATTCATCACACCAAAAGGGATACAAACGTTATTCTCCGACCACTAGAAAAATGTACACATCTATGGATGTTACCTTCTTTGAAAATCAATATTTTTTCACCAAGTCTCAAATTCAAAGGGAGAATATGAGGGAATTTGATCCATTAGAAGTTGAGCCTATTTGTGTCATAACTCCTACTCCCATCATGACTGAGGTCTTAGCTCCTCCACTACTAAACGAGCTACCCATTTATATGTCTGAACAACCTATTGTTTCTAAACATGGAGTCTCACAAGTTCTTGAACTTGAAGTTTCACAAAATCGAACTCCTACCTTGCAAGACCCAGAATGTCAACCACCTGAACTAGACTCATCATCTTTAAATCCCACGGGTGAGAATATTATTCCTATGGCTCCTTTGATTGATGATGCAACACTACCAATTGCTCAAAGGAAAGGTGTCAAAAGTTGTACTAGTCATTCCATTGAAAAATATGTGCTTCCATCTTATCACGCCTTTGTAACTCAGTTGGACAATATTCAAATCCCCCATAATATTCAAGATGACTAAAAGATCCCAAGTGGAAAGAGGTCGTGGATGACGAAGTTAAAACTCTTGAAAGTTATGGAACGTGGATTGTTACTACGCTTCCTCCTGGAAAGAATCCCATTGGTTGCAAGTTAGATGGCAGTATTGAAAGATTAAAAGCAAGACTTGTTGCTAAGGGTTTCACTCAGTCATATGGTATAGATTACCAAGAGACATTTGCCTTTGTTGCAAAATTGAACACTGTATGTGTCCTTTTATCTTTAGCTGTAAATCAAGATTGGCCTCTTCATCAACTTGATGTTAAGAATGCATTCTTGATGGTGATCTTGAGGAAGAAGTTCATATGCAGATTCCTTCTGAAATGGAAAACAAGTCCAATAGAAGCCTAGTATGCAAGTTGAGAAAGTCACTCTACGGATTAAAACAATCTCCTCGTGCTTGGTTTGACAGATTTGCCAAAACTATTGTTAAAAGTGGTTATTATTGCTCAAAATGTCAATAATGATGGAATAGAATATGTCTATTTCTCATACAATTAGGGTTACAAGGGACCTATCTTAAATAGGAGAAAACTCTAAAGTATAAAAGGAAAGAATTTAACACATAATTACAATTCAATTATAACAAATAAATACAAATAAGGAAAGGATTAATCTCATAAACCAACACTCCCCCTCAAGCTGGTTTGAAGATATCTTCCTTTGCCAGCTTGCCAATTAGTTTGTCAAATCGTAACTTTGGAAGTCCCTTAGTTAACACATCAGCAATTTGCTCTGTTGTAGGGAGATAGGGAATACATATCACTCCAGTGTCAATCTTCTCCTTTATGAAGTGTTTATCAACTTCAATATGTTTTGTCCTATCATGAAGGACAGGATTGTGGGCTATGGAGATAGCTGCCTTATTGTCGCAGTAAACACGCACAGGTGTCATCTGGATGAATTTTAATTCTTCCAGTAGTCGTTTTATCCAAATACCTTCACAAATGCCATGAGCTAAGGCCCTAAATTCTGCTTCTGCACTACTTCTAGCTACAACACTTTGTTTTTTACTTCGCCAGGTAACCAAATTCCCCCCAACAAAGGAGCAATAACCAGAAGTGGATCTTCTATCTGTGGAACTACCTGCCCAATCAGCATCAGTGTAAATTTCAACACGCAAGTGGTCATGTTTCTTAAAAAGTATGCCTTTTCCTGGTGTTCCTTTCAAATATCTCAGAATCCTGTAAACTGCCTCAAAGTGAGTTGGACCTGGAGCATGCATGAATTGGCTTACCATACTAACTGCAAAAGCAATATCTGGACGAGTGTGAGATAAGTAAATAAGTCTTCCAACAAGTCTTTGGTATCTTTCCTTATCTTTTATCTCTTTCTCTGTTGCAGCTTGCAGTTTTAAGTTTGGTTCAATAGGAGTTTCTGCTGTCCTACAACCCAGTAAGCCTGTCTCTTCAAGTAAATCAATGATATATTTCCTTTGATTGACAAGAATACCCTCTTTTGACCTGGCAAATTCCATCCCTAGGAAATACTTCAAAATTCCCAAGTCTTTGATTTGGAATTCATTTGCAAGTTTTTTCTTCAAACTGTTCAATCCAGCCTCATCATTACCTGTAAGAATGATATCGTCAACATACACTATTAAAACAACCATCTTGTCGTTTTCAGTATGTTTATAAAAAATGGTATGATCTGCTTGACTTTGAAGAAAACCATAACTTGTGACTGCCTTTCCAAAACGTTCGAACCACGCTCTAGGAGACTGTTTAAGGCCATATAGAGATTTCCTTAATTTGCATACTTTGTTAACTCCAAGATCCACTTCAAAGCCTGGTGGTAAGTCCATAAATACTTCCTCTTCAAGATCACCATTAAGGAATGCATTTTTGACATCTAGCTGATAAAGAGGCCAGTCTGAATTAACAGCAATAGATAAGAGCACTCTAATAGAGTTAATCTTAGCCACAGGGGCAAATGTTTCTTGATAGTCAATTCCGTAGGTCTGTGTAAAGCCTTTAGCAACTAATCTGGCTTTGTATCGTTCAATGTTACCGTCAGCTCTGCACTTTATAGTGAACACCCATTTGCACCCTACTGTTTTCTTATCTTTTGGTAGCTCTACTATCTCCCAGGTGCAATTCTGTTTGAGAGCATTCATCTCTTCCATAACTGCTAAATTCCACTTTGGATCATTTTGGGCCTCCTGTATATTCCTTGGAATAAATAGGTTGGTTATCCTAGAGGTGTAGGCTTTATGGTTATCAGACAGTCTATGATAAGAAAGATAGTTTGCAATAGGGTATTTGGTACAATTACGGACACCTTTCCTATGGGCTATAGGAATATCAAGGTCAGACACATCAGATGAAGAGGGATTACCTGAACTTTCAGTATCATTCGTCAAGGCATTAGATTGGTTCTGTGATAAGTCTACTATCTGATCTCTGTTCTTTTGAGTTTGTGCCCTTCTAGTATAAACCTGAAGCTCAGGATTTCGATCAGTAAGATCATTTTGTAGTATTTCTCCCCCTGAAACAGAATTTTCCATGTTTGGCATATAAGGACTAGGAATTTCAGAACATATGATATTCGGGAGAGGAGAAGTGTCCCAGAAATTTTCTTCCAAGTCGGTAGAGATCTCCCCCTGAAGAGAATTTTGGCTAAAAAATGATTGATTTTCCACAAATAAAACATCCATACTTTCAAAGTATTTTTTGGTTAGAGGATCAAAACACCGATAACCCTTTTTGTTTGATGCATATCCTAGAAAAATGCATTTAACTGCCCGAGGATCAAGTTTAGATCGAGAAAAATTAGGAAGGTGAACATAAGCAATACACCCAAAGACTTTTAACGGTAAATCTGAATACAAGCGAACAGTAGGAAAGAAAATTTTAAATTGATCAATAGGTGTTTTAAAGGACAAGATCTTAGAAGGCATACGATTTATGAGATATGCAGCTGTAAGGACTGCGTCTCCCCACAAATAATTAGGAACATGCATAGAAAACATAATAGCTCGAGCAACGTCAAGCAAATGTCGATTTTTTCGTTCAGCAATCCCATTTTGTTGAGGGGTATCCCGACAAGAAGATTGATGAGAAATTCCTTTATCCTTCAAAAAATTATCTAAGTATTCATTAAAATATTCAGTCCCATTATCAGAATGTAAGATACTGATTTTTGTTTGAAATTGATTCTCAATCAGATTGTAAAAGCGAATGAAAACATCTTTGACCTCAGATTTTTTTGTTAGCAAATAAACCCAAGTTAAACGAGTATGATCATCAATAAAGGTAACAAACCAACGTTTTCCACTATGAGTCAAAACTTTAGACGGACCCCAAACATCACTATGAATTAAGTAAAAAGGTTTGGAAGTCTTGTAAGGCTTTGGTAGATACGTGGTACGATGATTCTTGGCAAAGATGCAATTTTCACACTGAAAAACTGAGCAATCAATTCCTTTAAATAAGTCTGGGAACAAATACTTTAAATAGAAAAAACTAGGATGTCCTAGCCTACGATGCCAAAGCATGATTGTTTCTTTAACAGAGAGAGAACTAACACTACTCAAGCCCTGAACTTTTTTATCACTAGTTGGCGATTCATCAAAATAGTAGAGACCATCAAGCATCCTAGCACGCCCAATCATCTCCCCCGAGTCCTGATCCTGAAAGACGCAATGAGTGTCAAAAAAGGTAATGCGACAGTTAGCATCCTTAGAAATTCTACTAACAGATAATAAATTACAGGCTAATTTGGGAACATGAAGGACTGATTGTAGGGTAATGTTCCTAGTTAAATAAATAGTTCCCTTTCCTGCAATAGAAGTGAAACTACCATCTGCAATTCGAATTTTTTCATTGCAATATACAGGAGAATAGGAGGAAAAAAGGTGGGAGGAACTGGTCATATGGTCAGACGCTCCGGAATCTATAACCCACGGAGAGGAATTAAGACAAGATAGGGCGAAAGGATAATTACCTGTTTGTGCCAAGGAAACACTAGGATTACCAGATGACGAAGTGACCTTTAGCAGTTTCAGGAGTTGATCAATTTGCTCTTGAGTGAGTTGACTGGAGTCAGCAACATTGGCAATGGATTGAGTGTTACTCTTCTCATTTTGCTTAGTACTCTTCCAATTTGCAGGCTTCCCATGGAGTTTCCAACAGGTCTCACGAGTGTGTCGAGGTTTATTACAGTAATCACACCATACTCGAGGCTTGGTTGGCTGGTTAGAAGCCTTATGTGCAGTTGCCTCAACCACCATAGCAGAGGTTTCGACAGTGCTAATAGATTTCTTGCCAAGCATAACATTGCGACGACTTTCTTCCCTGCGAACTTCAGAGAAAACCTCGTTAATAGATGAGAGAGGATTCTTACCAAGTATTCTACTTCTAACCTCATCAAACTCATCATTGAGGCCGGCAAGAAATTCGTAAATACGACTATCCTCCACAACTTTCTTGTGGTGAGTTTGATCTTTAGTTGACTCCCATTCATAAGTATCAAATAGATCTAGGTCTTGCCAGATTGTTTTCAGTGAGTGAATGTACTCTGTAACAGTGTTCTCCCCTTGACGAATTTTTCTTAGCTTGAGTTTCAACTCAAATACTTGTGATTGATTTCCCAGGTCAGAATACATCTCATTGACACTGTCCCATAATTCCTTTGCAGTCGAGTAACACATATAGTTGCGGCTTATCCTCTCATCCATAGAGTTGACTAACCACGTCATAACCATGAAATTTTCAGCATCCCATGTAGCAAACAACGGATCATCTTGGTTAGGTACTTTTTTCTCTCCAGTAATATAGCCAATTTTTCCTTGTCCGCGAACATACATCCGAACACTTTGGGACCAAAGAAGAAAATTATTCCCATTAAGTCGGATGGTAGTAATTTGGACATTGGAATGATTGCGTGTGTCAGAGACCTTGGCCATCAACGGCTTGTCTTCAAACATCTTGCTAATTCAAAGAGAGATAAACCCTATCAAACAACACTCAATGAAATCCAAAAACAATACCCAAACCAAGCCTTAAAAAACAGACTCAAAAAAGCAGAGAAATCCCCTGAAAAAACAGAGTAAGTCTGTTGAATAGGGGTCGGCGGCCGGAGACGTTGAACGGCGGACAGAAACGACCGGCAGGGATGAAGAATGCTTGACGGAAAGACAGAAACGACCGGAGATGAGCGGGTCGGACGGACGGACGCGGGTCAAGGTAGGGGAGCAGGTCGCGACTGCGTGGGTCTGTCTGCGCGCGTCTGTCTCAGTTGAACGGCTGGTCTGCGTCCGTTCACATCTGGCGGCGGATCTACGGTGGGGTCTGGCGGTGACGGCGGCAAGGGCTCAGGCGTCCGGCGGCGATGGCTAGGGCTTTGGCTAAGATTAGGAATAATTAGGGTTTTTTTTGTTTTTGTTTTTTGTGTTGCTCTGATACCATGCTCAAAATGTCAATAATGATGGAATAGAATATGTCTATTTCTCATACAATTAGGGTTACAAGGGACCTATCTTAAATAGGAGAAAACTCTAAAGTATAAAAGGAAAGAATTTAACACATAATTACAATTCAATTATAACAAATAAATACAAATAAGGAAAGGATTAATCTCATAAACCAACAATTATCAATGCCAAGCTGATCATACCCTATTCGTGAAATCCTCAAATGGAAAAATTGCAATCTTGATTATATACGTAAATGATATTATCATTACAGGGGATGATTTAAGGGAGATCCTCAATCTAAAAAGGATGCTTGCAACTGAATTTGAAATCAAAGACTTGGGAAGTTTGAGATACTTTCTAGAAATGGAAGTGGCACGATCTACGAATGGTATTGTCATTTCTCAACGAAAATATATTCTAGATCTACTAATGGAGACAGGAAATCTTGGGTGTAGACCTGCTGAAACACCTATGGATCCAAATCTAGTTCAATAACAACGTGAAGAGGTAATTCCAGTTGACAAGGACATGTATCAAAGACTTGTGGAAAAGTTAATTTGCCTATCACATACCAGACTAGACATTGCATATTCGGTTAATATTGTTAGCCAGTATATGAACAACCTAAACGAACATCATCTTAGGGATGTAAATAGAATATTAAGATACTTGAAAGGCACTCTAGATCATGGATTGCTGTTTAAAAAGTCATCAAACATAATGGTAGAACTCTATACTGATGCTAGTTGGGTCGGGAATTAACTAACTGGAGATCTACATCTGGATATTGCTTTTATGTTTGGGGCAACTTAGTCACGTGGAAAAACAAAAAACAAGCAGCCGTAGCAAGAAGTAGTGCTAAAGCTGAATATCGAGATCTAGCTTTGAGAATTTGTGAAGGGATGTGGATTCAAAAGCTTTTGAAAGAACAAAATATTTTGTGGCATTTAGGCAACAATCAACATAGCAAAGAATCATGTCCATCATAATAGAACAAAGCACATAGACATAGATCATCATTTCATATCTGAGAAGGTCAACAATAACACAGTGGAACTAAACTATGTTCTATCTCGCCATCAAATTGTTGACATTCTCATCTGAGAAGGTCAACAATAACACAGTGGAACTAAACTATGTTCTATCTCGCCATCCAATTGTTGACATTCTCATCAAAGCATTACTGAGGACAAGTTTTGATGAATTCAACTCCAAGCTTGGCTTGTATGCTATATACAATCCAGCTTGAGGGAGAGTGTAGATTTGTATATATTATAATTGTGTTTTTTATTAGTCTTTTATCTTTGAGTATTTTTCAATTTCCTTTCCTTTTATAATTAGTTTCCTTGGTTGAAACTTCTCTTGTAATATATTTTACCCATTATTAGGTTCTTTGAATAATAAGAAAATAATTTCTCCAAAATCATCGGTCCGCGATATTTGATTTTTGACAGCTGACTTGCAACAATGTGTTGAAGCAAGTGTTGCACGTCTCAAGATAGAGAAGTTGCGACTGTGACAACAGGCACCCCCCCCCCCCCCCCCCCCCCCCAAAAAAAAAAAAAAAAAAAAAGAGAGAGAGAGAGAGAGAGAGAGTAAAGTAACAGTATAAATAAATTTAAACCAAAATTAGAAGATGATTAACTTAAAATTGAACACAAATAAGCCATAAAACTCAAACATATGAGTGGCTTCGATCCCCGTATTCTTGTTATGTTGACTGAAATGTCAAATGAAGAGATGAAGCAAAATTATAGTTTGCTACAGCAAGAATTAGTGCATACCTTCCATATACCATATTGATAAAGCCAAGCTCCTCGTTCATATAACTCATGAACTGAACATCCTCTAAAACAGTTGAAGTAGGCTTGTAATCTCTACCACTGAAGTGCTCCGACAAACTATAACTCAACACCTAAGCAACATATGTCATACTTCTATCCAATGGATACCAGTACCTTATTTTTAGTAATTACAGAGGCAGATACAGTCTCACCTTTTCATTTTCAATAGTCCAATTATAACCTTTGCACAGTTGATAAAAGGAAAACACATCACCCTGACAACAGATTAAAAGTCAGTCGGCTGCCATGTTGGTAGTCGAATGTAGATTTTTTTGCTTCGATTCTTAATTGTTACCTCTGGAAACAAGGGGTAAATAGGCATCTTGTTCCCAACACCTAGTTGTTCATCTTGTACATTCAACAGCACATTGAACGGGATTCCTACTTTAATATTTCCATATGCTCGACAAATCATAGAACCTCCATAGCGATAAAAAGTGGCACTGATATTCTGGAATTATATTTTTAAGAAAAAAAGGAATTAAATTAGAAATCGGTGAGTGCAGACTTAATGACAAACAAAAACACAAACTATCGTGTTGGAAGATTATTATGTTTTTGACATGAACTCAAAGTAGTCCAAATGATCGAATAGAATGAACGGATTTGTTAGTCGCGATACCGATATACATGCTCAAAGTTGTATCAATGATTGATTAAGAGAATACTGAAACGGATAAGGCTAGAAATGGTGTAGCCTAAAGAGAAATCTTTCCAAGAAGCCTATCAAAGAATCTTTATTATGAACAAAAGTAGTGAATACAAGAAGGCAATTCTCTATTTATAGAGAATTGGAAAACAAAATAAGTATTAAAAATACTAAAAAGATACTAAAAGGAACTAACCAAGATTACTACATAATTAACCACTAATCCTCCTGCATCAAGAAACTTGGAATAGTGATTGATTTGTTTGCAAGCAATAATAATAAATGAGTAATAAAAAGAATGAATGGCTAAAAAGATACTCAATGAAGTTTTGTTTTTGTTTTTCCTTTTTTGTTTTCATATGTTGAGTCAGATAGCACAATAGAAATTCGCTTGAAAACGTAGTTTAACAAAGAGACTCGCTAGCTCTAAATAAAAGAGAAAACCAAGCTTAGAAGCCCGTGGAAGGATATGTCCAAGCTTAGCAACATTAAAGCTGACCATATCACTTTTGTAGTGGGTAATATAGAGAAAACCTGAAATACTGAAAAGATCCCTAAAATGAGCAACAGTTCCTACATTATACCACATTGTCTAGAAGGACAACGCCAGTTTGTTTTTGAGAGCTGGAATGAGTGGTTTGACCCTGATTCAAGAGGCTAGAGAGAAGATTTGTGATAGCTAAGATATTATCTTCTAAATCTCTTTTGTCCTACTTCACTAGTTTACTAACATAGGCATATTTCATCGAACTCTATTAGCCAACTTGAGAGAAAAAATGTAACGCCCCGCGTATTTTAGGTATGATTAATTTCGTCTCTTGGATTTATTTTCAACAGTGATGTTGGGATTAAACCATCTTGGTTTTAAGTTTTGGATACCTATGAAAACCCTTAAACTCGTTTGGATTGAATTAAAGTACTTTAGTTAAGTTTCTAATTATTGGAACTCTTCTGCTTTTAGGTTCAAGTTAGTTTCACTCTTTCGAACACGAACAAAGCGTATTCAAGTGTGCTTGGTGTTGATTGGTAAGCTTCAGAGCGTTTTAGCCTTTCGAATTCCTTTTTTAAGTGTGTATTAAGTGCTGTAAAATGGTCTTTACTCATTCGAAACCTCTAATTGTAGTTTCAAACCACTTTGGAGCTATTTCAAACATTTTCATCAAGTACCCAAGTTCTTTTAGATAAGGTTTAAGTGGTAAGAGTTGTTTAGACACTCTCTCCACTTGCTTAAGGTGTTGTAAGTTAGGCTTTAACTATTGAAAAATTCTTGTTGTAGTTGTAGTTGAGTTTGTTCCTAAGGAGTTCGCATCATCATTTAAGGCTGAAATCTAAGTATACCCCTCTTTGAGCATGTTCTAATTTGCTTAAAGGTTTTCAAACTAAGTTTAGCCTCTAAAATTAATCTCTTCGTTTAGGAACTCTTGAGATAATTTAGGAGCGCTCTAGGTAAGTAGTTTCTACTTTGTGAGTCTGTTTGATTGTAAGTAGCATGCTAGATGTTTTCTTGGTTGATTTGTGTGCGTTATATCTATTCTATGTTTTTTTGCGCTTTTGACGAGCATGCTTGAATGTTGACTTGTGAAATTTACATGATGTTAGCATGCTAATTTATTGAGCTTGGAATATATGTAGGAGCATGTGTTGTTTGGGCATGAGACATGGTCTAGTAGCATGCTTAGGTAACATGCATGTGGTGAGGTTGTGATGAGGTCAGCGGACCTTGTGAGCTTGCTAAGGATTGTAGGGAGAATACCAGTGCACCTTTGGTACAAATGGTCGAGGGGTGGTATTGTCACCATTGGAATAAGATGAGCATCGAGGCCTTGGGTACAAATGGTCAAAGGTTGGTGTGATGAGTATAAAAGGCATGTGTTGGAGCACCTGGAGAAGGGTCAATGCATTGCTAAGTCAACGATGCACCTTAGGTACAAGTGGTTAAGGGGAGATGCACAGTTTGAGGCCTTGGTAACATTGGTCAAGGGTCGAACACCGAGCTCTGTAGAGAAGTGTTGGGGCCTTGGTAACAGTGGTCAGGGGTCAGTACTTCTCGAAGAGTCAGTCTTGGAGAGCTTTGGTGAGGGCTATATATGAGTGTTAGTAGAACTGAGCGAGCATGGTTCGAGAATTCATGTGTTAGTGGCATAGCATGATGCGAGAATTCATGTGTTAGTTGCATAAGATGGTGCGAGAATTCATGTGTCGAGTGAGTCTTGTGCTTATTATACTTGCTTAGATATGTGTAGCATGATACTTGCGTTATTACTTGGAATAAGCATGTTTGAATGCGTGTGAACAGCATGTTGTTTGATGTTTGGTGGCTCACCATGTGTAAGCTACATACTCAGTATGCATTATGTACTAACCCACCACCAGATTTTGCAGGTGATGACGGATACTGTGAACCTGGTGATGCAGAAGATGAGACATGATGAAAGGAAACCATTAGTGATTTGTGGTTTCTTAATAACAGTTTTTCTTTGAAATGCTAAGATAGGTCTCTAGTTGAATTTGAATAAACGTTATATATAGGCATATACCTTCCATCCTTTATTGTTTATGCTTTCCTTGTCTTTGAAGTACATAGGCTCTTTTTGGTAGAACTTAGTTTATGGAATAAAAATCTTTGTTATTAGAAATTTACTCTTGTTCTGGTTTATTTGAATTGAATTTGATTAGAGTTTCTGTGATTTTGTTCATACTGGGAGTTGGGATGTGTTGTTCTGTTGCCAGGAGGTGTGGGAGTTATTGTTTAGTTACTCTAATTTATAGAAGTGTGATCCTTTGTCTAACATGTGCTAAAAAAATTTTGGGTAGCTTATAGTTACACCATTATGCTGCCGAAATTTTTGAAGCATATTGGTTGTAAGTGTTATAGTATATATGTAGATTTAGGAGCCTATTAATCCTTTGTCCTTTATTGTAATTTTACTTTTAATAGTTTAGGGCTTCCATGAATGCCTATATATATTTGGCTCTATTGTATAGAATGAATAAGAATGCTCTCATATTTGGTCTCACCATAACATGGTATCAGAGCACTAGGTCTTTCCTAGGGAAATTAGGGTTTTGTGAATTTTAGGGATTTGTGAACAATTAGGGTTTGAGGTTTGGAACACCTTTTTGGAGGGTTTGGTCTTCTACCTTAGGTTTGGTGTTTCACCATCGCTGCCAAGGTCTGCCATCGCCACCTTCACCAAAATCCACCGTCGCGCGCCACCTGTTGCCGGCATATTTTTTTGTCCCCAACCAAACCAAACGAAAGCCCACTTGCCGATCAATAGGTACGTGAAATCCAGTCGAAAAATTCCCTACACGTGGACCTCACGCACCGCTTGAAGATTCTGGCCTCATTCTCACGCGCTGGCGCGTGTGGGAGCGTGAGTCGTCGAAATTTGCTCTGATTTTGTGGCTTGCTGTTTCGTTCAATTCCCAACTTGTTTATGTGGTTATTTTGGTCATAATTGGCTCATGTTAGAAGTTTGTTTGGAAAAGAATTAGAGGTTTTTGATTAGGAATTCCTTTTAGATAAATTTTACAGCAATTTTCAGAAGTTTTGCAATCATTTGGGTCTGCTTTCGTGGTTTTAGATTTGATTTTGTGGTTTTAAATTCGTCATTGACCTATGGCGAAACGAGAACTTGCAGTGATGTCTAATGTGGTTCAATCGCAGTCTCAATCCACCCATGGTTCATCTAAGAAGCCATTTGTTAATTCTATAGCCGAGTTTGCCAAATTTCAACCAAACCAGAAATCATCGAAAGCATCTTCTTCATCATTTGCGCTTAACCCTATTACAACAATTACTGTGTCAGGTGACATGAATCATTGTCTTCTCTCTTCTTCTATCAAATGGGTCATAGATTCTAGTGCTATCGATCATATGACAGGTAATCTCAATTTGTTTTCCACCTTTTCTTCATCTACATCCCTTGCTAATGTTACTTTGCCAGATGGATCAAAATCGTCTGTCCTTGGATCTGGCACAGTAAATCTAACCCCATCTCTTTCTTCATCCTCTGTTCTACATTTACCTCAACTTTCCTTTAATTTGATCTCCATTAGTAAACTCACTCGTGACTTTAATTGTTGTCTTATTCTATCCTAGCTCTTGCTTGTTTCAGGATCTTGTGACAAGGAAGATTATTGATAAAGGACATGAATCTGGAGGATATTACACTTTTGATCATCAAGTACCAAAAGTTGCCTGTTATGGAGTCATTTCTCCTTTTGATGCCCATTGTCGTTTAGGTCATCCATCTCTTTCAATACTAAGAAAGCTTCGTCCTCAATTTCTTAACTTGTCTTCATGAAATTGTGACTCATGTCAGTTTGCCAAACTTCATCGTCTTAGTTCAAACACTAGATTCGATAATCGAGCAAGTGCACCTTTTGAATTAGTTCATTTTGATATTTGGGACCCTTGTCCAGTTGTGTCAAAATTTGGATTTCGATATTTCGTTACCTTTGTTGATGATTACTCTCGCATGACTTGGTTATATTGTATGAAGAGTCGTTCTGAGTTACTTTCTCATTTTTGTAACTTTCATGCTGAAATTCAAACTCAGTTTGGTGTTTCCCTTAAAATCTTGAGATATGACAATGCTGGTGAGTACTTTTCTGAAGTACTTAGTGCATACCTATGTAAGCATGGAATTCTTCATGAATCATCTTGTGCTGATACTCCATCACAAAATGGAGTTGCTAAATGAAAGAATAGGCATCTTCTTGAAACTACAAGAGCATTATCATTTCAAATGCGTGTTCCAAAGCATTTTTGGGTTGATGCAATTTCCACAACTTGCTTCTTGATTAATCGTATGCCTTCATCTGTTCTTAAAGGTCAGATTCCCTATCATGTTTTATTCCCAACAAAACCTTTGTTTCCTCTTGAGCCGAAAAAATTGGATTGTACTTGTTTTGTTCGAGATGTTCGTCCTAATCTGACAAAATTAGACTCCAAATCTTTGAAGTGCATCTCTTTAGGCTATTCTCGTGTTAAAAAAGGATATAGATGCTTTTGTCCTAGTTCGAATAAATATCTTGTATCGCGCGATGTTACTTTCTTTGAGGAGAAACCTTTCGATTCATCTTTGCCTAATACGAGTCAAGGGGAGGATGACGATCTTTTTATCTACACAGTTGTGTCTCCTACACCCTCTCCCGATCCATCTCCTTTGACATCTATCCCTACTCGCCCACCTATTACTCAAGTCTACTCTGAACGGCAACAACCTCCGAACGAATGTCTTGTACTAGAAGATTCTTCCTCATCAGATCCAGGACCAAGTGAAGAGCTTCCTATTGCTCGTCGTAAAGGTAAAAATTCTTGTACTTTTTCTATTTCCTCTTTTGTCTCTTATGACCACTTGTCATCTTCTACATGTTCTTTTATTGCATCTCTTGAATCTATCTCAGTCCCTAAAACTGTTCATGAAGCCTTGTCTCATCCTAGTTGGCGCAATGCTATGATAGAAGAGATGAATGCCTTAGATGATAATGGTACCTGGGATTTAGTATCTCGTCCTGTAGGAAATAAAGCTATTGGATGTAAATGGGTGATTGTCGTTAAGGTCAATCCTGATGGTTCAGTTGCTCAATTAAAAGCCCCCCTTGTTACCAAAGGCTATGCTCAAACCTATGGGATTGATTACTTTGATACATTTTCTCCTGTTGCTAAATTAACTTCTGTCAGGTTATTCATTTTCATGGCTGCTTCTCAATGTTGACCCTTGCATTAGCTTGACATTAAAAATGCATTTCTCCATGGTGATCTTCAAGAGAAAGTTTATATGGAGCAACCACTAGGGTTGTTGCTTAGGGAGAGAATGATAAAATTTGCCGTCTTCGCAAATCTTTGTATGGGTTGAAACAAAGTCCACGAGCATGGTTTGGAACATTTAGTCAAGCACTTGAGCAATTTGGAATGAAGAAAAGCAAGTCGGATCACTCTATCTTCTACCGACAAACTAAGAGTGGTATCATTCTACTTGTTCTATATGTTGATAATATTGTTATCACCAGAAATGATACATCAAGCATTTAATCTCTTAAAACTTTCCTCAAGGTCAGTTTCATACTAAAGACTTGGGAACGTTAAAGCATTTCTTGGGTATTGAAGTAATGAGAAGTAAAGAAAGGAAATATGTGTTTGATTTGCTATCTGAGACAGGAAAATTGGGAGCCAAGTCATGTAGTACTCCAATGATGCCTAATCTGCAACTTACAAAAGATGGAGAACCATTTAAGGATCCTGAGAGATATAGAAGATTGGTTGAAAAGTTGAATTATCTTACAATGACACGACCAGACATAGCTTATTTAGTAAGCATTGTGAGTCAGTTTATGTCTTCACCTACAGTGGATCATTGGGTCGTAGTATAACAAATTCTATGTTATTTGAAAGTTGTACCTAGACGTGGGATCTTATATAAAGATCATGGTCATATGAAGATTGAGTGTTTTTCAGACGCCGATTGGGCAGGATCAAGAGAAGATAGAAGATCGACTTCTTGCTATTGTGTTTTTGTTGGAGGCAATTTGGTCTCATGGAAAAGTAAGAAACAAAATGTAGTCTCTTGATCAAGTGTTGAATCAGAATATAGAGCTATGACACAATCAGTATGTGAAATAATGTGGGTACATCAACTATTGATCAAATTAGTCTTCAATACTACAGTTCCGACCAAGGTGTGGTGTGACAACCAAGTTGCCCTTCATATTGCATCCAACACAGTATTTCATGAGCGAACTAACATATCGAAATTGATTGTCATTTTGTTCATGAGAAAATACAACAAGGTTTGGTGTCTACTGGATATGTGAAGACCGGAGAACAATTAGGAGATATTTTCACGAAAGCTTTAAATGGAGTTCGAATAGATTATCTTTGTAACAAGCTGGGCATGATTAACATAATGCTCCAGCTTGAGGGGGCGTGTTATAGTATATATGTAGATTTAGGAGCTTATTAATCCTTTGTCCTTTATTGTAATTTTACTTTTACTAGTTTAGGGCTTCCATGTATGCCTATATATATTTGACTCTATTGTATAGAATGAATAAGAATGCTCTCATATTTGGTCTCACAATAACATATTTGGTATCACAATAATAGTAAATTTAGTAATGTTCCCTAAATTAGGTTAAAATTCTAGGAGCGTTACAAAAAATGCCCCAGAAATATAAAATTCTCATGCTCTTTGAACACATTAATACACTATACAATTCAGGAAGCACATCTTTTTACATGTCCTTATCTCTGAGTTGGTGCTACTTGTGCAAAAACACCGAGTCAATAGATCATATCTTTCTCTCATGTCCATACTCCTTGGCTTTCATAAAATATGTAACCTTCTCCAAATCATAAAATGGAACTTGGCTTTCCTGAAGTATGTAAGAGACCTTTTTCTCCTTAGGTATCTTTTCAGAAAAAATAAAGCAAAGATCCTTTGGCTCAATACCAAAACAGATTTTATCTGGAAAATATTGTTGGAAAAGAATAGGTCATTATCTCAAGAAGTAAAAAGTTCTCTTGATAGCACATATATATAGTTTTTTCTTCGAGTTCCACCCCTAGGTTGTTTTATAATTACAGCATTTCCATGATTTGTGCAAATTGTGTAGGTTTTTCAGAACGGTTTGGCTTTTGTTAGCAATGTATTTCATTTCATACATTGAGAATCTATTTCCTACAGCAAGAAAGAAAATTTAAAGGAGAACAACATATGAATAGTGAGTTGACAATATCTCTTACACATTTCCCAGACGAAACTGCCGAAAGTAGTCCAGAAGACTTGTGAACATTCACAATCGCATTATCCAAACTTGCGAACTCAACATACGTCCCGACTGTTGGACCACCTTTAACTGTGAGCTGAGGTTACAAAAGAAAGAAAATGCAGCCAAATTATATATCTACATCACAAATTTCTTTTTCTATTTTTAGGAGGGAGAAAAAGAGATAGAAGGCAAAATGATACATAGGCATCATAATCTGAAAGCAAAGAACCTTCATATCTTAATTTTCTCTATTTAATACTTATTTTTCTATATTCCAGGATCCATAAGTCAGTGACTTACTGTATAAGATGCACCTGGAAGAAGAAAAATATCATGGGGGTGGACTCTTGGTGGTGCATAGACTTCAATCTTTATTGGTTCACTTAATATTTCACGTCCAGATTGTTGTAGAATACTCACCTGTTTTCAAGAATAAATTTAACTTGTAAATTCAAACCCCTCTATGGAAATTGACAAATAAGTGCAACTATACAATATTGCAGATAAACACCAAGGCAACAGCAAACTTACATAAAGCGTTGTTGTCCCAAGTGATACAGCTTTAATTTTGAAACTTGAAGCTTTAACCACCCCATGACCAGTAATAATAGAATCATCAGTGTCTTCAAGCTCAACTATTTGATCCTCAATATGTACGAGAACATGCATGTAGGCAAACTGCATTTCAAAAAACTACAGTCAATGAATTTTTCCGTGTTCTCAATAGAAATAGAACATCTTATTAATAATGGAAGAACACAAAAGAAGAGGCATAAGGACCCTCCTGATCCAAGGATATCACGAAAAGGCCCCCAAACTTTTTTTTAAAAATAAGAAACAAACATTTCCTTGTCGAAAGAGGACTGAAGAATTCTGATAATTTCATTCATATCTCAATACTATATGACATTAGAATAAATACAATAAACAACACAAAACTTAAAAGGAAAGAATATTCTGCCGTAATCAAATCTTAAATAAACTTAAAGGAATATAAATTAAAAAGGAGATAATAAACCTAAGATACAAAAATACAATATTGCCGTAACTTTGACTATAATTAACAACACTCCCCCTCAAGGTGGGTTGTATATATTATACAATCCCAACTTGCAATTCAAATCTTCAAAGTTAGGTCTTGGTAAAGGCTTGGTAAGGATATCCGCTAACTATTGTTTGGTAGGCACATAGTTGAGTTGAACCACTTCATTATTGACCTTTTCTAAGATAAAATGCCGATCAATTTCAACATGTTTTGTCCTATCGTGATGAATTGGATTCTTGGCAATACTTATTGCGGCTTGATTATCACACATCATCTGTATTGGTGATGAACAATCCTTTCCTAATTCACTTAGGACTCTCTTAATCCATATGCCTTCACATATGCCATGAGCAAGTGCTCTAAATTCAACTTCTGCATTACTTCTTACAACCACAGACTGCTTTTTGCTTCTCCATGTAACAAGATTACCCCATACAAACGAACAATAACCTGAGGTAGATCTTCTATCTGTAATGTCACCTGCCCAATCTGCATCAGAATATACCTCAATGTTTCTCTTGTCTGTTTTCTGAAATAATAGTCCTTTTCCAAGAGTCATTTTTAGATATCTGAAGATTCGGTACACAGCATTCATATGTTCTTCATTGGGACTATGCATAAACTGACTAACCATACTGACGGCAAATCCAATATCAGGGCGTGTATGAGAAGGATATATAAGACGCCTTACAAGACGTTGGTATCTCCCCTATCGACTGGTGTGCCCTCATGATTAAGTCCAAATTTCTTTTGAGGATCCACAGGAGAGTCTGTTGGTTTACATTCTAACATGCCAGTCTCATTGAGAAGATCCAACATGTACTTTCTTTGGGATACAATTATACCCTTTTTCGACCGAGCAACCTCCATACCTAGAAAATATTTGAGATTTCCTAGATCTTTGACTTCAAATTCTTGAGCCAAGTGTTTTTTCAACATTTGTAATTCCAGTTCATCATTTCCTGAAAGGATGATATCATCAACATATACTATTAAGAGGGCAAGTAAATTTCCAGACTTCCTTTTAGCAAACAAGGTATGGTCTGACTGGCATTGTGAGTATCCAAGACTGAGAATAAAGTTTGTAAATCTACCAAACCAAGCACGAGGGGATTGCTTAAGCCCATAGAGAGATTTTTTTAATTTACAAACCTTTGTTGGATCAACATTCTCTTTGCATCCGAGAGGAATATCCATGTATACTTCTTCTTCTAGGTCACCATTCAGAAAAGCATTTTTAATATCTAACTGTTGGAGACCCCAATCAAGATTAGCTGCTAGTGATAAGATAATTCTTATGGTGTTGAGTTTAGCAATTGGTGCAAAGGTTTCCTGGTAGTCAATCCCATAAGATTGAGTGAATCCTCTAGCAACAAGTCTGGCCTTCAATCTCTCAATGCTCCCATCTGCCTTATGTTTCACTGTAAATATCCACTTACATCCAATAGTTCGTTTTCCACTAGGTAGATCTGTCACTGTCCACTTGTCATTTTTCTCAAGAGCTTCAATCTCATCTTGTACGGCTTTTTCTCCAACCAGGATGCTTCAGCGCTTCATGAATATTGTTTGGTACCTGAACATTATCAAGAATAGAAACAAATGCTCGATATGATTCAGATAACCCATCATATGACACGTAGTTCCCTATAGGGTGAATGGTGCAACTCCTAACTCCTTTCCTTACTGCAATTGGTAAGTCTAAATCATCAACTTCTGGAATTACAATTTCTTCTAGCTCACCTTTATCCTCACTTATGGGTTAATTGGAAGTAAGAACCGGTTCAGACGTTTGGGAGGGTTGATTTGTTCTAGAATCTATTTTCTCAACTTGTTTGTTTCTCCTTGTATATGTAATGAGACATTCACTAGCATTTGGAGGGACGACACTTGGATTTTTTTCAGGAGATACTGAAAGAGACACAGGAACAACTTAAGACTGAGGGTGAAGTGTGGAGTGAAGTACGGATTCGGGTTCAGTTTCATGTAATGAGGTCCACAACTGATTGTCACTCATGTTCTCCCCCAGACAAGAAGTTTTGGTATAGTATGGTAGATGTTCAAAGAATGTGACATCCATAGTGACATATACCCATTTTGTGAAAGGAGAGTAACATTTGTAACCCCTTTGATTTGGTGAGTATCCCAAGAAAATGCATTTATGGGCTCGATGATCCAATTTGCTACGATGATGGGAATAGATGTGGACAAAGGCACTACACCCAAAAACTTTAGGGACCAAATCAAGAGACTGAACACGAAGGTGGGGAAATGATTGGAGGAAGACTTGACGAGGAGTAGAGAATCCAAGAACCCGAGAAGGCATACGATTGATCAAGTATGTGGAAGTGAGAATGGCTTCACCCCAATAGAATTTTGGAACATGAGTAGAAAACATCAAACACCGAGTGACTTCAAGGAGATGACGATTCTTGCGTTCAGCCACTCCATTTTGTTGGAGAGTGTCAACACAAGTGCTAAGATGGAGAATCCTTTGAGCTGATAAGTAATCTCCAAGATAGGAACTAAAGAACTCTTTTGCATTGTCTATTTTGAGGACACGAATTTTGGTTTGGTATTGAGTTTGAATCATATTGTGGAAATATTTGAAATGTTGGTGAACTTCAGATTTTTCTTTCATAAGAAAGATCCAAGTAACTCGTGAATGATCATCAACAAAAGAGACAAACCATCGAGCCCCAGAGATATTTTTTATTTTTGAAGGGCCCCACACATCACTATGAATCAATGAAAACGGACTTGACGGTTTATAAGCAATGCAAGGATAAGGGTTTCGAGTATGCTTGGAAATCTGACAAATCTCACAATTGAACAATGCAGGATTTTTATTATGAAAAAGATTTGGAAACAATTTGGAGAGATACAAAAAATTTGGATGACCTAGCTGATAGTGTAATAACATAATTTCACTATCTTTGTTGATACAAGAAGAAGAAGACTGACTACTACTACTAGAAGTAAAAGAAAAGAACGAAGACTTGTCTCCAATTGCTAGTGAGCCATGATCATAGTTGAGAAGATAGAGTCCAGAACAAAGTTTAGCACTGCCAATCGTCTTCCCTGATTCCAAATCCTGAAAAACACATAAGTTTGGATAGAATTTAGTCACACATTTAAGATCACGAGTCAATTTACTAATAGAAAGTAAATTACAATCCAAATCTGGCACATGTAATACAGAGTCTAGATATAAATTCTGAGTAACTCGAATGGAACCTGTCCCAGCCACTTTGGAGTATGACCCATCTGCAATTTTCACAGAGGAGCTAGAGGTGTCAGCTTGATAGTTTTGAAACAGAGATGCATTCCCTGTCATATGATCTGAAGCTCCAGTGTCTACAATCCAGGGTTGTATCCCTCCTTTACTAGCTGTCAAGGCAGTAGGTATAACTTTCTGTGCCACCAGTCCTGCACTCTGAATTGTGTGACCGATGATCTTTTGCAATGCATCTATTTGTTCTTTGCTAAATGGTGCTGCCTTTGAATGAACAAAACTATCAGGAGCTACACTAGCAACATATGCCCTGCCATCATGATCATTGCAATTCTTAGGTTTCCAATCAGTAGGCTTCCCTTGGATCTTCCAGCACGTGTCTTTTATATGACCCACCCTTTTACAATGTTCACACCAAGGTCTTTCTCGTTTCTGCTTAGTGTCACCAAGCACTGTTGGGTTAAAACTACGGGTAACAAGTGCAGATGTTTCCAAAACTGTAGAGACTGAGTTTGATTTGTCTATCATTACACTTTTTCTACTTTCTTCTCGCCTTACTTGAGAAACGACTTCACGAAGAGTTGGCAGTGGATTGGTTCCCATGATTCGACCTCGAACTTCATCAAGATTGTGATTAAGGCCAAGAAGGAATTTGAATGTCCTCTTTTGCTCAAGGATTTTCATGTATTGGGCAGTATCATCGACACATCTCCAAGTATAAACTTCAAACAAATCCAGTTGTTGCCAATAACGAGAGAGAGTATTAAAGTACTCAGTGACAGATTTATCACCTTGGCGAATATCATGAAGAATTGATTCTATTCGAAACAATTCTGAAGTGTTCTCCTTACTCGAGTAAGTTTCCTTGACAACGTCCCAAATCTGATGTGCGGTCCCATACAACAGAAAATTTTCACCTATCTCATTGGTCATGGAATTAATCAACCATGACATGACCATGTTATTTTCGACCTTCCACTTCCTAAATTCCAGATCAGTTTCCTTAGGTTGCACATTCTCTTTCGAGAGGTACTCGTCTTTACCCTTGCCACATATGAACATCATGACTGATTGTGACCATTGGATATAATTGTGTCCATTCAGTTTGTGACCTGTGATATAGGCAGGTGATGATGAATCATATCCCCCTTGACCATTGGAGATTAGGTTGATTGATTTGGAAGAAGACATATCCAAAATAAAAATCCTGCAGATGAAATAAGTGGAGAGAGAGCAATAGAAAGAAGCTAGGTCAAAAGAAGTAAAAAAAAAAAAATTCAGGTCGTGGGTTAATAGCCGCCAGTCGTGGGGTGCTGCAGTCGCAAGTCAGAGTCGAAGTCGAGAGTGGGTACTGCACAAACGCGAGGAGACAATTGAGTCGAACGTGAGTGCTGCCCAGACGTAATCTCGATAGACGATTTCGAAGATGGGTGAGTCGGAGTCGCCGTCGAGGAGACGGACGGTGGTGATGACGGCGAAATCGCAAGGAGACTGAAGCGTTCGCGATTTCTCAGTTCGCGATTTCGCGATTTGGCGAGGGCTTGCAGTTTCACGAACTAAGCTTTGGAAGGAGACGACCGCCGTGAGGGTACAGTCAGAAGGAGAGAGACCGTCGGAGAGGTTGACGGTGGTTAGAGCTTCGGCGGTGGTGATGGCGGTGGTGGCGGCGAGAAAAAAAAAATAAAACTAGGGTTTTATTTCTGCTCTGATACCATGAAGAATTCTGATAATTTCATTCATATCTCAATACTATATGACATTAGAATAAATACAATATACAACACAAAACTTAAAAGGAAAGAATATTCTACCCTAATCAAATCTTAAATAAACTTAAAGGAATATAAATTAAAAAGGAGATAATAAACCTAAGGTACAAAAATACAATATTGCCCTAACTTTGACTATAATTAACAAGAAGGACAAAAAAAAAAAAAAAGGAGTCCCAATTTGCTACGATCTGCATCAAGCCATCTCCACCAATTGGTGTTCTTTGTGTAAGGCTGGAAACGAATCACAGAGCCAAATTTTCCTACACTGCCCTTTCACTCAGCTGTTTTGGGACATCTTGTTGACGTCTTTTGGCTGGTCTGCAGTGTTCCCTCTCGACATAAAGGATTCGCTTTCTATCATCTTCATGGGACACCCTTTCAAGAAGATCAAAGCTATGCTTTGGATGAATATCACTCGGGCTTTCTTTTGGGTGTTTTAGAAGGAGAGAAATCATAGTCTTCTCGGACAAAGAACAATCTTTTGACAAGTTTTTCGATCATGTTATTTGTTATGCTATATCTTGGTGTAAATTGTCTAATTTTTTCTCTTCTTATAGCTATGCTTCCCTTTTAACCAATTGAAAAAGCCTTTTGTAACCATCATGGATATTTTATCCTTTTTTGTAAATTTCATACATCAATAAAATTGTTGAAAAAAAAAAGAAAAAAGAGAGAGAGATCTGCATCAAGCCATAATTTTTTTTTAATAAAAAAAAGCTTAGAGATTTACACCAAGAAAAAGCAAAAAAATCTAACCAAATCTCAAAAAATATTCCAACTAGCATCCTCCCCTTGAAATATTCTTCAGCTTTGAACCACAATCTCCACAAGAGGGCTATCAACCTATTAGACCAGAGTTTGACCGCTGAAGTAAGTCCCAGTCATAAGCTTAAAGAAAGTGTCCGAGATACTGTACGGGAAACACAAGCTAACCTTGAAGATGCTGAACAGATCATGCCAGCAAGAGGCCATGAAGGGGCAGGCCCCCAAATTGATAAACGGATGCAGCAAAACACTTATTGATGAAAGCAAAGCCGGACCACCTTTGCAGAACTATGACGTTCAACATTTCCTCCATCAACTTAGAACTCAAGGACACAGTTATACAACCTATAGAACAGATTCTGTTCAAGTAAGGTCGTATTTCCTCCATCAACTTCAAAAACCAGGATAGGAAAGCCAAATGTTTTCAAATTTTCAGAGGAAAATATGGTCTTAACATTAACTTTGGCAAATTAGGAAATTATGAGGATTGACATTGTGGAACAGACCATCTTACATCTATAGCTAATGTCTTTGGTTCTAAAGTGGGTGAATGGCCATCCATTTACTTCAGGCTTCCCTTTAATGGTAAACATCGTTCACTGTCTTTCTCGGCTCCTATAATTGGAAATTTTGAATGCAAATTGCTCAAGAAGGAGCATTCTCTTATCTCCAAATGTGATAGGCTATCTTTTATACAAGTCCTTTTTTTCTAACCTCCCCAGCTATCACGTCTTTGTTTCCTATTCCAACATCGGCTCCTAACCTTATGGAGAATGTTTTTAGGAATTCCCGATGGGAGGGCTCAAATAAGGAAGTAATATCCACCTTGTTAAACAGAAAGAGGTGCAACTACCGTTTGCAATATAAAAAGAAAGAACCAAGCTTTACTCTCAAAAGTGGATTTGGAGATATATGACAGAAAAATGCTCTATGGAGGAGAGTTATCATTGAAGAATATGAAGCTTCAGATGTTGATTCTTAGCCAATTATAATATCTCATCGCTTCAAGGGTGCATGGGCGTGGATCCTCAAATTTACACACTAAGAACAAGGTATTGTGCAAGATAGGCTGTGGCAATAATATTAGCTTTAGGCATGACAAATGGGTGTCCAACTCTTCGCTAGCTCAAGATTTTCCCGAACTCAATGCACTTGCTTCCTGCACTCCTAGATAGCTCCAGCAAGGGAGACATAGTGGTTTTAGATTTTGTAGATTACTTAACGATGAGAAGATTTCTAAATGGGCTACTCTTTCCTTCAAGCGCTCATTGACCTCTCTATCAGATATAGATGAAAAGTAGGATTGGCCTCTAGAATCCACAAACCGATTTTCAGTAAGATCTATATTCCAAGAGCTCACAAGCAAACACGATCCTGAACAAAATTGTTGTAAAATTTTGAGGTACAAATGCCACGAGACTAAATTCTTCATTTGGGAACTCAACCATGAAACCATTAGTACTTAGGATGTCATTCAAACAGAAGGATCTGTTCCCCTTGCCATCTCATCGAGCTAGTGTGTTACATTTATAAAGGAGTCTAAATCAAAGGCACTTATTAATATCTTGTGATCTTTCAAAAATTCTTATATGTTCTTCCATCTTCATTCATATGGCCAACCGCTTTCGCCACTGGTACAAAAGTTTTTCTATTGTCAATTTTGGGGCCACCCCTTCAAAAGAGAGAGAATATATAGTTAGAGCTTGTTAGAGCTTTTTTATGGTCCCTATGGATTAAAAGGAACAATCAGATATAAAAAACAAACCCCTTTATTTCATAAGATTCTATGAATTGGTTTTTATACGGGCTTTTACTCGGTCTAAATGTTTTGTCTCCTTTCACAAATTATTGCTTAAATTGAACATTTGCACGTGAAGATGATTGATCTTCTTTGAATAGATAATTCAAAGAATAATCAACCACCCTTTGAGCAAGGATATGGCATTAACAATATATCCTTATTGATTTCTTAGATGACTCAACCGAACAAAAATCCTTTTCAATATTTTTCAAGTGCACGGAAAAAGCCATTCATTCCTTACTTCAAAAGATACTAAAGGCATTGAAA
Source organism: Trichosanthes truncata (assembly GCA_033996785.1). Classification (NCBI taxonomy): domain Eukaryota; kingdom Viridiplantae; phylum Streptophyta; class Magnoliopsida; order Cucurbitales; family Cucurbitaceae; genus Trichosanthes; species Trichosanthes truncata. The sequence continues at coordinate 3,763,995 of MU867261.1, forward strand.
AGGAAGCCCCAACCAAAGGAATAGAAGTTGAAGAGAATCAATTCCAGCAGGAATTAAATATGAAAATTGTAGGATATTGTTAAAACTCCACTTTGTGGGGGTTGGTTTCTCAAGAGTTTTGAAATTGTCAGTTAGGTCTTATTCTTTTGGATTAGAATCCACTCTTACGTTAGATGAAAAACTATACTTTCTTTTTTTTTTTTAATAAGAAACTTGTATATATTAACAAAAAAAGAAAGAAACAACCTAAGGGCTAGGGGAAGGACCCACACCCACAAAAGAAACTAAAGAAAAGCTTTCCAATTGTTCATGACCATGGAGAGGCAGTAGTTACAAAAGAATTTTCTATGGCTAAAACACCACCAAGAAGATGTGTATTGTACATTCCTACAAAAAAATTCAAAAGACGAGACCTTATCTTCAAAAGTATGAAGACTCCTTTCCAACCAAATATGCCAAAGGAGTGCTCTAGCCGCACAACTCCAAAGGATTTTAGCACATTTAGGAAGCCTCCAATCCTTAAGGGCTTCAACCAACTAACCATCAATTTGCTTGGGTAAGCAACAAGAAAGACCAAACATATCCAAAAGAACAGACCACCCACTAGCAGCAAAAGGGCAGTGTAAAAAGATGTGATAAATAGACTCTTCGTTTTTAAGGCAAAGGCTGCAAGCCGTAGGAGAAAGAGCTCAATTTCTACACTTTCTTTGAAGAAGATCTTGAGTATTTAAACCTACATTCATAATTTCATCGAGTAAAAATGAAAGAATACAAGGACTAGCCAAGCTAGAACAAAACGAAGCTCCAATCTAACCAAGTAAGATTTAAAGGAAAATTACAAAAATTGTGCCTCAAGAGAAACATGGAACCTCACAGGGACTTGTTAATGCTAAAAGTTTGAGAGAATCAACTTTTAGGACTAGCCAGTCTGCTCTATTCCATTCACTATAGAGATGTATATACAAGTGTACAAGGTTAACGTAAGTAGGAGAAAGTAAAAAGATAATAAAGGACAACCCAATTAATATATTTACAAAAATACAATTATACTAATATAAGGACTCTAACATTTCCCCTCAAGTTGGAGCATATATATTTGTTAAATCACCAATCAACCCAAAAGCTTAAACTGATAGGTTATGGTAAATTTAATTATATCAACACTCTAACACTCTCCCTCACTTGTGGGCTAGGAAATTTGTAAGAGGCCCAACAAGTGGAAATCAATATTAATTGGGGAGGAAACGACTTCACAGGGGTTCAAACACAGGACCTCCTACTCTGATACCATGTTAAATCACCAATCAACCCAAAGCTTAAGCTGATAGGTTATGGTAAATTTAATTATATCAACACTCTAACAATATTCACCATGTCCAACTTGTTAGAGAGGTAATCTATTTCTGCTCCATTCAATGCCTTGATCAAGTTATCTCCTAATTGCTCTCCAACCTTCACATATCCTGTCGATACCAAACCTTGTTGTATCTTCTCACGTACAAAATGACAATCAACCTCAATGTGTTTAGTTCGCTCATGAAATACCGAATTAGATGCTCTATGCAGAGCTACTTGATTATCACACCATAATTTGGTCGGTATTGTGATATCAAATCTCAATTCAATAAGAAGTTGACGTATCCAGACTAATTCACATACAGATTGTGCCATTGCTCTATATTCTGACTTAGCACTTGATCATGACACCACATTTTGTTTCTTACTCTTCCAAGAAACCAAATTACCACCCACGAATACACAATATCCTGAAGTTAATCTTCTATCTTCCTTAGACCATGCCCAATCAGCATCTGAAACATTCAATGTTAATATGCCCATAACTCTTATATAATAAACCACGCCCAGGAGCTGTCTTCAAATAACACAAAATCTATTCCAATACAGCCCAATAATCAACAGTAGGAGAAGACATATACTGGCTCACAATACTCACTGAATAAGCTATGTTTGGTCGAGTTACTGTAAGGTAATTGAGTTTTCCTACTAACCTCCTATATCGTTCAGGATCTTTCAATAATTCTCCCTCTTTTGTGAGCTGTAAATTAGGCATCATCAGGGTACTACATAGCTTAGCCCCTGACTTCCATGTTTTAGTCAACAAGTCAATTACATATTTCTTTGTGATAACATGATTCCCTTCTTGCCTCTCATTACCTCAATTCCTAGAAAGTATTTCAACATTCCCAAATCTTTTGTGTGGAATTGACTATGGAGAAAGATCTTGAGTGATTGGATACCCAATGTGTCATCGCCTGTAATAACAATATCATCAACATACACAACCAACAGGATGACATCATTTTCAGACCACCTATAGAAGATAGAATGATCTGACTTGCTCTTTCTCATTCCAAAGCTTTCAATCACCTGAGTAAATTTTCCAAACCATGCTCGTGGACTCTGCTTTACAAGGATTTACGAAGGCAACATACCTTTCCATTTTCCCCCTGAACAACAAACCCTGGAGGTTACTCCATATACACCTCCTCCCCAAAGATCACCATGAAGAAGGGCATTTTTAATATCAAGCTGATGCAACGGCCAATGATGAATGGATGATAACAAAATGAATAATATAACAGAAGCCATTTTAGCAACAGGAGAAAAAGTGTCAGAATAGTCAATCGACTCAACTCTATAAGTTTGTGCATAACCTTTAGCAACAAGGCAAGCTTTCAACTGAGCTACAGACCCATCTGGATTGACTTTAACTGCAAAGACCCACTTACAACTAATAGGCTTCTTTCTTGCAGGAAGAGAAACTAAATCCCAAGTACAATTGTCATCTAAGGCAGTCATCTCCTCTAGCATTGCAGCACGCCAACCAGGATGAGACAAAGCTTCATGCACAGTCTTAGGAACAGATATAGACTTTAGGGATGCAATGAAGGAACAGGTAGAAGATGACAAATAGTTATATGAAACAAAAGAGGAAATAGGATATGTGCACTGACGCTTACCTTTACCAAGAGCAATAGAAAGATCATCGCTTGTTTCTGAATCCAATGACGAAGAAGTATATGGTACAGGGCATGGAACTGAAGAGGGTGGCCGTCGAGAATAAACCTAAGTGATAGGTGGGTGAGTAGAAACAAGAACAGATTGAGATGAATCGCTAGAGGGCTCACAAGAGGATAGAATGGTGTAAACAAGGAAATCATCATCGTCCTCTTTATGCTCCCCCTTACTCTTACTCGAAGATGAAGAAAAGAAAGAAGAATCTTCAAAGAATGTGACATCAGGAGAGACAAAGTAATGATCGAGACTAGGATAATAACACCGATACCCTTTTTGGACATGAGAATAACCAAGGAATATACATTTTAAGGACTTTGGATCTAGTTTGGTGAGTTGAGGGCGAACATCTCAAACAAAGCAAGTACAACCAAAGATTTTAGGTGTAAGAGGAAATGAAGGGAGTTTGGGGCACAAAATACGATAAGGTATCTCAACCTTAAGAATGGAAGAGGAAATGTGATTTATTAAGAAGCAAGTCGTCGATTCAACATCAGCCCAAAAATATTTTGGGACATTCATCTGAAACATTAAGGCTCTGGCTGTTTCAAGAAGATGGCGATTCTTTCGTTCTGCAACCCCATTTTGAGATGGAGTATCAACACACGAGGACTGATGGAGAATTCTATGTTCACTTAAATAAGAATTAAGAGCATGGGAGAAGTATTCTTTAGCATTATCACTCCGTAGAACTTTAAGGGACCGCTAAATTGAGTTCGAATTTCAGCATGAAAGTTACGAAAATGAAAAAGCAACTCAAAACGATTTTTCATTAAATATAACCAAGTTACACGAGAAAAATCGTCTACAAAGGTAACAAAATATCGAAACCCTCTCTTGGACTCAACAGGGCACGGACCCCAAACATTAGAATGAACTAATTCAAATGGAGCACTAGCTCGTTTATTGACTCTGGGATACAGACTCAAACGATGAAATTTAGCAAACTAACATGACTCGCAATCTAAAGAAGACAAATGATTAAACTGAGGACGAAGACTCTTCAAGACGGAAATAGATGGATGACCTAGACGACAATGTTCTTCAAAGGGAGAGGACACTTTAGCGCATGGATCGTCTGTGGATATTTGTGGTTCAAAAATGTAAAGACCTCCAGATTCATGCCCTTTACCATTAGTCCTCTTCGTCAAAAGATCCTAAAATAAACAATAACCAAGAAAGAATGAGACACAACAATTAAGATCGTGAGTGAGTTTACTAACCAAAATCAAGTTAAAGAAGAACTGTGGTAAACTTAAAACAGAAGACAATGAAATTGAGTTGGTAAGATTGACAGTGTCTGATCCTAAAACAGGAGAGGTGTTTCTTCAACCGACCCTAAACTGAGCAATATATGACCGAAACAAGCACACCACTAGAGTGAGAGAGGAATTCCAAACAAACCGACAAAAAATGAGCAGACGTCGACGGCTCACGCTCCCACACGCGCCGGCGCATGAACAAAATGACAGAAGGCGACGGCGGCACGTGAGCTTCACTCGTAGCTCCGATCGGGACCAAATTTCGAGGATAGGCTAACCAAAGGATGGGCTTTCTAATGGTGTTGGAGGTGAGATAAAACAATGACCAAAAAAAGGCCAAATCGAAGGTGGCAGCAGTCTAGCGATAGCAGCGAAATTTGATGCTAATCGAAAAACTGGGTTCACAAAACCCCAAAAAAAAAACATATGGGTTCTAAACTCAAAACCAAAAGTTCTCAAAAACCCTAGGTTAACCAAACAAAAACCCTAATTGACCTAAATCTCTGATACCATGTTAATGCTAAAGGTTTGAGAGAATCAGTCTGCTCTATTCCATTCACTAAAGAGATATATATACAAGTGATAAAGGACAACCCAATTAATATATTGACAAAAATATAATTGTACTAATATAAGGACTCTAACGGGGCTCAAACCTCCTCCCAAGAGCTCTCACACCCTTTAAAGATTCTATTGTTTTCGATTGTGTAAATAGGGGTTTGGCTCCTTCTGCAGGGCAGGTTTTTGTATGCCCTTGTTTTGTGTATTTTTGTATGCCTTTGTTTTGTGTATTTATTTTCATTATTCTTAATGAAAGCTTCGTTTCTCATAAAAGAAAAAATAATAAAAGTTATTCCCATGGCTGTACTTGATAAATAATATTTAGGGTTTTATCACGTATATACCATAACAGGTGATCTTTTCCAAAGTCAAAAAGGTCAAGAACCCCCACAGCTCTCAATGTGAAATTTTGATTCACATAAAACCATGAACTAGTTGAGCTTTCAGTTCCATTTATCTACTTTTTACTATTCTTCTTTTTTTTTTTTTAATTATAGTATAAGAGAAGGGGAGCTGTATAAAAGAAAAGAAAACTAAAAGCACCCATACAGAATTCTATAGGTAAAACCCGCCCAATTATCAATGAGTTTTCAGTTGTTTAACATGTAACAAGACATGTAATGGCGCAGAACTGCCCATAAAATAAATGAATTTGAATTCAAACCTGGGAGGAGTCAAAAGTACTTCCATCACTAATCCCAGCAGCTAAATCAACAACTTGAGAGCCTTCTTCCTGATAATTTTAAGATTCCCATGGTGAATGCAGATAATATGAGGTATTAATAGTCAAATCAGAACATACCAGAAGGCTTATTTCTTCCTGAGAGCTAATCTTGATCCAGTCAACATCGGCAACATGAACCTGTACAGCATTATAACCTTCTTAAGTAAACATGGAGATGAAAACTAAAGCCTTTGCCAGTACAACTAGGAACTTTCTTAAAAGAAAGCAGAACATTCATTAAGAATGAATTTTTCAGTAACCTTATCGACCAAAAATATTATTTGCTTAAAAAATTCATTAAAAACTAATTTGCCTCCAAGTGAAATAATGCTTTAAGAAAAGGAGTCCCAAGTAGAAATCAACATAACGTATCCTCCATAGCATGAGCATGAAAAGAGGTACATATAGAAAAGGCAATTGTACAAATATAATCAAGTTCCTTACAATTACTAATACTTGCAAAAATAACGCTATGGAAAGATAACATTACCACAGCTGAAGATGATAGTGGTGGATTGAGCCCAATGTCATAAACCGTCACACGTGCAGTCCCCACATCTATAGGTGACAACACTAACTCTCGGCATTGTATACCTGGAGCAGGTTGAATAACTTCAACAATACGAGAATCATTCACAACGGCATCCAAGAAACAGCTCCCTCCAGTAATCGACATATTTACCTGTGTTATAGCATTTATATTAGTTGTGTATTATTGCAAATATCATGTTTTTTTTAACAAGAAATAAAACTTTTTATTGATGTAATGAAAAGAGACTAATGCTCAAAAGATACAAACTCCACAAGGGAGTGAAAAAGAAAACAATAAAAGAAGGAAATAAAATGAGAAAATTACAACGGAAAAATAAAAGCATTCCAATTAAGACATAAATCATGAAAAGAGTAATCAACGTAAAAGTTAGAAAGAGAACACCATGAGGAAGCGTTGAGGACCACGGGAGTTTGCTTGATATAATTTATAAAGTTACAGGTTATGTTTAGATTCCAATTAGTAAAGTATCATTTATTGCAATTTTACTTTTTTATTAGAATAGGGCTCCCTTGGGTATACATATATGTGTGAGTCTATAGTAAATTGCTGTTTTCCAAGACTTCCAGCATTGTACACCCAAACAGAATGGTGAAGAAAAGTCAAGCATCTAAGAATAAAGATCATGCTAAGACAACTTGATTGAAGAGAAAAATATGTTTGCAATCTGTTCAGAAATATTGGCTGAGTAAATGAGCTTGAAAAAAACATGAAGAAGAACAGAACTCCACTTTCTTGGTTCTAATGAACAAGCAAAAATTTAATGGTCCTAAGATTTATAACGTCCAAAAAACACTCACAAAAAACCAACAAATTAAAACAGAGAAGGAATTTTGGTTGTGGGTCTTGAGCATGCTTTCTAACAAGAATGTTCTGCTTTCAACACCGCTTCCTTTGGCATGTTGCTTTCTTTGTTGTTTTATGGGGGCTTTGGCTCCAAAGAAATAGGATAACTTTTAGGGTTACGAGGTTTTGGAGAAAAGTTTGGTCTTGCATTAGATTAGTTGCATCTCTTTTGGAGGTTGTGCACTCCAAAGGAGTTCTGTAACTAGCCTTTGTTATTAAATTGCCACTTGACCAAAAACTTCAATTGATAGGTCAGGGTATAATTAAAACTTTTAATATATTCTGAACAGAATCTTTAATCGGCGAGTGTGCTGGCCTTTTGAAGCTTGAATATCGTATTTTTCCAGGAACTCTAATCCCCAAGAATCCACGATCAATGATATATATTTGCTCTGTTAGAAAGAAACCTACAGTATCGTGTTGATGATTTTATGAGCTTAAAAGCAACATTTCCTGTTGGAATATTTCTACATCGTAAGTTGAAGTGGAATTTCTACGTTTGAAGGTTATTTGTACGCTGCCTCAGGACTAGTTCCTTTTAAGAGGGAAGGATCAGGTAGTAGAATTGGGCAAATTTTACTCGTAGTTTGGCTATTATGTTGGATCCTATTGAGAATTTTATGTACATGAACTTGCTGTTTCTATTTTGTTGAATTGGTTAGTTACTTCATCAATTCGTTTCAGTCTGTTTGCTTGATCGCTAAGTAGTTTACTGTGTTAGTTATATGGCTTAGTTGACAGCCTGAAGTACTATGACCACAATCGCAAAATTAGAATTGAATAAAGATTTCTTTAGAGTAATCTTGGAAAATTATAAATGTTAGGCTACATCAGATATAAAGACACTGAGAACGAAGTTGCAACATGAAAGGCATCAAATCAATGCATCTATATTCGAAGTTAGGCCAACTGATCACATAAAGTCTGGGAATCAAGATTCTACCTTGAGATCTGGATTGAAAAACAGCAAATTGTACTCTGGTCGGACCCTTAGAGTAGAAACAAGCTGCATTGGTGAACAGATCAAGTGGTAAGAACCAAGTAAAGAAGATAATATGACTATCAACAAATACATAACAAGCATAAGAACGGGCAGTGGAAGGACTGGTGTAAACCAATTAAGAAAACTCAAGATATGTTTATTAACTTCAATTGGTAAGGAATGGCTAGCTTTTATACTAGCCTACAAGCAGTTAAACAGTAAATGTAAAAAGGCTGTAAAACTTAAAACTACCCCAACTAATCTTGGAAATCTTGAAACTATGCTTAAAAGGTCACAAGATTCATAAAGAAACAACAATCCTTAAATAGGAAAGCCAAATTACATCAAATTGCCCACCCCTAAGAAAAAACTCATCCTCGAGTTTAGTTTGATAAAACAAAAGAATCTGGAGCATGGTATTCGACAATGTCGGCAATATTGAATATGGGGCTGATCTGTAAATCATCAGGAAGTTCCAAACGATAGGCATTATCACCAAATTTCTTCAAGATTCTAAAAGGTCCCATCTTCCGAGCTTTCAATTTATGAAAGGAGTTAGCTGGAAATCTTCCTTTTCAGAGATGAATCATGACAAGGTCGCCTTCATTAAACTCCTTTGGTTCGCGGTGGGAATCAGCATGTTTTTTTAAAGGAAGAATTCATGTGTTGTAAGTGTTTTGTAACTTCCTTGTGGATTTCCACAATCCGTTCAGCCATAGATTCAACTTCCTGGTTAAGATCAACAGTAGAAGGGAGATTAGCAAGATCAACGGTAAGTCTAGGGACTTTAGTATACACAACCTCAAATGGACACTTCCCTGTAGATCTATTGCACATATGATTGAAAGCAAATTCAGCTTGTGCCAAAGTTAGATCCCATTGCTTAGCTTTCTCACCGCCTAGAGACCGAACCAAGTTTCCTAAGGTTTGATTGTGACTTTCAATTGTTCGTCCGTATGAGTATGGCTTGTTGTGCTAAACCTTAGACCTATATCAAATTTTTTCCAAAGGGTTTTCCAAAAATAATTCAAGAATTTAACATCTCTGTCAGAAACAATGGACTTTGGTATACCGTGCAAGCGTACAATTTCCCTACAAAATAGGTTAGCTATATATACCGCGTCTGAGGTTTTTTTGCACGGCAAAAAATGTGCCATTTTACTAAATCGATTAACTACAACTAACACTGAATCATAACCTCTTTGAGTTTTTGGTAAGCCAAGGACAAAATCCATGGAGAGATCCTTCCAAATAGATAATGGTATAGAAAGAGGAGAATACAAACCCGTATTTTGTCCCTAAACTTTAGTCATTTGACAAATGAAGCATCGTTTGACGAAGTTTTTTTTTTTTACAAGAAACAACTTTTCATTAAAGATATGAAAAGAGACAAAAGCTAAAAAAGAAACAAACTCCACAAAGGAGTGAAAAGAAAAACAATGAACAACAAAATAACAAAAACAAAAGCATAGTTTGATGAAGTTAAAAACGTCCTTCCTTGGCTGTGGCCAAAAAAATCTGCTAGCAACCAATTCCATTGTTTTGTCTCGGCCAAAATGACCATCTAAGCCTCCACTGTGTAGATCTTTAATCAAAGTTTCTCTTAAAGAAGTGAGGTATACACAACCTATCATTCTTAAAAAGAAAACCATCAACAAGATGAAAGTCTTGACAATTTACATGATCATAACAGTGTCTCCAAATGTTTTTGAAATCATCACCACCTTCATAAGTTAAAGGTAAGTCATCAAATGCAATAATTTGTCCCTTAACACAATGAGTAAATTTACCTTCCTACTTAAAGCATTTGCAGCTTTATTGGTTGCCCGTGTTATGTTTAATAAGGAAGTCAAATCTTTGGATAAAAGACAGCCATCTAGCATGCATCCTATTGATATTTTTTGGGTTTGAAGGAACTTTAAAGAGTAATGATCAGTAAAAAGAATTCCTTTCCAATCAAGTAATGTTTCCATTGTTTTAGTGCACTAACTAGGAAATAAAGTTCCTGCTCATATGTACTCCACTTCCTCCTTGAATCACTAAGCTTTTCACTAAAATACTCAATTGGGTGATTATTTTGAGTAAGCACCGCCCCAATACCTCCTCCAGACACGTCTACTACCACTCCAAACGGTCTTGTAAAATCTAGGAGAGCAAGGACTGGAGCTGAACTAAGCTTGTCCTTTAGTATCTCAAAGCTGGAACTTGTTCAATTTGCCAATTGAACTGGCCTTTCTTGAAGGTACTAAAATGTTCAATAAATTTGATGATATCCACGGCGTAAATCTACCTTTGAAAACACACATGCTACACCCAATTGGTCCAAAAGATCCAAAAGTCGAGGAATTGGAAACTTGTACTTGATAGTAATTTTGTTAATAGCTCGACTATCTACACAATGCACCAAGATCTGCCTTTCATTGGAGTTAATAGAGCTGGTATGGCACACGGACTTAAGCCTGCACGAATGTGACCTTTGTCAACCAAATTGTGAATTTTCTCATGAAGGATGATGTATTCTTTAGGACTCATGCGATAGTGTGGAAGATTTGGAAGTACAGATCTTGGAATTAGATCAATATGGTGCCGGATTTCTCTCAAAGGAGGTAATTTTGATGGTATTTGCAAAAATTGAGGAAAATCATCAAGTATTCGTTGCACCTCACTGTTTGCAATTGGTCTCTCAGTTTCTTTTTCATTTCCTTTGACTATCCAAAGCCCAAACCATCGAGTCTTCCTTTTCAATGAAAGGTTTGCCTTTAAGTACAGTGAAAATGGATTTTCCTTTGCTTTCATCTTTCTTTCCTTTTTTCCCTACCTATGTGAATTGCTTGAAGGTCGTAATGCCAAGGCTTCCCCAAAAGAACATGGCATACATCCATGTCAAGGACGTCACACACAACTTGATCTTTATAATAACTCCCAATGGATAAAGGCACCGTACAAATGGAGTTAATTAGAGCCTCTCCACCTTTTTTAATCCAACTAACCTTGTAGGGGTTTGGATGAGGATCGATTTTGAGGTTTAAAGCTGTGACAAGCTTTTGGGACACGATATTTTCAATGCTCCCACTGTCAATGATAACATTACAAACTTTGTCGTTAATGGTGCACCTTGTGCGGAATAATGAGTGTCATTGGGGATAAGTCTCTGTTTTGGGAGTAAGTAAAATCCTTTGAACAATGCAAGAAAGTTGTTCGCCATCGTCGGGTTCGGTATATGTGATCAGTGTTATTAAACTCGTACGATACACGAGTTGTATCGTACGATTCAACTCGAAATTAATAGAAATCGATACAGATCGTGATTTTGAATCGGAAATGAGAGGTATCGTACGATTCGGAATATTGAATCGTACGTATCGGCTTGAATCGAAACGGTACGATTCAAAAATCAAAACTAAAACAAATGAAAATGGAAAAATACCGTGCGTTGTGCATTGCCGGCATGTTAGCCGGAGAAGAAGACTTCGTGGAGCTAGCCGGAGAAGAAGCCTTCGTGTTGTGTGTTGAAGAAGAAAGAAGAAGGAGAATGAAAAGAAAACATAAAACATAAAAAGATGAGGACCTCGGGAAGATGAAGAAGAAGGTTGGAGAAAAGTGTGTTGAAGAAGAAAGAAGAAAGAGAATGAAAAGAAAATGAAATGATTAGCCTTGTAAGTTGTGATTTTGGAAGAATAAAAAAATTAATATAACTAAAATATCTTTTATAGTGACTTTTCAATTCTTTTGAATTTTCACCTTTTGTATTAAATTGTTTATTATTATCTTTTCAAATGGTTTTTTATCTCTTCACTAACGTGGGTAGTTGTTTTTAATGTTTTCCATACTTATTTTGAAGTAGTTGATGTTTTCTTTTCTTGGATGTCTTGAACTTTGAAATTAACTTATGTTTTGATACTTATTGGGGAGTTATTTAATATTTGACTATTTATTTCTCTATTTTAATATTTTTTATTTGTATTTATATTTTAATAATATTTATCAAATTAAAACTTACGATACACGATACGTTACGATATACGATACACTAAAATTTAATTTCGATACTCGTTTCGTTTCACGAGTTAACAACCTTGTATGTGATGTCTTCCTCTGGTTATTCTTCTTCTTCATCTTCACCTTGGTCATTTTCATCAATTATGGTTACTACTTTTCGTAAATGGCACTCATTAGACAAGTGTCCTTGCTGCCCACAGCGGAAACATTTGCCTAAAGTGGGTCTTGCATACTGATTTTGAGTTTTCTAGCCTGTGGATTCTTGACTTTTGGCACCTTGATTGTTCTTTGCAGTTTTTTCTTCTTTTCCCTTTGTCATGGGTGCATTAGATGAACTTCCTCCTTGAAAATCAGTACGTCTAAAGCATTGTTTGGTCTTTCCCAGGGAGTTTTCTTTTCTGGTTGTTTCTTCTTTTTGTCGATTTGTCCTTCAATCTTTTTGGCCCATGAAACAGCTTCGGTTAGGTGGCCTAATGGTTGTAATTCGACCTTTTCTTGAATGTCCTGTCTTAAACCGGATATACATCTAGCAATTCAATATCATTCCCCTTCAGCAAGGTTAAAACGAGTTCCCAATCAGTTAAATCCTTCAGTCTAGTCTCCCACCGGTCTTGACCCTTGTTTGCAATGATGGTACTGATTGAAGAGGTTATGCTCAAACTTTCCTTCAAAAGTTTCATCATTTTCGGCCAAGTCTTGATGGTTCTTTTTCTACAAGCACGTCAGTTACTTTTATAGTTGGATCCACCACGCGGATACTCCACCTTTGAGCTTCAAAGCTACCAATTTTACCTTCTTTTCTTCCGGAATGTTCATATAGTCAAAAGTCAAGAAAATCTTCCACATCCAAGTTTCCATTGAAGCTTGGCAAATCAATCTTCATTTTATAATCATTTGTAGTCCAATTCGGTTGCTGGTTATGACAAAAGCCCCCTTGCAGCTGTACTAATTGATTTTCATGCATTGGTTGGTGTTGTGGAAGTAGAAATGCCTCCTCTAAGCTGGATGAATCAAGTTCTTGATGTGCATTTCGTTCATTTCCTTGTCTTGGTGGATGGATTTGGTTAATCAATTCTCTGAATCCTTCTTGATTGTGATTTCCCATTTCACCAGCCATTCTCTTTTTCTTTTCATAAGAAACCAAGCTTTCATGGAGAAAAAATGAAAGAATACAAGGGCATCCAAAAAACCAAGCCCAGAGAGGGAACCCAACTACAGAAAGGGGTTCCAATCAAGTAAAATAAGACCAAGCGGATAATTACAAAAAATCTTAGAAACTGACACCCAAAGAGAAACATAGAACCTAGAACCTGGCGATGGAACCATACCTCACTATGGTCTCTCTCCACCCCTCTAAAGATTCTATTGTTCCTCTCCCCCACAAAACCAAGCAATTGCACAAATCCCAGCCTGCCACAAAAACTCCCCATTTCGCCAGCCATTCTTGCATCAATATTCACACATTCTTGAATTGGTGGTTGAGGTCCAATATTCCTTTCTTCTCTTGCTTCTTGTGGTTCAAATTTTAATTTCTTTCTAGTTGAGCAGCCATGGTAGCATCATGTGATGTAGTCCTCCGAGAGATTCTTTAACCAACAGCAAGCATTGGGTTGACGTTCATGGAGATAAGACTAAAGGTGAAGAAGTAAATTCCATTCCGGTTCTATCCTTCTCAATACCGGTGGTGGTGGCAGTCATTTTACCAGCCATGAAAAGTACCTTTCACCAGGGCTCTGATACCAAATTTGGTGTAAACTGTTAAACTATTGATATAATTAAATTTACCATAACTCATCATCTTAAGTTTTTTGGTTGATTGGTGATTTAACATAATATCATAGCAGGAGGTCCTATGTTTGAGCCCTGTAATGTCATTTCTTCTCCAATTAATATTGATTTCCACTTGTTGGGCCTTCTACAAATTTCCAAACCCACAAATGAGGGGAAGTGTTAAAGTGTTGATATAATTAAATTTACCATAACTCATCAGCTTAAGCTTTTAGGTTGATTGATGATTTAACATAAACCAATTAAGAAAACTCAAGATATGATTATTAACTTCAATTGGTAAGGAATGGCTAGCTTTTATACTAGCTTACAAGCAGTTAAACAATAAATGTAAAAAGGCTGTAAAACTCTAATCTTGGAAATCTTGAAACTATGCTTAAAAGGTCATAAGATTCATAAAGAAACAACAATCCTTAAATAGGAAAACCGAATTACATCGAGGACAAAAAGAAAAAGATTGCATGGTTCAAGAACTTCTTGAACTCAAACTACTCATCATTAAAAATAAATACACACACACAAGTTCCCCCTATATTTAGAAATAATAAACAGGAAATTTGTTAGGACCATACCTGTAAACGTATTGCATCTGTCAAAAGTTTATCTGAGCTATCAAGCCACTGGGCAGAATAATCATCCCTCACAGCATCATTAAAGCCAATGACAGTCGCACGAACAATGCACTTGAAGAGCAAAGACTTCAACTCAGAGCAGTAGTAAAACATTGGAGGTTCAGGGGGGAGGAGGGATTTCAATAACACAAGAAGGAAGATCTCAACACCATTAAAACAGTTATCTGCATTACATGCATTTCACCAGTATAACCCGCACCAAATAAATAACAGTACATGTGCTCATAATACTAGGAACGAATATTATTTTTTTTATTTTTTAGTTTTTGATAAGAAATCTGAATAATGCATTACTCAAAAGAAAATCTTCAGCAAGAAATACTTAACTACAAAATCTTCACACGAAATAATGATAAATAGCTGAAAAACAAGAAAAGATTTTACCTCTCCTGATTCATTTTGCAAGCTCAAAAATCTCTCCCAGCTATACGTAGACCTCTTTGAACCATACAGCTCATCCCAGTAAGCCAAACTTCCACAACTGCTAAGTTCCCACCTCAAATGAAGAGAAGATGAGTTTACAAAAGGTTCTCCTAAATCACTAACACCAACTGCAGCTATTCTTATAGTGCGACCATTCACCACAGTGACAGGAGCAACACGAAGTCTCATTGAACCCCACTCAGCTCGAATTGCAGTTCGTATGACATCGATTTTATTCACTGAATAATACCATCAGTTTACGAAAATATTCAGAAAGATAAAACTTTAGAATGAAATCAACAACTAAAACAATCGACAAAGGGAGTTTACACTTGATAAATAGAAACAATTGATACCAGGTTCATCAGCAATTAAAACAATTGAGGAAGGGAGTCTACACGTGACTGAAACCAGAACTACTGCAATTGCAGGTGTCGGATGGCCATCTCCAACCAAATTACCCCGTTTAAATTGAAGTTTCTGAGTCATTTGAGTCAGAATTAGCATATATCAGGGATCCTTCTTAATCAAGTAGAATAATAACAATATTACTAATGAACGACAGAAGAAAGAGAAGTACATAGGTTCCTAGTTTTTGACATTGAATTTGATATGAACCATAATTTTCAGATACTTGGTGCACAAAAACTCCACCCTTGCCAAAATCAGGTTCTTCATCCAGAATTTCAACAGTTTCAATAAATTCAACACCTTGACCCCAATGTTGAGGACCACCACGAAGCATGACATTAGAACGTGTTCCAGGAACAAGATGTAACTTATCCATACTTTCCAAACTATCAACTTCTGCTTGAGCCAAATCAACCCAAAAACCACCAAATTGACTACCATCATCCATGTGCACGACAAGGAGAGGTGGATATGCAGCAATTTGTAAAGATGCTTTTAATAAAATAGGCCCGTACAAAGAGAGATCAAAATGCTGATATTCTTTATATAGTGTGGCTTGCAGCATAGTATGACCAGAACCAGAAGCATAGACAGAAGTCCATGAACAAGGGGGGCCATAGGAAGGATCACGCAGCTCAATATTTTCTAGCACGTCCAGCAAAGGCATCTCCCATGTTTTATTTTGAATTTTGAAAGACTCACTCTCAACTTTCCACTTTACATGGGAATTAAAAGCATCACATCGATAGAAATAATCACCTACAAGTGAGAAATCAATGTTAAAAAAATTAAATTAAAAAAGGAAAAGAAAAAAAAAATCATAAAAAAGCATAAAACTTAGAAGTCCGAAGATGTCTAGGAAATCAATCACCATTTGATGACTGCATTGTGACAGCCGCTTGAAGATATGACCCCACAACAGTCTCCACAGGGAAACTAGGAAGTATCATCATGGATGCGGGCAGGGCTACTTCAATTACAACCTACCATAATTTCAAAGTAAGATAAGCAGAACTTATTTAACCAGATCAAATTCCCAGATTTAGGTTTACTAAAGCAGAGAGAACAAGTTAAACATGAATTATACTTGATAGGAACTATAAGAGTTGGTTTCCTCATCGTAGAATAAAAAAGGCAATAGGGACAATGAAGGTGCATAAAGAAAAATTTTGCTATGGTAGCAAACCCCCAGGCGTTATTTCATTTTATCTGTATTATTTTGTTCATTATTTTTATGGGCTTTTTTTTATTTGAGTCAGATCTGTACTTTATAGAGGGCTTCACCCATTTTTGGGCCTTGTTTTATGAGCATCAGGAGAGTGATACCCTAAAAATGTAAGCTTTATTGTTTAGAGTTGGCCTACATTTCTTATGTATTTTATTTGTTTTTGTTGTAACCAATAGGAGGATTTTTTTTTTTTTTTTAACAAAATACAAACTTTTCATTGATTCATGAGAGGAAGGAAAAATGCTCGAGGATACAAACTCTTGATAAAAGGAAGAGAGAAAATAAAAATTAGAAAACAGAACATCACAAATAAGAAAGAGTGAATAAAAGCCTCCCATTAGGACGATCTTTATTAATTGAAAAAATCTATCTTTTACAAAGGGGACACTAGTATTTATACTAGTGTAAATCTTTTTTTTTTTTAATTCAACATGTGGAGTTGAAGATTTAAATCTCTAATATTTTAGTCGATGATATATGTCTTAACCAATTAAGCTATGCTCAAGTTGGCTATAACAATGTAAGTCAGCAGTCCATAACTGACCAATAAACTAATCATCTAACAAACCAATTAGTTGTTGGCTAACAAACTAACTACCAACGGCTAGTAATTATACTAACAAAAGGTCAAATAAACTACTAGCAAAGTTATTTACAAATGACCCTACATCAAATTTTATTTCTTTTATTATTTTGTCTAGGCTTTTATCTAAGGCAGAATCTATATTTTAGTGAGCTTAACACATTTACCACGTTGCGGTGAGTTTCTCTAGTTAAAATATTGCGCCACAACTTAGGTATTATCAGACTGTAGACTGTTATTTTTCAATTAATAAAAATTAACATTTTTGTTTACATTAATTTGCCTATTCAATCATGAAACAATAACATTTCGCAGTTCTTCTAGCAATGATATTGGTAATTTGGAAGCCCTTTTGTCATCCCCTGTTTGGGGGGAGGGGGTGGTGTTCAACAGCCCTAGGATCTCTCCTTCAGCATACCATGCACTACTTTCCACCTTCCCTGCTAACTATCGAACTAGCCTTCTATGCTTTTTTTTTTTTAATGAATAACTGAATTTTCATTGAGAAAAAAAGAAAGAATAAACGGACATATAAAAGAAGCCCACAAAAAAGGGCTCCAATCAAGTAAAATAAGACCTGACGAGTAATTACAAAAATGCCTTGTCACCGATGCCCAAAACAAAACATAGAATCTTTTTTTTTTTTTTTTTGATAAGAAACCAGAAAAGGTATATTAAACCAGGACCAGCAAGGGAAAGACAACCTAAGGGCTGAGGGAAGAGAGAACCCTCACCCAAGGAGCTACATACAGAAAGCTTTCCAATCATTTAATAACACATAAAAAGGGTAGTTACAAAAGAATTTGCTAAAGCTATGGCACCACCAAGCTGTACTTAGCTGTACAAAATCCCAAAAAATACCCAAAGGAGTAGTCGTATCTTAAAAAATTCTTCGATTTCTTTCCAACCATAAGCTCTAAAAGAAAACTCTAGAGGCAAACTTCCACAGCAATCTGTACTTACCTTTTAATCTCCACCCCCCAGAGATTCAGACAGCCACCCATCCACCAGCTTGGGAAAGCAAGTCTGCACTTCAAAAAGATTCAAAAGACGTTCCCAGCATTGTCTAGCAAAAGGGCAGTGTAAAAATAAATGGTCCAGAGATTCTTCATGCATGGAACAAAGGGAGCAAATGGAGGGGCAAAGAGCAGAGCTAGGAGACTTTTTTTGTAGCCTTTCGTGAGTATTCAAACTTCTATGAGCCACCGACCATAAAAGATTTTAACCTTCTTCGGAATATTAAAGTTCCAAATCAACTTGGTCAACGAGCACTTCAAAACCTTTCTAGGACCTGCCAAATGGAGGACAAGGGATTTGGTGGAGAAGAAACCTCCGGGGTCAAGAGACCAAGTGATTCTATCTACTCCTTGGCCCAGACGGAAGGATTCTAGCTTCATCGTCAGCTGAACCCAATCTTGTAACTCTCTATCAAACACACCTCTTCTCATACTTAAGTTCCACGTGCCCTGCACATCATCCTAGCACTCAGCCACAGTAGCATCTGGCTGCAAAGATAACACAAAAATTGCAGGAAATTTCGCTTGCAAGGAAGAATCCCCGAGCCATTTGTCCTTCCAAAAATGAATCCTCATGCCATTACCCACCTTAAACTTAATAAAGTTCTCATAAATTGGCCTCAGCTTGGCAATGTCAAACCATGGTCGATTCTTTGATACTTGTCACCACTTGTCTCCAAAGGGCTTCCTTTTCCATAGAGAAACGCCAACACCATTTAGTAAGAAGGGCTGTATTTCTATGCTCCAAAGAACCAATCCCGAGACCTCCATGAGAAATAGGCAAGGAAGTATTTTTCCAATTTACCAAGTGAGAACCTGCTTTGAAATCCCCCCCACTCCAAAAGAAATTACGAATCAGCTTCTCCATATCCTTAATGATTGATTTCGGAGCTTTAAGGAGGGAAAAGAAATACAAAGGCAAGCAATTCAGAACCGAAGTTACGAGGGAAAGTCTACCCCCCTTAGAAAGAAGAAACGCCTTCCACTTGAAAATTTTCTTTCTAAACTTATTGATCATAGGCTCCCAGAAAACCCAAGACCTATGATTGCCTCCTAGAGGAAATCCAAGATAAGAAATTGGAAGACTTGTGGAATTGCACCCTAGAGTGGCAGCCTGGGCATCAACCTCTTGGCCATCAATATTGATCCCAATCAAAGACGTCTTGGCAATGTTTAGACTTAGCCCCGAGCAGCACAGAAATAAAGAGATCACTGCCCACCAACGTCTAAGCGAGGACCGACCAGCAGGGCAAAAAATGACTGTGTCATCTACATACTGTAAATGAAAGACCATCAAATTTCTATTCCCAACATCCCACCCTTTCAAAATCCTCTTCTCCAAACAAAAATGAACCAATAGACTTAAAGCATCTCCTATAAGCGTAAAAAGAAAGGGAGACAAAGGGTCCCCTTGTCTTAAACCCCTACGAGCCACAATCTTCCCCCGAGGACGGCCGTTATTAAAAATCGAGAAGTTAGCCGAGGAGACACAGCCCCATATCCATCTCCTTAAAGTCGAACCGAAACCCTTTTTGGCCAACACATCATCAAGGAAGAACCAATCAACTTTGTCGTAGGCTTTCTCATAATCTGCTTTCAGTAGATAACCCTTTTCTTTCTTAGCTTTCACCTCCCCAACCAGTTCGGAGGCCACCAAGATAGCATCAAGAATTTGCCTTCCCTGAACAAAAGTAGCTTGGGTATTCTCAATGATATCTGGGAGAACTTGCCTCAGTCTTTCAGCAAGGACTTTAGCTATGATTTTGTATAAAGTGGTTGTGAGACTTATCGGGCGAAAATCTGTCACACGACTAGCCTGCAGCTTTTTTGGAAGAAGGCAGACATAGGTCTCATTTGTTCTTTTATTAATGATGCCATTTTGAAAAAATTCCTAGATCATCTTTAACAATGTTCCACGATTTTTTAAAAAATTCGCTTGTCATCCCATCTGGCCCAGAAGACTTAGAATTACTCAACCCCATAACTGCAAACTTAATTTCCTCCTCCTCAAAGGGAGCTTCCATCCTAACATTCCACAACGAAGACATAGGAGACCAGTTCAGATCCTCCAAAGCAAATCTATGCTCCGCTCTTTGGCAATATAATTTAGAAAAGAAGCCAAGCACTTCATTCTCTATGGCTCTTTCAGTGGAGAGGATTGCGCCATCATCACACTCAAGAAAGGAAATGTTGCTTCTAACCTTTCTATGGGACATCCATCTATGAAAGAAAGCTGAGTTCTCATCTCCCTCCTTCAACCACTGAAGCTTACATTTCTAATTTCAAAGTCTCTGTTCATTCAAAACTGTCTCCATCAACTGAGCTTGCAAAGTCTTCTTCTCTGCCGTCCATTCTATCGAAACCAGACCCCTCTCTTCCTCTTTATCAATTTGATCAATCTTGAGCTGGAGCGCTGTTTTCTGAGTAGCAACATTGCCAAAAGTCTCTTTATTCCAGCTCAACAAACGTGGCTTTAACCTCTTCAGCTTTTCCATGAAGGAGAAACCAGGCCAACCATTTGTTTTCAAAGCGAAACGGAGTGGGACCCCACCTGTGGAAACCACAGTTCAAAAGGAGGGGGAAATGGTCAGAAGTAATTCGGACCTGTCTACCAAGAGAGACTTCCTGGAAAGCTTCAAGCCAGCCTTTAGAGAGCAAGAATCTGTCAAGGCGGGAAGAGGAGGGCCTGTCCCCAGCTCTGGACCAAGTGCAACCTCCATTTTTCATAGGGGGATCAAACAAAGACACCTCCTCGATAAAGGAGTTGAACAGCTTCATACCTTTGGTGACTCTGTTGCTGTACAACTTTTCAGAAATCCATTTAACCATATTAAAATCGCCCCCAATACACCAACAGTCTGCACATAAACCAGCTACATCGTACAATTTTTGCCAGAAATCATCTCTGCCTCACGGGGTGGCCGGCCCATAAACCCCTATAATCCAACCAGAAATACAATCATTGTAGGAAAAGTTAATTGAAACCGAAAACAGACCTATCATAGCCTCAGAAACCACAACAGAATCCTCTTTCCAAAGGAGTAAAATACACCCCGAGGCCCCCACCGAATCTAGAGTGACCCAACCAATTCTCTTGGAGGACCAGACGACCTTAACCATCCGCCTATCAACTTGACTCAGTTTTGTTTCTTGTAACATGACCACATCCGGACTAAGCTTGCAAAGAAGATCTTTAATAAGAGCTCTTTTTGAGGGAGCCCCCAGACCTCGCACATTCCAAGAGACGACTTTCATGGATCACCCGCAGAGCCCTGTTCTTCTAGCGTATCCTCCTCTTCCGCAAGAGGTGTTTCATTCTCCCATGTCCGGAGCAGGCTATTCAGCTCTCTGACATAATTCTTAGATGAGGCACTTCCTTTAAAAGCTGGGTTACCTTTGGTAGGAATCAGCCGTATACACATATTCCACTTTTTTAAGGCTTTAACCAGACTTTTGCTAAAAAGAGGAGAGGGCGTACCATCTAGCTTTTTGCCTTTCTTTTCGACCAAAAAGGTTTTCCCCCCATCGATTCTATTTCCAGGGGCCGCAGCCTGCTCAGCTGAAAAGCCATCTTCTATCGCTAGAGTCGTTTCTGCCGTAGATGCAGAAACATGTAGGTCTCTCTCTTGAAAGCATAGTTGATACCCATCAGGTATATCTCCGAGGTCCACTGACCGATGATCATCTTCTTCTTTATCTGCAAGAGAGCTGGCTTAACTAGAAAGGGAGGCCTCCGAGCAGAATTCAAGGACAATCTCCTTCCTTCTATCATAAAGCAGGACACTATTGCTAACAGGTAGGGGTGTTCATTGTGAAACCGAAAACCGATCCGACCGACCGAAATCGTCGGTCGGTCGGTTTCATACATAGTCGGTCAGAGTCGATTTTGCCCATTGATAAAACCGATCGTCGGTCGGTCGGAGAGCTCAATAAGAACCCAAACCGACAGACGACCGATTTTTACAATTTAAAAAAAATATAATATAATACTACCAACTTTCCTCCCTTGGGAAGAGGAAGACCAATTTAATGGTCTTCCACTCTTCCTCTTCCCGACGAGGTAATTATTATTTATTATAAAAAAATATTTTTTTATTTTTTTCTCTCTCTCCTTTCTGGATTTCTCTATTTTTCCACCATACTCCCTTCTTCTCTCTTCTCTCTTCAACCTATTCTTCTTCTTCTTCTTCTTCTTCTTCTTTCTTCTTTCTTCTTCTCTCTCACCAACAACACTTCAAACTTGTGATCTCCATATTTGCGCACATCCACAAAACAACAATCTATAAAAAGAGTCATTTTTCTTCCTTCTTCCTTCTTCTTTCTTATTATGTTTTTTTTTCAAGATTTCTTTTTTCTTCTCCTTCTTCTCCATCTCTCATTCATTTCTTGTTATTTTTTTTCTCTATTTCTTCTCTCTTCTCCCTTAATATATAGTTTTTGGCTTTATTATAAAACTACAGCTAAAAAAAAACCGAGGAAACCGACCGACCGAACCGACCTCCCGTCGGTTGATTTCTGCCCATGCAGAAGAAAATGTCAGTTCAAGGGCAGTTTTTGCCCAAAACCGACCCCGACCGACCGATGAACACCCCTACTAACAGGGGCAGTGGAACATATCTTACCGTTCTTTTTTTCAAGCTTCCCCTGCTCTTCACGAGGCTGAGAAGCCTCTCCAACAAATTTTACCGATCTACCCTTGCCTTTAATCTTATTTTTAAGAGTGATGGGGGTATCTGAAAGGAACTTCTTCGCTAAAGGACAAGCACAATCAACGATTTCCCGAGGTGGCTGAGTCAACTGGGGGTGCGTGGAGCTCAAGGAAGCATAGTGTCCAATCGGGGAAAGACTCTTTCCATCATTAAGCAGCACATGACCTGCCAGTGGGCTAGGATAAACTATTTTGACCACTAGGCAAGAGAGACCATCATCGAGTCTCCAGACATCGACTGGGTTAGTGCCCGACCCCCTGTCGGAAATGTAGAAACTAGCAACAGCTTCCGACAAAAAACCACCGTGAGCCTCAAACTTCTTCCCCGCCAAAAGCAAACTATCTTGAAACGTATTAACATGGGCTACAAAAGATTGGTCGTGATCCATAATTCACACATTCGCCGGGAGAAAACCGCAGTAATTTCCTCTAACTTTAATCGCAACTTCTAAGCATTCAATGAGAGCAGAGTTTTGGTCGGCGCAGTCCAAAAAGCCTCTGTAACAGTCGCCTATCGCCTTAAAAGTTGCCAGGCTCCATAAGTGCAAGGGAATGTTCCTGAACTTTATCCAACCACCATAAGAAGGAATCATCGTCATTCGCCCATGTTTCTGAGAATCCCATCACTCCAGCTTCATGGTGTAAGGCCCAAAAGTCACCCAACCTCGATTCATGGCTAACAACCTGGCACAGTCGATTGAAGGGCATAGCAAAAGAGCTTTATCGGGGAGGAAAGGATTGATCACGAAAGTTTTCTCCTGTTGGCTTTGTAGAGTTTCCAAAATCCTTCCCCAATCGTCATGAAAGTCCCGTCTTGTGATAACCACTATATCATCCCATTTGAAAGGCCTGACTTCCTTCAACCCGACTTCTTGTGGTCGAAAGGTGAGCCCTTCCGTCAACGGGGAAACAGACGAAACCTGACTCTCCTTTGTCTTCTCCATCTTCCCTTTCTTCTCCGTACCCAGCACTCCCTTCTTAACTACTTCCACAAAAGAAAGGTCTTGGTCGTTCGGTTTTGGGATGACATGCTGGGGAAGTCTTCCATGTTCCTGTAACCCATTCAAAGAGTCAACAAGGATTTTTCTAAAAATTTCCCACCCCTCAAAATTCTTGTCCAAAGGGATAACCAGATTTTTCTTTCCTCCAAAACTCTGAACCTTGGAGATTTCAATGAAGGTACCGCGCTTGTTAGTGATCTTTTGAATCCAAATGAACCCATCACTACAGTCATTTTTTCGGAAGAATTTTTGGGACTAAGGGGCGAGCAGCAAGTCCTCCACCGAGTCTACAAGCCATACAACAACCATTTCTTTTACAACCAACTCATAGAATCTCCGTAGATGCCTTTTTGTAATCTTGTACCATCTTCCTTGTTTCTTCTGATCAAAACCACAGGAAAGTCTTATTTTCGATCTTCTTTGAGATATATCCCAGGGCCATAATTGGAAACCAATCGGCAAAAGCTAGAAAGGACAGCCATGAATGTTCAAACAACTTCCGCCGAGAAGAAAAAGCAGTCGAGAGGGGGAGGGGAGGGGAGAGGTAAGTGAGAGGGAGAGCCATCTTCCCAAGAGTGGGTTTCTCCTTCGAGCTCATCGCCAAAGGGGGGAGCAATTAATCCACCTAACCTCCCAAAAGCTGATTTTTTTGGCCATTTTCCAACCCAAATTTCAGAAAATTTAAGAAGTTGCTGTTTTTCACAATGGACGAACAAGGACAATTGCCTATATTGCTTTTGGGAGACTAACAAGGGACTAAACATCGCTATAAGATCTTCTCTCTTGCCACTGAAGATTCTATTATTTCTCTCACACTAAAGACCCCACAAAATGGCACAAACCCTGGCCAACCACAAAAATATCCCTTTTCTCACGAAAAGGCAAATGGATAAGAAGCTCCTCAACCGTTTCCCAACAACCTTGAGACTGGTAAAGCTAAAGTTGAATGCCTAAAAAAAAACTCCAAACAACACTAGCAAAATCACATCTCTAGAGGATATGATCAAGATCCTCTGCCACCCTCCTACAAAGAATACAACAAAGCAGCTTGACTAAAATGGACCCCTTGGTTGAGATCCAATCCAAAGTGTTAACTCTTCCATGCATACCCTGCCACACAAAAAATTTAACCTTCTTGGGAATCTTCACCTTCCACACAAAGGAAAAAAAATAGAGCCACTCGACAGGGAGGAGCTAATCAGACACTAAAAGAAAGAACTTTAGGAGAAGCCTTTGAACGTACATGGAACATCATTTTCAGAAGATTGCTAAAAGATAAGGAGATTATAGACTTTATGTCTTTGAATAGCTGTTTTTCAATTTTTAAGGTGACTGATCTTGAAGATTCAAGATGCTAGTCCATTGAATCCTCTGGATGTTTTTCAGTAAATTCTCTTCCCAAGCTTTTAGCTTCACCTTCTTTTTTGGAAAAGGAGGTGTTTACAGCAATATGGAAAACGAAAAGCCCCAAAAGAATTAATATTCTTATATGGGTAATGTTGAATGGCTCTCTTAATTGCTCGGCAGTGTTACAAAAGAAGCTTCCAAATCACTAATTGTCTCCTTCAGTGTGCCCACTCTATTTTGCTAATGAGGATACTTTACAACATTTATTTTTTGAGTGTTGCTTTGCAATAAGTTGTTGGTGGAAGTTGTTCTATATTTTCAATATGCTGTGGGTTTTCTTCAGCAACTTAAAGACAATGTGTTTCAAGTTTTGGTGGGGCCTTGTTTCTCAGCCAAAGCAAAAATTATTAGGTGCAATGCAGTGAAAGCCATTTTGTCGGAAATTTGGTTTGAAAGGAATCAAAAAGTCTTCCAAAATAAGTCTATCCCTTGGTCAAATCGATTTGATTCAACTCGTCTACAAGCTTCATCCTGGTGTTTTCTTTCTAAGCACTTTACTAGTTATTCTTTTCAAAGTTTAAGTTTGAATTGGAGTGCCTTTATTTCTTCTTTGTAATTTGTTTTTTTGAATATTATGTTTAAGTTTTGTTTGTTATTTGTTTCATTGTATTTTGAGCAATAGTCTCTTTTCATTTTATCAATGAAAAATTTCGTTTCCTTTCAAAAAAAAACATACAAGGACTCCAAAGTCGAACATCCCTCCTACTGAGGCTAAAATGAAAGTCGCCAAGCAAAGATAAAAGAGCCAGAACATCCATCATTTCCCTATTGGTCAACAGACAACAAAATCCTAAGGAACAATAAGGCCAGGCAGAATTTCAAAATGAGTAAGGATCGATAGGGAAATAAGAAGCGTAGAACCAACTAAATAAGGGTAAGCCTCCCACCTCTCGAGAAAAAACTCTTTTCTCCAAGATGCAAGCCTCTTTTGGATCTTACTAATGACAGGGTCCCCAAAACATAAGGCTCCTGAGGTTATGACCAAGGGAAAGATCTAAATAGGAAGAAGGAAAGGCATCAACCCCACAAGGGTCGCCCATCTGCCCAACTTGAGATGGTCACAATTAATACCCAAAATTTGACATTTGCCTCTATTAATCCTAAGACCCGATATAGCCTCAAAAAACAATAAAATCTGAATCAAATTAAGAAAGGATTCTCCTTTCCAGAACATTAAAAAATCGTTTTAAAGAAGTTCATGGAATGAAAATCATGAGTATCATTTCATGGAATACTCGTGGTTTTGGAGACAATTCTAAACTTGTAGCTTTAAAGAAGTTCATTCAGAATCAAAGCCCTAATTTGGTATTAATTCAGGAGACAAAAAGAGCTAATTTTGATCATCTTTTTATCAAGTCCTTATGGAGTTCAAGGGAGGTTGGTTGGACAATTGTAGCTTCTTATGGAAATTTGGGTGACCTATTAATTATGTGGGACGAAACAAGCTGATGGTACTAGAATTCATTAAAGGTGGTTATTCATTCATAGAAATTTTCTACTCATGGTAAGAAAATTGATAACAAATGTTTATGGACCGAATGATATGATCTGAATTGTGTTCTTTATCCTATTTTTGTACTGAGTCGTGGTGTATTGGTGGAGTTTTTAATTCTCGTTGGGTGCATGAAAGATGTGCATTGGGTAGACAAACAAAAGGTATGAGAAAGTTTAACAAGTTGATTGAAGAAACTGGTCTTATGGAAATACCATTATCGAATGGAAAGTTTACTTGGTCACAAGAGGGAGATGAGTCTTCTCTCTCTCATTGATCGATTTTTGGTTTTAAAGGGTTGAGATAGTTTGTTTGATAACTCTAGGGCATCAAGACAAGCTCGCACATTTTCAGATCATTTCCCTATGTTATTAGAGGCTGAAACTTTAAATTGTTCCAAGTTCTTTTAAAGAGAACATTCTCCTTTTGCTCGTTGGTCCTTCCTTGGTGCCAAAATCATAGGTTTTATGGACCAATGCAGTGAAAGCTCTTTTATCTGAAATTTGGTTTGATAGGATTCAGAGGATTTTCCACAGCAAGTTTCTTCCTTGGTCTGATAGTTTCGATTCGGCTCGTCTCAAGGCTTCATCCTAGTGCTCTCTTTCCAAACACTTTGTTGATTATTCTATTCAAGATTTATGTCTTAATTGGAATGCGTTTATTTTTCCTTTGTAATCTACTTTTGTAGAGTTTTTATTGCTTTCTTTTGATTAATCTTCCTTCCCCCTTTGGAGGTTTTGTATTTTTTTTAGCATTATGTTAGGCCTCCTATTACTAAAACGTATAAAAGAAGGGGGTAAATTGGGAATAGAGTACTAACGGTCTGTGGGGACCTCTTTTGTTTTGGCAAGGGTGGTGGTACGGCTTGTATGGGAGTGAGGGCCTTATATAGGTTCGGAAAGAGAGAGGGGAGGCAGGAAATACCTGGAGTGTGGTAGGGAGAGGGGGGGGAAGCCTTTATGGTTTTCCAGTAGCTGAGAACTAGTATCCATCTTGTCCTTTCTGCTGTTTTGAATTCCATAATATCAATACATATATATCACTGTCTATTGAAGAACTCTCAATAGAACAGTGTTGTTTGTTATCTTGTTGTGGGATTGTGTATTTTCTGCTTGATTGAACAGGAAACCAGTGGATACCTAACAAATTGGTATCAGAGCACGTCATCGTGGGGAGAACAAGGAATATGGCTCAGAAGGAGGTGGAGGAGAGACTATCGCTAGTCGAAAAGGAAATGAGCGAAATGAAGGGCTCAATCCAGAGTGTCGAGAAAGCGGTGGAGAAACTCACTTACGTGATGTCGGAAATGGCCGTTTCCAAGGGGAAATCGTCAGTCACGGAGTCGTCCAGTCCGAAACCCACAGAGGGAGGACAAGTAGAGGATCTATCGGAATCAAAAGGACTGGAGGAAGGGGAGTCGTCGATGAAGAAGGACGGCATTGTGCGAGAACGGACGAAGATGAAGAGGTTGGAGATGCCGATGTTCAACGGAGAGAAGCCCGACTCATGGATCATCCGCGCTGAGAACTATTTCGAAATATACCAGTTAACAGACAAAGAGAAGATCACGGTATCCATTATCAGCTTTGAACCAAAGATCGTGGAATGGTACCGATGGGCAAACAATCGAAAGAAGATTGTGACGTGGAATGATTTGAAAATGCGACTATCATAACGATTTAGGCCTTCGCAAGAGGGTAGCTTGTGCGCGCGATTTCTGGCAGTAAAGCAAGAAGGCACGGTGGATGAGTATCGAAAAACGTTTGAGATTTCTTCATCACCGTTACCGGAGTTACCGGAGGATGTGCTCGAGAACACTTTCCTCAATGGACTGAAACCGGCGATTAGGGCTTTGGTGATTAGTCGCCAATCGGTTGGGCTCGAAGACATCATGAAGCAGGCCGAGTTGATAGAAGATCGGGAATTGGCCCTTCGTTTGGCGTTAACAGATGAGGTTGGTGGGCCGGGCCCAAATCCAAGTAAGCCCACTGCAGCGTTGGTGAGTAAACCAAGCCCGTTCGTAATACCGAAAGCTAATCCAAGAATTGAAAACGCACCTCCGACTCGGGTGGTGACTTTGCCCGATAAAGGAATTTTGGGGAAAAGGGAACCACCGGCAAAACGTCTATCAGACGCCGAATTCCTGGCGAAGAGGGCAAAGGGATTATGCTTCCGTTGCGATGAAAAATACTCTAAGGATCATGTCTGCAAAAATCGAGAGGTGCGGGAATTGCGAGTATTGTTGGTCAACGGCATGGACGAGTTGATCCAGACTGATTGCTCACAACAGATGACGGAGCTACCGGCTAGGACGATGGGGGAATTGGTGGAATTGGATTTGAAATCGGTAATTGGTCAACACCCGGAACCATGAAAGTGAAGGGGTTGATCGGAGAGAAAGAAGTGGTGGTGCTGATAGACTGCGGTGCCACTCATAATTTTGTTTCATGAAAATTGGTGGAGGAATTGAAGTTACCTACCGTGGAAACGTCTAACTATGGAATAGTGATGGGCAATGGCTTGGCTACAAAAGGGAAAGGGGTTTGCAAGTCGTTAGTTGTGACTCTTCCAGAACTATCGGTATGCGAGGATTTCTTACCCTTAGAGTTGGGAAATGTAGAAGTAATACTGGGCATGCAGTGGCTTCGCAAGATGGGAGAGATGAAAGTTGACTGGTCCTCGTTGAAGATGTCGTTTGAATCAGGTGGAAATCAGGTAGTGATACAAGGGGACCCCTCACTAACTAAAGCCGAAGTTTCACTAAAGATGATGGCCAAATCCTGGATGGTGGACGACCAAGGCTATTTGGTGGAATTAACTGGAGTGAATATCGATGACGGAGCCAGAACATCCCCATCAAAGTCAGAAACAGAGCAACTGCAGATGGAACCTAGAATCCAGAAACTATTAAACTGATTTAAAAACGTGTTTGAACTACCATAAGGGTTACCACCAAAGAGGGAAATCGACCACCGAATTGTACTACCCGAGGGGCACCCGCCTGTGAATGTAAGACCATATAAGTACGCACATGCCCAGAAATCCGAGATTGAGCGCCTGATTACGGAGATGCGGGCTTCGGGAATAGTTAGACCCAGCACCAGCCCTTTCTCTAGCCCAGTGCTGTTGGTCAAAAAGAAAGATGGAGGTTGGCGATTTTGCGTTGACTACAGAGCTTTGAACCGAGCAACAATCCCGGACAAGTTTCCGATACCTGTCATCGAGGAGTTGTTAGACGAGCTCCACGGTTCCAAAGTCATTTCGAAATTGGACTTGAAGTCTGGCTATCACCAGATTCGAATGAAGGAGGAGGATATTCCAAAAACAGCATTTCGCACTCATGAGGGCCATTATGAATTTATGGTGATGCCATTTGGGCTGACCAATGCGCCGGCTACATTTCAATCGTTGATGAATCAGGTTTTTCGTCCCTTTCTTCGTCGATTCATACTTGTATTTTTTGATGATATTCTGGTTTACAGCCCAGACTACCCGACTCATTTGACTCACTTGGAGGTGGTTTTAGAAACACTGAGGAATCATGCTCTGTTTGCAAATCAGAAGAAATGTGTATTTGGGCAGTCCAAAATAGCTTATTTGGGACATGTCATATCCGAGAAAGGAGTCGAAGCGGATGGGGAAAAGGTCCAGGCGATGCTTAAGTGGCCGTTACCGAGCAACATCAGGGAATTGAGAGGTTTCTTGGGCCGTACTGGGTATTATAGGCGTTTCGTGCAAGGATATGGAAAAATGGCTGAGCCTCTCACGCAACTCCTTAAAAAGGACGCGTTTCATTGGACGGAGGAAGCTACCACAGCCTTTGAGACTTTAAGGCAGGCCATGGTAACTTTACCAGTCCTCGCGTTGCCCGACTTCACCATACCCTTCGTGATTGAAACGGATGCTTCAGGGATTGGGATTGGAGCAGTATTATCACAGAAACAAAGACCTATAGTCTTCTTTAGCCAAGCCCTGTCTCACAGATCTCGAATGAAGCCGATATATGAGAGGGAGTTGATGGCCATAGTCCTGGCTGTTCAAAAGTGGAGACATTACTTGCTTGGGCAGAAGTTCACAGTTTTAACTGACCAAAGGGCTTTAGGCAGTCTCCTAGATCAGAGAGAGGTCCAACCGGAATATCAGAGATGGCTCACTAAACTCTTAGGCTACAGCTTTGAGATAAAATATAACCCCGGGCAGTTGATTAAGGCGGCAGATGCCCTATCAAGAATGAATCACGAAGGGGAACTGAGGGTCATTTCGGTGCCAACCATCCTTAATGTGGAAGAGGTATCTCGGGAAGTCGAAGAAGATCCTGAATTGAAGAAGATTTGTGACGAGTTAAGAGTCGACCCTTCATCGCACCCAAAGTACTCCTTGCACCAGGACAAATTATTGTACAAAGGGCGGTTGGTGTTATCAAGTAAGTCAACCTTGATTCCCACTTTATTACACACTTATCATGATTCAGTGTTAGGGGGTCACTCGGGGTTCCTGCGAACCTACAAAAGATTGACTAGTGAGTTGTTCTGGAAGAATATGAAATCTGAAGTAAAAAAGTATGTCGAGAAGTGTTCGGTCTGTCAACGAAACAAGGGGGAAGCGATTTCACCAGCTGGTTTATTGTAACCATTGCCCATTCCCAATCTCATATGGGAAGATATCTCGATGGATTTCATAGAAGGGTTACCTAAATCTGCAGGGTTCGACTCTATCTTGGTAGTGGTTGACAGGTTAAGTAAGTACAGCCATTTTTTGAAACTCAAACATCCCTATTCGGCAAAGGAAATAGCTGCCCTGTTTATCCAAGAAGTGGTAAGATTGCATGGGTTCCCGAGATCCATAGTATTCGATCGGGATAAAATATTTGTCAGTCACTTTTGGAATGAGTTGTTCAAATTGCAAGGGACACAATTAAAGAGGAGTACAGCCTACCACCCACAAACGGATGGTCAAACGGAGAGAGTCAATCGGTGTTTGGAGACATACTTGCGATGTTTTTGTGGGGAACATCCAAAAAAGTGGGAACAATGGATTTCATGGGCTGAATATTGGTATAACACCACATACCATGCATCCATAAATACTACCCCGTTCAAAGCAGTTTATGGTAGAGACCCCCCACCTATAGTATCCTATGGAGATCAGAAAACTTCCAATGACACCCTAGAGCAGCAACTCAAAGACCGGGATTTGGCTTTAATAGCATTGAAGGAACACCTACGAATGGCACAAGAACGAATGAAGAAATATGCGGATCGTAAATGGAGGGAGGTTGAATTCGAGGAAGGAATTGGGTGTACCTGAAAATCAGGCCTTACCGTTTGAAATCTTTGGCAAAGAAACGATGCGAGAAATTATCTCCTAAGTATTTTGGTCCTTTCAAAATACTGGAAAGAGTGGGTCAGGTAGCCTATCGCCTGGAGCTACCGAAGGATGCATTGGTACATGATGTGTTTCATGTTTCCCTACTAAAGAAGAGGGTTGGACCGACGGTGACAGTGCAGGTACAAGTACCCAACTTGTCGGATTGTTATGAATGGAGGGCTACTCCACAGGAAGTGCTCGGGTTAAGATGGAATTCAGCATCCGGGGAGGAAGAATGGTTAGTGAAGTGGCAAGGAGAACAGGACTGTGAAGCGACTTGGGAGTCAGTTCAATTCATTCACAAGTTGTTTCCTGATTTCCACCTTGAGGACAAGGTGTATCTGACCCCGGGGGGTATTGTTAGGCCTCCTATTACTAAAACGTATAAAAGAAGGGGGTAAATTGGGAATAGAGTACTAACGGTCTGTGGGGACCTCTTTTGTTTGGCAAGGGTGGTGGTACGGCTTGTATGGGAGTGAGGGCCTTATATAGGTTCGGAAAGAGAGAGGGGAGGCAGGAAATACCTGGAGTGTGGTAGGGAGAGGGGGGGGAAGCCTTTATGGTTTTCCAGTAGCTGAGAACTAGTATCCATCTTGTCCTTTCTGCTGTTTTGAATTCCATAATATCAATACATATATATCACTGTCTATTGAAGAACTCTCAATAGAACAGTGTTGTTTGTTATCTTGTTGTGGGATTGTGTATTTTCTACTTGATTGAACAGGAAACCAGTGGATACCTAACACATTAGTCTCTTTTCATTATATCAATGAAAAGTTTTGTTTCCTTTTCAAAAATAAAAAATAAAAAAAATCGCATTGTCGGCAAACTAAAGATGGGATGAGGCCACCTTATCCTTCCCAACTTGAAACCCCTCAAGAATAGTTCCATCAAATAGTAACAACCAAGCTAAACCCTCCACATTCTTTTAACACCTGGAATAAGTAAATTATAGGGGTGGATTACAAGCATTCACCCTCATCCAAGCACACACCTTATCCTCAACATGGAAATTAAGGAACTGCTGGTTAATGGTGTCAAACAGCTCCCGAATCATCACTCAGCCATAAATTGAGTAGTAGTTTATCGGTAGAGCTTGTAACTTGTAGACCTTATGCCTATAACCTAATAGGTTGCACACCAATACCAAGCCAATTGATTAGGAACGTAGGAAAGGAGAAGAATCATGAGAAGAAGACCAGTGCAATCCTT
This sequence comes from Trichosanthes truncata, assembly GCA_033996785.1. Taxonomy (NCBI): domain Eukaryota; kingdom Viridiplantae; phylum Streptophyta; class Magnoliopsida; order Cucurbitales; family Cucurbitaceae; genus Trichosanthes; species Trichosanthes truncata. Next base: position 3,797,223 of record MU867261.1, read on the forward strand.
TGCTGGGCTCTTTAGTATCTCATGAAAAGTGAAGCCACTATTGCTGAATGTTTGAACAAGGATCAAAAGGATTGGGATTTGTTCATTAGAAGAGATCTGACAGAGAGTTTGATAGATGGTCGATCTATTAAGTAGAATTGATTCAGTCCAGCTTGGCTTTGGTTTGGACAAGGCCAATTGGTCTTTAGATCCCTTTGGTATGTTTACTTTCAAATCTGCTTTCCTAAAGCTCACAGAAACGAGGCCCACGTCAAAGGCCCCCTAATTAATTTAATGTGGAAGTTCAACCTTCCAAAAAAGGTGAAGGTTTTCCTTTGGTCTTTGGCTTATAGGGGGCTTACACGCACGAAACACTTCAGAAAAAGTGCAAAGGTTGAATGCTTTCTCCCTCCACTGCTGTCTTTGCTTGACAAAGAAAGTGGCCCTGAATCATATCTTTCTCCATTGCCCATTTGCATCAAAGCGACAGTCCTTCCTTTTTAAAGAGTTTGGTTTGGCAGCCTGCTTGCCTAAACAAGTTGATAACAAGCTTCTGAAGGTTCTTAATGGGTTGTCTTTTAAGGGCAAAGCTAGGATTTGTTGTGCTATGCTGCTCAGTCTCTTTTGTGGGGATGTTGATTGGAAAGAAATCACCGACGTTGAAGATAAGACAAGTGATCTCAACACTTTTTGTAGTAATGTACAGTTCACTGCTTCTTTGTGGTGTCATACAAAGAGCAATTCCTTTTGTAATTATTCCTTCTCCATGATTCTTCACGATCGGAATTTTTTTTTTTTTTTTTTTTTGGGATAGAAAACAATTCCATTGAATAAATGAAATGATACAAAAGAGAGAACCCATCCAAAGAGATTACAAAAAAAACTTCTCCAATTAGATATGAAAGAATTTAAACTGTAATGTTGAAAGGATCTAAATTTTTACACCAATAAAAGGCCGTAAAAAGAGATGCCTCAAGCATATCATGTGGAGAATTTTCCGTCTTGAAAAATCCTGAAGTTCCTTTCATTCCAAATCTTCCAAAAAACCGCCCTAATGATATGAAGCCAAAGAACGCTCTTTGTTGATTTGAAAGGATGGTCAGTAAGCAGAAAACAGAGCCAATCCAGCAAGTCTAATGGTGGAGGACACTCCAGCCAGAGGCACCTAAAACTTCTGCCCAAATTTGTGTTGAGAAAGAGCAATGAATGAAAATGTGGCTTTGAGATTTGCTTGCATTCTTACAAAGGAAGCACCAATTTAGGGAGAGATAAGCCCAAAGACATCTTCTTTGTAAATAATCATGTGTCCCACAGAAAGAATTTGATCTTTTTGGGGTAAGATTCTTTCCAAATCTTCTTGGATAGCTCCTTTGATTGATGATAAAATCCTGTATATAGGCTGGAAACCACAGAATTTATAGAGAAGACCCCTCTGTTATGATTCTAAATCGTTGGTCTTTGCCTATCAGTGAGTTGAATTGAGGGAATAAGCTGTGTGAGAGAAGCCAATTCTGAAATTTCTTCTTCTTTAAGATTTCTACAAAAAGTTAAAACCCAAGTGTTGTTTGTCTTGTTCCATACCTCAGCAATGGTAAAGTTTTTTGCTTCTGCTAAGGCAAACAACAAGGGAATTCAACTTTGAGTGGCTTATTCCCAATCCAAAGATCATTCCAGAACATGGTTTGTTTCCCATCACGAACCTTGTTGGAAGTGTTTTAGAAAATAAGGTCACTGTGCTTAAGAATGAAGCTCCATGGGCTTTTTGTGGATGTCTTGTGTTGGGATTCTTGGGAATTTGGTCCGTGGTAAAAGTGAGAAGATCCATACTTTGCTTCTCCAAATAGCCTCTTTTTCATGATAAAATATCCATGTCCATTTTGCAAGGAGAGCTTTGTTCCTCCATTTAAAACAGTAATACCGAACCCTCCTTCCAAAAAAAAGGGTTTTTCACCTTTTCCTAGCAAAGAAGGTGTCACAGACTCTTTCCCCTGCTTCCAGACCACAAGAAGTTCTTTAAAGGCACTTTCAATGAGGAAAGCTGCTTCGGAAGGCAAGTGATAGAGAGATGAAAGTAGGTAGGCAGATTGGAAAGGGTGGCATTCAAAAGGGTTAGAAATTGTGTTTCCAAGAGTGAAGCTTCTTGTCAATTTTGTCAACAATAGGCTGACAAAAGTATACATTTTTGTAGAAAATCAAGCGGTAAGTTAATGCTTCATTTTTGGGATTGTTTCCTTGTATATAGCTGTATTTTTCTTTTCCATATACGTCTAGATCGATTGCATATTTTCAGCTTATTAGATTGAGAGTCTCTTGTATAAATAACTCTTCTATACTCAATGAAAGACAGGAAAAAAAATATTATCTTTATACATAGCTTCGTGGTATCAGAACCTTGAAACTATTCAAACCCTAGCCGCTATCACCGGAACCCTAGCCGCGGTCTCTTTCTCTTCTCTATTTTTTTTCCTCTTCATTCAGCCGCCATCGCATCCACCCGCAACTAGAAGCTCCGCCGTTGTCGCACTCAGACGCCGTCGGCCAACATTCAGAAGCCCTCAAACTGCCTCGCTCGCATCCAAATCACCAACGAATAGACATCGTTGCCTCCACAAGTCACAGTTGCCTCGACCTCCGCACGTCACAGTCGCAGCCGCCGCCACCTCCACACGTCGCCGCTACCAACATCATTCCAGATTTGTCCCTGTTTCAGATTTGAAGCAGTGTATTTTTTTTTCTGTTTCATAACTCAGTTTTTTTGGGTTCTGCTCTCTCACTCTCAAAATGTCAGGATCAGATTCTCAAATTACCATTTCATCCTCCAATGAGAACAACCTCACTCATATCACATGTCACAAACTCAAAGGCCACAACTATCTTCAGTGGTCTCAATCTGTGATGATGTTCATATATGGTCGTGGACGGGAAGACTATATCACCGACAAAGCTACTTAACCTCCACTAGAGGATCCAAAAATCTCGCATATGGAGCGCTGAAAATAATCAAGTCATGAGTTGGTTGATCAATTCTATGATCACCGAAATTGAAGAGAATTTTCTCCTATATTCGGCTGCCAAAGAAATTTGGAAGGCTGTTCATGATACATTCTCCAGTCAAGAAAACACTACTGAACTCTTCCAAATCGAGACTTCTATCCAAGATCTCAAACAAGGTGAATTATCAGTTACAACTTATTTCACCATTCTATCTCGTTATTGGCAACAACTAGACTTGTTTGAAACTCATGATTGGAAATGTTTTGAAGATGGCTCTCTATTTCGCAAATTTGTGGAAAAGAAGAAGATTTTCAAATTCCTTACGGGTTTAAATAAATCTCTTGATGAAATTCGTGGTCGTATCCTTGGCACTAAACCTTTACCTATTATTCGTGAAGTTTTCTTTGAGGTTCACAGTGAAGAAAGTCGAAAACAAGTCATGATCACAATCGAACATTCTACCATTCAAAATGGACTTGCACTCATTGCCCACCAAGATCATCCTAATGATCCAATAGCTCTTGCAGCTCGTGGAAGTTCTCAAGTGCATGGTGATAGTAGGTCACACAAAGGAGACCATGGTGTGATCATTGTCACAAACATGGACATGTTAAAGACACTTGTTGGAAAATACATGGAAAGCTAGCAAATTGGAAGCCAAATACTACCAGATTTGATCAAGAAACTAAGGGTAATGTTGTTATTTCAGAAACTCCTAACAACTCACCACTCACCAAAGACATTTTGGATATGCTACAACAATTATTGAACAAAACAAATCCAACAGCTGTAAGTGGTTCTGGGAATATGCAACAAGGTAACCAAATCTTCCTTGCTCTTCATACTCAAACTCTTCCATCTGAATGGATAGTAGACTCTAGAGCCTCCGATCATATGACAGGTGATAGATCCTTATTCTCATCATTTCTCCTTATAAGGGTGATCTTTTTGTTCTAATTGCCGATGGCCCCCTACTAAAGTAATTGGAATTGGAAGTATTCAAATATCAAACTCCTTGATTCTTGAGTCTGTATTGTTTGTGCCAAAACTAGAATATAATCTATTATCTGTGAGTAAGTTGAATAAGGACTTCAATTGTGAAACTAAATTTCTTGTGAACTCTTGTATTTTTCAGGACTTGGGATCGGGGAAGACGATTGGCAATACTGAATTATGTGCAAGGTTGTATCTTCTCAAAGTAGAAAATCCCCCAACAACAAAGGAATACAATAAACTTGTCGTTCAGTCTAGTTGTGAGTCAGCTTATGTTTCAAAATCTTTAGATCATAAAGATAATCTTATCATGATGTGGCATTATCATCTTGGTCATCCAAATTTTGCCTATCTTGAGCATTTGTTTCCTTCTTTATTTATCAACAAAAAAAAAAAAAAATAAGCTTTTCCAGTGTAAGATTTGCCAACTCTCCAAACACACCCGCACTCATTTTTCACCTCATTCTTATATTCCTTCTCAACCTTTCTCTCTTATCCATGGAGACATTTGGGGACCTTCAAGAATAAAAAAATGTCAATGGGGCAAGTTGGTTTCTTTTATTTGTTGATGATCACACCCGTTTGAGTTGGACATTTCTTATGAAAAAAGTCGAAAACTAGTCAACTATCACAGGGAATGTTTCTGAAGAAATGGCTTGACTGAAGCAACTTCTCTCAAGGGAATTTGAAATAAAAGACTTGGGGCATCTAAGATATTTCCTAGGAATGGAAGTAGCAAGATCCAGCAAAGGAAATTTCTATCACTCAACGAAAATACACTTTAGATCCCTTAAGAGAGACTAGGATGAGTGGTTGCAAACCAGCAGATACACCTATGGATGCAAATACGAAACTTGGAGTTAACCCTGGAGGTGAAGTAGTCGATCGAGACAAGTATCAACGACTAGTTGGAAAGTTAATATACTTAACTCATACAGTCATACTCAACCAAATATTAGCTTTGCTATCAGTGTGGTAAGCCAATTTCTGAACAAACCTTCTAAAGAATATATGGAAGTTGTGTATAGAATATTGAGATATCTAAAAAATGATCCTGGAAAGGGACTTATGTTCAGGAAGACCACAAATCGATCTTTGGAAGTTTACACTGATGCAGATTGGGCTGGCTCTCCTATTGACCGTAAGTCAACTTCAGGGTATTGTTCCTATGTATGGGGAAACTTAGTTACCTAGCGCAGCAAGAAACAACAAGTTGTAGCTCGAAGTAGTGTTAATGACGAGTTTCGATCACTAGCTCATGGGATTTGTGAAGGAATTTGGTTAAAATGCCTTCTCATTGAACTCAAGGTCAAGACAGAGGTACCATAGAAGTACTGTGTGATAATCAATCATCCATAGCTATTGCAAAGAATCCAATACATCATGATAGAATGAAACATGTCGAGATAGATTGCCACTTTATTAGTGAGAAAATTGAGGTACTGTGTGATAATCAATCATCCATAGCTATTGCAAATAATCAAATACATCATGATAGAATGAAACATGTCGAGATAGATCGCCACTTTATTAGTGAGAAAATTGAGACAAACACTATTGCACTAAGATATGTGTCATCCCAACAAGAAGTTGCAGATATATTAACCAAAGCTCTACATCGAACCAATCTTGGTGGTTTAGTCTCCAAGCTCGGCATGACAAGCATATATCATCCAGCTTGAGGGGGAGTGTAGAAAATCAAGCTGTAAATTAAGGCTTCATTTTTGGGATTGTTTCCTTGTATATAGCTATATTTTTCTTTTCCGTATAGGTCTAGATTGATTGCATATTTTCAACTTATTAGATTGAGAGTCTCTTGTATAAATATAACTCTTCTATACTCAATGAAAGACAGAAAAAAAAATATTATCTTTACACATAACTTCAGTTTTCATGTGACTAGTTTCATCAGGAGGGAGTTTCTTCTTCCCCTGCCCTTAGGCTGTCCAGGTTTCTTATATATATATATATATATATATATATATATATAAACCCCTCCAATGAAGGTTTATCAAAAAAACTATTAAAATTTACGAAAAGGCTTGTGAAGGGCACACGTCAATTTAAGGCTCTAAGCTGTAATGCTCCATAACACATCTAAAGATATTTGTTTGTCTGTGCAGGAATTTGAGGTTCTACTAGATTTGTTTGACGAAGCTTTCTAGTCAATCTCTGCTTGTCACTCATACCATGTTGTTCCTCAGCTTTGTCAATCTAATAGCCTATTGTTTCCATGAAAAATATTGCCTAGCTGCCTAGCTCATCTTTGTTCCAACTTATAAGACTGCCGTTAAAATTTTGAAGTATTTCCATGAACTTAAACCGTTGCAACCTGTCACTTCATTTGGAATTCATTCCACCCACACTCTTAAATTGTAAGAAAAGAAGGATATTACAGCCATATATTTTCAAACCTGCAAGGAGTTGGTTTCTGTCAAAAATCCGATGGAGATCTCAGTCAAGGCAAGATGAGAAAAAGGAATGTGGCCCATACTCTAAAATGTTTGTGGAGATTCCATCGTGAAGTTAACCCTTTATGGCACCTCCATCATGACTAGTAAGCACAGCATCAATAAGTGTAGCTGATTTACTTCTGAGCAGCAAAAGTATCAGTGAAAGACCTATGAAATTACAGAAGGTGGAGAAGGAAAGCCAACCCCAAACCATGGAAGATCACATAAAACTCTTCTTCCAATTGACATAAACATAAACTAAGCTATAGTTATCGAAAGGAGGGTATATTTACACCCATGTGAGACCTGCATAAAAATCATTATCTATATCTATGTTTCCTTGTGATTAAAAGTTATATTGTTTCCATCCCTTCAGGGACCTCTGATAAAATTGGCATGATATCGAGAAGATTAGCATGGCTCCTACGCAAAAGTTCTATTGTTTCTTTCCAAGCAAAGGTTCCATACGAACGGTCTAGTGAGTTGGAAGCCATAGTCCCTTAGGCCTTGCAGAAGGGGATGCCATTTAGGTAAGATTCCAAAAAGGCCTATATGGATCTTGGGGGGACAGCTTGCCATCTGAAAGAAGACAACATCTAATTCCACAAGTGTTTAGCAAATGGGCAATGAATGAAGGCATGATCCAGCTCCTCTGTATGCTGTTTACACGTAATGCATCTAGATAGGAGGTTCCTCTAGTGAATAGTGATTTCAATGTGCACAGTCATTGATTGCATACAATAGATTGAAGTCCCCTTTAGTGAAGATGATTTGGAAGTTCAAGGTCCCCAAAAAAGTGAAAATTTTCCTTTGGAGAATCAGCTATAGGAGCCTAAACACTGCAGACAAATTCCAAAGGAAGTTTCCAAAATGGACCTTCTCTCCCTTGGTTTGTTGCATTTGTTTGAAGCATGATTCGCTAGATCACATTTTCCCCACCGTACTTATGCCATTAACGGTTGGATGTGTTTGATTGGGGAGTTTATCTTTTTGTCTACCAAAGCGCATAGAAGATTGGTTGTTTGAATGTTTGACAGGTAGATTTTTTAAAAACAAAGCAAGGATTTCGTAGCTGTGCTGTTAGAACTTGCCTGGCTGCTATGGAAAGAAAGAAACCAAAGATTGTTTGAAGACAAAGGTGTTATAAAGAGTTTTTTTTTGGAGAAATGTACCATATACGACCTCCTGGTGGTGTTCAAATCATAAAAAATTCTTTTGTAATTATAGCCTCCTTTTGAATATGCTTGATTGGAAGGGTTTTCTTTAGCTCTTTTTGGGCGGGAGAGGGTTCTCTCTACCCCAGCCCTTAGGTTGTTTGTTTTTGTGATTAATACAGCCGTTGATGTTTCTTATCAAAAAAGACATAATGTTAATTTTTATAAGCAATTTCATCACAATTTTCAAAAATAGCACAGAAACCAAAGAGAAGTTTTCAAAACAGTTTTCCAAACAGCCCCTAAGTTTATGGCCTCCTCTTGGTACTCTCTCCAATACCTTTTGTAGTTATCATTTCTTTTTTATTAATGAATTGGAATAATTACTTGTTAAATTTCCTTCACTTCGAGTGTTTTCCCCTTCCTTTTCTGTACTTTTCACTTATCAAAATGTTTGTTTCTTATAAAAGTACCAAAAAAAACAAATATAACAAACAAGAAAACACGGATTAAAAGAGTGGAAGAAAACATAAAATCTAAAGAAATATGCAGATGGAAGTTCAAGTAACTACAGACAAGAGTTCATTCAAAACAACTAAGCAGAATATTACTAATAATTCATAAATCTTACCTCATCAAAATTTGATGAGTCAAAAATAGATAGCACTTTAACAGTTGCTTTACCAGACTTCTTTGCCTGAACAACTCCAGAAGCAGATACAGTGACAACACTTGTGTCCGAGGAAAACCATTTGTAGTCACTTGATGTCTTAGCACAACCTATGTTGGAGAATTAAAGGACGTAAGTAATTTTGCCAGAGTGATTTAAAGACTAAGCAGCTAAAATGCTACAGACCACCAGTAGCTTCAAATAACACCTCCTGATAAACAGAAGGGGTCCAAGGTAGGAAGATGTTTTTAGATACGCCACTTCTGTTGTCCAAGCTGAATCTTACTCGTTCACATATGACAACTTCTTGTACGATCTTGAGAACCTAAATTGGATGAAAACGATCAAAAAAGGAATACATTTTCTAACTGGAAGGTCAAAATAAAATAACTAATCTGAGCAATGTGAATTATGACAACAATAATCAAGATGGCCTCCTCCACGAGATGGCAAAGGAAATGTAATCATAGCACATGTATGTAACAGAAGTTTAAAAGATTCAGGTATAAGTAAGTGCAAAACGTTGTGGAGAAAAATAAAATTTATATGTTTGAGTATTACCTCCTTGGTTTCATAATTACTACCATAGTAAGCCAGTGAAGCAGTCAACATTCCTTGTCCCTTTGAAATTGCTTGCAAAATTCTAGAAGTTCGCCATTTGTGTTTAGGTACAAGATCATTGGTTAAAAGGTTAGTTCTCAAGCACTGAGATTGGTTATCATGCAACTGGACATCATCACTCTGCATTTGTGGGAAAAAATTATGAGCTGAAGATGGCCAAGAAAGTTTGTGTCAAATATATTAAGGCAGGAAGAAAATCCACAAGTAGAAAAACAGGCAATTGTAAAAGTTAACTTGGCTTCAGAGTAAATTCTCTCAGCTGCAAGAAAGAACTCCACAATTAAGAGAAAAGAAAATGTATAAAGTAGGTGTCTAAAAATCACCGTAGAATGCCAAAAGTTAACTTCATGTTATTGAAACTTTTTCTTTTTTTTCTACAGAAACCAACTTACATTAAGACGATGAAAGAACAAAAGGAAGATGAAAGAACAAAGAGAGGCCCGCAAAAAGAAAAAAAAATATAAAGCAAGCATGTAGATGTAATCAGCCGCAACAGTACAGTACCGTCTAATCTTATCTTTGAGTGTTTCTTATGCATTAAGCCACGAACAAATGTGATTAGCTGTAATAGTACCATGTACCGTCTCAAACGGCTACTATGAAATAGCAAGCATATAGAAATTAATTAGCTGCAACAGTACCACCTAAAATTATATTAGAGATTCTTATGCATTAAGCCAGAAACAAATGATTTTCCAACAAATAATTATTTACATCTTTACTTTTTATTTTCTCTTAATTTGAAGACATGCATGTATTAGCTTTATGGCAGAAAAGTATGATTATACTGCTTAAAAATCACATACAACTTGGTAACAAAATCAGAGTAGAGCACAGAATTACTGGAGTTATCCTTCAATTCCAAACAACAGAATCAGTGTAGAGCTAGCTTAACAAGGAAGCAGTTGACACGTTTGCATTAGACCTGCAAAACACTTGTTTTTTTCGATAGGAAATAGAGAAGATTTCATTGACAAAACAAGATTTCCAGAAAAATAAAATAAAATAAAGTGACTGTGATATAAAGAACTCCATGAACACGCCTTCCATTGGATGACCTCCCAAACTTCTGCTCTTTTATTCTAATCATGAAATGCTTTTTTGTTTTTAACAAGAAACAAAACTTTTCATCGATAAAATGAAAAGAGACTAATGCTCAAAAGATACAAACTCCACAAGGGAGTGAATATAGAGAACAAAAAAAAAAAAGAAAGCGTCCCAAATAAAATAATAAAACATAGGAGAAAATAGACGAACCCAGGAGAGAGAACACCATGATGAGAATTGAATTTTTGCGGAACCAATCCGAACAAACCAAGAGAATAACTACACTAGAAACAACTAACCAACCACAAAACTAGCCATGATGAAATGAAGCCTTCACTATCTTCAACTTCTTATATAAGATTCTAAGCAAAAGCAAGACTGAGACAACCAAAAAAGGAACTCCAAAGAACTTCAAAATTCTGGCATAATCCAAAAAGATGACCTCAAAAAATTATGACCAAAAGGAACGACAACACCAAAACTACTAACTGCCGTAATATAATCCCCATTTAAACTTTTGCTCTCGTACAATTGCAAGACCTTTCCAAATAAAAACACCAGCAATAAGAATGACCTCCACAAACCTCAAGTGAAAAATAAACAAGTTAACTCATTTCGAACTATCCTCCAATCCTCTTGAATCCCAAGAAATATACCAACAATGAAAATTAAGCTTTCTGACTCCCTCTAGAACACATAAGGGGGGATCTCTTTAAATTGCAAACCACTCACCTTGATTAATGAGGAGAATTTATCCGGAAGCAAAATATCACTTCTTTAGGTTGAATTTCATCTGAAAATTTAATAATGGGGCAAACTGACTTGATGGGTGATTGAAAAAGAGTTTTTAAGTCAGCAAAAACGGAATCCTCAACTATAACTTCTTCACAAGGGCTGCTATGATGCTGAAGATCAAGTTCCCACAAAACTTACACTCACAGCAGATTCACAATCTAAGTCCTCAATATGGAAGAAGAGTGATCAATGTGAGGTGGGTTTGTTTTAGAAGAAGGTAATAAAACCTTAGTAAAATATGTACCTTTGGGCCCCAAATTACAATGTTCCACAAATGGATTTTGTGATGAATCCTTTGGAAGATCTTCTTTCTTTGAGTTTGTTGGAGGAGCCAATAAAATTGCACAAGACTCTTCAATAATATCTTCATTAAGTAGAGAGGCGCTTGGATCTTGTGAAGACAAATGGAAAAAATCTTTTTTTCGAGTAAAGTAATTTGAAAAAGGTTCACAAAAACGTTCTCTTCCTCCTTTAACACTCTTTGTTCCCCATGTAGGCGCTTCTTTGTGCAATCTATTAGCATTAAGCATATCAATTCCTGATTCAAAACTGACTTCCTTCTCTGCTATAGGAGTTACGATGTCCACAAACATGGTTGAGAGAACATTTTCAACCTCCAAACCGTCCTTTGGGGATAGTTCTAATTTCTTCTGCTATCATAATAGGATCCTCTGTCATTTGTTGGATTGTAACCTCAGGCATTGCCTCAACTTCCTTCGATGATGCCTTAGTCACCTTAATAGACAATATATCATCAATTGCAAACTTAAAGAAACCATCATCCTTTCTTTGATCTTTTGGGACAAATACACCCTCATCATCCATAACCTGATACAATCTAAAAAGGTCAAAAGGATTAGAGAAATCACTTGGTGACAATTCACCATGGATAATGTGTGGAGGATCCAAAGGAGAAATATCACCGTAACTCAGAAAAATATCCCCTAGTAGCTTATCCTTAACTTCAATTGTAGAAGGGATGAAACCACACAAGTTTCTTTTTACCTGAATACGAGCTTTTGTACAATCAATTAAGTTCAGAGTGCTGGAAGATACACGGACCAATCCTCCAAAATATTTTCCAATTGCTTCAAAAGATTGACGTTTCCAGTATGGCAAAGGCAAATTCTTTATCGAGATCCAACCGTCGTACCCCTCCAAATAACCTAGATGACTATGTTTTTTGCTAGACCATTGTTCAATAAGCAAATGAAAGTCACCAAAGAGTTTCTATTTACCACTCACCACAAGAGCCCAAGGTAATACTTTTTTATCCAAATGGATCAACGCTTTGTCCGCTATAAATGGATTTAAAAGAACAGGGACTTTGAAGTACTCTTCTAATACTTATTTGATATCTATCCATTTGTTGTGTGCAAATAATTTGGATACAACCAACAAATGATTGAAATTCAAGGAAACCATTTCATTGGCCTTTCTAACCCAGAACGAACCATTTCCCATAGAGTTGATCAAAGCAAAATTCTCTGTCTAGAATCTTTCGCTGCTTTGCATTGAGATCTTTTAAATTTGATAAAACTACCTCTGCATAGTTCTTAGCAATGGAGTTCAATTTGATCGAAGGCAGATTAGGAAAAGTCCTTCCAAGTTGATTCACAACTTCGAATTTTAGGAGGAAATATTTTATCATTTCCCAAAAGATAAGCCATCCTTTTTTTGAGATCCCCATAGGCACTTGAATCAACTTACATCCTCCAGTGTGTTATTGTGAGACCAAATATGAGAGCATTCTTATTCATTCTATACAATAGAGCCAAATATATATAGGCATACATGGAAGCCCTAAACTAGTAAAAGTAAAATTACAATAAAGGACAAAGGATTAATAAGCTTCCAAATCTACATATATACTATAACACTCCCCCTCAAGCTGGAGCATTATATTAATCATGCACAGCTTGTTACAAAGATAATATATTCAAACTCCATTTAAAGCATTCGTGAAAAGATCTCCTAATTGTTCTTCGGTCTTCACATGTCCAGTAAACACCAAACCTTGTTGTATTTTCTCACGAACAAAATGACAATCAATTTCGATATGTGTAATTCGCTCACGAAATACTAGGTTGGATGCAATATGAAGGGCAGCTTGGTTGTCACACCACAACTTGGTCAGAACTTTAGTATTGAAGCCTAATTTGATCAATAATTGATGTACCCACATTATTTCACATACTGATTATGCCATAGCTCTGTATTATGATTTAACACTCGATCGAGAGACTACATTTTGTTTCTTACTTTTCCATGAGACCAAATTGCCTCCAACAAAAACACAATAGCTAGAAGTCAATCTTCTATCTTCTCTTGATCCTACCCAATCGGCATCTGAAAAACACTCAATCTTCATATGACCATGATCTTTATATAAGATCCCACGTCCAGGTACAGCTTTCAAATATCATAGAATTTGTTATACTACGACTCAATGATCCACTGTAGGTGAAGACATAAACTGACTCACAATGCTTACTAAATAAGCTATGTCTGGTCGTGTCACTGTAAGATAATTCAACTTTCCAACCAATCTTCTATATCTCTCAGGATCATTAAATGGTTCTCCATCTTTTGTAAGTTGCAGATTAGGCATCATTGGAGTACTACATGGCTTGGCTCCCAATTTTCCAGTCTCGGATAGCAAATCAAGCACATATTTCCTTTGTGACATAAAGATACCTTTCTTTACTTCTCATTACTTCAATACCCAAGAAATACTTTAACGTTCCCAAGTCTTTAGTATGAAACTGACTTTGAGGAAAGTTTTAAGAGATAAAATGCCTGATGTATCATTTCCGGTGATAACAATATCATCAACATATAGAACAAGTAGAATGATACCACTCTTAGTTTTTCGGTAGAAGACAAAGTGATCCGACTTGCTTTTCTTCATTCCAAATTGCTCAAGTGCTTGACTAAATTTTCCAAACCATGCTCGTGAACTTTGTTTCAACCCATAGAAAGGTTTGCAAAGACGACAAATTTGATCATTCTCCCCCTAAGCAACAAACCCTAATGGTTGCTCCATATAAACTTCCTCCTAAAGATCACCATGGAGAAATGCATTTTTAATGTCAAGTTGATGCAAGGGCCAACATTGAGAAGCAGCCATGAAAATGAATAACCTGACAGAAGTTAATTTAGCGACAGGAGAAAATGTATCAAAGTAATCAACCCCATAGGTCTGATCATAGCCTTTAGCAACAAGACGGGCTTTTAATCGAGCAACTGAATCATCAGGATTGACCTAAACTGCAAACACCCATTTACATCCAATAGCTTTATTTCCTATAGGACGAGATACTAAATTCCAAGTACCATTATCATCTAAGGCATTCATCTCTTCTATCATTGCATTGTGCCATTCAGGATGAGACAAGGCTTCATGAACAGTTTTAGGGATCAAGATAGATTCAAGAGATGCAATAAAAGAACATGTAGAAGATGACAAGTGGTCATAAGAGACAAAAGAGGAAATAGGAAAAGTACAAGAACGTTTACCTTTACGACAAGCAATAGGAAGCTCATCACTTGGTCCTGAATCTGATGACGAAGAATCTTCTGGTACAAGACATTCGCTCGGAGGTTGTTGCCGTCTAGAGTAGACTAGAGTAATAGGTGGGCGAGTAGGGACATATGTCAAAAGGAGATGGATCGGGAGAGGGTGTAAGAGACACAAGTGTGTAGATAAAAAGATCGTCATCCTCCGCCTGACTCGTACTATGCAAAGATGAACCGAAAGGTTTGTCCTCAAAGAAAGTAACATCACGAGATACAAGATACCCATTCGAACTAGGACAAAAGCATCTATATCCTTTTTGAACACGAGAATAGCCTAAGAAAATGCACTTCAAAGATTTGGAGTCTAATTTTGTCAGATTAGGACAAACATCTCGAACAAAACAAGTACAACCAAATATTTTTAGCTCAAGAGGAAACAAAGGTTTTGTTGGGAATAAAACATGATAGGGAATCTAACCTTTAAGAACAGATGAAGGCATACGATTAATCAAGAAGCAGGTTGTGGAAATTGCATCAACCCAAAAATGCTTTGGAACACACATTTGAAATGATAATGCTCTTGTAGTTTCAAGAAGATGTCTATTCTTTCGTTCAGTAACTCCATTTTGTGATGGAATATCAGCACGAGATGATTGATGAAGAATTTTATGCTTATATAAGTATGCACTAAGTGCTTCAAAAAAGTACTCACAAGCATTGTCGCTTCTCAAGATTTTAAGAAAAACACCAAACTGAGTTCGATTTTTAGCATGAAAGTTACAAAAATGAGAAAGTAACTCATAACGATTCTTCATAAAATATAACCAAGTCATGCAAGAGTAATCATCAACAAAGGTAACGAAATATCGAAATCCACATTTGGACACAACTAGACAAGGACCCCAAATATCATAATGAACTAATTCGAAAGGTGCACTTGCTCGGTTATCGATTCTAAGGTTCGAACTAAGACGATGAAGTTTGGAAAATTGACATGAGTCACAATTTAATGAAGACAAGTTATGAAATTGAGGACAGAGCTTTCTTAGTACTGTAAGAGATGGATGACCTAAACGACAATGGGCATCAAAAGGAGAAACAACTCCCGAACATGCAACTTTTGGTACTTGATGATTAAAGTGTAAAGTCCTCCAGATTCATGTCCTTCACCAATAATCTTCTTCATCACAAGATCCTGAATCAAGCACTAGCCAGGATAAAATAAGACACAACAATTAAGGTCACGAGTGAGTTTACTAATACAGATCAAATTAAAGGAAAGTTGAGGTAAATGTAGAACAGAAGATAAAGAAAGAGATGGGGTTAGATTTATTGTGCCAAAACTAAAGACAAACGATTTTGATCCATCTGCCAAAGTAACATTAGCAAGGGGTGTAGTGAAGAAAGAGTAGAAAATAAATTGGGATTACCTGTCATATGATCGGTAGCACCAGAGTCTATGACCCATTTGGTAGAAGATGAGAGAAGACAATGATTCATGTTACCTGACCTAGCAATGGTTGTAATAGGGGTAAGCTCAAATGATGAAGAAGATGCTTTCGATGATTTTTGGTATTGTTGAAATTTAACAAACTCGGCTATAAAATTAACAAATGGCTTCTTAAATGAACCAAGGGTGGATTGAGGCTACGATTGAACCACATTAGACATCACTACAAGTTCTCGTTCCGCCATAGGTCAATGACGAATGTAAAACCACAAAATCAAATCTAAAACCACAAAATCAGACCCAAATGACTGTAGAACTTCTGAAAAACTGGCCTGAAAGGAGTTCCCAATCAAAAAAACCTCTAATTCTTTTCCAAATCAACTTCTAACACGAGCCAATTATGACCAAAAGAACCACATAAACAGGTCGAGAGTTGGACGAAACGGCAAGCCACAAAATTGGAGCAAATTTCGACAACTCACGCGCCCACACACGCTGGGGCATGGGAATGGCGCCAGAACCTTCAGGCAGCACGTGAGGTCCATGCACAGGGAGTTTTCCAGCCGGATTTCATGTACCTACCGATCGGCAAGTGGGCTTTCGTTTGGTATGGGCGGTGACAAAAAACTATGCCAACAACAGACGACACTTGCGGCAGATTCCGGCAACAGCAGCGGATTTCGACATCGCCAGTAGCAGATTCCGATGATGGTGGCAACGTCGGACCTTGGCAGCGGTGGTGAAACACAAAACCTAAGGTAGAAGACCAAACCCTCCAAAAAGGTGTTCCAAACCTCAAACCCTAATGGTTCACAAATCCCTAAATCTAACAAAACCCTAATTGCCCTAGGAAAGACCTAGTGCTCTTATACCATTTTATTGTGAGACCAAATGTGAGAGCATACTTATTCATTCTATACAATAGAGCCAAATATATATAGGCATACATGGAAGCCCTAAACTAGTAAAAGTAAAATGACAATAAAGGACAATGGATTAATAAGCTCCTAAATCTACATATATACTATAACACAGTGGATGGCCAAACCACACATTCAATAATCCAACTAGAGGGAGATTTAAATTTTGATAAACAAGTGACACAAAAATCATCCCCTTTTTTCTTGAAAAAGCACCAATAAAATGGTTGAAGCATCATCTCTACTAAAGAACTTTTGAACCACTTCAGTTGTGATAAGGAAAGGGGAAACGACAATTTTTTCTTCATTTCTTCAACATAGAAAAAATCGTCTTCATACCAAATTCAAAAGAACCGATTCTGGACACAGCAACTACTCATTTCTATGAAAGCAACTAGTATGAAGAAGCCAAACTGAATTGAAGAAGATAAACCCACGAATAGTAACTGTAGACACACTACGATGACTAAAATCGAAGAATAAAAACCAAACCTACGTTGGTGACTGAGGATGGAGACTCACGAATCATGAAAGAATGCAGCACACGAACGAGCTATAGTTTCTAGCGAACCCAACACAACACAACACAAGCTAAACAGACAAGCAACATAGCACATGCTGTAAAAGACGAAAAAACGAAAGCCTGACAACCTAAACGAACGCAAAGACTGACGAACTGTCGCGAATGGCCAGACGAACGTGAGTTGACAAACGGCGAGCTGATGGACAGAGCGAATATGAACAAAGATGGCCTGTAGAGGTTTTGCAATATCAAGTTGTGTAGTCGCGGGTCTCGCGACTTCTTGGTCACGAACGAAAGCTATTTGCGAGGTCGCGTGAAACATGGTCGGAGTCGATGGTGCCTGGGTCTAAGTCAAATGGCGGCAAACACCCAAGCAAAGGATGACGGCAACGCCTGGCGGCTAGGGTTAGGGCTAGTGACGAGAGAGATAGTTTGTATATGTCCTCCAAACATTCTAATCATGAAATACTTTATGATTCCTTTAAGCAAACCCTCCCAAAAGGCCTTCTTATTTTCCCACAGGGTCTTAGCTTTATGGTTGTTGGGAGGATGCCCCATAAGCAGTTGTGCTATAATAAGCTTTGCAGGACAGAGAAAGGGAAAGACAAGTCAAAATAGAGTTTCTTCAGTAGCTTTTCACATCCACAAAGGGTTATGGGTAAATGAGCAATGTAAGAGTTATTGATCCTTTTGGACATAAACAATACCAGCTAAGAAAGATAAGACATCGAGGATTTCTTCTTTGAATTATGCCATTATATTAATACTGCTAAAAGCTAGGCTCCACATGGAAAGCTTTCTTAGGGTTTCCTTTCTGCCAAATAGCTTTTGCAAGCCTCTTGTTGCAGATGATGGCTTGATTGGTAAGCCGGAGGAGAAAGACGAGCTATCCAGTTGCCATATTAATCTGTTCACTTGCTAGGTAATGCCTGTCAATAGCAATACAAAGCCTTCTAATCTAATTTCCTATCCTACAATGCTCTATTGATTGTAAGCCTTCAGGTATCTTTTCTATATTCCAGCATTCCCCACCAATATATCTTTTTGGCTAGATAACTGAAAGAATCTTAGGTAAAGGAGTTGCTGTGGCCACAACCCACAGGTAACTCCAAAAATTGGTATTATTCCATGGCTAATTTTGAAAGCTAACAAATTCTTCATAGACCTCCCTATATTTAGTCATAAAGCTCAAAGAGCTAGAGTCTCTTACTTAGCAGCTAGCGGAATCAATTCCTTATCCAGCCCACAGAAAATCCCACATTTTTTCCTCCGAAACCTTGGATACCTTTGTAGGATTCTTAAAGAAGGACCAGAACTTGAGTTTCTTAGAGTTTCCTCCCAAAGGTAGTCCAAACAATTAAAGATCATTCACCAGCCGAGCATCTCAATCTATTTGCTTGTGAGAAGATATCATAATGGTAATAATTAGTTTCTCAAAAATAATGGTAATGATTAGGAGTGTACCAAAAGCTAACCATTGCATATTAGCATTATCTTGAAATTCTGTTTCTAGGTTACACACCAAAGAAAGTATGTGAGATAATTAGACACAAGTTTTTTAGAAGTAAAACCATATTTCAAAGTTGAATATCTATTTTGAAAAGCAACATTTGCTGGATACAAAGGTTACCTCCGTAATGTATATTTCTTGTGCATCAGGTCCTCGTGAGAAAACCTTCATTTGAATGAGATATTGACGACCAGAAACAATATACCAATTGGCAAGAGATATAGTTCTTTCTATTCCTTCAACAGGTTCGTCAACAATGGGCAAAGGACTAATGTACAAATGTAAAGATTCTGGGATGACAACATTTAATGATGACATTTGAATGTGCCCAACAACCCTAGTGTCTTCCACAGTTACAGCTGTAACACCAAACCTTAGTGCGGTTGTTAAACCCAGGTCAGAATCAACGTGAGCTATGGAAGAGTTTGAAGTAAACCATCGGTAGTGTAGAGATGGTAAAGTTACCACTGCATATGAAAAAAAAAAAAATCAAGCAAAAAAGGAAACTTAGAGGATATGCATACAAGTAAACTATAACTTGTAGGCAAATTCAATGACGGTCACCATGAAACATACAATAGAATAATTGAATGTCCAATTTTAACTTAGGGTTCATATTTATAAGTTTTGTTTAGCCCCCATTGTCTTGGCCTTTTCTTTTTCTTTGTGGAGAACACCCTTCTATATCTTTCCATCATTTTTCTCAAGGAGAGTTGGTTCCTTATTAAAGAATATATTTATCTACACAGAGGAGCACCAAAGTCACTAATTTTAGGTAGTAACTAGTTACCATACTAGATAACCAATTATAATGAGTTGAAGAGTAAACCTTGGGGAATGTTGGCACGAATAACTTTAAGACTGTAACGAACAGTAGCACCTACGAGGACAAAAACAGGTGAGGGAGGTTCAAGTGACATTGCCTCTGCCACAGTCAAAACAATCTTATCATCCATGTGCTTAACATCTGGTTCAAGCAAATGCACAGAAACGATTTCATGGCCAATTTCAACTCCTCTTACAACAAACAGATCAGAAAATACGCCCTGCATTATAAAGCAAGAAATAGAAATATTATAAAATATGAAATTTTGGTTTCCTTGGACCAGGTCTGAATCAAGGGTGGAATCTTAACATCAGCTGCATACATACACTATCTTCCAGTTTTATTTGAACATTCAAGTCTCCACATAACCCACCACAATCACTAAGAGGAGAATCCTTCAAAGGAAGATGAGCTAGGTGATGCGTGGATCCATCAGTTTCAGGTATCAGATGCCACATAAATTGTAAGCCCACTAATGATGAAAACACGTTTTCTGCAAAATGATGGAAAAACAATTCAAATTTTCATCCAAATTGAAGCTAATGAAATAAGGTACAAAAATATATGCAAATATCTTAAATGTGCAAAGTCCAGAGAAGCTGTGGAACTGATATAAAAGATCAATGATTTAAGTGTGAAATGCGCTGAAGTGAAATAGCCTTGGTCTTGGAGGTGAGGGGTGAAATGAAAATGTGAAGCACAATCTATACACATGCATATACACACATACAATGTTAAAAGCCAGCATGAAGCATGAGATATTGAAAATAAAGGATTTCCTATTAAAGGAAAACAAAGGTCAAGCATATGAGCCTTTCAACAACAAAATAGTCCACAAAATCACATTACACAAACCTAAAAATTAAAACTCACCATCACTAAATAAGGTCCATCCCCACTTTCTCTAATGACTTATAAGTTATAACCCTCCATATCTCTCTTTATTCTCATTTTCATGTTCCTCCAAAACTAATGGAGAGAGAGAGAGCTTCGGATGAAAGAGTTGAACATAGGAGATGAACCAACGGCTTTTTGTTTAAGTTTTCTTTTCCTTATTTATTTTAACTCTTGTTTATGCTTCTAAAAAAAAAGGAATGTTGTACTTAGCTGAGAGTGAGAAGTATGCGTTCAACAAGACAAATCACATCACCTATGTCTGGGCACAAAGTGTGCCTAAACACATGCTTTTTGGGGCTTTTAAAACAGTGACCTGGGCACAAATTAAAGATATCGTTTTTTTAATGAGAAACATGCATTCCTTCATTCCCTAAGTGCCAAAGGAATTACAAAAAACATTTTCATTGGACAATGAAAGAAGAAAGACTATAATCATGGAAATAAGGAGAGAATTTACACCAAGAGAGAGCAATGTAAGTTAAGTGCTCAAAAAAAGAGTCAAAGTCAGTTAATATCATAATAAGCACAAATTTATATCCATCAGGTGAAATTCACATTTAAATATCAAAATAAAAGTTTAAGAAACAATCTAGCTTTCGCTTTCCAGCCATGGTCTGAACATACCTTGATGATGCAATTTCTCTGCAAGGGTCCTATGAAATGAACATAAAATAAAGACATGCCAAAACAGCTGCCGGTCCCACAAACACAGGTGAAAACTGAAGTTCCATCACATTTTGCAAGCATCCATACATCCAACAGTACTAAAAAGGCCTTAGATATTAAATCTAAATACTTAGAATGGATTCTACTAGTATATTGGGTCTCCTACTATAAGATTATTATACAATGAACAAACTATATTCCATTACTGATCTAATCTTTTCTTCTCTGGGATGTCATTGTTGTACTTAGTATGGAGAGAATAATTCAGCTCATCTTATTCATAAAAAATACTAGTATATATATAGGTACACAAGGAAACCCTGACTAAAGAATGTACAATTACTATAAAGGACATATATACATAATAATATATATATCATAACACTCCCCCTCAAGCTGGAGCAAATATGTCAAACATGCCCAGCTTGTTGCAGAGATAATTTATTCTTGCTCCATTTAACGCTTTAGTAAAGATATCTCCCAGTTGTTCTCCAGTCTTTACATATCCCGTGGACACCAACCCTTGTTGAATTTTCTCACGAATGAAATGACAATCTACTTTAATGTGTTTAGTCCTCTCATGAAACACTGGATTAGACGCAATGTGAAGTGCAGCTTGATTATCACACCACAATTTAGCTGGCATAGTAATATTGAAACCCATCTCAGTCAAAAATTGATGTATCCACACTATCTCACACACAGATTGTGCCATAGCTCTGTACTCTGACTCAGCACTTGAACGTGAAACCACATTCTGCTTCTTACTGTTCCATGACACCAAATTGTCTCCTACAAAAACACAATATTCAGACGTTGATCTTCTATCTTCTTTAGATCCTGCCCAATCAGCATCTGAAAAACATTCAACTTTTGTATGACCATGATCTTTATATAAGATTCCACGCCCAGGTGCAGCTTTTAGGTAGCATAAAATTTGTTCTACTGCAGCCCAATGATCCACGGTAGGTGAAGACATATATTGACTTACAACACTTACTGAATAAGCAATGTCCGGTCGTGTCACTGTCAGATAATTCAACTTCCCAACCAATCTTCTGTATCTCTCAGGATCTTTAAATGCTTCTCCTTCTTTTGTGAGTTGCAAATTAGGTATCATCGGAGTACTACATGGTTTAACTCCTAGTTTTCTTGTCTCAGATAACAAATCGAGTACATATTTCCGTTGCGACAAAAAGATACCTTTCTTGCTTCTCATCACTTCAATAACCAGAAAATACTTCAGTGTTTCCAGATCCTTAGTGTGGAATTGACCCTGAAGGAAAGTTTTCAAAGAAGATATACCTTATGTATCACTCCCAGTGATAACGATATCATCAACGTACACAACTAGTAGAGTTATACCCTTCTTAGATCGTCGATAGAAAACAGAATGATCAGATGTACTTTTCTTCATTCCAAATTGCTCAAGTGCTTGACTAAACTTACCAAACCATGCTCGTGGGCTCTGTTTCAATCCATACAACGATTTTCGAAGACGACAAACTTTATCACTCTCCCCCTGAGCAACAAACCCATGTGGTTGCTCCATATATACTTCCTCTTTAAGATCACCATGGAGAAACGCATTCTTAATGTCAAGTTGATGCAAATGCCAGCCTTCAGTAGCAGCCATGGAAATAAGTAAGCGAATAGAAGTGAATTTAGCAACCGGAGAAAATGTGTCAGAATAATCTATCCCATAAGTCTAAGCATAGCCTTTAGCAACAAGACGTGCTTTCAAACGAGCAACTGATCCGTCAGGGTTAACCTTAATTGTAAACACCCATTTACACCCAATGGCCTTCTTTCCTGCAGGACGAGATACTAAATCCCAAGTACCATTACCATCTAGAGCATTCATCTCTTCGATCATTGCATTACGCCAACCAGAATGAGATAAAGCTTCAGGAACAGAGTTAGGGATAGAGGTAGAATCAAGTGATGTAAGAAAAGAATATGTTGGTTGTGACAAATGGTGATAAGAAACAAATGAGGCAATAGGATAAGTACAAGTGCGTTTACCTTAACGAAGGGCAATGGGAAGCTCATCACGTGTTCCTGGATCAAATGTCGAAGAATCTTTTGGTACAGGACATGTGTCCGAAGGTAATAGTGGTGGCCGTCTGGAGTAAACCTGAGTAATGGGTGGACGATGAGGAATAGATACTGAAGGAGATGGAGTAGGGAGGGAGGATGGAGAGACGATCTCATAGACAAGTAGATCATCCTCCCCCTGACACGGACTTGACATTGATGGGCTAAAGGGCATATCTTCAAAAAACGTAACATCTGGAGAGACAAGATACTTGTTAAGACTAGGGCAATAACAACGA
The DNA here is from genome assembly GCA_033996785.1 of Trichosanthes truncata. Taxonomy (NCBI): domain Eukaryota; kingdom Viridiplantae; phylum Streptophyta; class Magnoliopsida; order Cucurbitales; family Cucurbitaceae; genus Trichosanthes; species Trichosanthes truncata. Next base: position 3,820,576 of record MU867261.1, read on the forward strand.
TATCCCTTTTGAACTCAAGAATAACCGAGAAATATGCATTTTAAGGATTTAGGATCTAACTTAGTACGATAAGGGCTGACATCCCGAGCAAAACAAGTGCAACCAAATATCTTTGGTGTAATAGGAAACAAGACTTTTGTTGGACAAAGAACACGATAAGGGATTTCACCATTAAGAACAGAGGAATGCATTCTATTAATCAAAAAACAAGCTGTGGAAACTGCATCAGCCCAAAAATGTTTCGGAACCTGCATTTGAAAGGATAATGCTCGAGCAGTTTCAAGTAAATGCCGATTTTTTCATTCAGCGACCCCATTTTGGGATGGAGTGTCAACGCAAGAAGATTGATGAATAATCCCATTTTTACACAAGTAAGATCCAAGCATATGAGAAAAATATTCACCAGCATTATCAGTTCGAAGAGTTTTAAGAGAGGCATTAAACTGATTTTGAATTTCAGCATGGAAAGTGCAAAAGTGAATAAGTAACTCAGAACGATTTTTCATTAAATATAACCAAGTCAGACGAGAATAATCGTCAACAAAAGTAACAAAATATCGAAATCCAGTTTTGGACACTACAGGACAAGGACCCCAAACATCAGAATGAACTAATTCAAACGGAGCACTAGCTCGTTTATGGACTCTAGGACTCGAACTAAGACGATGAAATTTGGCAAACTGACAAGACTCACAATTCAACAAAGACAGAGTGAAATTTTGGATGAATTTTCTTTAACACGAACAAAGACGGATGACCTAAACGACAATGGACGTCAAACGGAGATGCAACACCAGAGCAGGCCATAGCTTTTGGTATCTGCTAATCAAAAGTGTAAAGGCCTTCAGACTCATATCCTTTACCAATAATCTTCTTCGTCAAACGATCCTGAAACAAGCAATAACCAGGAAAAAATGAGACATAACAATTAAGGTCACGAATGAGTTTACTAACAGAAATCAAGTTAAACGAGAGTCGAGGCAAATGCAAAACAGAAGACAAATGGAGAGACGGGGTGAGATTAATGGTGCCTGATCCAAGAACAGAGGATGTGGATCCATCTGCCAAAGTGACAGTAGGAAAAGGTGCAGGTGACATAGGTAGAAAATAAGCTAGAATTACCTGTCATATGAGCTGTGGCACCAGAGTCTATGACCCATTTAGTGGAGGATGTAAGGAGACAATGATTCTTATTACCTGATTCAGCAAGAGTTGCAATAGGATTCGAGGAAGAAGATGCTTGCAATGATTCCTGGTACAACTGGAATTTAGCAAACTCGTCTGCAGAAATAGTAACCGACCTCTCAGATGTATCATTGGTGGAAGCAAGCTGAGCAACTTGAGGATAGCGACCTTTATTCAACAATTTCCGACAGTCACGTTTCATGTGACCAAGCTTACGACAATAGTGACATATTATATCCTGTGAATCTTGTCGTTGAGCATCAGAACCCAGTCTCGGAGTGTTGATGTTCATCCCTTTAGTGACCTTAGGGTCATTCTGACTCAAGAGAGCATTGTTGGACTGAGGAGCAGACAGACCAGATGAAAGATTTTCTGTACGAAAGACTCTACTAAAGGCTTCATCTAAAGAAGGGATCTCGGATCCAGATAGAATTTGTGATTTAGCCATCTCAAATTCTGGCGAAAGTCCATTCAGAAAGCTCATGACACCCATCTTTTGTTGAACCTTTATATCCGTACTAAATGGAAGTAATGTATTAAGTTCTGCACATGTTTTCTTAACTTGCATAAAGTAGTTCGTAACAGACTGTTCTTTCTGTTCTGCATGAAAAAAGGCTGTGCAAACTTCGTACATTCTATTGACTCGCTCTTTTCCTGAGTATAAAAACTCTAAAAACTGGAGCAGTTCCTTCACAGAATCACAATGATTCACCAAGCCAACAACCTCAGTCTCGATCGAATTCTTGATTTGAATATACAATCTAGCATCATCTCGAAGCCAAGCCTTCCTTGTGTCATCCTCTGGTGCATCCTGATCAATATGATCATCCATCTCTGTACTTCGCAGATAAAACCGAATTGTTCGACTCCAATCATAGTAATTAGAGCCATTTAATTTGTGTTCCGTGATTTTTGACGAAAGAGAGACCATATTAGAGACCACCATAGGTTTCATCTCAGCCATTAGTTACCAAATAGAGGCAGCAGATAAACCCAATGGACAAAAACAAATCTGGACAGCAAGAAGCAGTACCCAATACCTCGAAAATCGTACAACCCGAGACCAAAACAGTATGTATCATCGAAACAAACTACACATATCGGCCAGAAATAGCAACCCGAACAAAACCCAAGCGGCGGAAGTTGGAACGGCAGCCTCACGCGCCCTCACGCGCCGGCGCGTGGTGGCGGATTCAGTAGCTTCCGGCGGGGCTTGGGGCTCACGCGCGGACTTTTCCGGCGAACGGCGACGGCGCTTCGACTCTCCTGACGGCGGCGCTCCTCCTGAGGTAGGTGGTGTTGACAAACGGCCACTCTAACGTGATGACCCAAACTTCAAACCCTAACCTCAAAGAGAAAACCCTAATCGCCAAAAACCTTCTAAAACCCTAGGGGTTCTCTGATACCATGTACTTAGTATGGAGAGAATAATTCAGCTCATCTTATTCATAAGAAAAACTAGTATATATATAGGTACATAAGGAAATCCTAACTAAAGAATGTACAATTACTATAAAGGACATATATACATAATAACATATATATCATAACAATTGTGACTATGCGCACAATTTCCCTGGTATTTTTCATACATTTCCACATTGTGTACTCTTTTTTTAGTCATTTCCACATTGTGTAATCTGACACAACGAGAGTGATAAAAGATTGCAGAATGATAAATTTATAAATGCTTAGTTATGAGTACTAAATGAACCTTCGCTGTCAAATGCACGGACTCGGAGTGTAGCAAGCCCATCCAAGTCAAGTTTGATAGAATTGTGAAATATCTGGATTCTGGAAAATTTGTCGATAAAAACTTTGCAGCGAATTACAATTCCAGTTTGTACATCAGCAGCATAAACAGCAGTCTCCTTACGACCACTGTAAGGAGCAATAGATCTCAACAGAGCACTTGTCGAGCAGTGACTACTTACATTGTATGCCGGTAGAACAGAAAGAATATCATGATGATCCCAAGACCTATAAATCATTGTAATTAGCAATAAACAAATTAGCAGTGACAAAAAAAAAAAACTGTGACATATAACTATTATCAATTTGCTATAACTTTTTTGAGGTCTACGAGGGTTGTAAGCCTATCTCCGTTTTCTTGAAATGGTATCAGTCTCAAAAAAAATTTACCTTTCATATTCTTAACTACGAATCACTTGATACTAAATTTAAAAATTAAAATTAATACTACGAAAAAGAATCGCTCAATACTGAGTCACTGACAATGAGTCATACACAGATAAGTTCAAGCGTCTGTTTAATGGCTCGATTTAGCCAATGATTGCATATTTCTGAGGAAATTTATTTGGCTCCATGCCGCACACTGGATAGAATTATCCATAAAAGCCTTCAAGGGCAGGACAGGGCAGGGCCCATTTCTATGCTAAGCGTGACATATCAACGTGATAATCAATTATAATCATTACCAACTCAGCTCCTTTACTCATACAGACGTTCCAAAGTTCAGATTTCAACTTCTCTACCATTCGCTACACTCCCTTTCTCAACTTCAGTGTTAAACAATCTAAAACATCAACTCGAAAAATGACTCGCAAATTGAGATTTACCATTTGAAACAACCATCACTCCCTTGCAGCCGATACTCCACTGGATTAGTCATCTTGGGAGGCAACAATATATTCACGTCGGCAATGTGCGGACCAGAGGCGAAATGAGCCGTCGCTCCGCAGTTTCCACCGATCATCAAGAGAAGAACAAGCACAAGCAGCACAAGAGCGAATTTCGACATCTCCAGTTGAACCCAGTCTAACAGCAACCATGAAGTTAACAACGGAACTAGGAAGAAGAATTTATGGCGATAAAAATGGCAAGAGTCGAAGCTTGAAATGGAGATTGAAATTGAATATTGAGTTCGAATTTGGTTGACTGAGCAGAGCTGAGAAGTTTCTTGAAGAAAGAGAATAGAACCCTAGTAAAATCTCTGAGGTTTTTGCATTTGGAAACGGAGAGAGTAACGGTTGGCCCTAGTAAGAAACGTGGCGCGAGATTATTGGTTCTCACTAGCCAGCTGGCCGAACCTTGCAAAATATTTTTGAAAAAAAATTGTAGTACGTACCGTATTATAGAAAATCTCTCATTTATTGTTTGTCACATCAGTATTCTTTCAAGAACTGTTTGGCGCGCTGGTTTGGAATCAAGAATTCTGGGAATCCTTGGCTGTAATCAAAAATCCTGAAGTTACTGATTACTGTGTTTGGGGTGCAGGGTTGGGTTTGGATGGTTTGCTGAAACTTGTGTTTGGGGTGCAGGATTGGGTTGGGCTGGGCTGGATTTGTTTAAGCTGTTTTTTTAAACAATTTTTTTAGGTTTTTTTTTTCAGATCCATTTTTTTACTTGATAATTGTTTACTGAATTGCATATCAATATTTTAACCAATTATGTGGATCAATTGTTTCAAGCACAGTTAATTATGAATGTGTAGTTTGTACAAGTATCTCATTCACTTCATTCATGATGATGTAAAATTAAATAACATTAGTAAAGACATATATTTTAAATAATTAATACGTGGGAAAGAAGAATGATGTTGCTGGAGTAAAGGAAATCCATAATACAAATGAAGGTCCGAAGTTCATAATATCATAATACATAAGCTGAAAGGAATGAAGAAAAGAAATAGCAATATTTGTCCAAAACACAAACTTAATTAAAACTAAGTAGTAGCTGAAGGTGATGAAGGCATTGAGTTGTCGTCCATGGGGGTTGGAAGTCTATTTAAAAAATTAGGGAATTTAAAACTCTATTTCACAAAGTATTCATAAAACTATTTTAGGGACTCTATTTTAGAAATTAAAAAATTAGAAGTTTATTTAATAAATTAAGGAATCTAAAACTTTATTTCACAAAGTAATCTGAAACCTATTTTTGGAACTTTATTTTAGAAATTAAAAAATTGGAAGTCTATCTAAGAAATTAGGGAATTTAAAAATCTATTTACAAAGTATTCATAAACATATTTTTGGAACTCTATTTTAAAAAATTAAAATATTGGAGGTCTATTTAAGAAATTTAAGAAATTAGTTTTATTTTAACCTTTTAAAAAATTGACTACGTGGTCGAGTCTCTGGAATGATCGTTGGAGTGGTTGTTGGGGTGATCAGATTGATGGGGTGGTTGGGTTGCCGAGGTGGTTGTCGAGGTGGTCGCCAGTGGTGGTTGCACGGTGGTCAGGTCGCCGGAGTGGTCGTTGGGTGGTTGTCGATAGTAGTTGTTGGGTGGTCGGGTCGCTGAAGTGGTCATATGATTGATTAGGTCGTTCGAGTGGTCGTGGGGTGGTTGTTTAGTTGTCGAGTCATTGGAATCGTTGTCGGAGTGATCATTAGGGTGGTCGGGTTGCTAGATGGTCGGGTTGCTAAGGTGGTCACTAGAGTGGTCACCAGGTGGTCGTCAACGCTGGTTTTGGGTGGTTGAGTTTGTCAGGTTGTCGGGGTAATCGCCGAAGTAGTCATCGGGGTGGTCAGGTTGCTGGGGTGGTCTGGTCATCGGAGTGGTCACTAGGTGGTTGTCGGCGGCGGTTGCTAGGTGGTCGGGTTGTCAGAGTGGTTGTCAGATGGTCATTGGTGGTCGTCGGTGGTGGTTGCACGGTGGTCAGGTCGCCGAAGTGGTCGTTGGGTGGTTGTCGATAGTAGTTGTTGGGAGGTCGGGTCGCTGAAATGGTCATATGATTGGTTAGGTCGTCAGAGTGGTCGCTGGGTGGTTGTTTGGTGGTCGAGTCATTGAAGTCGTTGTCGGAGTGGTCATTAGGGTGGTCGAGTTGTTAGGTGGTCGGGTCGCTAGGGTGGTCCTTAGAGTGGTCATCAGGCAGTCGTCAACGGTGGTTTTGGGTGGTTGAGTTTGTCAGGTTGTCGAGGTAATCGCAGAAGTAGTCATCGGGGTGGTCGGGTCATCGGAGTGGTCATTAGGTGGTTATTGACGCGGTTGCTAGGTGGTCGGGTTGTCGGAGTGGTTGTCAGATGGTCATTGGCGGTGGTTCGAGCAAGTCTGGTTGTCAGGGTGATCAGATTGTTGCCGTTGGAGTGGTTATTGGGGTGATCAGGTTGATGGGGTGGTTGGGTTGCCGAGGTTGTCGTCGGTGGTGGTTGCATGGTGGTCAGGTAGCCGGAGTGGTCGTTGGGTGGTTGTCGACAGTAGTTGTTGGGAGGTCGGGTCGCTAGAGTGGTCATATGATTGGTTAGGTCGTCCGAGTGGTTGCTAGGTGGTCGGGTCGCTAGGGTGGTCACCAGGTGGTCGTCAACGGTAGTTTTGGGTGGTTGAGTTTGTCAAGTTGTCGGGATAATCGCCGAAGTAGTCATAGGGGTGGTCGGGTTGCTAGGGTGGTCGGGTCATCAGAGTGGTCACTAGGTGGTTGTTGGTTGCCATTGCTAAGTGGTCGAGTTGTCGGAGAGGTTGTCAGATGGTCATTGGCGGTGGTTCATGCAAGTCGGGTTGTCAGGGTAGTTGGGTCATCGAGGTGTCAAGTTGTTGGGGTGGTTAGGTTGTACGGGTGGTCGTCAGATTGGTCTCTAGAGTTCTCATCGCAGTGGTCGCCGGAGGTAGTCGTCAGGGTGGTCGGGTCGATGGTGCGATCGTCGGAGTTGTCGTTGTTGGTGGTCGTCGGAGTTGTCACCAGAGTTGTTGTCGAAGTGGTTGTCGGAAATGGAAAACAACAAGTAGAAGAGGAAAACATGATACAAACCCATGGAGTTGCACTGTTGTAACCCATGGGGTTGTGTTTCGAAATCAAGGGTTTTGAACACCTCATGCCTAACATGATTTTGGGTTTGGAACCCAAACCCATTTCAACCCAAACCCATGGGCCAAACGCCCTCTTAAAGTTTATGTGGAGTCTACCCAAAATTATGTGGAGTTCACTTGTATTAAAAAATCATTTATAAAAGAAAGTCTTACAATATTTTTTTAAATATTACATGCAATGTTCGAAATGTCGATGTCGATGGAAATGTCGAGGTCCAAATTTTACGAAAATGTCGAAGGAAATTTCGGAAAAATTTTATGAAAATCGTAGAAATTGATAGAAATTGTTTGAATTAGTCAATGATACTTTAATTGTGGCTCAATTAGACTATAATTGACAATTTTTAATCACCATATCTAAAAATTAAGACAATATGTAGATGTCAATGTCGATAAAAATGTCGATGCGCACAGAAATTTGGGAAGAAAAAAAATGAAAATTGATTAAAATTGTTTGAATTATTTCATGAAACTTTAATTGTGATTTAATTATATTGTAATCAAGGTTCAAAATGTTGATGTCAACAGAAATTTCGGAAAAATTTATAGAAATTGATGGAAATTGATGGAAATTATTTGAATTAGTAAATGAAATTTTAACTATGAAATTAGGCTATAATTGACCTTTATGATCATCATATATCTAAAAATATAAATAATATTTATATGAGTAATGCTGATGTTGGTGAAAATTTTAAAAAAAATCATTAAAAACGTGAAAATTGATGAGACTTATTTTAATTAATTAATGAGACAACACTTTCTAGATGCATGCACAAAATAAACTTCAAGATTTTTATGTTTTTATTCTCTCAATTCTATAAATAATATAGATTTGTTTCCGTCAATCCTAAAATTGAGATTTTAAATTTTATTATTTTATGAACGTTTTACAATTATGTTAAAGATTTGTTTTTGTAAATTTTAAAATTTTAATTTAAGATTTGTTTTTCAAGCTTAGTACAATAAAAAAAAATTGTATAATTTAAGATTTTATTTTTCTAATTAATCAATGTAATGGATTATCTAAAGTTTGATTAATTTGAAAATAATATTCTTTGAAGTTTTAAAATAACTAAATTAAAAATAAAATATTAAACTTTAAAAAAATTATAAATGACATGTAGAGGAAGTGAGATATGAAGATTTTTATCAATTAAAAAAATTGTTATGTAACACTCTAATTTACATCAGACTTTTAATTTAAAAGGACAACAATTGCCAATTTCATGGTTATAACAAAAAATAGTGAATGCCCAAGAAGGGCCTAGTTCATTGTTCAAACAAAAAAGTCAAACATGTGTAGTAGTTATAACAAAAAATAATGGATGGACAAGAATGGCCACGATCATGGTTACAACGTAAAAGGCATACATGTGTAGTTGTTACGGAAAATATACGTCGTTACTTACAAAAAAAAAAAAAAGTGATAAGAGATATATGGGTCCATTTTCTTCGAAGCACAAACTGAGTTGAAGCAAGATGAGTCATTCCCTCCTTCCAAGAAGGTACATGCAATAAGCCAATTTGTCATCCATCAGGACTGACAAGAAGCTGGCAGTCTTAAGTACATTCGTAAATAAGATGTCCATCAGTGTGATTTTGTCTTGTCTGGACAACGCCGGTGTCAATTTGGAAAGGATGTCTAAGACTTGTTTGCGTCGATTATCCTCAAGAGCATAGTTCGATACAGGCCACAATGCAATATGCTCCAACTAGGTATTTTGCATGTCCATCGTCGTACGTACGACTTCTAGCATGTCAGAGTGGTAGGATGTACGTTTCCTCTTGCTACCACGCGATGTGTGGCTGATCTTTGAAGCTTGCTAGTCGGCGTCCCTGGATTCTCTTCCTTGTTCAAATTGCTCCCTCCATAGAAAAAAGGGGGTTGTGGTCTATAAGGTTCCTGGGATACTTCCATCTCCTCATCTGCCCCAGTGGCTCGGCATCATTCGATGCCATGTCACTAGGGGTCTCTGTACCAACCCTTGTCGCACAATCTTTCCCAAATACGAATGTCAGCTCATTAAAGTGGAGGAATGACTTATTCCGGAGTCCCCTCGCAGCAGGATGACCCTGCATGTCAAAACACATATAATTTTTATGTATTTCATAGTGTAACTAATATGTATGCTATAAATCAGAAATCTTACCTTGACCCATGCGTCGAACACATCATTCTCAGCCTCCATGCATATAAACTCATCATTCCACCCAAATCCACTACACTCGATACCTAGCATCTCGGAGATGGTTGTGTACTACTTCTTCAGGCTCTTCACCCTACAGTCTATTGCGGTTGTTGCTTCAATTGTACAGTTTGGTATTTTTTTCCCTCAGCAGTCGCATCAAATGCAATGGCTATCCAAGCCTGAATATTCCATTGTTGATCTCTAGCATCCCTCCTAAACAATTGCGACAAGGCATTCCACCAACTTGACATCCTTGAATCTAGTCCAAGAATGCTTCTTCATTCTTTCCACACCTACCATTGTCGTACATGCATATGTACATATTACCACATATTTCACTTTGTTGGGTTATATCTCAATAAGTATGTAGGACAGTAAGTGGAATAACGCATAAATTTAGTTGATAAGCAAAAAGTTCTAATTCAAATGTTCACATTCAATGTAAATATATCAGTAACTTAAAAAATAGTATAAAAGATTGAGTTCAGTTCTTATAATAAAAATAATTAACATCCTCCATGATCACGATCGTGTCCATTCAGCGAACAATCGTTCAACCATTTCATCCCGTTGTTGGCTCCATTCGGTAGAACTTTCAATGACATTTATATGACTTCCACTTAATGAACTTGAATGTGAGTCTTCCGCTTCCCATTATTCCAACGCTATACTTGAACCCATTTCTCGGCTGATAATATTGTGGATAAGGCAGCATGCTGTATGGTTCGACATTGGGTTTGGACAGGGTAAAATGATTTTCCTCGCAAAATGACCCATCTCCCTTTCAACACACCGATGGCCCTCTCAATTACGTTCCTCGAAGATGAATGCTTCATGTTAAATAATTCCCTTGGATTAGTTGGTGCATTCGTTGCTCCACACTACTCAGAGAGATGGTATCACTCCCTTTGTCCGGTACCAAGAATCCCTCTGCATTTGGGTACCCAACATCACAGAGATAATAAGATATTGTACAATGTGAAACATTCAACACATGACCCTATGAGTCGTGCATGTAAAAGGTTAACATGTATTACGGGTTCATAGTTTGGTTTATTACCCTTGGGAACCTTCAAGCCATTAGGTCTTGATATAGCATCTCGAATAACTCGAGAATCAGCTGCGGAGTCTTCCCATCCTGGCATTACAAAGATGAATTCTACACTCGAAGAGCAAACATCAAGAACGTTGGTCGCTATCTCACCTTTACGCATCCTATATCTCGGCCGATCAGCAGTGCTAACATTCACCTTGATGTGCATGCCATCTAATGCACCTAAACAATTCTGTATTGCAAAGGCATACATTATGAGAGTTACGTACATCATTCTAAACCCCATCTAATGAAAGGACAAATTGAATTATGTGTACCTCAAACCACTGTTTGGATTTATGCCCTAAAGCCTCGTAATTAATAATATATTTAATAATTAATAATAATTTTGATTATTTTATTTTAAATATAATATTATCCATTATATGAAAAATCCAAGGTTATTATTGTAATCTTGAACAGTATGTGGTTGACATACGAGAGGATCATGTTCAAGAAATAACCTAAAGGGTCATAGTATATGGATAAGGTTGGCTGCCTTATCTTGGTAACACTATTGATACGACCCACTTTGTAATAGTTACAAATGATTTGATCCAAATCATTCATGTGGAGACATGTGAGTGGGGGTATCTTATACAATGAGTTTGTATAAGACTGGACCACGAAGTATTTAATCTCTCTTTATAAATCTGTTAATTGGAAAGATTAATATTTCATCAGGATGATCATATGCGACTCGATCTTAATCCTGAGTGAGTTATGAACTCATGCCTGTGAGGGCTTGTCCTTTGATTTGCATGGGTGAGAGTGACTTTTGTAGCCGATTCAATATGCCTACCATTTTGGGGACTTGACCAAATAGGGAGCTGGGAACATAATCTCACAAGATGGAATTCACTCATTCCCATATAGGGTAAGTAGATGAGTAGTTCCCTTAAGTGTTGATTTCGGGACTTGAACAATGGGGCCCCACCCTCTCATTGGCCCGAGAGGGACTTAGTTTATAATTAGATTATAAACATATTGTTCATTAAAGAATCAGTGGTACTTAAGGTACAAGATGTAATTATAGGGGTAAAACGGATTTTTGACCCAGCTGTAATTACGAACAACTCGTGAAGGATCGACTTGCATGTAATGATTATATCTATAGACACAACTTGTCCTACAGTGCATAAGAGTGCAACTCTAGGTCTATAGTGGAGTGACCTATAGTTAATGAATGAAAATTAATTAATTAAAGAGTTTAATTAATTAATTTTGTATCATTGGAGCTTATAATCTGTAGGTACATAAGGTCCCATTGCTAGCTCATAGTAACACTAAAAGATCAATTTAGTTGAAATTTTTTTTTGAAATGTTCAAATTAATATTAATCTAAAGTGTTCAAATTAATATTTAATATAAAAGAGGAAAATATATTTATTGTATTTGATACATTAAATATTAAAATTTGAAATGTTCAAATTTAATATTTAATTTGAAGTGTTCAAATTAATATTTAATATATTAGATATATTAAATATAAAAGAGGAAAATATATTTATTGTATTTGATTTATTAAATATTAAAATAATTAATATATATTTGATATATTAAATAAAATATATTTATAGAATTTGAATAAGATTCAAATAAATAAATATCGTAGGAGATTTCAATGAGATTCAAATAAATACAATATATATTTTAATATATTAGATATTAAAATATAATATTTTAATTATGACAAAGATTTTCCCTTGGTCACTATAAATAGAACCCTTGGGTTGAGTCATTTTACATAACACACATCTCCTCAATAGAGAGAATTAGATAATTCTCTCTAGACCTCTTCCTCTACAATCCCTTGGGGATTTTCTTTCAAGAGGCTCCCACAAGCCTTGGTCATGTGTTCGAGTCATAGCCATGAAGACTTTGTGGAAGAGATAAAGATCCGTCAGAATATTCTCCATAATATTATTTTCAAAGTATTTATTGCTTAACCCTTGTATTTTAGTTTAATTCTAAATAAATCAAAGATGATTCATATGCTTCCGCTGTGGGTTTAATTCGATTATTCCCTTCAACCACTTCCATTTTCCATCAGTATAAGAGTTCGTGATTGGCTCTAGTTTCGTTAGTAGAATCTCATGTAGTCGTAATATTACACTAAGTATAGAGTTGAAGTGTCTAGACACCATCTCACCAGACCTTGCAAAATGTCTATGAATCATTCGGTTCCTAAAGTCATGCACTAGAATGTGCAAGAACATGGCGACCATCTCCTTGATATCTACATATTCGGTCATCTCTAACCCCCATGTTGTTCTCAACAAACTACACATGATGGTAAAACACTTTCTATCCATTATCGTGCTCTCGATACAATATATATCACTTTTGTATAGCAGATGGAAGAATGTTAATTGCCTAATTTGATGTCTAAGGTATGGTGATTGATGTTATATCCTACGATGGTCGTTCAGTAATAACTTTAACAGTAGCAATGTTTAACGTTGGGTGGTCGTAATTACTGTCAATATCGTAATTAGTTCGTGGTTTTCCATAGTAGAATGAACGTATAGTTATTTACTCCTTATACACAAAAGTTTTCATTAGTGCTTTATTTCATCCATGACTATATATCGCATGAGTATGACTTAGTACTGCTATAAATCCTTCCCATAATATACATTGTGATCATCCCCCCAATGAATCATATTAATAGTTGCAGGAAACTACTAGATACTCCTACTTGACTGCTAGTCATTAAAGGTATGGTATGATGAACTTGTGTCGAATCACACATATCTGATTGGCTAGTTGGCGCCACTACATATTGTCGAAATGCACGCTTTGCTTCGGGAAAGGTTGCATATGACTTGTGAACTGCTCCTCTAAATCCATCCACTTCTTTGTGGCATTCAACCCACGATGTGTAAATCCCTGGGTTACGACCATCGAATACGACATAGAATTTTGAATTCCCCATAACCCTAAATTCAAAATATAATTAGTTGAATGCTAATAGATCACCAATAGCAATATGATAATTGAATGAAGACTATTAAGTCCATTTAGGGGTTAAGAGTTAGGGGTTTTTTAGCGGTTAAGCTTTCTTGATCATGGTTTTAGGCGTCAGGGTTTTTTATTCAGAGGGGTTAGGGTTTTTAGAGATTAGGGTTTTTTAGGGATTAGAGTTTTTTAGGGTTTGTAAATAAGGTTTTTTTAGTGGTTAGGGTTTTTTAGGGGTTAAGAGATAGGGCTTAGAGTTTAGGGTTTTCTAGAGCTTAGGGTTTGGGGTTTTTTAGGAGTTAGGGATTTTTAGGGTTTAGTGTTAGGTATTTTAAGAGTTAAAGTTTTTTAGGGATTAAGGTTTTTTTTAGGTTTAAAAGGTTTTTAAGGTTTAGGGTTTAAGGTTTTTTTTTAGGGGTTAAGAGTTATGGTTGTTTAGTGTTTAAGGTTTTTTTAGGGGTTAAGAGTTATGGTTGTTTAGTGTTTAAGGTTTTTTAGGGGTTGGGTTTTTTTAGGGTTCAAAGGGTTTTGGGAGTTTAGGGTTTAGGGTGTTTTAGGAGTTAAGAGTTAGGGTTGTTTAGAGTTTAGGGGTTAGGGTTTTTTAGGGGTTAGGATTTTTATGGGTTGGAGTTATTTTAGGGTTTAGGGTTTTTTAGGGGTTAGGTTTTCTAAGGGTTTAAACGGTTTTTGGGGTTTAGGGTTTTTTAGGGGTTAGGATTTTTATGGGTTGGAGTTATTTTAGGGTTTAGGGTTTTTTAGGGGTTACGTTTTTTAAGGGTTTAAATGGTTTTTGGGGTTTAGGATTTTTTAGGGGTTAGGATTTTTATGGGTTGGAGTTATTTTATGGTTTGGAGTTTTTTAGGGGTTAGGTTTTTTTAGGGTTTAAAGGGTTTAGGGTTTTTTAGGGGTTAAGAGTTAGGGTTGTTTAGAGTTTAGGGGTTAGGGTTTTTTAGGAGTTAGGATTTTAATGGGTTGGGGTTATTTTTGGGTTTAGGATTTTTTAGGGGTTAGGTTTTTTTAGGGTTTAAAAGGTATTTGGGGTTTAGGGTTTAGGGTTTTTTAGGGATTAAGAGTTAGGGTTGTTTAGGGGTTAGGGTTTAGGGTCTATGGTTTTTTCAGGGGTTAGAAGTTATAGATTTTTGGGCTTACTAAAGGTACATTTTATTAGAAAAACTAAATTTGTATATACTTCATATATTGGAATTGAGATGAGGAGAAAATAGATGAATTTGTTAACCAAGTCCACGGTTGAGTAATTGACAAAAAAAGGACTTTAGTTGACCAATTCAAGTTACAAAACTTGTGTTAAAGTACAAAACAAGAGCTTCATTCTTTTTTTTAGTTGGGATGTTTTCAAAAACAGTGGGTTTTTGTTGTTAAAAAAAAGTTTCTTGTTTAAAAAAAAAGAGTTGACCTTATTTCTCCAAATGGGCTAAAATACGTGAAACTTGCTCGAAATCAAAATGTTTTCCTATTTGGAATGAGCTTTTTTCTTTTACAAAAAGAGTACATAAGTAAATATAATAAATACCACTTTCATTGCTGTCATTATATAAGTACTTTGAACCCTGAGTTTTTATCCCGTTGAATTCAATAGAAATATTACCAAATTTAGTTAATTTAAAAAGTCATCTTTCTATGGTTCTTAATTCCAATGAGATTTAAAAGAAAATACTATTAAAAAAAAATAGTTCTTTTTAGTTTGACAAAAGTAAATTACCTGACAGTACTTCTTTTAGGTACGTTCGTTCACCAAAAAATTGTGATTTGACACAACCCTAATATTCCAATTGAAGATTGAAAAAACCTTTATTTTTTAAAAAGGTATGATAATCTACTTAAAATTAAAAAGGAAAAATAGAACATTGTAGGCTTGAAAAAAAAAGTGAAGATTTATTTAGGCTCATTTATGTTAGGGTGGTTATTTTTTCCCTTCAAAATACATTGGTAGACAAAATGAGAATGCAAAATTTGATTCAGAAATTGCAGTTGGAAACAAAAAAAAAAAAAAAGCTTTGTTAACAAACATGATTTCGAAACAATGTATTTGTGAATAAAAAACATTTTTTAAGATGGTTTTGAAACACTCTTCTTTTTTTAAAGACGAGATTTTTGCAACATTCGAGATAATGATCTCATTCAACCTAGAAGAATCGCTATGCGTATTTTACACAAAAAAAAATTACAGACATATGAAAGAATCAATTTGTGCACTTATAACTAACATTGCATTATTCCTCCAAAAAAAAAAGTGTCCAAACACATAAGTCCAAGACACAATAATGTACATAAATAAAATATAAATAACAACACTGTTTAAAAGACAATGAAATAAAAGTCAATAATGTACATAATAAAAAAATGTATTATAATAGTCCAATACGATATACATGTGAATGAAAAATATTCCAAACCTTAAACTAAGGTCAATGATGTCGAGGGTGGTACCCTTCAAATAATACAAAATGAAAAGAATATTAGTGCCTGGAAGTGAAGTCAAAGCATAAACAAATTAAGGAAAGAAGGAACAAGCACCTTAGTTTTGGGGTTAAGGTCGAAGAGGTGGCTGAAAATTGAAACTTTGAACACTGTAACATATGAATAATAGAACAAAGCTACACTACTATCATAACATACATATAAGGAATGGACAAAAGGAAGAACAATAAACTCACGTGTATTTGGTAGGTGAGGAAGTTGTAGAGTTGTACTCAAAGAGGCATCATGTGTCATGATGTGTATATATAGAGGGAAACCATCCAATAAAAAAAGTTGTTTAATTACATGATAGTTGGGTGCACTTATTGTAATAAATGCACCTAACCAAATTTAATGTGAGTGAAACAGAGATAAGTAGACGTTATTAAATATCAAATACAAAGAAAGAGTTGTTGATTCTTGTGTAAATGTGCTCAATACACATGAAATAAATTATTAAATGTATTAGCCACATTAAACACTATACCAACCTACATAGAGGGTTGTTGGAAAGTTAATAACATATCTGTTCAAAAGGTATGGCCTCAGAGATAGAACATCGAATGTGATAATTACATTTACATAGAATCGAACAACAATTTATAGCAGAGAGATATCGATTATCAGAATCTAAACATAGATGGATACTAAAATTGGCCTCAAAGAAACATGTGTTTCATCCATACGAGATGAATTTGTATGAACACCATGTCAGTAATTTGAATCAAAAAAATTAAGCAAAACATAATGAGGAAAACAAAGAAAATCTATATCACAAATTGAAGATTGGAGAAGAACAATTGGAAGTGGAGAAATTGATTTTTGTGTAAGGTAAAAAAACACATACGTTGCACAAATTAAAAAATTAGAGAAGAAGAACTGAACTACAATTAGAGGGTGAAAATTAGGGAATCAAAATCAGAAATAGGGAAACATATATTGCACTCTTAATCAAAAGTAAACAAACAAAAACCAGCAAAAAAATACAGAAAGATGAAAGGGGAGAAGTAGATGTAAAAAGATCTAAGATTAAAAATAAAAAAAAAACTCATCATTGGCCTTAAGGAGAAGAATGCAAACATATTGGATAAGCCCTCCTCCCCCCACCAGGCTCCAAAACGTGGACATCCCCTACCAAGCACTTCATTGCCATTGGAACATCCAGCCTCACAAAACCCAAACAAGAAGCATCGATTGAAAGGAAGCTATTGTTGATGAGGGAATAGCACCACGCGCGACAAGAGCGATGTTACGGCTGAAGCAGCAAGGGGAATGGGTATGGTTTCAGATTTGAAAAAGAAAAAAAAAATAGAAAAATAGAAAACTGATGTCAATCACTAGCAATTAGGGTTCGAATGAGGGAGGAAAATAACATGCAGGGGTGGAGAAGTGTAGAGGCAAAATTTCAGATCTACAGGGTCAATAGATCTGAGTTGGGGCTTACGGTTTTGGTTGTTCAAGAGGCATATTTTCATATCTATGGGGGGTCGTAGATCTAAAACATTGCCTAAGATTTTTGCGATTCAAAAAAGAAAAAATTGATACCATTGAGTCAAAGAAAGGAAACGACGAAGATGAATGAAAAACAATAGAAAATCAAAGAGGAAGGGTTAAACGATTAGGGTTCGGACATACTATGATCCAAAGAGCAACTCAAAAAAGATGACCAACGAAGATGAGCAAAAGAAGAAGATGAATCGGGAAGAGAGGTGGAAAATGGTTTGAATACGAACCTCACAAACAGAGAGATAGGAGAGAGCTTATGCGTAAAGAGAATGAGAGAAAGTGAAAAACTCGAGGGAATGTGATGAAACCGTTGTTGGGATTTATGCCCTAAAGCCTCGTAATTAATAATTTATTTAATAATTAATAATTATTTTGATTATTTTATTTTCAATATAATATTATCCATTATATGAAAAATCCAAGGTTATTAGTGTAATCTTGAACAGTATGTGGTTGACATACGAGAGGATCATGTTCAAGAAATAACCTAAAGGGTCATAGTATATGGATAAGGTTGGATGCCTTATCCTGGTAACACTATTGATACGGCCCACTTTGTAATAGTTACAAATGATTTGATCCAAATCATTCATGTGGAGACATGTGAGTGAGAGTATCTTATACAATGAGTTTGTATAAGACTGGACCACGAAATATTTAATCTCTCTTTATAAATCCGTTAATTGAGAAGATTAATATTTCATCAGGATGATCATATGCGACTCGATCTTAATCCTGAGTGAGTTATGAACTCCTGCCTGTGAGGGCTTGTCCTTTGATTTGCATGGGTGAGAGTGGCTTTTGTAGCCGATTCAATATGCCTACCATTTTGGGGACTTGACCAAATAGGGAGCTGGGAACATAATCTCACAAGATGGAATTCACTCCTTCTCATATAGGGTAAGTAGATGAGTAGTTCCCTTAAATGCTGATTTCGGGACTTGAACAATGGGGCCCCACTCTCTCATTGGCCCGAGAGGGACTTAGTTTATAATTAGATTATAAACATATTGTTCATTAGAGAATCAGTGGTACTTAAGGTGCAAGATGTAATTATAGGGGTAAAACGGACTTTTGACCTAGCTGTAATTACGAACAACTCGTGAAGGATCGACTTGCATGTAATGATTATATTTATGGACACAACTTGTCCTACAGTGCATAAGAGTGCAACTCTAGGTCTATAGTGGAGTGACTTATAGTTAATGAATGAAAATTAATTAATTAAAGAGTTTAATTAATTAATTTTGTATCATTGGAGCTTATAATCTGTAGGTCCATAAGGTCCCCTTGCTAGCTCATAGTAACACTAAAAGATCAATTTAGTTGAAAGAAAAATTTGAAATGTTCAAATTATTATTTAATTTGAAGTGTTCAAATTAATATTTAATATATTATATATATTAAATATAAAAGAGGAAAATATATTTATTGTATTTGATACATTAAATATTAAAATTTGAAATGTTCAAATTTAATATTTAATTTGAGGTGTTCAAATTAATATTTAATATATTAGATATATTAAATATAAAAGAGAAAAATATATTTATTGTATTTGATACATTAAATATTAAAATAATTAATATATATTTGATATATTAAATAAAAGATATTTATAGAATTTGAATAAGATTCAAATAAATAAATATCGTAGGAGATTTGAATGAGATTCAAATAAATAAAAGATATATTTTAATATATTAGATATTAAAATATAATATTTTAATAATGGCAAAGATCTTCCCTTGGTCTCTATAAATAGAGCCCTTGGGTTGAAACATTCTGAAAAACACACATCTCCTCAATAGAGAGAATTAGAGAATTCTCTCTAGACATCTTCCTCTCAAATCCCTTATGGATTTTCTTTCAAGAGGCTCCCACAAGCCTTGGTCCTGTGTTCGATTCATAGCCAGGAAGACTTTGTGGAAGAGATAAAGACCCGCCAGAAGAATCTCCATATTTTCAAGGTATTTATTGCTTAACCCTTGTATTTTAGTTTAATTCTAAATAAATCAAAGACGATTCATATGCTTCCGCTGTGAGTTTAATTCGATTATTCCCTTCAACCGTGGGAGAGTGTGCTGACTTCAACAGTATTTACTGTTGAAGTCGTAGGGTTTCCTTCAATTTAATTCTGGCTTAGCAACTCCTTGGGCCAAACGGGGATAACCCAACTCTCTCCAACTCCATTTTTTGGGCCAAACATCTCATTAGTATGAACAAAAGGAGTATTGTACTCCCGTAGTACTAGAAATTTTTTCAATATTTTTGGCTAAAATGTTTGATCCTACAATTTTTTTTAAAAGGAGTTCGATCTGACAATTAAATCACTAAAATAACGCTACATTCATTCTTACCCTAAACTTGGTAAGTTGTATCAATTTTTACCCTAAAACTTTTAATTTTATAAATTTATACTCCGAACTTAGAGAGGTGTTGCAATCTTAACCTTAAAAATGTGTTGCAATTTTTATCCTATAATAAATTTTCATTTTAAAATTCGTTGAAAAAGATAATCTCGTATGCTTTCAATGAATTATAAAACATATATATGGTACAAAATTGATAAGATTTCAAAGAAAATGACATTAGAGCGAATTTTTTGTTAAAATTTGTGATTTTTGGTAAAATTATTATATGGTTAATTTGAACATATATCAAACTTAAATTTGTGCAAAATTTGATATTCTTGAAATCAGTGAGTTTATGAAGATAATTTTCACATTGTTTTTTGTTAAAATTAGTTGGTGAATTAGCGAAATTGAATAGATGGTAGAAATTACAATATTTAACTAAGTCTATGGTCCAATTTGATCAAATTGAAAGCTTTTAGGATGCAAATTGATACAGCCTACAAGTTTATAGGTAAAAATTGAATTTTTTTTCTTTTTTTTTTTTTATAAAAAAAATAGAGATCATTAGATCAACTGAATATTTTGGACCAATTTTATAACTTAACCTATATCTTAGATTTGAAAGAAAAAATTGTCCACACGTTTTAATAAAATGCAACTAGAAATAAAGATCAAACAATTAATGATGGTCAAGCAAAATAAAAGGTAATTAACTGACCATTAACAATAATAAGATTTAAATCTCATTTCAACCGCCAAACATATGTACCTAGTTATTATATTTTCATCTTTAAACTCTTATAAGCTTTTTTTTTTTTTACATGTGGAGTGGGAGAGTCGAACCTTTGACCTCTTGATCGACGGTACATGTTTTATATTAGTTGAGCTATGTTCATGTTGGCTTAAACTCCTATAAACTTAATATTTTAGGCTCTTAACTTCCAATTATCCTACCAATTGCAGGCATAGCTTAGTAGATAGGACACTTATTGTAATCTCAAAGGTTGATGGTTCAATTCCCACCTCATAGTTGCTGAACTCAAAGAATTCCAATTATCTTAAGTAATTAAAGAACTAATTACCACAGTTCTCTTACTATCAAGTTTTCAAGGATCATTTAATAAAATTTAAATCTATTTAAAATTTTGACACTTAATCTACTACATATGACTTTAAATATTTGTTTATGCAGACATTTATGGATGAGGTAAATAACTAAGAGATGCGTATCAATATTTATGCTAGGTGTGATCATCGGTTGGTTGTTGCGTCGAAAATCGACATGTCAATTTTCGTCAGTCGAAGCTCATCGATTTTGAAGGTTTGGTGATGCCAACTAAATGACCACATTGATTCTCAGACGCTTTCATTGATTCTCAGGTGCTTTTGTCTGAAGTCGACAAGAACTCTAGTGAACTACTGAGAGAATAAAGAAAACCGTGAAAGAAAAGAGAAAAGAAGAAGATAAGGGAAATGAAAGAGGGAAAAATAGAACACTATCACGTTATTACATATAACCATAAAAAAATAGAGAAGAAGATAATAGAAGTGGAGAAGAGAAAGAAGAAGAACACAACAAACAAATTTAACAAAAAAAAGAAAAGAAAAGAAAGAGAGATGAAGAGAAGAGAAATTGACGAAGGAAGAGATAAAGGACGAAGGAAAGAATAATAGAGAAAATTATTATTATTCACACGTAATTTCAACAAAGAAATGAGACACGTGGAATGAACTTGTTGTATTGATTTTATGGGTGAAGTACCATCTCTAATGTTTGATCCTCCGATTCTTTCTTTCAAATGTACAACTGTCTCGAGGGCTTTACAGTTTGTTCTCGAGGTTGAAGCTTTAATTGAAATTTAGAGTCTTAAAGTCTTCAAATATTGAAGTTCCTGTGATCTTCAAGGAGTGTTCAATACATAAGGACTTCAAGGACTTTTCTGACATTCTTTGCTATGAATTATCTATGAGTCCTCTGAAGAGTTCAACATATGAACCTCTGAAATGAATGAGAGCTCCTCTATTTATAGAGTATTCCATGGGCATATGAGCTTAGACTTTTAATGGCCTTTGGGCTCAACCATTAGAATTGGACATTGTTCACTTTGGGCCTCGTCCTTTGGGCTTGGCTTTTATTGGCTTAGGGTCTATCATTTTAGGCTTTGTTTAAGTTTGAGCCAAATATCATATAACCCAATTTGCCAAAATTAAATTTAATTATTTGATCAAAGGGTCATAATGAATATATTGTTGGGATTTATGCCATAAACCCACGTAATTAATAATTTATTTAATAATTAATAATAATTTTGATTATTTTATATAAAATCTAATATTATTCATTATATGAAAAATTCAACGTTATTAGTGTAATATTGAAAAGTATGTGGTTGACATGTGAGAGGATCATGTTCAAAAAATAACCTAAATGGTCAAAGTATATGGATAATGTTGGGTGCTTTATCCTGATAACACTATTGATACGTCTCACTTTGTAATAGTTACAAATGATTTGATCCAAATTGTTTATGTCGATGAAGGAATGAACATTTCACTCCGCAGTGGAAGAATTGCATCGTCTTTGATTTTATTTAAAATTAAACTAAAAAATAAGATTAAGCAAACTTACTTGGAGTAAATATGAAGATATTTATGGCGGGTCTTTATCTCCTCCACAAAGTCTTCCTGTCAATGACTCGAACACAGGACCAAAACTTGTAGGAGCCTCTTGAAAGAAAATGAGAGGAAGAGGTCTAGAGAGAATTCTCCAATTCTCTATTGAGGAGATGTGTGTTAAGTCTAATAACTCAACCCAAGGGTTCTATTTATAGAGACCACTGAAAATCTTTGTCATAATTAAAATATTATATTTTAATATCTAATATATAAAAATATATCTTATACTTATTTGAATCTCATTCAAATCTCCTACGATATTTATTTATTTGAATCTTATTCAAATTCTATAAATATCTTTTCTTTAATGTATCTAATATACATTAATTATTTTAATATTTAATATATCAAATACAATAAATATATTTTCCTCTTTTATATTTAATATATATAATATATTAAATATTAATTTGAACACTTCAAATTAAATATTAATTTGAAGATTTCAAATTTTTCTTTCAACTAAATTAATCTTTTAGTGTTACTATGAGTTAGCAAGAGAACTTTATGGACCTACATATTATAAGCTCCAATGATACAAAATTAATTAATTAAATTTTTTAGTTAATTAATTTTCAATCATTAACTATAGGTCACTCCACTATAGACTTGGAGTTGCACTTTTATGCACTGCAAGACAAGTTGTGTCCATGGATATAACCATTACATGCAAGTCGATCCTTCGTGAATTGCTCGTAATTATAGCTGGGTCAAAAGTCTGTTTTACCCATGTAATTACATCTTGCACTTTTACCATTGATCCTCTAATGAACAATTTGTTTATGATCCAACCATAGACTAAGTTCCTCTCGGGCCAGTGAGAGGGTGGAGTCCCATTTTTCAAGTCCTGAAATCAACACTTAAGGGAACTACTCATCTACTTACCCTATATGGGAATGAGTGAATCCATCTTATGAGATTATGTTCTCAGCTCCCTATTTGGTCAAGTCCTCAAAATGGTACGCATATTGAATCGGCTACAAAAGCTACTCTCACCCATGCAAATCAAAGGACAAACCCTCACAAGCAGGAGTTCATAACTCACTCAAGATTAAGATCGAGTCGCATATGATTATTCTGATGAAATATTGATCTTCTCAATTAGCTGATTTATAAAGAGAGATTCAATATTCTGTGGTCAGTCTTACACAAACTCATTGTATAAGATATCCCCACTCACATTTCTCCACATGAACAATTTGGATCAAATCATTTGTAACTATTACAAATTGGGCTGTATCAATAGTGTTACCAGGATAAGGCACCCAACCTTATCCATATAATATGACCATTTAGGTTATTTTTTGAACATGACCCTCTCGTATGTCAACCACATATTGTTTAAGATTACACAATAACCTTGGATTTTTCATATAATGGATAATATTATATTGTAAATAAAATAATCAAAATTATTATTAATTATTAAATAAATCATTAATTACGAGGCTTTATGGCATAAATCCCAACAATGGAGACATGTGAATGGAGGTATATTATACAATAAGTTTATATAACACTGGACCACGAAATATTTAATCTCGTTTTATAAATCCGTTAATTGAGAATATTAATATTTCATCAGCATGATCATATGTGACTCGATCTTAATCTTGAGTGAGTTATAAACTCTTGCCTGTGAGCGCTTGTCATTTGATTTGTATGGGTGAGAGTGACTTTTGTAGCCGATTCAATAAGTCTACCATTTTGGGAACTTGACCAAATAAAGAGCTGAGAACATAATCTTACAAGATGAAATTCACTCCTTCCTATATAGGGTAAGTAAATGCGTAGTTCCCTTAAGTGCTGATTTCGAGACTTGAAAAATGAGACCCCACCCCTATCACTGGCCCAAAAGGGAGTTAGTTTATGGTTGGATCATAAACAAATTGTTCATTAGAGGATCAATGGTATTTAATGTGCAAGATGTAATTATTATGGTAAAACAGACTTTTGACTCAACTGTAATTATGAACAACTCGTGAATGATCGATGATCGCTATGCTTTTCGCTACAACACGCAAGTGCACGTGATCGAAGTAATGAAAACTAGAGTATTCCAGAGTATCGTACCCAAGGGAACGGATTTAACAAAATTTACTTAGAATGACACAAAATTGCTTGCAAAACACAATTGGGGTAACCGAAAATGCAAAAATATAAGAGTGTGGTTTGTTAACAAGAGTGAGTGAAAAATCAATGAGTTAAAAATAGGGATTCAAGTGATTCAAGCACCTTTGGAAAAATGCTATTCAAATGCAATTGCAATCATAGCTAACATGTGAAAACTAAGTAAACCGAGTTCCACTCCTATTCAATTTTGATTCAAAATCTTTAGAAGACTAAATGATTAAACCTATATGTCTATGGCTAATCTAACTTAGATACTTCGCACACAACTCTAGTGGTTTTGGAGTCTCGCCCTATGTCTAGGGTCGATGTTCAGGACTTATTTCTAAGCATTTTCCTCCATTGCTTTTGTGACATCGACTTTCCCTTAACTCTTTCGATATTAAGTTCAAGCTTGATGAGCAATCACTAGTTGGCCGGCTAGGTTTACCCAAATCTAAATTCAACAAAAGCAAACAAAGTTCACATGCTAACTAGATTGTTTATGCTTTAGAGCTTTTACATTTTTTTCCTTAGGGCTTTCACCAACTTGAACCCCTAAAGAAAATTTAGCTTATTATGGAGAAAATGAAAACCCAAAAATTATTTGTTAAAAATTTCATAGTTGACAAAAGAAAGAGGTGATTAATCTCAAGGCAAACCTATTTGAATTACCAATTAAGAATGCCCACTAAGAAATAATAATGCTGAATTTACTGAATTAAATCAAAATATCCCAAAACATGTTACTGGAATTCCATTTCTATAACCAAAAAGAAACCCAGCAGTGAATAAGCTTATATATGGAAATGAAGAATTTTGAATATGGAATTCACTTTTACTTTTCCATCTCACTACCTACAAGAATTAGAATTTGACCAAATCAAAATCCAGAGAATAACTCAACACTTGTAAAACGGAATCAACAGAATAGTGCTACCCAAAATCCCTTAATGCGATCGATTCAGAATTCTTTCAAAAACTTGAATCTTAACCTCTTCAAACCTTCGTTGAGGAGAGATCTACTTCGGGATTTTAGGAGTAAACCAAACCATAAACTAATAAAAAGAAAAAAACAGAAGATGAAATTTTGCTTGCTGCTATGTTGAAGACAAAACAGAAAAACCCATCAAAAATAAAATGCAGAAATTCGAATTCCTCATTGAAGATGGTTTACATTCAGAAATTAATTGAGCTAAACTGCAAGAATGAAATGCTAAAACAAAAGAGAATCAATTCTTCAAGGAAAAACAGAAACATAAAACTAATAAAGAGAATGAAATTAATTGTTGCTGCTGTCGAAAGTAAAAACAGAAAAATACAACCCAGAAAATCGAATTCTCTAAAGAAAAACGCTGCTACGGAATGTGGGCGAGCAGAAGAAAAACCCAGCCACGTTTTGGATCGTTTTCCCCATTTTTATAGACATTGAGGGCTAGGGTTTCCATCTATATGCTCCTTCAATCATGGGTCAAGGGTTGGGCATGAGTTCGGGCTTGAAATTCTCCATAAATCGAGCAAACTGAGTGAATCTTGGTGAATTTCCTTAATTTTCGTAATGACTTGATAGGTGCAGAGAATGCAAATGCATTGCAATTGCATTCTTCTTCTTTGTTCTTCACCTTGCCTTCCCAAGGAAATGCAATTGCATTTCCATTTGCAATGTCTTCACTTCTTCAAATCTGCACAAAAACTCAACTTAAGCCAACTTTCTTGCATCTTTTTACTTAATTCCTTCTTTTATCATATTCCAACAAGCTTGCATGAATTTATTTAATAATGTTAGTTTTAGCTTGCTCGGTAATCAATAAATCCTACAAAATTGACAGAAATAACTTAGTTTAGGGTTAAATAATCCTCATAAATAAGAATTATCAATCGACTTACATGTAATGATTATATCCATGGACACAACTTGTCCTACAATGCATAAGAGTGCAACTCCAGGTCTATAGTGGAGTGACATAAAGTTAATGAATGAAAATTGATTAATTAAAGAGTTTAATTAAGTATTTTTGTATCATTAGAGCTTATAATTTGTAAGTCCATAATGTCCCTTAACTAGCTTATAGTAACACTAAGGGGTAGTTTGGTTTGCAGGTTTGGGTAGTTTGTTAAACTGGAGTTTATTAAGCTTGGGGTTGTTAAGTCTGTGTTTGGATGATATAGAAAATAAGTTTGTGAAGTATGGATTTGTTAAACCAGTGTTTGGATGTTGTCAAGTCTGGGTTTTTTAAGATTGTGCTTGAATTCTAATTTGTTAAACCTGAGTTTATTAAAAGTGTATTTGGATGGTAAATTTAAAATTTCTAATAAATAATAGAAATTATTTAATTAAAGTAATAAAAAACTATATATTAAATTATATTTAAAATGTAACTTTCATTATGAAATTAGAGAGTATCATTTTAATTATAAATAAAATATTTTTAATACATTTGTCCACTCAATTTTCTTCCAATAATTATTTTATAGAAGAAATATTTAATTATTCATGAAAATATTTTCAAACAATTTACCAAAGTGTGAGCAAATATAAATAAATTTTTTTATTCAAATATGTCCAACATAAAATCGACTCCGTCATAGGATTTCCATGACTTTATTTTTAAATCAAAAAAAGAAGAAAAAGAAAATGAGGATTTTCGTACACTTGCACGGGAGCCGAGGCTCCACGAAGGCATATTACTCAGCCCTTGAGACAATTTTTTTTTTTTTTTTTTATAAAATAACTTACTAAATACTCATTTTAAGACAAGAGCTTCAGCTATGGAAAGCTAGTTTTAAAATAAATTTGAAAATCATTTGCATAGAAAAAGAACTTTGTTTGATGAAAAGTGTCTCATGCTTATTAAATCACATTTTAGAAATAAAACATGAACTAACAATTATGAGTGGTATGAAACCAAAGAAAAATTGAAACCCGCTTTAAAAAATAAAATTGAAATTCATTAGGAAAATAAAATTAAAAACTAAATTCATTTTGAAACGTTAAATTAGAATCAAATTAAAATTGTTTGGAAATTCTAAATTAAATCCATTTGAAAATTCATTCGGGCAATCAAAATTAAAATTATATAAAAAAGTCATTTCGCAAATCCACACTAATTTGTTATGAAAATCAAATTAAGAAGAAGAAAAATGAAATTCTATTTAGAAATTCTAAATTAGGACCAAATTGAAAAAAAAAAATTAAAAAGAAAAAAGCCAAATTAAAATAAATTGAAAATCATTTGGAAGATTCAAGTCGAAACTAACTTGAAATCCATTTGGAGATTCAAATTAAAACCAATTTAATCATTTAGAAATTTAAATTAAAACTAATTTGAAAATCAATGAAAAATTTCAAATTAATACCAAATCAAAAATTCCTTTCCAAATTCCAAATTAAATTCAAATTACAAGAAAGAAATTGAAATTTATTTGAAAATTCCAAAAAAAA
Source organism: Trichosanthes truncata (assembly GCA_033996785.1). Lineage (NCBI taxonomy): Eukaryota > Viridiplantae > Streptophyta > Magnoliopsida > Cucurbitales > Cucurbitaceae > Trichosanthes > Trichosanthes truncata. Next base: position 3,848,341 of record MU867261.1, read on the forward strand.
ATCTTTGAAATTCATTTGGGCATTTCATATTAAAAATAAATTGAGATTCATTTGAAATTTTCGAATTAAAAGAACACATTCATTTCATTTGGAAAATCTAAATTAATGTCATTTTGAGATCTATTTAAAAAAAAAAACTCAAATTGAAAGCAAGTTGAAATTAAGAGAATCCAAATCAAAATCAGATTGAAATTGATTTTGAAATGCCAAATTAAAACCGAAATAGAAACTAAATAAACACGGGTCAAATTGGAATTAAACAAACATGTTATGGGCCAACAACAAATATGGACCAATTCCTAATTAATCAACAAATGATGACCAAATTACAAATTACACAAGCAATCATGGTCAAAATGAAAATTAGAAACAAGTTGAGGGCAAATTTGGGACTTAACACAAAAATATGAGGATAAAAAAGGTACTTTAAAAACAAAAGTTTCTCTCCCTTCCATCATATCCTCATTTACGAAGAAGAGGCAATACACTTACGAAGAAGATGAAGAAGGATGCAGTGGGTCTCTTGTTCGTAGATTCAGGTCACTGTTCGGGCTCGTCGAGGCACTACACGTCGCCGGAGTTCGCAAGTCGTCAATGGGGTATTCGCCGGTGGGATTCAGGTCTGATTATTATACGCAAGTTCGAACTTTTTGAGGAGCTGCATGTTGCTGGAAGGTTGTTGGAGTGTGGGTCTCTCGTCGAGTCGGGTTTGATTGCTAGTGAGTTCGCCAGAATGAAGAGAGAAAAAGGAAAAAAAAAGGGAGATGAGTCTCATTTCTTAATCTCTAACAAGGTCCATCTATTCTTTTTCTTAATTCCCTCCACTTGACCCCCATTTCAACTATACTCTTCACTCTATTTATACTAACAGAACTTGCGAAAAAAGGAAAAATGAAAAGTAGTGAGTGTGCGGTTCTTCAGTTCAAGGTGTGGCATTTGCGTGAGAAGCGTAAGGGACGTGCAGTTCTTCGATCTAAAAATATCATTAATAATTAAAAAAATAAAAAAAAAATCTAAAAGGAAGATACAATAAAATAAAATCAACTCAAAAAACAATATATATAAAGAATAAAAATAAAATAAAATAAAATAAAATAAAATAACTTGGCCAGACCAAATACAATATCTACAATTGCCCCCAATTTTGCATCTTAAAAGAATTTGAAGATGGACAAAGGAAAAGATAAAGTATTTGGATGGTGAGTTTTTATTTCAATAGGCTTCGACTTCAACTAAACAATAAGGTTTGATTTAACCAGCAAAGGAAATGAAATGGACCTGGCTTGACATAGCCTTCGACCTCGACTACACAGTAGGGTTCGATTTAACCAACAAAGGAAATGAAATGGACTTGGCTTGACATAGGCTTCGACCTCGACTAAACAGTAGGGTTCAATTTAACCAAAGAGAAAAAAAAAAGTGGACCTAGCTAGACACAGGCTTCGACCTCAACTAAACAGTAGGGTTCGATTTAACCAACAAATGAAAGAAAAGTGGACCTGGCTTGACACAGGCTTCGACCTCAACTAAACAATAGGGTTCGATTTAACCAGCAAAGAAAGTGAAATGGACATGACTTGACACAGACTTCGACCTCGACTAAACAGTTCTATTTAACCACAGAGAAAAGAAAAGTGGACCTGGCTTGACACAGGCTTCGACCTCAACTAAACATTAGGGTTCGATTTAACCAACAAAGGATTTTCTACGTTAGAAATTTGTTGTTCTTTTAAATGACGACAATTTTTATTTCAAAACTTTTTGCCAAAACAAGGATTTCTTATTTCATTTTTTTTTTATAAAAGAGACGATTTTGGACGCACATGCTAGAAAATACTTTATGAATGGGAAAGCTTGAATGCATGAAATGAAAATTTTAATACAAAATTAGCTTAAAGCTAACTAATATCCACAAGAATATGCAGGTATGTATGAAAGTGCATAACAGAGCAGCCAAAAATAGCTCGAACACCACATTTGCTCTATACTTCATAAAAGACTCTAGTCGGGTACAACGAAATAATCTTTGGACTTCTCTTTGACTAACTTTCCATCTTAATTCGAAGAATTGCAATGAAAGCTCTGATTTTCCTCAATTTAACAAAATTACAATAATGGTTTTACCCCAGTTTGAAATTTTAATGCATGGCAGTAATAATCTTGCCCCAATTTCACAACAATGATGGCTTTGCCCTACTTTCGTGACTACTCCACACTTGGTTAAATATTTTCCTTCAAATTTTTCATAGGCCCATGACATGGAATTATTTAAGCTACCATCGTTGGTTTGAAATATCGCATATATGTAACTTTCGTTTTTGTAATTGTAATAATAATAAAAGTAACCATGTCAACAAGTATGCACGTATCATACAAAAGAGAGAAAGGTAGATAAGATGTGCTAGGTTTTCTCAAGAAGGATTCAATTTATGATTAAAAGTCAACAAGTATATACCAAGGAAGCAAAGAATTGAGGGTCAGATAAACAAGAGTATCCTCTCAAACATGATTTTGAAATCGAAGCATAATTATCCTAGATGTTTGTTGAACTCCTACAACTTTGCTTAGTCCTCCGATGTACAAATAGTTCACGCATAATATCTTCAAACATGATCTGAGTTAATGGGACTTGGTAACTCGTTTCCATCCATATTGGTCAAGATTAAGGCTCATTTAGAGAAAGCATTCTTTACTACAAATGGCCCTTCATAGTTTGGAGTCCATTTGCCTCGGTGATCTTTTTGAAATGGGAGAATTCGTTTTAAGACTAGATCTCATTCTCTGAACACTCTAGGGTGCACCTTCTTATCTTAAGCTTTCATCATTCGCCTTTGATAAAGTTGGCCCCTACACAATGCTTTTAGTCTCTTTTCTTCTACAAAATTGAGTTGTTCATAGCAGCTTTGGATCCATTCTGCTTCCTCTAGATTGGTTTCCATGAGGACCTTCAAGGATGAAATTTTTACTTCAACAGGGAGAACAACCTCAATACCATAAACTAACGAAAATGGTGTTGCCCCAGTTGAGATATGAACAAATGTGCGATATCCATGTAATGCGAAAAGAAGCATTTCATGCCAATCTTTATATGTCACTGTCATTTTTTGCACAATCCTCTTTATGTTCTTGTTGACGACTTCTATTGCTCCATTCATCTTTGGCCCGTACGAAGTGGAGTTGACATGCTCGATCTTGAATTGCTCACAAAGCTCATTCATCAATTTGTTGTTCAAATTTTGTGCATTATTCGATACTATGGTTTCATGGAGTCCATAATGACATATAATCTCCTTCTTTATGAATTTGATCACAACTCCCTTTGTCACCTCTCGATAGGACATGGCTTTTACTCATTTGGTAAAATAGTCTATTGCCACTAAGATGAACTGATGTCCATTTGAAGCCTTAGGATAAATAGGGCTTATAACATCCATCCCCCACATGGAGAACGACCAAGGCGTGGTCATGACATGTAATTGAGATGAGGGATCATGAGCTTTATCTGCATATATCTGACATTTATGGTATTCTTTTGCATGTTTAATGCAATTAGCTTCCATGGTTAACCAGTAGTAGCCAGCCCTTAATGCTTGTCTAGCCATCATGTGCCTATTTGCGTGAGTGCCGCAGATTCCTTCATGAATTTCTTTCATAATCTTGCTAGCTTCATTTGCATCCACACACCTTAGAAGTACCATATCATGATTTCTTTTATAAAGCACATCTTCGTTTAGGAAGAATCTCATTGCTAACTTTCGAAGTGTGCGTTTGTCATTTTCTGTGGCATTCAGTGGATATTCTCTGCATTTGATATAATGTTTAACATCATAATACCAAAGTTTGTCCTTGGGTTCCTCCTCCAAGGCATATGCTATTTGATTATTCTCTCTTGGTAGATAGTTAAAAGTGACCTCATTAAACTTCTGAGACAAATCCATATAAGATCTTTATAAGGCAATAACTTGGTATCTCTAGTTTTCCATTCCCCTCTTAATTGATGAATCACCAACATAGAATCTCCTAAAACTCGGAGCTTTTTAATCTTCATTTTCAATGTTGTTTGGATACCCATAGAGCATGCTTCATATTCAGCCATATTATGAGTACAATCAAAACTCAATTTGGCAGTGATAGGGAATAGTTTTCCTTCCAGTGATATTAGTACTATGCCATGACCTAACTCATTGGAGACTCCATCGAACAACATGGTCCATGTTTCTAAGTCTAGAATTTCCTCTTTTGTTATTACAGTGGAGACAAATTCATCAGGAAAATCAAACTTCATCGGTCCATAGTTGTCTAGAGGTTACTCAGCCAAGTGATCGGCTAGTGCACTTCCTTTTATCGATTTTCAAGTTACATAAATAATATCGTATTCAGATAGAAGAACTTGTCATCTTGCAATTCTGCTGGAAAGATATGGCTTTTCAAAGATATACTTGATAGGATTCATCTTTGAGATGAGCCATGTTGTATAGTTCAACATGTATGGTCTTAAATGACGAGCAGACCATGCTAGAGTGCAACATATTTTTTTCTAGACGAGAATATCTAGTTTCACAGTCGGTGAACTTTTTGCTCAAATAATATATAGCTTGTTCTCTTTTGCCTGAATCATCATGTTGTCCCAGTACGCATCCCATTGAATTTTCTGTCACCGTAAGATATAGGATAAGTGGATGACCTGGAGTTGAAGGTCCAAGGACCAGAGGATTTTGCAAGTATTGCTTGATCTTTTCAAATGCCTTTTGACAATCCTCGTTCCAAACCCCCGAATCATTCTTGCGAAGAAATTTAAAATTGGTTCACACATTGCTGTTAAATGTGATATGAATCTTGCAATGTAATTTAGTCTTCCCAAAATCCTCTAACTTCCTTTTGAGTACGTTGTGGTGGCATCTCTAGAATGACTTTGACTTTATTAGGGTCAACTTTGATCCTTTCTTGGCTTACAATGAAGCCCAATAACTTTCCAGAAATGACTCCAAATGTGCACTTATTCAGATTCAATTTTAGTTTTAACTTCCTCAAACGTTCGAACAATTTTTTGAGAACGGTTGCATGCTCTTCTTGCTGTTTCGATTTAGCAATCATATCATCCACATACACTTCAATTTCCTTATGCATTAGATCGTGGAAAAGAGAAACCATGGCTTGTTGATAGGTTGCCCCATCATTTTTCAATCCAAACGGCATGACTTTATAACAAAAGGTTCTCCACAATGTAATAAACGTAGTCTTTTCTTGATCTTCATGTGCCATCTTGATTTGATTGTAGCATGAAAATCCATCCATGAAGGAGAAGGTAGAAAAACTTGCTGTACTATCCACTAGCACATCAATATGAGGAAGTGGAAAATTATCTTTAGGGCTTGCTCGATTCAAATCTCTGTAATCAACACACATTCGAACTTGTCCATTCTTCTTAGGTATGGGAACAATGTTCGCTACCCATTCAAGATAATTAGCGACTGTCAGAAATCCTGCATCAATTTGTTTCTTAGCTTCTTCCTTTATCTTAATTAGCATGTCAGGCTTCATTTTGCATAATTTCTGTCTTACTGGCTTGTATTCAGGCCTAAGTGGCAAGTGATGTACTACAATATCCGTTTCTAAGCCTGATATATCTTGATAAGACCAACATATTCGTGGAGTAGTGTTACTAACCTCTGACGACTTTCAATAGACATGTTAGTCCCAATTTTAACTTATTTAACCTCTACTAGGGATCCTAAATTAATCATCTCTGTTAACTCTTCATATGGTCCCAACATTCTTTCTTCCTCTTCAATCATTCTCAACAATTCAGGAGTAAGCTACATACCTTCCTCATTTCCACTTGTTCCCTCATTGAACTCAACATTGTACGTAGGAGTGTCAAGTTTGCATTTAAGATCATTAGCACTTTCAATCTTAGTATCGTTGTTTAAAAGGATGATTATTTAGTGACGAGAAAGAAAGATAAGATATAGAAACAAAATCAAACAAAAGAAACAACAAAAAGGATGCAAAAATAGTAGAGCATAGATAGAAAAATAATGCTTTTTATTGAAAATTGAAATGTTGACAAAGAAAACTTGAATTAATAAACCAACTAAAAATAAACAAAAGTTGAACAATTACTTTGATATCTCATTAACCAATGATGGCAGCTCCATTACAATCCAATTATTGAGTTCGAAGTCTTCTGGGCATAAATAGACCAGTGGGTCTACCTCTTCTTTTTCTTCAATTATAGCCATAACTACAGGGTCTTGACATTCCGGACGAATTACACCAGCAAATTTGAAAGAATCATAAAGGTGGGGAATAACGCTCATTTGATGTTTAGGCTCACGACTCTCAAACCTTGCCAATCGCTTTTCCTTCTCGTTTTTATAAGCTCTAACCATAACTTCTTTGCTTGGTTTGTTCCCTAGTCTAAATCTCTTTATATTTTTTGTAACATTCAGCAAATCATTTAGGCTTTTGTTGCTTCCTTTTAGAGAGAGTTTTGAAAGTTGTGACTTTTCTTTTCCTACCTCTTTACATTGAGTTGTGGCATTTGCAATCTCAAAAGACTTAAATGAGGCCTCAAAAGCCTATTCTGCTGCCTCTATGTATGGCATTGAGGAAGGTCTTGGACTAAGATGTCCTCTTGCCCGAATACGATTACTAGTTTGCAGATGACCACAAACTTGAGCTTCTGATGTAAGAATGACAGGACCACTCCCACTAAGTGAATCCAAGGATGCCCTAACAAGCAACTGTAGGCAGAGTTAATGTTCATAACTTGAAAGGTTATATCAAAGGTGCAAGGGCCAATCTGAATAAAGACTTCTATACCCCTAACAACTTCATTGTGCACCCCATCAAAAGCTCTTACTATCATAGTGCTAGGCATTGAAGGGAATAATCGAATTAAACCCACATCGGAAGCATAGGAATCATCTTTGATTTATTTAGAATTAAACTAAAATACAAGGGTTAAGCAATAAATACCTTCCAAATATGGAGATTCTTCTGGCGGATCTTTATCTCTTCCACAAAGTCTTCCTGGCTATGACTCGAACACAGGACCAAGGCTTGTGGGAGCCTCTTGAAAGAAAATCCACAGGGATTGGAGAGGAAGAGGTCTAGAGAGAATGCACAATGGCTCACCCCTAGGGTCTTATTTATAGTGGTCAAGGGAAAATAATTAAATAATATATTTTAATATCTAATATATTAAAATATATTTATCTAACCAATTTGAATCTTATTCAAACCGTTTAAAATTCTCCTACGACATTTATTTCCTAATTTGAATCCAATTCAAATTTAATAAATATCTTTTATTTAATGTATCTAATATACATTCATTATTTTAATATTTAATATATCAAATACAATAAATATATTTTTCTCTTTTATTTAATATATCAAATATATTAAATATTAATTTGAACACTTCAAATTAAATATTAATTTGAACATTTCAAATTTTAATATTTAATGTATCAAATACAATAAATATATTTTCCTCTTTTATATTTAATATATTTAATATATTAAATATTAATTTGAACATTTTGAATTTTTCTTTCAACTAAATTGATCTTTTAGTGTTACTATGAGCTAGCAAGGGGACCTTATGGACCTACAGATTATAAGCTCCAATGATACAAAATTAATTAATTAAACTCTTTAATTAATTAATTTTCATTTATTAACTATAGGTCACTCCATTATAGACCTAGAGTTGCACTCTTATGCACTGTAGGACAAGTTGTGTCCATAGATATAATCATTACATGCAAGTCAATCATTCACGAGTTGTTCGTAATTATAGCTGGGTCAAAAGTCCGTTTTACCCCTATAATTACATCTTGCACCTTAAGTACCACTGATTCTTTAATGAACAATATGTTTATAATCTAATTATAAACTAAGTCCCTCTCGGGCCAATGAGAGGGTGGGGCCCCATTGTTCAAGCCCGAAATCAGCACTTAAGGGAACTACTCATCTACTTACCCTATATGGGAAGGAGTGAATTCCATCTTGTGAGATTATGTTCCTAGCTCCCTATTTGGTCAAGTCCCCAAAATGGTAGGCATATTGAATCGGCTACAAAAGCCACTCTCACCCATGCAAATCAAAGGACAAGCCCTCACAGGCAGGAGTTCATAACTCACTCAGGATTAAGATCGAGTCGCATATGATCATCCTGATGAAATATTAATCTTCTCAATTAACGGATTTATAAAGAAAGATTAAATATTTCGTGGTCCAGTCTTATACAAACTCATTGTATAAGATACCCCCACTCACATGTCTCCACATGAATGATTTGGATCAAATCATTTGTAACTATTATAAAGTGGGCCGTATCAATAGTGTTAACAGGATAAGGCACCCAACCTTATCCATATACTATGACCATTTAGGTTATTTCTTGAACATGATCCTCTCGTATGTCAACCACATATTGTTCAAGATTACACTAATAATCTTGGATTTTTCATATAATGGATAATATTATATTGCAAATAAAATAATCAAAATTATTATTCATTATTAAATAAATTATTAATTACGAGGCTTTAGGGCATAAATCCCAACAGGCATGACATGAGACATGTCAATAGGTAGCTTCTCCAATGTAGACTTTGGAATTATGTTCAAAGAGGAGCCATTATCAACCAGAACTTTTGCGATAGCAAACTGTTTGTACTTAACCGTGATATGAAGGGCTTTAGTGTGGCCGGTGCCTTCTGATGGTATCTCATCGTCTGTGAAAGTTATGGAATTGGACGCGGTTATGTTTCCAACGATGTTATCTAAATTACCCACCGTAATATCCTGTGAAACATAGGTTTGGTTTAATATGTCTAGCAAGGTCTTACGATGTTCTTCTGAAGCTAACAACAAACCCAAAATGGAGATCTTGGCAGGTGTCCGACCTAGTTGTTCAACCACCTTATATTCGCTTTGCTTGACCAGCTTAAATTTTTTTTGAATATCTTCCTTAAACGTCGATCGTTTATCCTTCAAGTTTCTCAATGCCATGGGTTCTTCTACCTTATCATTAATGCTTCACTGATCTTTGCTTTTCCTTTTTCTCTTGCTTTAGATTTCAGTAATTCATCTGGCGTATAACATATCCCGCTTCGTGTTAGACCTCCTACTCCACTGATATTATCAACTTGGAGTGGTTCAGGACCAATAGTCACCCTATATTCATAGCTCCAAGGTACCTCTTTTGAATTTTTATACTTGAAAAGAGTTGGAGCCTTTATAGTGATTGGCTTTGGATTGGAGTTTGAGGTACTAGGTTTCTCACGGTAAAAAATGGTTAGTGGTTTTGGCTTTAGAGAAACCTTTGAGCATTCACTAAGAGAAAGTCCCTCACAACATCTACTTCACTTTCTTGGTAAGAATCTTTGACCATATTTTGGGAGACTACTAGAAATGTGAATCTAATAACTCCTGGACCTTTTGATGAAAAAGAGGGCATTGGTCAATAGAGTGACCTTTTGCCCCTGCATGGTATGAGCAGATCAAAGTGTCATTATATTCATCAGGAACAAAATCGGACTGAAGATGCTCTATTTTTATGTATTCGTTGTTAAAAAGAATTTCAAAAAGTTCTTCCATGGGAGTTATCATGATCGCGACATCCCTCTTCAAATTGGCTTCCTGAACATCTATTGCATTCACTAGAGGATTTTGATAATTCGGTAGAGGATTACTGTTAACATCGGGCCCATTCTCCTTCTTAAAGTTTAACCACCCTACTTTAATCAATGCATGTACCTTATGTTTAAGTGTAGTATAGTTCTCTGTTGAATGCCCCACTATTCTTTCATGATAGTCGCAATGGGCATTCAGGTCGTACCACTTTGGATAAGGTGGTTGTATAGGGTCTATAGGTATAGGTGCTAACTGGTTATTTTGAAATAACTAAGGCATGAGTTCGGTGTAAGTCATCAGAATTGGGTCAATTTGAGTCTTTTTATAAACTCCTTTATTATTTTGTCGCCCCTGAACATATGGAGAGGTCTGTTGAGTCTGAAGTTGGTAACCTCGATTCACAATGGGTCGTGGGTTTTAAGGAGATAGTGCTGAGTATTGGGCTGATGCATTATTGATATAAGGTTGATGATACGCATAAGGAGATGTGTAGTAATTTGAAGAGTATTGTGACATTCCAGAATTGGGGTATGATTGTCGCCCTAAACTGAAATGGCTTGCTCTACCTACCATGTGTATTTCTCATTCCTTTTTCTTTGAGGGCATCACTTTCTTCACCACTGACATTCCAGATGTGTCAGGTATTTTTCCATGCTTAATTCCATATTCAATCCTCTCACCAATTGTCATGATGCCAGAAAAATTGGTTGAGGCGCTCCCAATCATCCTATCGTAAAAAGGAGACTTGAGAGTGTTGATAAACATAGCTGACAACTCCTAATCAGTCAAAGGAGGTTGTACTTGAGTAGCAATATCTCTCCATCTTTGGGCATATTCTTTAAAGTTTTCACTGCTTCTTTTTTCCATCATTTGTAAATCTAGCCGGCCAGGAGCCATGTCTATGTTGTGTTTATACTGCTTCAAAAAAGAATCAGCCAAATTTTTCCAAGAACAGACATGTACACTATCTAATTACATATACCAACGAGATGCTGGGATGGTTAAACTATCCTGGAAGTAGTGAATTAGCAATTTATCATTTTGAACATATGCCGCCATTTTCCTGCAATACATGATGAGATAATTTTTTGGGCAGGATGTTCCGTCATATTTCTCAAATTATGGTACTTTAGTTTTGGTAGGACTACCACGTCTGGCACTAGACATAATTAAGTAGCATTTATGTTTCCAAACACATCAGTACCTTCTACTGCCCTCAATCTCTCCTCTAGGACCTCAAGCTTTTTGTTAAATGGGGCTTTCTCACCCCCACTCAATCCCTTCTTAACCTTTGGGTCATCAAGGTTGGGAACAGTAATAGTTACCTTTGATGGTCCTTCCTTGGAGATCGAAATTCTAGCTTGGCCATTTATAGGAACATGCTCCGGCTTATTGAGGAATGGAAACGAAATTTGCTCTACTGGGATGTTGTACAGAGGATTGTACGTCGTATACTGTGGAGTAAAGTTGTATGTTATCTGGCGAGAATGAGAGCTAATCTCAAGAGGATCATTAACTGCATTGCTAGGTTGAGCACCATCAGCAACTGTTTTGCCATTTTCCAGGGCGATGAGAATGGCATCTAGCTTTCATCGCAATTCCTCTATATTTTTCCTTGTTTTTTCTATTTCTGTACTTTGCTCTTCCATGATCCTTCTTCTATATCTAGTGATGTAAGTACGGTGGATTCGTGGTGATCGAGCTATTTTATGACTCTGTTTTTTTTTATATAGAAAAAGTTTAGTGCAATGATAGAAAGAAATGTATGGTGAATGAATAAAAAAAAAATTCTCTTAATAGGAAAAATAAAGAATAGACATGTAACACATGTGAAATAATTAAAAAAAAACTTTATTACCCATGAAATCCAAAATGAAGAATGCAAAAGCATGAATTACATAAAATTTCAAACAAAATCAGGATAGACAAAAAACTAAAGTAGGAAATCAATAAAATTGCCCCCAGTATTCTAAACTTTTAAGTAGTTTCCCCAAGAATTTGAGCATATTCTTGCCATTCAGCTGTGTGGGTGTAATGACTGTAGTCATGGTGCGTGCATCTTCCGCCAATTGATCTGCTCTCCTAGTAACTATTCTAATTTGGGTGAGTACATGCTCTGACTTGTTACGCAATATCATATTATCATGTCTTAAAAAGCCAAAATCCTCCCTTAATCTATCATGATGGTTTTTTAAGTGGGTGTAATCTCTCATTAACCCTTTGGCAACATTCTGATACTTATTAAGGCGAACATTGAGGGATTGAGTATATTCTCTCAGAGTTGCATTTTCACTGTTGACCCCATTTAATTGTTCTTCTCTTGTATTGAGTATTAGCTTCAAGTCATCGACTGTTCGGTGCAGTGATCTATTTTTCTCTACTATCCTGGCAATTTCTTTATTTCTCAGATCAATGCCTTCTTCCAGCTCTTTTACTAATTCACACAGCGAGGTGATATCGGATTGCTGCGATTTAAGAGTTGCTTCTGAAGTCTCTTTATCTCTTCTCAGCCGATGCATCTTCCTATTTAGGTCGCAAGCCTCCATATCTATAGTTGATAGCTCTTTTTCTAATTTTTCTTACTTGTTGACACTGCCTCTTATTTGGTTCAACTCTTTTTCTAGCTTAGTACAGCGTAATAAACCTTGTTTTATGGGTCTTCTTTAATTAAAGGAATTTGGGAGTCGCCACCAACCATTTTGAAGGGGTGATTGGACACCTAATTAAATATTAAAGATGATATGCATAAACCAGTTTAGGTTCAGGAGTCGATTGTGCGTAGGGAAGGTATTAACACCCTACAACACCCATTAAAAACGGTTACCACATTTATCTTGTGTTATCCAAATACTTTATCATAAAAGGTCCTTTAATTTGAAGAAGAAAAATAAAAAATAATAATAATAATAATAATAATAAATAAAATGTCTTACTCGCTCTTACCTCAACTTTATAGAAATAAAGTACGGGTCAATATGGTGAGTGGGAACGTACCCATCAATTTATTATCACGTTGGAATTTTCATTTTGTTTAAAGGAAAATTTCTCACCTCAAGAATTTGAGAAATTTTATTATATCGACTCCGTCATAGGATTTCCATGACTTTATTTTTCTTTAAAAAAAATAAAAAGAAAATGAGGATTTTCGTACACCTGCACGGGAGCCGAAGCTCCATGAAGACATATTACTTAGCCCTCGAGACAAACATTTTTTTTTAATAAAATAAAGAGCTTCAGTTATGAAAGCTAAATTTAAAATCAATTTGAAAATCATTTGCATAGAAAAAGGATTTTGTTTGATGAAAAGTGTCTCATGCTTATTAATTCACATTTTAGAAATAAAACATGAACTAACAATTATTAGTTGTATGAAACCAAAGAAAAATTGAAACCCCGCTTTAAAAAAGAAAAAAAAAACAATTTGAAATTCATTAGGAAAACCAATTCAAAACTAAATTTATTTTGAAACATTAAATTAGAATCAAATTAAAATTATTTGGAAATTCTAAATTAAATCCATTTGAAAATTCATCCGAGCATTCAAAATTAAAATTATATAAAAAAAAAGTCGTTTTGCAAATCCAAACTAATTTGTTATCAAAATCAAATTAAGAAGAAGAAAAATGAAATTCTATTTAGAAATTCTAAATTAAGACCAAATTTTTTAAAAAAATCCAAATTAAAATAAATTGAAAATCATTTGGAAGATTCAAGTCGAAACCAACATGAAATCTATTTGAAGATTCAAATTAAAATCAATTTAATCATTTAGAAATTTAAATTAAAACTAATTTGAAAATCAATGAAAAATTTCAAATTAATACCAAATCGAAAATTCCTTTCAAAATTCCAAATTAAATTCAAATTACAAGAAAGAAATTGAAATTTATTTGAAAATTCCAAAAAAAAAAAATCTTTGAAGTTCATTTGGGCATTTCATATTAAAAATAAATTGAAATTCATTTGGAAATTTAGAATTAAAAGAACACATTCATTTCATTTGGAAAATCTAAATTAATGTCATTTTGAGATCTATTTTTTTTAAAAAAACCCAAATTGAAAGCAAGTTGAAATCAAGAGAATCCAAATCAAAATCAGATTGAAATTTATTTTGAAATGCCAAATTAAAACCGAAATAGAAACTAAATAAACATGGTTAGACAAACATGTTATGGGCCAAAAACAAATATGGACCAATTCCCAATTAATTAACAAATCATGACCAAATTACAAATTACACAAGCAATCAAGGTCAAAATGAAAATTAGAAACAAGTTTAGGACAAATTTGGGACTTAACACAAAAATATGAGAATAAAAAAGGTAGTTTAAAAACAAAAGTTTCTCTCCCTTCCATCATATCCTCACTAACGAAGAAAAGGAGTACACTTACGAAGAAGATGAAGAAGGATGCCGTGGGTCTCTTCTTCGTATATTCAGGTCGCGGTTCGGGCTCGTCAAGGCGCTGCACATCGCCGGAAGGTCGCTGGAGTTCGCAAATCGTCAATGGGGTATTCGCTGATGGGATTCGAGTCTGATTGCTATACTCAAGTTCGAACTTTTCGAGGCGCTGCATGTTGCTGGAAGGTCATCGGAGTGTGGGTCTCTCGCTGAGTCGGGTTCGATTGCCAGTGAGTTCGCCGGAATGAGAGAGAAAAAGAAAAAAAACATGGGAGAAGAAAAAGTAAAATGAAGAAGAAAATAGGAAAAGGAAAGAGAAAGAACAATAAAAAAATAAAAAAAAATCTAAAAGGAAGATACAATAAAATAAAATCAACTCAAACAACAATATATATATATATATATATATATATATATATATATATATATATATATATATATATATATATATAAACTACAAAATATATTTTTTAAATAAATAAAATAAAATACAAAACTTGATCGGACCAAATGCGATATCTACAATATACAAAGGTATTTATTGCTTAACCTTAGTTTTTGTTTAATTCTAAGTAAAATTAAAGATGATTGAATGCTTCAGTTGCGGGATGAAGTGTTCATTCATATCAATTGGTATGAGAACCTACTTTTGATTTTTATTTAGAATTAAAAGTTCATATGGTAGGTATTTTAATTTTGTCATATATGTGATATGTGGTTTGTAAATTGCCTGTTGAGGCTTTTTGTCATTAGAATTTTTTTTCGCTTTGATTAAATCAAATGTAAAACCCATAAGGGTTAGACTTTGTTGTAATTTTTATTTTAACGAAACAAAGATGCTGACAAAGAAGTAGAGGGTGAGAGAATTGAAGCCCGCAGTCATTCCTTCACTTCGAACAATAGTTTTCAATTTGGCGGCTTGTGTTTAGAATATAAGAGTTTCTAAACCCTAAATTTGGATGGTCAAACATAGGAAAGAGATTTTGAAGATCAAGATATGTTTTGGATTTAAATTATTATAATTTAAATGATTTTCAATTTCTTAGGATATGCTAAATATGTCGGTCAATTTTGCATAGTTTAAATTTAATTATGCATGTGATGTATGTTTTAAATTATTTGATTGATGTATAAATTATGTCATGTAGATTAAAATTCCACGATAAGTTAAGCATGATCATGCATCTTAATTAATTTTTTAATATATTGGTTATATTGGAAAATTTGATTAGGTTATTGTCTAATAGAAATAATATGTTTTCCTAATTAGTTTATATTTTCCATATCTTTGAATATAATTGTTATATTTGAAAATTGATCGAAAAATTGAATTAGAATATTTGCTTTCTTAATTGGAATCCACCTCTTCTTAATAGGATTAAGATCTTTTCTAATAGAATTAGAGTTTTCTTAAAATAAAGATATTTCTAATTCATGCTTTAAATAGTTTAGAATTTATATTTAATTTATCTTTATTTGTTTCCTAATAAGATTAGATTTTTTTCAAAATAAGATTAGATCTTTTAATTTCCTAATAAGATTAGGTCTTCCATAAATAAAGATAATTTAATTCAAAGATAAAATAATTTAAGTTTTGAATTTAATTTATCTTTTATTTTTTTTCCTTATAGGATTATAATAAAATATCAAGGATGAACTTTTAATTTGTTTTAAAGGGTTTAATGGAATTTTAAGATTATCCCATAAGTGAATTAGTTTTTTAATAGAACTAAAAACAATGCTTAATAATTCACTTGGGTTCATTAATCTAATAATTAATAGTTAATTAAAGATTAATGAATTTGAAATAAAAATTGACTATAAGGGAACTCTGTCTATTGAATTTTCTATCTAGACTAGAGTATTTAAGCTGACAAAAAATGAACACCACTAACTGGAAATTGACCTGAGAGTTGAATTAGTCAAGTTTTATTTAATTTCACTAAGCATACTCATAATGTGATTTTTTTTTTAAAATAGTTTAAAAACTTGGTAATTCACATTAAAATCAATCTAACCAACACAAATGTTAGATTGAGGAATTTAGATAAATGAGATTAGCCTAATAGTCTAAGTAATAGAAAACCCTATGTCAAAATACTTAGTAGGAAAAGGACATATGTTAAGATATCCTATAGTCTTTATTATTGATTCACATTGTGAGATTCATGCAGAGTCTCATAACGGCTTTTGGACCGTCCTCCCTACGGAAGGTGTTTGCATGGGTCAATATCAGGGTGAATTTCTTGAGAAAGTATTATAGTAACTGAGAGAATAAAATGTGTCAACATATCCTACGGTCTCCATCATTGGTTCACATTGTGAGATTCGTGCAGGGCCTCGTGGCAGCATTTGAACCTTCCCCCCTACGGAAGGTGTTTGCATGGGTCAATATCAGAGTAAACTCCAGCGAATGATAGGATTGTAGTTTTGTTTCCCATACTTAACCTATCCTATGACGGCACTTGTTGAGATAAAACTACGAGATCTAAAATTGTGGGTCACACTTACAAATGACTTATTAAGGTTGTTAATAATGTAATTGACCAAACTTACTGTAACTAAATATTACAGGAATAAGAGTTATTCTGGTCTAATATTTGGTTGAGATTGTCTCTGTTTAGTGAAGGAACACTTGACCTACCATACGACGACACTTATTCCAGCTCACTAAAGTACCGTAGCATTAGAAATGATTTATAGAGTTCATTTTTCAAATTGTTTGATTTTTATGTTAAAGTCGAATGGATAATTGTCTGCATGATGTTAACTTATATATTTTTTAATATTATGTTAGTTTCTCTCATAATTTTTAATTTTATTATTGATAAGTCAAAATTAAGAAAATTTTATTACTTGAAAAAATAACGTTAACACTATCTTGACAGTGTAAAATTTTGAATTTGTTTTTATTGAAAAATGTTCTCAAAACCTATTACCAATGATAATCGAATAGTTTGTAAAGTACATGATTAATGAATCAAAGGTAACGAGATGACTTATAGATATCTCTTGGTTGACACGTTAGATGTGTCAAGCTTAGAAGATTAAAGAAAATGACAACACCATATGAGATGTTGAAGTCAATAGAAGCTAAATTTAAATAATTGTCTAAATGATCTCGAATTTAACTATGACAAAAATCTAAGAAGAGAAACCAAATGACTGAAGCTATATATAAGGAAATAGTTCCTAAATTAGCCAGGATATTCATAATGATAGAAAATTTTGAGACACCTCTCTGGAAAGAAAAATATAAATAAAAGTAAATTTGATTTACTAGATTCTTGGTAGAATATAAATAACGTCATCTAGATAGTCAATATGAGATCTACTATCAAAATTTATTCTTTATTACATTTAATATATAATTCTTAGAAAATACTTAGCATGTAGAATAGTTTTTACAGATTGGCATTCGAAAGCCCATCTCAGTTAGTGTAGAGGAAGATATTAAGCGTCATTAAAAGATAATTGTTACTTAATGCTGAATGTGGTGTTTTATTACCACAAGAGAAATTTAATTTCTAAAACTTTAATACTAAAAAGTTCAAATAGTATGAACCATTTTGAAGTATTAAAGTTTATATTTTCAAAATTGTTTGAAAATATATTTAGCTTAAAATGAGAACAATTTGTATATGTTTAAATCCCAACATGTACTATACTACAAAATACTGAGATATTCAAGATTATAGAATCCATAATAGAAAGACATTATTTTTTCCTAAAAGATGATACTTGACTTTGGCATTTAAGGTTGATTAACATCAACTTGAATAAAATGAAAAGACAAGTAAGAGATAATTCTCTAAAAGTTAGAGTTAATTACTTTACCGGTCTGTAGATCTTACCTTTTAGCAAGATGATAATTGGTCCTTTATTAGATAAAGCTAGAAGGCCAAATAATACTTTGGGCTTACACATTTTGACTCATGTGGTTTAGTGAATGTAAAGGCTAGATAAAGTCATGAATATTTCATCATTCTAGTTGATGATCATTCAAGGTACAAGTATCTTTACCTAATACAACATAAATCTAAATTTTTAAAAAGTTTAAGAAAATTAAGGCTAAAGTTGAAAATCTATTAGGTAAATATATCAAGACATTATGATCAGATCATAATAGAAAGTACAGGAATCTTACGTACTAAGACTAATTGATAGAAAATGAATTTTTATCCTAATTATCTTAAATACCAAGTACATTTATGTGAAATTGTACTGCAAGAAGAGAAACAAAACCTTATTGGACATGGTCACATCAATAATGAGTTACCCGCCATTACAAGACTATGCTTAGGATATGCAATAGAGATTGCATAGTGAACATCATTCCCTCCAAAACTGTCTACGAGACAATTTTGAGATTATATAAGAGTACTAAAGCTAGTTTATAACACTTCACCTTTGAGAATGTTAAGCTTACATGTTGAAACAAGCTTATGTTCAAAAGATATGCCTAAGTGTAGGCTACCCCTAAGGAGTAACAAAATGGTCTTTTATCTAGTCCTAAAAAGAATAAGATATTTGTATGATAAATATTATTTTTCTATAAGGAATATCAAATAAAAGACCACAAACCTTTAATAAGGTGAGATAGTGTTAATAAATTTGTCCAAAGTGAAGTTACTAAATAGTTAACAAAAGTTGTTAACAATTCAAAAGTCAAATGGGTCATAGTAATGAATTAGATGAGCCTCGTAGTAGTGGAAAAGTTATGAGATGACTCAAACTTTACAAGGGCTTAATTGAAGCCTACATTGTCATGTTAGATGACAAAGTAGAAAGGCTTATTGCCCTCAATGTAAGACTAATGACAAAGGGTTAAACCTAATATGAGAAAGTAGACTGCGAGTAAATTTTATCACTTATTGCTATACTGGAGTCTATAAGTATATGAGATATGAAAAATGAATATTTAGAATTCTTTTATGAAAATAAGTCTTAGATAATGCATCTACACAAATCAATCAGAGAGGTTTATGATGACTGCTAACGCAAAGAGCGCAAGTGCACGCTGTCCAACAAGTAATATATGGAAGTATTCCAAGTATCAAACCCAAGGGAACGGTTAACAAAGAGCTTTTCAGTTAACAACACAAGTACTTTCAAGTTGCAACCGAAGGTAACTAATTAAATAAGATATTTTTGGGGTTTTCGTGCAATAAAATTAAAGGAAACTAAAAGAAAGATAAGAAAATAATAATGAGAAACATGGGGTTCAAATCTGTTTCGACCCTGAGGAAATGCGCCCACCATGCGACTAAATCCGGCTATTTCAGAGATTTTGCCTCTTGCGCCCGCATACTGCCTTTTTCGAGTTATGTGCGATTCAGACAAAATGCTACTGAAATGCGCCCGCAACCTACCATAACCAACACTTACACCATGAATCGAGTTCAACACCTATTCAGCCATTTTCTAAGTGCTTTTAAGAGACTAAGCAATTAAACACATATATCTATGGCTAATTTTAACTTAGATAAATAAGGAACACAACTCAATGATTCTAAAGGTTTTTGTTTTATGTCTAGGTACAAAAAGCGAAGTTCTATGTCTAAACTCTTCTCCTAGATTGCTTTTATGAAAACACGTGCTCGATCCAACCCTTTCAGTATTGAATGTCACACAAACTATGCTAACTCAAGTGATCAGTTTAAGCTAACAATGAAACTTAAACTCAATAAAAGCAAACAATGCTAAATGTTAAGCAAAGTTACTCGAATCACATGGTGGGGCTTATCTCCTTTTTAGGGTATCCACTTCATTGAATCCCCTCCAAGGAGTTTAGCTACTTATTGAAAAGAAAACTAAAGTGTAGAAAATAAAAATAAAACTTGATTGAGAAAAGGTAAACTTCATTGAAATCAAAGTGTGGAATTGAACAATAAATACTTGAAACAAAACTTGAATTACAACTTAAAGAATTGAAATTTAATAGATAAAACAGAAACTTACAACTTGATGGAAGAATAAAAACAGTAGCTAAACTTTAAAGAAAAACATAACGTACAAAACTTAAATGAAAGCGATAAAGAACTCGAAGTTTGTTCCTTCTTTCTGACTTTGTTCTCACTCTTTCGAGGAGAACAAGTGCTTACACTCCCTTCTTTCGAAGTTCGTGTTCGAATAAAGTATGAACAGAACTTGGGGGAGACTCGGTATGGCGGCTGAAAAGAAAAGAAAACTGCAGAATTTGGAGAAGAAAATAGAAATCCGAGCTCTCTTTTGAAACTGAAGTTTGAGTCGCCTTTTATAGACTTCAAGGCTTAGGGTTTGCTTCCGAGATCAGTGTGGAGAGGCTTGATCGATCATATCCCTTGATTCTCGGAGATTTGATTGAGAATATTTGATTTTATCTGTAAATCTCACGAATCTGGGAGAATCTGCCAAAAAGGTCCAAATGTGACTGCATAGTTGAGCGCAATTGTACTGTTGTCGAAATGGCCTAAATGCGGCCGCATAATTGGGCGCATTTTGAGTTTTTCCTACAACAGTTGGAATTTGGCTTCTGCTCTCAATTGCTGGTGCATCCTGGTCACATATCTCTTGAATCATCTTTCTTTTGCCTCAGTTGCGGCTAGAATGTGGGCGCATTTGGGTCCTTTTCAGCCTCTACACAAAATCAACAAAAATTAACACATTCTTAACAAAAATGACTCTAAATACACCTAAAAATTTATTTTTACCAAATCAAGACTTCAGACACATGAAAAACTTGTTTTTACTTAAATTTGCCCTAAATGACATGAATTATAACATTAAACACTCACTTTCTAAGCAAATAGCATAGTTTTTAGAGCCAAATAACACTCATAAATGAGCATTATCAGTTTACTTCCAAAGATCAAAGGTAAAAAGGTTTGCAAAGTAGTAAAAGTTCATTTATGAAATGAATTTTACCATTAGATCTTTGAATATAAGGTTTGATAAAAGTATCAAAACCTATGACTTGGGATAAATATTAATGAAGCTTGTATAGACAAGAAAATCATTAATTGCTTAGTGGATTTTTCTCATGTTTTATGTTGATGATATTTTACTTATTATGAATTATGTAAGATTTCATCATTCATAATGAGTATGTGAAAATAGTCTTAGCAGTGATTTGTGCTCGTAGTCAACTATTTTCACCACAAAGTGTTAGAAAGTTGGAACGAAGGTACAAGTGACAGTGAGACTCTCTTTGAAGAAAAAAGAAAAAGAAGAAGTATGCATCCTAACAGTGAAAAACAAGTTTGAGGGGGACATTGTTAGTTGAGAAAAGTGTGTAAAGTTAGCTTGTTTAGCAACTAAGTGAAACTTGACTAAAGGTAATAGGTAGTATGAATCCAAAGTGAGGTTGTGAGATGAAGTATTTTGTTTAGACAAGAAAGGCATGGAAGTTGCATGTAGTGGAAGCTTTCAAGTAAAGTTAAAGTGTTTTGAGCATAAGACCTCTCTTGAGAGGCGTATTTTTCAAAAGAATTATTCTTATAATCTGCTTTGGCTGGTGTTTATGTTTCTATATTTATTTTGCAATTGCTTGATGACAAACAATAACTCAAGTTTGGGGGGTGTGATAATTCTCATTTATGAGGATTATTTGGCTTTTATGAAGGAATGAATGTTTCACTCTACAACAGAAACATTGAATCATCTTTGATTTTATTTAAAATTAAACTAAAAAAAAGGATTAAGTAAACTTACTTGGAGTAAATATGGAGATATTTCTGGCGAGTCTTTATCTTATCTACAAAGTCTTCCTGGCTATTACTCGAACCTAGGACCAAAGCTTGTGAGAGCATCTTGAAAGAAAATTGACAAGGGATTGGAAAGGAAGAGGTCTAGAGAGAATTCTCTGATTCTCTATTGAGGAGATGCGTGTTATAATGACTCAACCCGACGATCTTATTTACAGAGATATGAGGCAAATCTTTGCCATAAATAAATAATATATATTAGAATATCTAATATATTAAAATACATATATTTAATCTATTTGAATCTTATTCAAATCTTTTAAATTCTCCTATGATATTTATTTCTTTATTTGAATATTATTCAAATTTTATTAATATATTTTATTTAATGTATCTAATATACATTAATTGTTTTAATATTTAATGTATCAAATACAATAAATATATTTTACTTTTTTAATATATCTAATATATTAAATATTAATTTGAACCTTTCAAAGTTTTCTTTCAATTAAATTGATCTTTTAGTGTTACTATGAGCTAACAAGGGGACCTTATGAACCTACAAATTATAAACTCCAATGATACAAAATCAATTAATTAAACTCTTTAATTAATTAATTTTCATTAATTAACTATACGTCACTTTACTACAGACTTAGAGTTGCACTCTTATGCACTGTAGGACAAGTTATGTCCATAGATATAATCACTACATGCAAGTCGATCATTCACGAGTTGTCGTAATTACAGTTGGGTAAAAAATTCGTTTTACCCCTGTAATTACATCTTGCACCTTAATTACCACTGATCCTCTAATGAACAATTTATTTATGATCCAACCACAAACTAATTTCCTCTCAGGCCAGTGAGAGGGTGGTGCCCCATTATTCAAATCCTGAAATCAACACTTAAGGGAACTACTCATCTACTTACCCTATATGGGAAGAAGTAAATTCCATTTGGTGAGATTATGTTCCCAGTTCCCTATTTGGTCAAGTCCCCAAAATGGTAGGCATATTGAATCAGCTACAAAAGCCACTCTCACCCATGCAAATCAAAAAACAAGTCGTCGCAGGTAGGAGTTCATAACTCACTCAAGATTAAGATCGAGTCGCATATGATTATCTTGATGAAATATTAATCTTCTCAATTAACTGATTTATAAAGAGAAATTAAATATTTCCTGGTCCAGTCTTGAACAAACTCATTGTATAAGATACCTCCACTCACATGTCTCCATATGAACGATTTGGATCAAATCATTTGTAACTATTACAAAGTGGGTCGTATCAATAGTGTTACCAGGATAAAGCAAGCCCAACCTTATCCATATACTACGACCCTTTAGGTTATTTCTTGAATATGATGCTCCCGTATGTCAACCACATATTGTTCAAGATTATGCTAATAATCTTGGATTTTTCATATAATGGATAATATTATATTGTAAATAAAATAATCAAAATTAATATTAATTATTAAATAAATCATTAATTACGAGGCTTTAGGGCATAAATCCCAACACTTAGTTATTCTTGTTATTTTATGTGTGTTATTAGATAAAAATGCTAGCAAAAAGTTGGTTTAAATTGAATTGTTGTTGGAAGCCATTTAAATTAAGTAAGTGGAGAAAAGAAAGCAAAAGAAAATGAAAACCACACTTACTTGATGTTTTTGTGCAGAATTTTGAAGAATGTAACAGAAATGCAATTGCAATTCTAGAAAATTTGGTAAATGCAATTGCATTCCAATTTGGAAATGCAATTACATTTATGAAAAAAAAAAAATCTGAAAATGACGCAAATCACAAAATTTTGAGATATTTGGGAGATTCCTCAAGACGATTTCAGCCCTACAAGTGGACCCAATGTTGTAGAGGAGCAATTAAGGAAACTCTAGCCCATGAAGCTTATAAAAGAGGGAAGAAATGATGAAAAAAGCATGCGAGTTTCCTCCTACATCAAGTTTTTCGTTATGTTATTTTTCCAGCAAGTTGTTCTTCATTTTTGCTCTGTGGAACTCCGAGTTTGATCCCTCCTTAACGAAATTCAGGGGAGGTAAAGATTGAAGCAAGGAATACAGTGTCTCATTGTCGTTCTTACATTTTGTTCATTTTTATTTCTCTAACTAGTTATTGTTTTTAATTTCCTTCTTGTAAGTTCTTTGTGTTGGATCGGTATGGCAACCCTAGAGGGGGGGTGAATAGGGTTTATTTAAAAATTATAAAACTTTTTACTAATCTATGCTCAATTTTCTAATTATCAAACTTTTTATAAAACAATAAAAAGGATAATTAATATAATAAGCAAGATAGTTATAAAGTATGGAAAATTAATTCAATCTAACACAATAAACAATTAAAAGCAAATTAAAGCATGCAATAGATTACTACGATTAATTTCTAAAGTAAATAGAGAAGAGTTAGAAAGGATGACACCGTAATTTTATCGTGGTTCGGTCAAACTCGACCTACTCCACTCCCCAAGCGCCTCTTGGGAATTTGAATAAAACAAACTTTATCGACTCTTTCCACGGATTAGAGCCCAACCGCTACAACGCTCCTTTTTCGAGTTCAAGAGCAAACTCAATCCTTTCCACGGATTAGGATCAAACCGATACAAAGATTGAATAGTTTATGGAATCACACTTACAACTCTCTCAATAGAGTGGATTTACAAATTTCTCACACAAAAAGAATCCTCACAATACAATAATTCTCTCTCAAGAAAAAGATGAAAAGAAAAAATTGAGAGCTTGAAGAGAGCAACAATTGAAGCTTTGAGAAATTGGAGGATGAAAATTATGAAAACTTTTTGTATTTGAAAATGGAGAAGAATATGGTATTTATAGAGAGGGAGGTTGAAATAAAAAATTTAGATTTAATTTTGGACCATTGGATTTGGAAAAAGAAGATTGAATGGTGGAGATTAAAAGAAAAAAAATAAAAAGTAAATAATAAATAAAATATATAATATAATATAATATAATATAATATAATATATAAATTTCTTTTTAAGTGACCAACGGTCACAGCTCTATATATATAATAATAATAATAATAATAATAATAATAATAAGTAACGGTAATATTTATATATATATAATTCTTTTTTTTTTTAATTTTTAAACCAGCCAACGGTCAGATGCATTTAATGCATTCTGACTTTTTTTTTTTTTTTTTTTTTTTTAATTTTAAAAACTCAAACGGTAACTTTTATATATATATAATATAATTTTATTTTTCTTTTATTTGAAAACAAACAAAACTCCCACCAAGTGTCACTTTCTCATAGCTCCACGTGTCACTCTCTAAATGGTCCACATTGCTGACTTGGCTGCCACGTCATCGCGTCAGGAATTTTCCGTTCAAATTTGTTTTGCCCATAACTTCTTCGTTTTAACTCCGATTTGAGTGATTCAAGAGGCGTTGGAATCGTTGTTCCGAGCTCTACACCATGGACACTTCAAAACACTAAAATTGTTAGTAATTAATAGCAGGTTTGTTATCATCAAAACATTAATTAATTAATTAATTAATTTGAGATTAAGGGCCAAAAAGCCAACACTTTGAATTTTAGATAAGTGCTGAGGCTTATTGATTTTCGTTTTCTTCATAGCAAAAACAATTTGTTCTTTTAACATTATATTCATAAAAATTTAAAATTCTCATAAGTTTTGCTACTGCGTTTGTAATTTCCTTTGTGATTTCTTTGTGAGTTGTTGGAGTTGTTTTATTCAAGTCATTTCTTAGTTAAAATCAGTTTGGATTGCATTTATAGTATGGGTTCTGTCCTTTTATTCGGTTGGTTAATTATGAGTTTTGTATCAATTCATGTGTTGTTTTTCATTCCCTCCATGATCAGCTAAACTTTCTTTAGGGATTCAAGTTAGTGAATGCCCTAGAGGAAAGATGTAAAGCTTAAAAGCAAAACCAATCTAGGTAGCACTTGAAACTTTGTTTGCTTTTGTTGAGTAAACATAGCTAACCATCTAGTGTTGCTTGTCAAGCTTAAACTTAATATCGAAAGGGTTAAGGAAAGCGGATGTCACGAAAACAATGAAGGAAAATACTTAGAAATAAGTCATGAACATCAACCCTAGACATAGGGCGAGACTCCAAAACCACTAGAGAATTGTGCACATAACTATCTAAATTAGATTACCCAGAGAAATATAGGTTTAATCACTTAGTCTCCTAAAGATTTTGAAGCAAGATTGAATAGGAGTCGAATTCGGTTTACTTAGTTTTCTTGTTAGCTACGATTGCAATTGCATTTTAGTTGTATTTTTTTCCAAAGGGGCATGAGCAACTTGAATTCCTTTTTTCATACTTATTATTTTTTAAATTATTTTCTTTTGCCAAAAACACATTCCAACATTTTTATAACATTGGTTACCGAAATTGCAATTTGAAAACAATTTTTGCTATCTTTTGAATTTGTTATATCTGTTCCCTATGGGATTAATACTCTGGAATACTTCTAGTTTTATATTACTTGCATCGATAGTGTGTACTTGCACTGAACTGGAGCTTTATTTTTAAACTAAAAATCTTTTCTTAAAGCCCTCACATTTCAGTTCGATAAAAAATCTTTGTTAAATTGAACTCAATCCAAGAACTCAAGTCGAAGGTTGCATTTCTTTTAGGTTAACATGAGATTTTGTTGCTTTGTACCTACCGTGATGTAGTGGGAATTGTTTGTGATTTTGTGAATGTTGATTTTCTTCTTTTTATTTTTTTATTAAATGGCCTTGATTTAATTTGGTATTAACTTCAATAATTAGCTACTGTTTGAAATTTGATTTGTTTTTTTAAGCAAAAACAAAAACAATTTGTTTCGCATCGATACTAAAAGTGGGTTTAGTATAACTTTCATTTCTTAAGAAAACGCGCAGTATCATTTGTTAGACTAATTTATTTCCAAATTAAATTTGTAGGAAGCCTAAAACCATGATTTTATTTAATTTTATTTAAAAAATTGAAAGTAAGTGATTCACTACAATTGTAGTCCTTTTTAACTTGAAAACTGGAGTAAACAAATATTTCTATTTTCAAGCATGGGGAGTGTTCTCTTTATGGTTTTTGTTAAAAATTCCAAAATTCGTAACCCAAATTAATTTCACAATTGTTTTTTTTAGAAAAAAAACTAAAAAAATCAAATTTGAGAATTAGTAGTGTTATCTTTGTGATTTTTTCTAATTTATAAATACATGAAAATTCTCAAGTAAATCAAAAACATAATTTTTCATAATTTTGAGAAAATGTAGTGTTCTCTTTATGGACATTCTAAATTCCATAAATACACGAATTTTTTAAATTCTTCACTAAAATGAATTTAAAAAATTCAAGACATTTTTTTTAACAAAATTGAATTTAAAAATCCATCACCTTAAAAAATAATAATAAATAAATAAAAGAGTAGTGTTCTCTTTTTGGATTTTTTAAAAAAAAAAACAAATCCTTAAATACATGAAATTTCTCACAAAGATCCGACAATAGAAGTTAGAAAATCAAGAATTTGATTTTCCTAATATTCTTGAGATGAGGGAAATTATTTTGAGAATTCAAAATAATTTTTCATATTTTCAATGGCTTGTATGCCACTCGTAATCATTAATTTATGTTTTATTTTTAGAATGTGAAATAGACATGAGACATTTAAAATTAAAATATAATAAAATTTGGTGGATTTTTATTAATTTTTTTAATTGGATAATATAAGATAAAATATGGTAACCGTTTTTTAAACGAGTGTTATAGAGTGCTAATACCTTACGTACACACAAATGACTTCTGAACCTAACCTAGTTTATGCAAATCATTTTTTAATCTTCTAATTAGGTGTCCAATCACACCTTCAATATGGTTGGTGGCGACTCCAAAATTCTTTTAATTAAAAAGACCCTTAAAAGAGGACGTTAGCGGCTGGGCATCGCGATCACATTGCGACACACGTAATATAGGTTGTTGTTAAGATTTTATTGGCCACGTGGATATTTTTAAAAGTTGCTAACGACCATGGTAGTTTTGAAATTTTATGAAAGGTCAAGAGAATTAATGTAACTTTTTGACGTTCAAGGGTATTTTGCAATAAGAGTCCAAGTTAAGAGGTATTTTGTATAATTTAGTCTAAAATGATCAAATAAGTTATTTCCCACCTACTTTACTTGATGAAGATCCTAATTGCAATGCAATAATTGTACCCAAAAAAGCAACAAAGTAGATTCATTAATACACTGTTCGAGTAGAAATTCAAGATATATATATATTTAATTATGTTATTTACTATATGTCATATTAACAAGGGCAAGACTTGGGTGCTGTGCAGCCCACATCTAAGCCACACAATTTTCTTAAAAAAACAAAAAAACAAAAAATTTCAAATCCAATGGCTATGAAATGGGCATTATCATACTTGAGTGCTACCCAGACAGCACTGATAAGCCTTAGAATTAAGGCTTATTTAAGTCTCAATTGCTTAAAATATTTTTGTTTGTCCTAAGATTAATTGAAAATAGTGGAAGATTGCTTGAAATTAAGGAAGAATTTAATGTGATAGCATTTGGAATAGAATTCTAAATAAATTGATTCTTTTTGCATAAATTATGGAAATTGCTAAATCAGATTGCCAAATCTGATTTTGCAATTGTTTCTGGAGCAGGGAATGTGAAAATTGCTTGATTTGGCAATTGTCTCTGGGCAGAAAATTTATGGGGCGCGAACGAAAAACCCATATATGGGAAGAACAAATTCCGCACGATTCGAGGGAATTGGAGCATGATTTTTGGGCAATCTTCAACCCTAATGAATGCCTACAAATGGGAAAGAAGAAGATGATCTATTAATCGGATTTTGAGGGCGATTTGAAGGATCAATTTCGTGGGTTTTAAAAAAGGAAATTTTTTTGCATTAAACCCATTTCGAAATTCTTCAATTACAGCCCGATTTGGAGGAGTTTAAGCACGAAATTTGGGCATTCTTCAACCCTAATGAAGGCCTATAAATAGGGAAGAAGAGGAGGAGCAATGGAAGTCGATTTGGAGGCGAATTTAGAAGCAAATGTTCGTGGGTTTTCGCACCCTCTGTTTTCCGAAATTTCTGCTGTTTTTTTGGCCAAATTATTCAAGTTCCACCTCGGTTTTTCTTCAGTTTGTATTACAGAAGCATTGCTTGAACTTTTTCTATTCTCATTTGATGTATTTTGAATTAAGTTTGAGTTTAAATTCAAGTAAGATTGGTGGGTTTATTTCAATTTACGTTGCTCTGTTTTCTTGCTTCTTTTTATTCACAATTGGTTACTGTTTTTATTAATTCTTTTCTTGAGTTTTTATTTATACTTTTTGGGATTTTTATTAATTGTTATTTTTACAATTGGATTTTTATTTAAACAATCTCTAGTCTTCAATTTGTTTTTATTGCTCTGTTTTTATTAATTGTTTTACTGTTTTTATTTACACTTTTTGAGATTTTTTTTATTCTGTCATTTACATTTTATTCAAGTTTCCATGAGTTGTTGGAGTATTTATAAGCCATAAAAATCAAAGGGAATAAGGAAGAAGATTGAAAATTCTTATTAAAGCCCTTGACCCACTGTTTTTAATTTGAAGGTTTTAGAATTCCTTGAAATAATTGCCTAGATTTGTGTCAATGTTAATTACCATAGTTGTTTATTTAAGTAATATTAATTAGAATAGAATTTTGTGTTAATTAGCAATTTATTCAACTTTCTAATATGAATTTTTCTTCAATTAGTTGTAAGATTTTTATCTTTAATTTGAGCTAAAACTTCTTAGGGGGTTCAAGGATGTGAATTCCCTAAGAAGTAAATGTAGCCAAAATTTCAATGAAAACCAAGCCTACATTTCAATTGTTTGCTTGTGTTGATTAAAATTCCGTTGAGATCCTAGATTGATCAACTAGGGTATCAACTCAATCTTAGATCTAATACCGACGGGGTTAGTGATAAGCGGATTTCACACAAGTGATGGAGAAAAAGAGCTTAGACATAAGCCAATTCCTTACCCTAGACATAGGATTAAGGACTCCAAAACCCATAAAATTGTGAGCCAAATTATCTAAGATAGAGGGACTATAGACATATAGGTCTCTCACTTAGCCTCCTAAAAACCTAAATTCAAGGTAAATAGGAGATGCAATTTTGGTTTACAATTGAGTGTGGAGTAGGTTGGAATTGCAATTTTGGTTTGCAATTACGACTTAGGGCAATGACATTCTTGAGCCCCATCCTTTATCATTTCATTTTCTAAGTTTATCTAATTTACTATCCAATCTTGCCAATTTTAGATTCTGCAATTCAATTCTGCAATTTTTGGTTATTTCGCTTATTGCCATTTTAGATTCTGCAATTCAATTCCGCAATTTTTCTTATTTCAATTATTGCCATTTCTAGATTATGCAATTAGATTCTGCAATTTTTGTTTTTCATCAACACACCAACCCAACATCATTTTTGCAATTTTAGTTTTCTAGTTGCAATTTTCCTTACACTTTTGCTTTACAATATTTTTGTTAGTCCGTTCCCTGTGGGATTTGATTCTTGGTACTCATATACCAATTTATATTACTTCGATCGCGTGCGCTTGCGTGACCACCGATCAAGCACCTAAGTTTTTTCCTATTAACAAACAGTGACATCATATATATATATATATATATATATTAAGACAAAATACACTTTTGGTTTCTTAGATTTGGATTTAGTATCTATTTGGTCATTGAAGTTTTAAAATGAATATTTTAGTTTCCTAGATTTGGCAAATGGTTTTAAATGGTCCTTGGACCGTTAGTTGACTAATAAAAAATGGTGTGAATGTTAAATTATTGATCGTGTATGGTTGAGATGACAAATATATTAATTTAATATTATTGTTGTTGATGAGGTAACGTATTATCTCTCCCTTTTTCTTATCCTTTTTCCTCTTCTTCCCCACCTCCGGCAATGCTTGTCATTGTCGTCCACCGGCCTCCTTTCCAGTCATTGCCTCCCTTATCTTTCTCTCATCGCCCCTTTAAGCCGTTGGCCGCCCTCTTCGCCATTTTTATGATTGAAGATTTGTCCATTAAATAGCTAGATCTGGTTGAATTTAGTTCTGGTAAGATTCCCAATGCATACTATGATTTGATTGATTTCTAAATCACATTTGATTAGTTTAGTTGATTTCCTGATATCTGTATTTTGAATGATTCAAATAAAACCATCTAATGGTTATAGAGAGATAAAACGAGAATTTTGTTGGCTAATCTTCTTCTCTGTTCTTGCTTGTCTGTTGTATTTAGGGATAAAATAGTTGAATTCTTAATTTTCTTCAAGGAATGGCCTTAAGCGACCGAGATTCGACGATGCCGATGCGCCAATGGATTTGGTTTCGAATGATGCAGAGCCTTTAAGGGGGAAGAAAAGTAGGATTGACAAGCCAGTGGTGGAGAACGATGAGGATTTGGCTTCGATATTCACTGCCTGGTGAGAATATTTTCATTTTGATTTTTATTCCTTCATTAATTTGATTTTCTCAAACTCGAGTTTAATGAAAGGCAGCAATGGCGACGAGGGGCAGCCGATTGCTTAAAGGTGAAATGAGAGAAGAGAAGGGAGGCAGCAACTGGTGAGGAGGCTAGTGGTCGGCGGTGACAAGCGTTGCCCGATGTGAAGAATAAGAAGAGGGGAAGGACAAAAGAAAGGGAGAGAGAATAAGCCACATAAACAATAATAACAATATTAAAATTATATATATATTTGCAAATTTAGCCATGCACGCAAATACTTTACCTCAGCATCATTTTTCGTTGGTCAACTAACATTTCAATGATCATTTAGAACTATTTACCAAACTTTGGAGACTAAAGTGTTCATTTTAAAACTTCAATGACCAAATAGACACTAAGTCCAAACCTCATGAACTAAATGTGTATTTTTGCTATATATTATATATGAATACCTCATCGATATCAAACAAGTTAACTTGAACATAATTCAATTGATTTAGACATATATCTTTGATCAAAAGGTGATCATAAGCTTAAAACCCCCACCTCACTTTGGGTTGAACTTAAAAAAAAAAAACATCAATATCAAATAAGTATCCTTAAATTGTTTGTTACTTAACTTTATTTTAGCTAATTTCATTTCAACAAATTCAATCAATGTCTTCTCTTTAAAATACTCATATCTAGTGACAAAATATAGTGTTTTTTTTTTAAAATAATAATAATAATAATGACAAAATATAACGTCCTTTTAATTTGTGTATATTATGTCAATATAAATAATAATAAAAAAAGACTAGTTGGTTCACAAAAATTATTAATATTTTCCTATACGTTCATCCTCAATAACGTTTATAAGAGAGAAGAAAAATTGCAAATATCACATTTCAACTATATGACTTATTGTAATCGCATTATTGAACTTTCAATTTGAAGAACTATTGAACTTTCAATTTGAACAACTATCCTACAAAAGTTATAATTTTTTTTTAAATTAACCCTACTATCAAAACTCTGTTAATGGTTGAGTACTCTTATTGCAACGATTTCATAAGTTTGAGGACATAATTGCAAATGCTTTCATAATTGGTAGTATGATGCATGCAAATCTGGTGTTTAACCTGAATACTCTCTCGAGTAGACTGAAACATAAATACTAAGAAACAAACCTCAATTAGCACAACTCAAAAAGAAAGTTAGGGATCGAATTACCTTTGGATAGTTGGTCAAAACTAATAAGCAAGACAACTCGAATGCCAAAGCACTATTTACAAGCCCATTCACTTCAAGAAAGAAACACTCCACAAGTTTGATGACCAATCAACTTGAATGTTTCTAAACATGCAATTCTAAGCTACAGGCGAGAATTACAAAAGATGGGGTTCTATGCTCTTGCAATAGACAAGTCAAAAGACGTAAGGAATTCAAATTTTATTCATCATAAACTTGTCTAATAAAATCGAAAATAGGAGGCTTTTATAGCCTTGAGGTAGACAACTTCAACAAGTAATAAACCTTAAATTCTAGAAAGATCTTTCCCAAAACAATTAAGGAACAATATTCAAGATAAAATAAAATAAAATAATCTTTCCTATCTTGCAAAAATATGCTGGAAAATAATTCTGAAAACAAGATATTTTCATAAATTGTCTGGTAAAACTTAAATAAGGAAAGTAGGTCAATCAAGGGTGGGTTGGCGACTGGTTGCAGGCGTGCACTGGGCGGGTGCCGGCGGGCTAGGTGCTTAAGGGCTGAGCGGCGCTGGGTGTCACGGTCATGCTTGTCCAGGGCGTGTTGCCCGTGGCCGCATGCCCATCTCAACCCCTTTTTATCATGCTTTCATCATATGTATGTCTTATTGCTTTCTAGTTAGCTTTACTTGTATTTTTGTGGCCGTATGACTCCTCGCCACTTTGCATGTTCAAGCCTGTCAAAGGCATAAATCTCAAAATGTACTATAGGGGGGTATGACTAGTTGTCCATCCTTCCTACCCGGAGTTATATGCAATCTAAGCTGTTGTTGTCCATTCTCTCGCTTATTGCCTATAACATTTATATGAACAAAAACACTTTCTCAAAACGCTTTCAAAACACTTTCTCTCTCCCGATTTTCTAAAACATTTTCTCCCGGGACTCGAGGGGAGGCTAGACCCTATACGGAAGTATTCCGCAACTTTCGTTTTTGGGGCAAGGCTGACTTGCTCGCTGAGTTAGAGCAGGTGCCGCACGGTTGAAGAGCTGCGACCGTGACAAGTGGTATCAGAGCCTAATTGGCTCCTCGAATCAAAAAAAAGCAACGATCATGTCAACGACCGAAGAGTTGGGCAAGGCCCATGTTGACCAAATGTCCGCGATTGAAGAACAAATGCTCTTCTTAAGAGCAGTCCCTGATAATGTGCGGTTCCTGGAATCTCGCCTGGATGAGATTGCCGCCAAAACCGACACGATAGATGCGGTAGCTGGCCGCCTTGACGCAATGCCCGTCAGAGAATTGATGGTGAGGGTTGAGGCCCTGGAAGATAGAGCCACAAGACCTGTTGGCTTCGAGCGTGGGGATAGCTCGTCGGGCTCTGTTGCCCAGTTAGAAGAGCGCGTCGAGAGTTTAGACAGCGCGCAAAGAGCGATACTTCAGATGATGTCTGACCTATCTGAAGATGTAAGAGCTACCATCGACGTCGTGAGAACAGAGGTAGCAGACTTGAGCGCTCGTGTGAATCTCACCATGAGAGCGGTGGGAAATCAAGCCCCAACTGGGGGCGTAGTCCAGTTGAACAAGGTAAAAGTACCTGAACCGAAACCCTTCTGTGGGGTTCGTGACGCAAAAGCCTTGGAGAACTTCATCTTCGACATGGAGCAATACTTCAAGGCCACTAGTACTACAACAGAAGATGCAAAAGTTACCTTGGCGACAATGCATCTAGTCGATGACGCCAAGTTATGGTGGAGGTCACGTTATATGGACATCCAAGAGGCTCGATGTACCATTGATACGTGGGACGTATTAAAACAAGAATTGCGCTCTCAATTCTTCCCAGAAAATGTCGAAATATTGGCAAGGCGCAAGTTGCGCGAGTTGAAACATACTGGGAAAATTCGAGAGTATGTGAAACAGTTTGCGGGGCTAATGTTGGACATCCGAGACATGTCAGAGAAAGACAAAGTCTTCTGCTTCGTCGAGGGGTTGCAATCGTGGGCCAAGGCCAAACTATACGAGCAGAGAGTCCAAAGCTTGTCAGAAGCTTATGGGGCCGCCGAACGGTTGTTCGATCTCACCACTGAAGTAAGCCAGAATCAATGTCAAGACGTGAGACGAAGCCAATCTCCCCCAAATAGGAGGAATAGAAATTCTCGGCCTAACTCTCCAAAGAGTGGGGGAGGGGGCCAGATGACAAGTGGGGGAGGAGATATTAGACCGCCCCAACAGAATGGGGGAAATTCGTGGCGAAGGCCACATTATCAAAATAACGGCAACCAAACGCCCCCATACTGCTACATATGTAAAGGGGCTCATCGTGCGTATGAATGCAAGAATCTAGCATCCTTCAACGCGTTTCAAGCCTCATTGACAAGTACATCAGGAGCCAAAGATGAAACCTCTGAAGATTATGGGGGCGACACCCGCATTGGAGCATTGAAATATTTGTCCGCCTTACAGAAGAAGGTGGAAGTAAGCAAAGAAACCACTTCACGTGGTCTTATGTACGTCGATGCATGGGTTAATAAAAGACCCACGAAAAGCACCATGGTCGACTCAGGAGCAACTCACAACTTTATAAGTGAAGTAGAAGCACGTCGGCTGAACCTAAGTTGGGTTAGAGACGTGGGAAAAATCAAAGCTGTAAATTCAGCTGCCTTACCCGTTGTGGGCATTGCACGAAGAGTTCCAGTGAAATTAGATGCTTGGACTGGACAAGCAGACTTTGTGGTCGTCAGAATGGACGACTTTGATATTGTGTTGGGGATGGAATTTCTTCTCGAACACAAGGTAATACCAATGTCGTTGGCAGAAAGTTTAGTCATCGCGGGATCCAACCCCACTGTGGTCCCTGTCAAGTTAAGACAGCCGAATGGCGCGAAATCATTATCAGCCCTTCAGTTGAATAAGGGCCATAATGGACATCACAACACCAAGGTCCGTGACGTTGATCAGCCTTGGAGAAAAAAGAATCAGCACAATTATAACTCCTCTGTGGAGTTTAAGCCGAAGCCAGAAGTTACTCAAAAGAATACAAAAGAAGTACCGGTGAGTACAAGAGAATGGGTCGAACGAAGATGGTACAATTCATCAGGTATGCAAGAAGCGTCGACCCCACCGATCACCTTGAAGAACGCTTTTGAGGCACTGGCTGAGAGAACGCCTCAAGTCAAACAAAGCGAGAATATGAAGAAGTTTCTCGAAGACTGGAAGAGAGGCCAGAATACAGAGGTCCGCTGGGACCGCCTTGAAAAGAACTGAAGAGAAGATGCTCGTACGACTGCTGAGTTCGAGCGAGGACGGTTGACGAGGACGTCAACCATTTAAGTGGGGGAGAATGTCACGGTCATGCTTGTCCAGGGCGTGTTGCCCGTGGCCGCATGCCCATCTCAACCCCTTTTTATCATGCTTTCATCATATGTATGTCTTATTGCTTTCTAGTTAGCTTTACTTGTATTTTTGTGGCCGTATGACTCCTCGCCACTTTGCATGTTCAAGCCTGTCAAAGGCATAAATCTCAAAATGTACTATAGGGGGGTATGACTAGTTGTCCATCCTTCCTACCCGGAGTTATATGCAATCTAAGCTGTTGTTGTCCCTTCTCTCGCTTATTGCCTATAACATTTATATGAACAAAAACACTTTCTCAAAACGCTTTCAAAACACTTTCTCTCTCCCGGTTTTCTAAAACATTTTCTCCCGGGACTCGAGGGGAGGCTAGACCCTATACGGAAGTATTCCGCAACTTTCGTTTTTGGGGCAAGGCTGACTTGCTCGCTGAGTTAGAGCAGGTGCCGCACGGTTGAAGAGTTGCGACCGTGACACTGGGCGTGCATAAAAGCTGGGCATGCGAAGCGCTAGGCGGAGGCTGTGTAGGGCGTTGGCTTGCACCCGCGGGATCGGGGCAACATGGGGTGCTGGTGAAGGCTGCATGGGGGTGTGGTATGATTCCATTATGAATCATACACACATGTCTTTCTTCTCCTATTTTTGTATGGCAAGTTGATTATAATTAAAGTGTTGTTTGCCTCCTTGATCTTATTCTCTTATCATGATCTTGATCACAATTTAAATTGACTTATTCATTGCTTTTTAAAGCTTCTTTGCCCTTGATCTTGTGATAGGTCTTTGGGGCACGGTTGGTATTCCCGTGATCATATCATAGTGTATAGTTTAAAGTTCATGATTCAATTGTTACAATTTATAGTTTAGAAGTAGTTTTTGCAACTAAAGAGATTATAATGATACGATTTGATAAGTTTGAATCTCCACCTCACATATTGTTAAACTAAGAAAAGAAAAAAAATCAAGACAAAAATCAATTTATACCCCTAAACTTGGGAAGTTGTATCAATTAAAACTCTACACTAATAATTATATCAATTTAAACATTAAACTTTCATAAGTGTATCAATTGACACCATTTGGTAGATTTCGTTTGAAAAGCGCGTGTGCATACTTATAATTATATCAATTATACTCTTGAACTTTCACAAATGAATCAATTTAGACCCTCAATTTGAAAATTGTCTATGTATCAATTCTCACACACGTGTGTAGACTTCTTAAAAAATTTAGACCATCTATTAGAAAATCATTCATGCATTTGAAACGAATGGTTTAAATAGATTCACTTATGAAAGTCCAAGAGTTTAATTGATACATAAGTCTGCACACATGTGAACTAACGTTTTTCAAATGAAATCTAACAGTTGGTGTAAATTAATAAACTTATAAAAGTTCATGATTTAAATTGATACAATTATTAGCTTAGAGTGTTAATTGAGTGGTTTAAGAGTATAACTTGATTTTTATTTAAAAAAAAAAAAAAAAAGGAGATGGACGATCTTTCAGAATGGCTATTAATATTTTATCCAACTGGTAATTCTCATCTTAGACACACCCAAATAAAAAAAATAAAAAGGAAAGATCTAAATTAATGTTTCTTTTATTTTGTTTTCTTAATTAAAAGGCATCACACGATATTTTTTTTAATAAACATCACACAAAATATTGATATATTGGGATTAATTACTCCAAAATTTTAATTTATATTTCCATTCAAATAATAACTTTTTCTATAAATTCCTTAAAAGAAGAAAAAACTTTTTCTATAATTAATATAATGTGATTTTCTCAAAGTTGGAAACTTGAAACAAAACTTCAACCTTCCTAAAGATTTAACTTGAAGTTGAACACATCTTTACTCCTCAAATTTTAAATTAAAATATTATCTCTTTAAAAAGAAAATATATTCTTCACAACTTTCTTTTTAGTATTTTATTCTTCACATGTCACAACTCCACAATAAATAAATAAATAAATAAATAAATAAATAAATATATATATATATATATATATATATATATATATATATATATATATATATATATATATATATATATATTTATTTATTTATTTATTTATTTATTTATTTATTTATTAATTTTACAAAACTAAAAGCCACAGCGTAGTCTTCAAGCCAGATGCAACCGACAGCTGTAGTGAAGAACTATACTATCTAACTAAACGTGGCGGTTCAAGCATTGAGATTGCTTTACCTTGCTTTTAGCTAACTTGCAAGTCTTTAATTGAGTGAAGCTAGGAGTTAGGACATCAACTTAGACTATGCTTTAATTTGTTTAGGAGGTCAAATTTTGAGTTTTAATTTTTTAAATTGTATCTAATAGTTTATAAAGAAAAATGTCTCATCAACGAGTTTATGGCTCAAAGACCGGCCCAAGTCCAACCTTGGCCCGATCCAAACTCGTCCCAAAGTCAAAGTTTGATCAATCTGGCTCAATCCAGTTCATTCATTAATTGGATTGGATATAGATTACCCTTTTGAAGAGGGTCCATTTGGGCCATATTTGGATCGGCTCGTCGGGTTGGCCCTATGGCCTTAATCATTGAATCCATGGATGCAAAAATCGTCGAAAACTACCAATATATTGTCAAAATATAGGTATTTTAGGGGTCGATAGAGATTTTGGGGGTATGATCACTTTTACATGATTTTCGGATATATATCGTAAATATCAGTGATATATCTTTTTATAGATTTATCAGTTCACGTGAGAAGAAATCGTGAAATTATTGCCGAAAATCTCCAAAATATCTTCGAATATTTGCACAATATCCACGTTTTTGTCTCATTGTTAATATTACGATGAGTTTTTATTTCCAACATGATATGGTGAACTTTTGGCATTGTATTTTCACTTGTTTGTTTGAGTATCCAAAACTTTCATTTCCAACACTTTTGTTTTCAAAAAAAAAAAAAAAAAACACACACACACACACACACAATAAAAAGCACCTAATTTACCTATGGTGAGCTTTTGGCATTGTATTTTCACTTCAACATCAATGTTGAAGTGATTCTTGATTGTATGAGTATCCAAAACTTTCATTTCCAACACTTTTGTTTTAAAAAAAAAAAAAACCACAAAAAATATCTAATTTACCTATGGTGAATTTTCACTTCAACAGCAATGTTAAAGTGATTCTTGCTTGTTTGACTAGCAAAAACCCTCATTTTCAACACTTTTATTTTTTTTAAAACCACAAAAAATACATAATTTACCTATATAAATACTCCAACCACACTACTCTTCTTCCACACTATTCTCCATTTTCAACACTTGCCAGCTCTCAAGCAAGAATCACTCTTCATTTTCAACACTTAGTCATAGAGCTCTTTCTCTCTAGTTTTTTTTTAATGATATAATTTTCATCTTATTTATGTTCGATGTTATAAATTTTATCTCTAATATTATATGTTTAATGTTATAAATTTTACCTTATTATCTCTATTTTATGTTTAATGTTATATTTCTCACCTTATTATATGTTTAATGTCATAATTGTCATCTTATTATCCTTTTTATATGTGTAATGTTATAATTTCACCATATTTTATGTTTAATGTTATATTTTTCACCTTATTATATGTTTAATATCATAATTGTCATCTTATTATCCTTTTTATATGTGTAATGTTATAATTTCACCTTATTTATGTGTAATGTTACAAATTTTATCATATGTTTAATGTTATAATTGTCATCTTATTATCATTTTTACATGTGTAATGTTATAATTGTCATCTTATTATCAATGAAGTATTCAAGTCTATTCATTTTTCGGTCTTCATTATTATCTATTATTGTATTACTATTCATGTTTGGCTTATAATTAGTGGTATATTTGCCTAAAGTAGTAGTTTGTTGCTTAAGCTTATTCTAAAGTTTCACAAAAAAATTCACAATATTTTTATAAGTTTCTGTGATATCCATGATTCTTTTCGAAATATCCGTTGATCTTGATATATCCGTAAAATCGAGTTACCGATATTGGTACCGATATCGATATTTGCATCATTGATTAGATCAACCTTAATATATGTGTATATATAATTCCTTATATATATATATATATATAATATTTTCTTAAAAATATATTTTTATAGTTTAGATATCATAGTTTCTAGTTAATGAAAATATTTAAAAGTGTTATGCATTGCTAAGATATTTTTCTTATAAATAAAATGCAAAAAGAAACTTTATAATATCAATAATTTTATTAAGTAAAAGCAATAAAAAATACCAAAATTTTAAAATAACTGTTGGAATAGAAATTTCGACCAACCTAAAATTGCCACGTAAACCTAACATTGATGACAAAATTATATTTAATTAGGGATTAATTAAATTTGCAAGGATTCCTAAATTAAATTATGGCAAATCCAAGTACGCAATTGAGTCATTTGAAAATTGGAAAACAAAAGCCCAAATTGAAGGCCCCAATTAGCAAAGTTCAAGCTTAGTACAAAATGGTTGACCCAAATTTAACCATGCCTAGTCTAGGAGCTATGCCCAAAGTCAATAAGCTTAATCCAAATAGTTGGCCCAAAATCAACTGGGCCCAGTCCAACAAGCCCAAGCCCACTTGGAGCCCTTGAAGAACTTTATAAATAGAGAGATTTCTCCTTCATTTCAAAGGTTCAGAATTGAAGAAGCTCAGAGATAAGTCAGAAACAAAACTCAGAAGACTCCAGAAGCTCCTAAAGATCAAACACAGTCTGAACGAAGAATACATCACGGAGATCAAGAACACTCCAAGAATCCATTGAAGTTTCAACCTCGAGAACAAGCTATTCAGCCCTCGAGCAAAGCATACAAGTAGGAGAGAGAATCAGAGGATCAAATACTAAGGATTGTACTCACTATACTGAAATTAATACAAACACAAGTTATTTACATGTGTTAAATTTCCTTGTCAAAATCTCGTGTGAACAATAACGTTATATAAGAAATATAATTCCAATAAATTTTAATAACATTTAGTAGTTAAAGAAATTTTAACAAATATCTTTTTAAAAAATAATTAAATAATTAATATTCAATGGACTAATCCAATGGGGAAACCCAAGTCTGGCCCAAGCTCGATCCAAACTTTAATCCATGAGTCAAGTCTAAGGGTTAGGTCATGGGCTTGGCTATTAAAGATTGGGCTAGCCTGGCCCATACCCAAACAGTATCTTAGGCCCGTTAAACTTGGGCCTACACTTTTTAGGGTCAGTCGGCCCAATGATGAGGGTGACTTGAACTCTATAAGTGTCTAATAGATTTATGAACTTTTAACTTTGTTTTTTTTTTTTGTCTAATAGATCTCTAAACTTGTTTTTAGTAAGTCCTTGAATTTTCAATTTTTTCTAATAGATTTATGATGTGTATTAGACATTTTTTAAAAATTTACGGAACTATTAAATATGAAGTTTAAAGGTCGAGATCCCACGTTGTGTTTGATAAGTTTATTAATTTTTAAGGAATGTCAAATAAGTCAAATATCTATTACACATAAAATTAAAATTTTAAAGACTTGTTAAACATTTTTTTAAAGTTCGGAGACTATTAGACATAAAATGGAAGTTTAAGAACCTATTAGACACAAATTCAAAAAACAATATAAATAAATAAATATTAGACACACTTTTTAAAGTTTGAAGGCCTATAGAGACTAAATCTGTAATTTAACTCTTTTTTTTGTTGGGATTACATTTTAGGGTAGTTAAATTTAAATTGTTGTCTTTTATTTCATCTTATTTCATAAAATTTGAAGTATTTTATTTTAGTTTCCCTAGCAACTTTCAAATATTAGATTTATGATGTATTAGAAAATTTTTAAATTTTACGGAATTATTAAATACAAAATTTAAAGGTCGAGATCCAACTTTATGTTTGATACGTTCATGAGTTTTTAAGAAATGTCAAATAAGTGAAATATATGTTAAACACAAAATTTAAAAATTAAAAATTTGTTAAACATTTTTTTAAGTTCATGGACAATTAGAAAATAAATTGAAAGTTTAAGAGTTTATTAGACATGCCTTTAAAGTTCAAGGACATATAAAAACTAAATTTATAATTTAACTTTTTTTATTTTATTATTATTACATTTTAGATAGTTTATAAATTTAAATTGTTGTATTTTATTTCATAAAATTTGAAGTATTTTATTTTAGTTCCCCAGTGAAGTTTCAAATTTTGTATTCAATGTCTGAACCTTGTATAAAATAGTTGTTATAGCCGTTAGTTTTGTATGGGTTATTTTACAAAAATCTAAATACATTTCAAAACTTGTCAGTTGCTTTTTTCTATTAAAAAAAATTGTCAGTTAACTTATTACACACAATTTTAAATTGTTCACGTATATATTTATCAAAAGAGGAATGAAAAATGCGATTCTAAGTATAACCTAATGAATAAAGCTGTGTCTCTGTTACAAAGGCCAATGACTGGTTAAACAAAAAAAAATATTTATGTCAGACGTTTTTATTAAAATCGTGTATAGAAAATTAATAACATAGAATAAAACTATTTTGATGCACACTTTGATAACTAAAACATAATGTTACAAACAAAATACAATAAACATGAAAATTAAATGATAGAATAAAATTGTGTTAATAAAAATGGTTGAATAAAATTTTAGTATTATGCATTTAAAAGTTCTTTTAAGTGAAACACTTATATCATATCAGTAATTTTGGAAAAAACACTAATTCAGTGCTTTAATTAAAAGTATTTTAAAGTGTTCTTTTAGGTGTTTATAAAAAAACTCCTTTTGATTAAATAAACGAATATCATGAAAATTTTGAAAAATTTTTTAATGGATTAAAAACCTTTTTTTTTTAATTTTAAAAATTATTTCAAACTCACTTTCGTATGAGAGAAATAACATAAATTTAGAGCTAGATGACACAAATATGGTTCATTATGTGACATTTTGTTTTAATAATACAAAGATCCTTTCAAGCCTTTTTTTTTTAGTTTAATAATATGTGCGTTGGAGAGATTTGAACATTTGATCTCTTAGCCGAGGATATATGCATTAATCAGTTGAGCTACGCTCAAGTTGGCAAGATTTGCAAGTTATGTTTATTAAAAAACACATAATTATTAATTGGACTTGAGACATTATTTTAATTGAAAAGTTAAAACTTGACAATACAACCTACAATATATTCGATGACTCAAATGATACTACAATCATAGTTATTGTTAAACTTTTGTTACTCTTTACTAATGATAGAGACACTAATACATTGGTGAACTTTGATGGAAGTATAGTAATTTTAACATTTTTAAAAATACAAGGATTGAATTGAAACTTTTATAAAACAAAAAAAAAGAACATATGAACTAGTTTAACCACTATTTTGGTAAGAATATGACACTTTTTTGTCACCTAGTTATTTATCATTATACCTACAAAAGAAATTGGGAAAAAAAATCATTTTTTGACCCTAAATTTGACAGTCTGTATCAATTTCAATCATAAACTTTCAATTTCATCAATTTAAACTTCAAACTTGAACAAGTGTATCAATTTACACACTAGGTTAAGTTTCCGTTTCAATCTCCATTAGAAAGGTTTTTCACACATGTCCAAAGCCACGTGTTGCTCTATAACAAATATGTATTTGTTATTTTTAAAAAAAACTAAAATTGCTGAAGAAAATTGGAATAGCTTCGCCATAATGTTTTTCAATTTCAAAGCATGTTTTTTTTTTCATTTCTTATCTTCTCTGATTCTACTGCTTTTTTCATTTCATTAATTGAAGGTTTTTCAATTTTAAGGCATGATTCTACTCGATCCATCGGCTTTGAGTAGAAACAAAGCTTATTTACACCATATTTTTCCTCAATGGAGTACTTCTACTCTTGAATCAGTCACCAATATTGATTTTCTTTTTCGTTGGCTTGGGGCTCGATTTGTCCGCCATCCGCCGCAAAGAACTTAGGGCTTTTGAAATTTCCCTCGTCGGAATCTTTGTCCCCTTCCTCTCCAGAATCGATGTCACTTTAATCCTTCGTAAGACTGTTGACGGGGTCGACAAGGTCCGATTAGACCAATTCATTATGTTCATGGGCATCATTTTGTCCACCATTGCCTTCCCTGTTCTCTTCCGCATTTTAGTCGAGCTCAAACTCCTCACTACTGAAGTCGATGAAACCGCCATGGTCGTTGCTGCCTTCAATGACGTTACCGCCTAGATCTTCTTCACACTCGTCGTCGCTGGTATCGACACCAAAGGCAAGGAAAACACAAAAGTTCGTTTGTTTTTGTGTGGGTCATACTTTCGAAAGTCTAATTCGTAGTTTTCATGATGGTAGAGACCCAATCTAGAATGATTTATTTTATTTTATTTTTTTGTAATTTTTTTAAGTACAGATTATAGAGCAACATGTGACTTTGGGCATGTGTGGGAAATCTTTCTAACAGTGATTGAAATGAAAACTTAACCGAAGGTGTAAATTGATACATTTATTCAAGTTTGA
Source organism: Trichosanthes truncata (assembly GCA_033996785.1). NCBI lineage: Eukaryota > Viridiplantae > Streptophyta > Magnoliopsida > Cucurbitales > Cucurbitaceae > Trichosanthes > Trichosanthes truncata. Next base: position 3,892,626 of record MU867261.1, read on the forward strand.
GGTTTAAATTAATGAAGTTAAAAGTTTAGAGTTAAAATTGATACAATCTGCCAAGTTTGAGGTTTAAATTGATGAAATTGAAAATTTGTTAAAATTGATATAACCTGCCAAGTTTAGGGTCAAGATTAATTTTTTCCCAAAGAAATTTTATTAGATTTTGGTTGAACTACAAAATCGATCAACAAACTTTTAAGTTTGTATTTATTTAGTCTTTAAACTTTAAGCCAACCTTCTTCCTATAATAATTCATTTTAAGTTAAAACTCTTACCTCACAATTATAATGTAGTATTTTATTTTGTTAAAATATCATTTTGGTCAATGTACTTTGGAACTTGTTCTATTTTAGTTGATGTACTTTCAAATGTCTAAATTTAGTCATGGTACTTTCAATAAATCTTAAATTTAATAGTCATTGTTAGCTTGAAGTTAATTTTTATCGAACTTGATAAAATAATAATAACAATAATTTTAATTCAATAAAATACACAATATTAATATATTTCTAAAATTTATACAAAGAAAGGTAATAGAGCTTTTTTTTTTTTTTTGGAAAAGTTAATCTTAAACTAACCGTATGGATTAATTTTAAGATTGGTTGAAAGTATGGAAACTAAATTTGGACATTTAAAAGTAAATAAATTAAAATAAAATAAGTCTAAAATACAGGTGCCAAAATGGTATTTTAACCCTTTTTTTTTTTAAATCCTCAACTTTAAGAAGTTTGAATGGTAACTAGCAATGTGCTTAAGCCATCATGTTGGTAAGAAAAGGACACATTCTTGTTGCCTAGCTATTTATTCTTGTACCCTACAAAATAAGTTTAATTAAAATTCTAACCCCATTCTTTAGGGAAATAGTATTTTGGGCCCAAGAAGCAATGTTCAAGGCCAAGCATGCTCCACCAAACATTGAGGAATCTTTGTGTCCATTTACTCTAATTTTGAGAAAGACGGCTCTTCCCCATCATCTAAAGCAAAAGAGACAACTTCTCTAGAGAAAGATAGTGAGAGAATGATATATTATTCATAAGTCCCGAACAAGGCGGATGACAAAGAGTTATGGGATTATTTTAAAAATTAGTAGGGAGCATAAATTTTATACGACATCGAATTGTCATCGGAGCAATTGCATTGAATAATCTTTATGAGAAATGATAAATTTTTTAGGAGTCTAAAACAATGTGATCAACAATTATACATTGTTACCAGATAATTTAAAAGTTATATTTTGAACATGTATGTGATTAAATGATTAGATAAATGTGATTAATAATTACACGAGCGTTATAAGATAATTTAAAAGTTGTATTTTGAACTTGGATGTTATTAAAGGGTTAGATGGATTTTGAACTTGCAATGAACATTTATTAAGGACTGATACTTTATTGTGGAAAATTATTAGAGGAGGTCGAAACAATGTGGTCAGTAATAGTTGAATATACGGAAGAGAAACAATAGTATTTTAAATATGTATCCAATAATTAGTAGAGTCATAGAGATCTTTAAATCTTCATTCAACAATTATGGAGAAGCAATTCACATTTAATAAATTTTCCTACAATGTGGTAGACACATTGAATAATTTCTCGAAGAGAGAGAAAGAAGAGAGATAGGGCTTTAGAGAGGGGAACTTTTTGATTAGGTAAAAGCAATAGAAGAAAGAATTGCTTGAATGAAAGGTTTGCGTTTGGACCATTACTTCTTGTAGTATGTGCTTGAAATCCACACACACTACTTTCTCTCTCCTCTATCTCTCTCTCTAAAACAATCTTCACGGCGGAGAGAAATCCGACAAATTTCTTGAAATCTCCATAAATCAAAGTGGGTCGAGAAGATTTCTGAAAGAAAATTCAAGGAATAGGAAAAATTTTTAGAGAGAGAAATTGAAAGAAGAATTTGGATAGGATCGATGGATAGCTTGCTTTGCGATGAGTTGATTCAAGAAATTTTTCAAAAGCTGCCGTCGCCGTCGTCCTCCGCCGTGTCTCTGGTGTCGAAGCGGTGGCTCCGCCTCTACAGGACCTCCAAAACCGCCCTTTCTCTCCGCCTCTACGATTCCTCTGTTTCATCTATCTCATCTCTTCTCTCCCACTACCCCTTTCTTTCCTCCCTCACAATTCTCTCTGCTGGTTCATCCGCTGTGCCGTCCGCCACTCTCTCCACCCAAATCATCTCCGAAATCCGCCGTTTCTGTGCAAATCTTCAGGCTCTGAGATTCCTTGCCGGTCCCGTTTCTCTCTCATCGCTTCTTTCTCTCTCCTCTGCTTGTACCCACCTCACTTCTCTCTCTATCAACATATCTCGGCCGTTGAATTTCCGGTGGGTCGTTAATTTTCCGGCTCTGAAATCGCTTTCGGTCTCTGTTAGCTCCGGCGAGGGTTTTGAAATTGAGTTGAATTCCGGCGATTGGGAGTGGGAATCGGCGGATGTGGGGACGGAATTGGGGATCCGGAGCCTCTGTTTGTCCGGCCTCCGCGCCGGCGATTGGGGCGCCGGCTGGCTGTGGCGGAGCTGCAAGAATCTCTGGCAATTGCAGCTCCGTGGCTGCGAAACCGTGGGTGATGGTGGGTCGTTTTCGTCGTTTGTCGAGTGCTTGCCAGGCCTCCATGAGGTGGAGTTACGAATTTGCCGGAGCATAGCCGACGGCGTTCTGATGAAATTGGCAGAGAATTGCCGGAATCTTACCTCCCTTCTCGTCTACGACGGCGGCAGTCGAGAAGGTAAGTTAAACTAACATGTTCTCCCAGTCTTAGGTTACATTCTATTTGGTATTTGGTTTTTAGTTTTTAAAAATAGTTTATCGTCAATTCTCTATCTTGAGTTTTACCTTCTCTACAAAAATATTTGGAAAATTTCTAATATACTAGACTATCATACTCCTTTTATCTACTAAATTTTTGAGTTTATAAATAATTTTTTAACTTAGGTTGACGCTACATAATTTTAAAAATAATGTTAACGTAGCAAACAATAAATGAGAATAGTATGAAAATTTACAATAGTACTAGAATTTTTTTCGAAAACATTTAAATTTTTAGTCAATTTTTTTTAAAAAAAAAAAACATATTTTTGAATTTTTTATAGAAATTTTATAGTTTAGTTTTCAAACAGAACTTTAAACGTATAAAGACTTAGTTTTTAAAAACATAGATAAAAAGTAAATAACGAAACTATAAAACTTATAGGTGAGAGTAGTATTTACAGGCTTGATGATTTTCAAAAACTAAAAATAAAAAATAAAATAACTATCAAACAGCCTTAAACATTTAAATTCTATTTTTCCTTCTATGCAATTCTAGTTTTTGCCTCATTGGATATTTTGAAATGGTCAATTTTGTTGTCATTTGTTTTGCTTTTATCTATTTTAATCTCTGTACTTTTAAAATGTCCACTTTCGTGCTATACTAACAATAATAATTTTGATCTTTTTATTAGAGCGACAGTTTTACCTCCTATTTGGGACCTCAGGATTTGGGATGATTTCAAATCAGTTATGATTTGAAATCATTTCACACGTTTGGATGTCAAAAAAAAGTGAGGGATTTGAAATCGTTTATGATTTCAAATCTTGTTTTTTTGAAAAAAAATTCCATTCAAAATAGGTCGAATTAGGATTTTAAGTTTCAAAAAATTTGTTTTCAATTTTATCCAAACCCATACGATAGTTTCTTCATAATCGTTTTTCTCTATTCAACTTCATACTATCGATATTTCTTCTATATTCAGACTCAACGCCATTAAAGCAAATTCAAAGTTATAATTCTATTTTGTTTCTCCATTGTATTTTGCTATTTTAAAAAAATTGATACCAATAATTTCAATCTTTTCAATGCAACATTTACCTTTTCAATAAGTTTTTTTTTTATAAACAAGCAAACTAGAAGTGAGTTTTTTTTTTTTTTTTTTTTTAATATTCTTAAACATTTATTTATTTATTTGACAAGAATAATACTTTTTTTCATTTATATATATATTGATTCAATCGATTTTTTTCTTGTATATAGTTTTTGTTTTATATTTTTATACATTGGGTTGAATAAGAAATCAATAAAAAAAAGAATGATTTTTTTGATTTTTTTTTCTCCATAGCTAGACAAAACAAATCAAATCTCTTTTATGGATTTTGTTTAGATTTAGTTGGGTTCAGTCTCTCTTCTTTTTTTTTCATTTAAATTAAGACATTTGTAATTTTTTTTATTTTCATTTTTAACAATAATGATAACATTTATAAATTTTAATTTCATAAGTTGATTTGTTTTGATTATTGGTATGTTTTCATGATGATATATATTTGATAATGTCATTTGATATTAAAATATTTTGTTATTAATTAAAATAATCTCCTACAAAATTCATTAGGACATAATAGTAAAATGTTATACTTTCTTTTCATTGTTCGTGAGCATCCAAACAACAAATTTTAATTTCGGCGATTTCAAATCAGTTTAGTTTCAAACACAAATAAGAATTTGAAATCATTTCTTACTAAATTCATCTACTATACAAAGCATTAGTCCTTTTATTTTCTTTCCATTCTCATTTTTTTCGATCATACTTACTGCATAAAACAATTATAGTAAATTTAATTTTGTTCATAATCTCGACAAGGACTCCTCCGATTCCTCAACCACAACCAGAGCAAATTGCATAGTCTCGACCTCCGCCTTCCTCTTGACCTCAGCAACGAACATCTCACCGCCATTGCCACGAATCTTCGAGGTCTCTCATCTCTTCGGTTGCAGAGTTGTTGCCTCGTCACCGGCGATGGCCTAAAAGCCATCGGCACGGCCCTCGGCTCCCGTCTCGAGGAATTAGCATTAATTAACTGCGACGTCGTCGAGAGGGAGTCCGGGTTGCTGGCCACCATGGGACAAAGCTTGAAGCAATTGAAAAGTCTCGACCTATCTTACAACGAGATGTTGCTCGACAAGGACTTCAGCTCCATGATCATCTCTTGTAACTCCATTAAAGAGCTCAAGCTCCGGGGCTGCAAAGGGCTGTCTGGAGCTGCCATTTTTGCAATGTGGAAGAGCTGCAAGAACTTGGAGGCCATTGACATTGTTCAATGTCCTAAAATTCAGGCCAATGCATTGGAACTCTATGTGCTGAATTTGCCCAAATTGAGACAACTCAAGGTTGAAGACAACAAGATTTCCGGCATTGTGAGGAGCTCGGCATTGCGCCGATTCATCGACATTGTTGTTTGATCCAAAGGGGTTGAAGAACAGCAGTTTTAGGGTAATAAAAGGGTTCCTAGAAAAAGATGGAACAGGGTAAATACGAAAGAGAATTCATAAATTACTCTTTTTTTTTATTTACGATTTGTATTATATGTTGGGTTATAGAAAAGAATTTACATGTATGGAATAAATGTTTGATGTTTCTGGGAAAATAAAATTGCAGTTTTTTAATTCTTATTTTAGTTTTTTTTTTTTTTATTTTTTTTTTTATCATAGTTCAAAGTGTTCGATCTTGCTGAGTTCTTGTGGGTTTTTTTTTGTTTGGTGGGTTTTAGTTCAACAACGTGGGGGTAGGAAGATTTAAATTTGGCTAAATTATAAGAAATACCTTTGAATTTTACCATTTGTTTAAAAAATACTCTTATTTATTTCAAAAGTTGTAATATTATATTTGATGTTTCTTAAATGTTTCAAAACTGCCATTGGAGTAGAAATCTGTAAGAATATTAGACAAAAAATCGACGTGGCAATAACCTGGAACCACATGAAGGAGATTAGGACGCTTGCCTGGATTGAGTTTGAAAGAACGACGTTTCATCGTGTCATTTTTCCATCCAACATTCTAATGGATTTCTAACTCAATTTCTAACTCCAATGGTAGTTTTGATCGTAATATTGCAACTTTTGAAAGTATAGAGATACTTTCGAAACAAAAGACAAAGTTTAGAGGTATTTTTTATAATTTAGTCTTCAAATTTCTAACTTTTTTGTTAAAGGTATATGCATGTTATGCTTAAGTTGACTTCTTTTTGTCAGTTTTTTACTTTTGTCTGGTTTAATCATAGCATTTAAATGATACGGCTAATAACATGAATTTATTTAAAAGGTTGAGAGATGTAAACAAACTTTTGGAATTTAAAAACTAAATAGATTGTAATTTAATCTATAAAGTATTTATACTTCAAAAATTGGAGCTTTGATCATGATTAAAGGTGGTGTTTGGGGGATGAGTTTGGGTTGGGTTGGATTGGCTTCCAAACCGAAGTCGATGTATGTAGGACAAGTTTTTCATCCCTAGGGTTCAAACAACAAACCTCATCCAAATTCATGGGATTCCTTCACTACCCATGGATTATCTTGAAATTACAAAAAAGTTAGTGAGACTCTCTACTTTTGTAATAATTATGATGAGTCCCACACTTCTCTCTCCATTTTTTCTCAGAATTATGATGGGTTCCACAATTTCTCTCTTCCTCCCTATCTATCTTTCTCTATTAAAATATTTTTTTAATTACAATTATATAGTTTTTCTTCAATTAAAAATGTAGAGTTACATTGTCTTAATCTAAATAAAATTATTCTTTTTGTTTATTTATATTTAATTCAATTAACAATATTTCAAAATATGTATAATTTTTAAATTTTATGATAAGAAAAATATATTTTAGACAACTTACTTATATTAATATTTTAAAAAAGAACATTTAATTTTAAGTTAACCTATTAAAATTTAAGCCTATATTTTGTTTTCAAATTAACAATATTCAATAGAACAAAAATAAATGGTATTTTATCTTGAATTTATTAAAATAAAATAAATAATATTTAATTTAAAATTAGTTATAGTAAAGAAAATATTTAATTTTCAAATTAGATTAAAAAAACGAAAGTATATGTATGATATTAATTTTGAACTTAGTTATATTAAAATAATTTAAATATATGTTATTTTATTTTTAATTTAGTCATTTTAAAATAACATATAGAATGTATTTTAATTTAATTTAATCAAAGTAAAATTAGAGAAACTATGTACATTTTGCTCTATATGTAATTCTATATACTAATTTCACTTTTTCCATGAACCATGTAATTTTTTTTTTCTCATTAACTACTTTAACTTATGACACCTACCAAAATTTATGAAAATTTGGAAAAATACTTGAAAAAAAAGTTCATTTCTCAATGTTTGAACTTTTTGTTAAACTACTTTGTAAAATATACTTTCAAATTTTCAAAACTTTAACAATAGCCTTCTTACTTTTAATTTATTCATTCAATGTTTTTGATAATGTTATTTAAATTGACAACATCATGAATGGAGTGAATGATATAAATTAGAGTTATACAGACTACACATGGTATAATTCCAATTTGAATATGGTTGGGACAAAACTTTTAAATATTGATATGCAATTTTTCACACAAATTTTGTCAAAATATTGATACGCAATTCAAAAGCAAATTATTAGTCCACAAGAAATGGAAATTAAAAAAAAATAGCAAAAAAATGTCTTTAAAAAAAAACATAGACAAACACATTCCAACCCAACCCACCACCCCACACACAGGTTTCAGCAAACCAGACAGACTCAATACTGCACCCCAAACACAGCAATCAGGAATCCCAGATTTTTTATTATGGCACAGGATTCCTAGGGTTTTTGATTCCCAGAGTTTTTGATTCCAAGACAGTGTGTCAAACAACCCCAAAGTGTTCAATCTCATTGTCAATCCAAGCATAATTCAAGAGATTAAAATATTAGCAACTTTTCTTAAAAAGTTAGTTAAAGGTGTAAATTTCCTTTTTCGTCAACTTGAGCATAACTATGATATATATCTTTGACTAAAAAGTTAAAAGTTCAAATATATTTATGTATGTAGTTCAAATATATTTATGTATGTCGTTGAACTCAAAGAAAAAAAAAACTTGAATCTCTATATTTATTTGAATTTCAAATAAAAAATTATAATCTTGGGGCCAACTGACGCTTTGGTTCAATTTTCAGGTAGGTGAGCTGATTTTGTAGGGTTGTTTTGATAGTGATTTTAGCGGTTTGTAAAGTTTTTTGTTTACTTTTGGTTTTTATTTTTTATTTTTTATTTTTTTATTTTTAAATATTAAAAATACTTAACTTTTTACTTTTTCTATGTTCAAAATAAAAAAAAATTACGACGTATTTTATTTTCTATATTTTAAAAAACCAAAATTTATTTTAATAACCATTTCTATTAACTATACAATAATTATTAAATTATAAAAATGAAAAATTTTACGAGAATAATTTTTTTTTTTAATTTGTAATGTTTATAAACAACTAATGAGATGTAAAAAGAGAGATACAAATTAAAGAGATGTTAGAGAAATAGATGACAAATATTCTTGAGCGAGTATAAAATAAAATTGCTATCGGAGTTCTAACTCACAAAATTTATTATTAAAAGTATATTTTTTAAAATAAATTTGTTAAATGAAATCATATTCTTATGAAATGTTAAATTAAATGCCAATACACTGTATAGGTAGAAATCAATGGTAAAAGTATTATAGTTTTATAAATAATCTAATGAGGTATCTATTGGAAAAGTTAGATATAAATTCCTTACAGGTTATAGTTATAACTTATAAGTTCAATCTTTTTTTTTTTTTAAATTATTATCAGACATGTGATTTTTCTACCCAATAAACAATGACATTTGTTAGGGGTGAAATTGGACTAACAGGAATGGTCTGGCTAAAGAGCTGCAACGAAGGGCCAAACAAGAAAAGAAGCCAAATACGAAGTCAAAACGAACCGAAACAGACAGAGGACTGGCCCAAAATGGGAGGGAGAATAAACGAGCTTGGGCTTCAGCCCAAGCCCATGGTCGGCCCGGCCGAGGCCTACCAATTTGGCAAGGCCCAATTTTGGGCCTTGCCTCAGTCCCTCATGACTCATGTGCCCTCAGTCCAGCCCAATTCGATATTTCCTTTCCCCATTCGAAGACGGAAACCCATGAAAAACCCTAGAAATGAAGTTATTTAAGCTCTTTCTTGAGGGGAGAGCAAGGTAAGTTCATTCCAGCCTACAACACTATCCTAGAACTACCAAATTCTCTCTAAAAACTCCATCTGACTTAAGCATCAGAGCCTATGTGCCCTACACCACACCGACATCTAGGTTTTTCTTGTCTTGCAGGCTGCGTTCTTCCCCCAAGAATACAAATTCACAGTCGTTGTCACATGGAGGTCAGGTGAGATTTCTCCTGTCCAAAATTTGGCAACAACAGTTGGCACTGTCTGTGGAGAATCGACAACGCTTGCTTGGAAAGCCTTTTTGCTTGAGTTCACTCCTCCAAAAAGATGAGCAAAATGCTGGAAAACAAGAATTGGAATAAAGACAGAGACGATTCCAATCAGGATCATCACTCGAGAGGCACAAGAGAAGTTTCTCCTCCTCAACCTCGTACTATCACAGGCTGACTAGAGGAGGAGATGGAAGAGTTGAAGAAGAAGGTAGACAACATGGACAAATACCTATTGAAGATTCTGGAAAAACTGGACAAGCAAGACCTTCAAAAGGAAGCAAAACACGAGGAGAAACCACCTCTCGTACGAGATCCAAGAAAAGGAAAAGCGAAGGTCGTTGAGGGGATGGGAGATTTAAAATCTCATACCCAAAAACCAACCGAAAAGTTGATCCTTGGAGGAAACGACAAGCAACGTCAGCCATTGGTCGAAAGCAAGATGAGCAAGGCCGGTAAGTTAAAACCTGTGGCGCAGGTTGTCTCGCAGAGTGATGGTCGAGGCCAACCAGGTAAGGTTGAAACGACGATTGAGCGAGATCATGAAGCGACAACAGACTTGCAAAGTCCTCCATGGAAAGCAGACATTATGAAAATCCAAAAGGAGTTTGGAGACCTTCAAGGGAACGTTCTCAAAACTCGTGAAATCGAGAGGTGGGATCTTGAAGCTCTCATCGAGCAAGTTGACCCCTTTTACTGATGAGATCATGAGACAGAGGGTTCCTAAGAAGTTCAAAGTGTCAACCATCACCCTATACGATGGCAATACTGATCCTGTTGAACACCTGGACACATATCGAGCGCAAATGGAACTTCATGGAGTTTCAGAGGCAATCAAATGCATGGCATTCTCTTTTACCCTCACAGGACCAACTAGAGAATGGTATAGGAAACTAAAGAGAAAATCCATTGGCTCATTCTCTTCTACCCTCACAGGACCAGCCAGAGAATGGTATAGGAAACTAAAGAGGAAATCCATTAGCTCCTTCAAAGAGCTAGCAAGAGCTTTTGTAATGCAATTCTTGGGAGGTTGAGATCAACGTAAGCCTCAAATGCACTTGCTCACCATAAAACAAAGGCCAAAAGAGACCTTACGTGATTATATTTCGCACTTCAACAAGGAAGTGTTGCAAGTAGACACTACTTCTCTAATTGCTATTATAGCCGGATTACAAGACAAAGGACTACTCAAATCGATTGGTAAAAGAAAACCAACTTCTTATGTTGAGTTCATAACTAGGGCTCAAAAGTATATGAGCGCAGAAGAGTTGATATGGTCGAAGGATGCTACGTCTGATCGAGAAAGAGGCAGCAAACACGAAGGATACAACAGAGTATGCAAAAATCACTTTTCCAGCTCAAAAAAGAGGAAGGTCAAGGAGAGTGGCTGAGGCCGACTAGACCCCAAGGTCATCCCCGACTGACAATTGAGAGGTACACCTCCACGACCATCCCTCTTGAGAAAATCTTGATGGAAATTCGCCATTTGAATTTGGTGAAGTTTCCGGATAAGATGAGGACTCATTCTGGAAAGAGAGACAAATACAAGTATTGCTTTTTTCACAGAGATCACGGCAATGTGACTCACGACTGTTATCAGCTACGAGATGAGATTGAAACCCTAATCAAATAAGGGTATCTAAATGAATACGTGAGGGATTATTCAAGGCCGATGTCAACCAGATGAAGAAGCCCTATGAGAGATCAAGTAATGAGCAAGAAACACACCTCGGCAAGGTCGAGGCTGACCACACCCCTATGGACTACTAGGGGGCTTTTCTCTGATTACGTCTTCTCTAGTTAGGATTGCTTTTGTCAACTTTAGAAAATTCATGTAAAGATTCAAATTTTATTAGCAATAGCATTCTCGTTTTCGAGCTACAAATTGTGTCACTCAAGCATGATTTTCAACCAAGAAACTCCTACTTGAGTAGAGGGCTACTGAGGGGATATGCTTCCCTATTATACAAAAAGCAAAGAAGCTATTAAAGAGTGCCTCTCTAATTGAACAAAAAAGAAGCTATACAGAACGAGCCAGAAAACCCAGATAGGCCAAGGTCAAACCTATCGGGCGAGGCCGAGCACATTGTAAGTAAGTGATTTCTTTTGGTTTTGTGGTTTGAGTGCATGAATGAGGGACCCCTTTATCGATTCATTTTGTTTAGTAAGATTTAAGTAATTATATTTGTCAGAGTTCATCTTTTTTAAATAAATTCATTAAAGAGAAACAAGGACGATAAATAGAAGTTAAACTTTCATTGAATAGCAAAGTAAATTCTTACGTTGAGATTGAAAAGATAAAAGGGGCAAGCAAAATACAAAACAGAAAATAGACTAGTCCTCATTTATATCAACTCCTCCACTCCCATTAGAATCATTTAACTCTGGGAAAGTATATGGATCTTTCTTAAAGGAAGTAGACCATGTAAGCATATCTAAAAAACAAAGCAACAAAATCGTGAGTTATAGAAAACACACGAGGCAGAAGTTGAATCTTTCTTAAAGGAAGTAGACCATGTTGTTGGGATTTATGCCCTAAAGCCTCGTAATTAATTATTTATTTAATAATGAATAATAATTTTGATTATTTTATTTGCAATATAATATTATCCATTATATGAAAAATCCAAGGTTATTAGTGTAATCTTGAACAGTATGTGGTTGACATACGAGAGGATCATGTTCAAAAAATAACCTAAAGGGTCATAGTATATGGATAAGGTTGGGTGCCTTATCCTGATAACACTATTGATACGGCCCACTTTGTAATAGTTACAAATGATTTGATCTAAATCATTCATGTAGAGACATGTGAGTGGGGGTATCTTATACAATGAGTTTGTATAAGACTGGACCACGAAATATTTAATCTCTCCTTATAAATCCGTTAATTTAGAAGATTAATATTTCATCAGGATGATCATATGCAACTCGATCTTAATCCTGAGTGAGTTATGAACTCCTACCTGTGAGGGCTTGTCCTTTGATTTGCATGGGTGAGAGTGGCTTTTGTAGCCGATTCAATATGCCTACCATTTTGGGGACTTGACCAAATAGAGAGCTGGGAACATAATCTCACAAGATGGAATTTACTCATTCCCACATAGGGTAAGTAGATGAGTAGTTCCCTTAAGTGCTGATTTCGAGACTTGAACAATGGGGCTCCACCTTCTCACTGGCCCGAGTGGGACTTAGTTTATAATTAGATTATAAACAGATTGTTCATTAGAGGATCAGTAGTACTTAAGGTGCAAGATGTAATTATAGGGGTAAAACGGATTTTTGACCCAGCTATAATTACGAACAACTCGTGAAGGTGATTATATCAATGGACACAACTTGTCCTACAGTGCAAAAGAGTGCAACTCTAGGTCTATAGTGGAGTGACCCTAGAGTTAATGAATGAAAATTGATTAATTAAAGAGTTTAATTAATTAATTTTGTATCATTGGAGCTTATAATCTGTAGGTCCATAAGGTCCCCTTGCTAGCTCATAGTAACACTAAAAGATCAATTTAGTTGAAAGAAAAATTTGAAATGTTCAAATTAATATTTAATTTAAAGTGTTCAAATTAATATTTAATATATTAAATATAAAATGGGAAAATATATTTATTGTATTTGATACACTGAATATTAAAATAATTAATGTATATTAGATACATTAAAGAAAAGATATTTATTAAATTTGAATTGGATTCAAATTAGGAAATAGATGTCGTAGGAGAATTTTAAAGGTTTGAATAAGATTCAAATAGGTTAGATAAATATATTTTAATATATTAGATATTAAAATATATTATTTAATTACCTTCCCTAGACCACTTTAAATAGGACTCTAGTGGTGAGCCATTAGGCATTCTTGATACAACACACATCTCCTTAATAGAGAGAATTGAGAATTCTCTCTAGACCTCTTCCTCTCTAATCCCTTGTGGATTTTCTTTCAAGAGGCTCCCACAAGCCTTGGTCCTGTGTTCGAGTTATAGCTAGGAAGACTTTGTGGAAGAGATAAAGATCCTCCAGAAGATTCTCCATATTTTTAAGGTATGCTATGATTAACCCTTGTATTTTAATTTAATTCTAATTAAATCAAAGACGATTCCTATGCTTCCGCTGTGGGTTTAATTTGATTATTCCCTTCACATGTAAGCATATCTAAAAAAACAAAGCAACAAAATCGTGAGTTATAGAAAACACATGAGGCAAAAGCTGAAACAAAGGAGTCGAGGCCTACTAGGGTGGCCGAGCCGAGCTCTTTCCAGCGCAGAAATTAAGGAAGAATTTGAGGTTAAATCCAATCTTCCAGAAGAAGGGGTGGAATAAAACCGATTCAAATTAAATTCTTTTGACTAACGAGGGAAAGGCCAAGACAAGTTGACTCCTAGAAAAAATGAAGAAAATGATGGTAAGGCCTAGGAGAACTTGTAAGGGGCAGAACGTACTGGCGCGCAAGGAGCTATAAGCACACACCTAGCAGAAGCGCCAAGGAGGCCTCAGTCTGAGGCTGACCAGACCTGCCCCCGATTCTCACTCCATTGCTTATCTCCTCTTCTCCTCTCACGATATCATCTTGAAATGAAGCTACATTTGTTCAGAAAATGCTTACGAAAAGTAAAAAGCAACGAGGCTACTGAATAGCCAAGAATTCTGATAATTCTCAGTTATGAGGATTATTTAACCCTAAAACTAAGTTGTTCTTGTTAGTTTTGCGTATTTTGTTGAATAACGAGCAAGCTAAAATTATCATTTATAAAATAAGTTCATGCAAGCTTGTCGGAATATGGAAAAAGAAGAAGTAAGTTGAAAGACACAAGAAAGTTAGCTAAAATCGTTGTTTTTGTGCAGACTTGAAGAAAATGCAAATGAAATACAATTGCATTTCCTTGAGAAGGCAAGATGGTAAACAAGAGAGAAAATGCAATTGCATTTTCTGGACTTATCAAGCAGTACGGAATTCTCGAAAATTCACCAAAATTCACAGGATTTGCTCGATTTATGGGAGAAATTCCAGCCTGAATCTCATGCCCAAAGTCTACCCAAGAATTAAGGAGCCCAAGATGGAAAGAAAAGGCCTCGGAATTTCTTTAAAAGGGAAGGAAGAACGAAGACGAGGGGATCAATTTTTCTGCACTCTGTTTGTGGGTTTTTCTGTTTTTTCGAGTTTTCGAATAGCAATTTTTAGTCTCGATTTTTCTGTCAATCTCTTTAGTAGTTCGTCTTCATCTTGCCTTGTAATTTTCGAGTTTGATTCTTTTTCAACGAAGGTCGATGAGGTAAATATCCAATTTCCCTTGAAGGTAATTCGGATCGATCAAAGCAAGGAATTCCGTTAGCATTTGCACTCTGTTTAGGTAGTTTTATCATTCTATTTTCCTGCTAGATGTTACTCATTTAGTGGATCTCCATTTACCTAATTGTTGTACGTTTTAGAAGTTGAATCAAGTAATAGAGTATGGGTTTTGTTCTCCTTCAATTTTTTTGTCAATTAGATGAAATTTTAGCTCCAAAGTTCTACATTTCTTTTAATCAATTTCATCACTGCTTAGAAGATTTTAGTTGAAATTATTTAGAGGTTAATAATGGTGTTGTCTTGAATCCTACTTTTGATAATAAATTGTTTTCCTGAACATTTTGGACTATTGAATTAGATTCATAAATTATTACTAACTTTCATTTGTTTGATTTCATCATTGCCGCAGTTAATTTCTAAAAATTAGGTCATTTAATATGAGATTTTTAGCATTCAACTTTTCAAGTTTAAATTCTTCCATAATGAGCTAATTCTTCTTTAGGTATTCAAGTTAGTGAATGCCCTAGAGTAGAGATGTAAAGCTTAAAGCATATTCAATCTAGTTAACACTTGAGGCTTTGTTTGTTTTTGTTGAAATAATGTGGGTAAACCTAGCCGGCCAACTAGTGATTGCTTGTCAAGCTTGAACTTAATATCTAAAGAGTTAAGGGAAAGCCGATGTCACAAAATCAATGGAGGAAAAGGCTTAGACATAAGTCCTGAACATCGACCCTAGACATAGGGCGAGACTCCAAAACTGCTAGAATTATGCACTAAATTATCTAAGTTAGATTAGCCATAGAAATATTGTTTAATCACTTAGCCTCCTAAAGATTTTGAAGAAAAATTGAATAGGAGTTGAATTCGGTTTACTTAGGGCCCGTTTGATAACGTTCCTGTTTCCTGTTTCTTGTTCCTGTTTCTCATTTTCAAGAAACAGACATGTTTGATAAACGATCATGTTTCTTGTTTCTAAATTTTTTAGAAACGTTTCTAAAAAAATGGTAGATTTTGAGAAACTTCAAAAAGTAGTTTCTCAAATTATGTTTCTGTTTCTTTTTTCAGGTTTCATGCATGTATTCATATTTCTCTTTTTACCCGTCTCTCCCCTCTCCCTTATTTCTCTCTTTTCCATTCTATTTTTTTTTCTTTTAATACTTTTTAATCTTTTTATTTTTTTTCTTATTTTTTATTTTTATTTTTTGATTTATTTCTTTCTATTCGTTCTCTCTCTTTCATCATAATCTTTTTTTTATAGTTCATTATCTTTTTTTTTCTTTTTTTCTTTTTACTTTTCTCTTTTCGTTTATGTGTTTTTCTTCTCTCGTATTTTCTTACTTTCTTTTACTTTAAATTAACGAGCTTATAGTTATTATTTTCTATTTAATTCTCTATTATTTTTTTTTGGTACGATTTTATTTTTTATTAAATAAATAAACTAATAATGTATTTCATTCTCTCTTTTTCTGATTTTACTTGCTTGTATTATTGTCTAATGCATTTTTAAAGAAAAAATAAAAATAAAATTTATTATTAAATTAAAGAAATGTGAGTATGTTCGATTGTCTGACCTTAGATAATTTATAAATTCATCTAATTGAACTAACTCTTGTAAGTCAAAATCGTTCAAAGTGAATTGATTGAAGTGAGAAATAACATTGAAAATCAAATTTGAACAACATTTGAAGGATAAAATTTATTATTATTATTATTAATTAGGTGTTGGGCCTTAATAAAATACTATAACCTCTTTATAATTGTTTTATATTTATTTTAATGCATGTTATATATTTTATTTTTACCAAAAAACAAGAAACAAGAAACAGAAATAGTTATCAAACATGTTTCTGTTTTTAGTTTTTAAGAAATAGAAACGAGAAACGAGAAACAGAAACAAGAAACAAGAAACGAGAAACAAGAACGTTATCAAACGGGGCCATAGTTCTCTTGTGTTGATTACGATTGCAATTGCATTTTCAGTGACATTTCTTTCCAAAGGGGCATAAGCTACTTCGATCCCATTCTTTTTACTATTTGACTTTCCATTATTTTCTTTAGCCAAAAACAACCACTCAAACACTTTTACACCCTCGGTTACCATAATTGCAATTTGCAAACAAATTTTGTGTCGTCTTCATAAGATTTTGTTAAAACCCGTTCCCTTGGGTACGATACTCTTGAGTACTTCCAGTTTCCTTATTACTTCGATCACGTGCACTTGCGTGTAGCGAAAAGCACCAATCAAGTTCCCTCCTGCAAGAGGTCATGAAGCTACATGACTACTAGATGGCCAAAATTCCCTCATACAGGAAGTCGGGAAGTCCATAATAGTTCTACGAGGCCCCTACGGGGTTTGATGGCAATCCCACTTAAATTTGAGGGAAAACGGCATCGCGAATTAAGAAGAGAGTCTTAGCCCCCAAGAAAGATCGAAATGTTTCTTATGGGGTTGGACGACAATCTTGGCGAGATCTAAGAAGAACCTTGGTGTTCGGATTTATGCCCTAAAGCCTCGTAATTAATAATTTATTTAATAATGAATAATAATTTTGATTATTTTATTTGCAATATAATATTATCCATTATATGAAAAATCCAAGGTTATTAGTGTAATCTTGAACAATATGTGGTTGACATACGAGAGGATTATGTTCAAGAAATAACTTAAAGGGTCATAGTATATGGATAAGGTTGGGTGCCTTATCCTGATAACACTATTGATACGGCCCACTTTGTAGTAGTTACAAATGATTTGATCCAAATCATTCATGTGGAGACATGTGAGTGGGGGTATCTTATACAATGAGTTTGTATAAGACTGGACCACGAAATATTTAATCTCTCTTTATAAATCCGTTAATTGAGAAGATTAATATTTCATCAGGATGATCATATGCAACTCGATCTTAATCCTGAGTGAGTTATGAACTCCTGCCTGTAAGGGCTTGTCCTTTGATTTGCATGGGTGAGAGTGGCTTTTGTAGCCGATTGGGGACTTGACCAAATAGGGAGCTAGGAACATAATCTCACAAGATGGAATTCACTCCTTCCCATATAGGGTAAGTAGATGAGTAGTTCCCTTAAGTGCTGATTTCGGGACTTGAAAATGGGCCCCTACCCTCTCATTGGCCCGAGAGGGACTTAGTTTATAATTAGATTATAAACATATTGTTTATTAGAGGATCAGTGGTACTTAAGGTGCAAGATGTAATTATAGGGGTAAAACGAACTTTTGACCCAGCTGTAATTACGAACAACTCGTGAAGGATCGACTTGCATGTAATGATTATATCTATGGACACAACTTGTCCTACAGTGCATAAGAGTGCAACTCTAGGTCTATAATGGAGTGACCTATAGTTAATGAATGAAAATTAATTAATTAAAGAGTTTAATTAATTAATTTTGTATCATTGGAGCTTATAATCTGTAGGTCCATAAGGTCCCATTGCTAGCTCATAGTAACACTAAAAGATCAATTTAGTTGAAAGAAAATTTTGAAATGTTCAAATTAATATTAATTTAAAGTGTTCAAATTAATATTTAATATAAAAGAGGAAAATATATTTATTGTATTTGATACATTAAATATTAAAAAAATTGAAATGTTCAAATTTAATATTTAATTTGAAGTGTTCAAATTAATATTTAATATATTAGATATATTAAATATAAAAGAAGAAAATATATTTATTGTATTTGATACATTAAATATTAAAATAATTAATGTATATTTGATATATTAAATAAAAGATATTTATAGAATTTGAATAAGATTCAAATAAATAAATATCGTAGGAGATTTGAATGAGATTCAAATAAATACAAGATATATTCTAATATATTAGATATTAAAATATAATATTTTAATTATGGCAAAGATTTTCTCTTGGTCACTATAAATAAGACCCTTGGGTTGAGGTATTCTTCACAACACACATCTCCTCAATAGAGAGAATTAGAGAATTCTCTCTAGACCTCTTCATCTCCAATCTCTTGGGTATTTTCTTTCAAGAGGCTCCCACAAGCCTTGGTCATGTGTTCGAGTCATAGCCAGGAAGACTTTGTGGAAGAGATAAAGATCCGCCAGAAGAATCTCCATATTTGGAAGGTATTTATTGCTTAACCCTTGTATTTTAGTTTAATTCTAAATAAATCAAAGACGATTCCTATGCTTCCACTGTGGGTTTAATTCGATTATTCCTTTCACTTGGAGCCCTAAATTTTCTCCCAGATGTGGATAAACACACATCCAGAGGAGAATCTTACCCACCAAGAAGAGACCGACCTACAGGGTTAAACGGCAATCCTGGGGATGATCTGGACGCAAAATAAGCTTCACGGAACCCTAAAATTCCTATAGGAAAAGGAAGAAACCAAGACGCAAGATAAGCGTCATGGAACCCTAAAATTCCTACTAGAAAACGGAGAAACCAACACTCTAGGAGACTAAATATCCTCACAAGGATGGACAACAATAACTAGAGATAATTCGAGGCAGACCTCGAAATGTCAACAATGACTCCAAAATTTAGTAGGCTACTCCTAAGTCAGGTTCCATGCAATTACTTTACACTCTCCTAATCTCGAATCCTAACTAGGGAGTGGGGGCTAATGTTATGGGTGAAATTCGACCAACAAGAATGAGCTGACTAAAGAGTTGCAACGAAGGGCTAAACAAGGAAAGAAGCCCAATACGAAGTCAAAACAGATCGAAACCGACAGAGGACTGGCCCAAAATGAGAAGGAGAAGAAACGGGACCTACCTCGGTCCCTCATGGCCCGTGTGCCCTCCGTCCAGCCCAATTCGATCTTCCTTTCCCTATTTGAAGACGGAAACCCACGAAAAACCCTAAGAATGAAGTTATTTAAGCTCTCTTTTTAGGGGAGAGCAAGGTAAATTCATTACAGCCTACAACACTCTCCTAGAACTACCAAATTCTCTCTAAAAACTCCATTTGACTTACCCATCGGAGCTTGTGTGGCCTACACCACACCAGTGTCCAGGTTTTTCTTGTTTTGCAGGCCGCGTTTTTCCCATAAGAATACCAATTCACCGTCGTTTTCATGTAGAGGTCAGATGAAATTTCTTCTGTCCAAAATTTGGCAACAACAACATTTATAATTAAAAAATTATCTAACCAAAATTGTTCTTCCATATATAATTCTATATCAACTTCCCTTTATTATATGATTAATATTTGTACTTATCATATAGATTACTTAAATTATTTTTGTCTTTTAGAAAGGTTTATTATAAAAAATAAAATAATAATAATAATAAATGCATTTTTTTTTAACTTTGATGGGAAGTTTTTTTTTAATAATTTTTTAATATTATTGTATTTTTAAAAAATGCTAAATTATAAAAATACGCCTACACTTTGCTATTTGTTTAAAAAATATTATGTTCTTTCAAAAGTTGCAATATTACTCTTGATCTTTCATAATTGTTTCAAAACTGTACTCGATTAGAATCTTGGACAAAAAGTCGACGTGGCATAACACCATTCTTTCGTACTTAATCCAAGCAAACGTCTCAGTCACCGCCACATCGTTTCCGATCATTGTCATTTTAACTTACCATCGAACATTCTAATAGATTTCTACTCTAATAATAATTTTGAAATGTATATAAAAGGTTAAAGGTAATATTGTAACTTTTAAAAGAATAGGGGTATTTTTTAAACAAATGACAAAGTTCACAGGTAACTTCTATAATTTAGCCTTTTAAAAATATTATTGTATATTTAAAAAATCCAATGAAAAAGGTAGGCATTTAAAAAATGGTGCAGATAAGTTGTTAAATCTTTTATTTATTTGTTTTTTTAAATTAAAAAAAAAAGTTGTCAAAGCATCTCTTAGTTTGAAACAGACATGACTTAAAAAAAAAAAAAAGAAGTTGTCAAAGCATCTCTTAGTTTGAAACAGACATGACAACTCCATGGTCTCTTTTTTCTTCTTTTTGTGTTTTCTTTCTTTTTGTCATTTTCTCCTTCCATTTGAGGTAGTGATTTGTTGTACATTATTAATAAATGGATGATATAAATTGAGTGGTCGAAAATGAAAAAAAAAATTCTATGTAGCCTTTTCATTATCTTTCTAAACATGAGGTCATTCGTTAACAGCATATCGCTCTATCATTGAGCTATATATTACTACAGAAAATTGAGTAGATAGCTCCTTCGAATTAATGAAGAGGAATGAAAACGAATCATTTTTTCTCTTTCTCGTTCATATTATTGACATTCACACACGAGTAGATTGGTTGCACCACTAATGTAATTGGAGCCATAGAATGAGTATGTTGAGAGTGATTTTGAAATAGTTAAAATCGTTTTTGTCACATTCAAAATCACTTTCAAACATGTCTTAAATCATTCAAAATCATTTTAGTGTTCGATTGTACACTTTTAAACATGGTTTACATACCATCAAAATTGACTTTGAATTATTAAATATATGTTTTAGATGTTGGAGGCAATGAAAGACAGTAGGCAAGATTTTAGAATGAAGAGAAGATATGGAGAGAAACTTCTTTTGATTGAGTGCTATAGCACTTTGCTCAATTGGAGCTTGATTGCTTGATTTGCTTACAAGGGTTGAGAACACCTCTATTTATAGGTGGTTAGTAACATTCTAGATAGCCAACATAAATGTCCTAGGAAATATCTATCTAAGAAAATACATGCACTTAATGAACCCTTAGGTATTCCAATGAGACTCCTAGAATGACACAAAGTCATCTCATTGGAACTCATAAGTACCCATTCACATAATATGGTAAATTACAAATTATCTTTCAACACCTCTTAATTTATAATTTTCAAAAGCTTCTCGAACTTCTCAAACTTCTCTACTGTAACAGCTTTGGTGAACATATCAACCGGTTGATCATTGGCGTTGATGAACTCCATGAAGATTTCTTCTTTACTTGCCAATTCTCTAATATAGTGATGACGAAGCTCAATGTGCTTTGACCGAGCATGGAAGACAGGATTCTTGGTCATTGCAATTGCAGACATATTATCACAAAGGATTTTTGTTGGCAATATATGCTCCATTTGAAGATCTTTGAGAACTTTCCTAAACCAAACAGCTTCACAAGCGGCTTCAATGGCAACTATATATTATGTTTCAGCAAAAGATAGAGCTATTGTTTGTTGTTTTTTTGAACTCCAAGATATTGTATTAGATCCCAAACAGAACACATATCCTGAGGTGTTCTTTCGATCATCAAGGGTTCCTGCCCAATCACTATCAGTGTAGCCAATTAGCTTGCAATCTTTCTCTTGAACATACTTGAGACCATGCCTCTTGGTACTTTGCAAAAATCTCAAATTTCTTTTTGCAGCAGCATAATGATATTTGCTCAGACCATTCATAGATCTAGAAATGAAGCTGACAGAATGCATAATATCAGGCCTGGTATTTGTAAGATAAATCAATGAGCCAATCAGACTTCGAAAAATCTTTGGATCTACTTTACCGACATTATCTTCTTTATACAACTTTTCATTTGAAGCCATGGGAGTTGCAACTGGCTTGCAATTGCTCATGTGAAATTTCTTGGGTAAATCATCAATATACTTTTTTTGTGAAAGAAAAATTTCACCTTGATGTTGTTTGACTTGAATTCCAAGAAAATATTTCATGAGACCCAGATCGGTCATTTCAAAATTCTTCATCATTGATAAGTCTTAGAATTAAGGCTTATTTAATGCTCATAAGCTTAAAATATACTTGCTTTGCTTTAGAAATCGTAGGAGAAATTTGGTAAATACTTCAAAAATATCAATAACTTGTGAGAAGTGCATGTGAAATAAAGAATGAGGAAAAGAGAAAGATAAACTTAGAAGAGTTTCTGTTATGCAGGAAATTTGAAAATTGTAGAATCAAAATTGCAGAATCAATTTTGCAATATGCAGCAGTATGAAAAACGCAAGAAAGGAAAAAAAATCAACGAATCCCAAATTTGGAAAGTGTTTGATTCTTGCACGAAATTGATTGGGTTGTCAACCCTAATGGAAGACCATAAAAGGAGAGCAAAGGCAACACAAAAAGGGGGTCGATTTTTGGAGCTTGACGAAGGTTTTTTTCCGTGGATTTTTGTTCTTGGCATTCCTCTATTTTTCCTCCATGTTGACCGAGGTTTGCTGAGAATTTTTGTTTTGATCTTCCTTAATTTTTTCGATCCAATCCAAATGAAAGTTTGGTTTGTAATGATTCATTCTTTCCTAGAAATAGTTAGGATTGAATCGATTGAAATCTAAGGGAAACAACGGGTTTGGTTCAAGTTTTCTTCATTCCAACTTTTTCATAGTTTAGTTTGAATTCGATTTCTATTTTTTAGTCCTTTGGGTTGTAATTTTTCATGCTTTTTGTTCCTCACCTATTGTATTAAGTTTTTGAATTGAGTTTAATTTGTTGAAGCAATTGAATGATATTTTTTCTGAAATTTGTTTTATGGGTTTTTTTCCAGAGGTTTGTTGTTGAATGAAGGGTTGTTAATTGATGTTATTCATTCTTTATCTTCAATTTTGAGTACAACAGCAAGCTATCTTTATTTTCTTTAGTTTTTTTTTTTTTTTTGTTGCAAATAGGATTTTAAGTAATTCTTCTACTATGGATTTATTTCTAGATTTTTTTGTGATATTTTTACGTTAATTATGAGCTAAACTTCTTAGGGGGTTCAAGGATGTGAATTCCCTAAGAAGTAAATCTAGCCTAAATTACAATGAAAATCGAGCCTACATTTCAATTATTCGCTTATGTTGAATAAAACGTCGTTGAGATCCTAGATTGATCAACTAGGGTAGCAACTTAAGCTTGGATCCAATACTGACAGGGTTAATGACAAGCGGATTTCGCATAAGTGATGGAGACAAGAGCTTAGACATAAGCTAACTTTTTACCCTAGACATAGGGATTAAAGACTCCAAAACCCATAAAATTGTTGAGCCAAATTATTTAAGATAGAGAGACTATAGACATATATGTCACTCACTTAGTCTCCTAAAAATCCAATTTCAAGGTGAATAGGAGTAACAATTTTGGTTTACAATTGTGTGCAGAATAGGTTGGATTTGCAATCTTGGTTTTGCAATGTATGACTTAGGGTAAGGACATTCTTGAGCCTTCCTTCCCCTTTAAGTATTTTCCTTGAAATTTTATAGTAATTCACCATTCTGTACTCTGTTTTTGTAGTTGTTGTTCTTTTTTTTTAGTATTTGCTAATTTTTTCAAATCAATTTTGCAATTTCGTTACTGCAATTTTACCTTTACAATTTCTGTTTTCTTCATCTTGGTTGTTGTCACTTTTGTCAATTCAACTTATAATTTTGATTCTGCAATCGGTTTTTGCATTTCGACTTTTATTTACATTGCTATTTCACACTAACCCAAAATCTATTTTTGCACTTTTTAATTTCCAAGTTGCAATTTTACTTCGTTGTTGTTTTTACAATATTTTTGTTACACCGTTCCCTGTGGGATCGATACTCAAGAATACTCATGTTTTATTACTTGCATCAACAGTGTACACTTGTGTAACGCCCTAGGCCCAGGATTCGGACCAGGATTTAGAATCTAGATTCTACACCTGATGGCCCTGGCATTCCCCCGCATCCCTTGCGACCTGGCCACGCTACCTACTTGTCTTGAGCTACTTACAAGAGTGAAGACTGTCCCCACAAACTAACTCAGGTCCTTTCAGCATGCTTTGTTCTCACTCACATGCTTCCTAGGAAAATTCCCAGGAGGTCACCCAACATAGGATTGCTTCAAGCCAAACATGCTTAACTTTGGAGTTCCTATGAATGAGCCACTGAAAAGGAAGTTGCACAATGTTAGTATATGTAGTAACTATCAATTCTTTTAAGCCTTTCTTAGCCATGCCTTGCATAGTCTCATAACCCCTCTGCATTTGGATGTGGTCTCAGTTCATTCATGTACCCCTCTTGAACTCGGGTGTTACATGCCCACCAGCTTCCGCCTTGGTTCGTCCTCGAACCACATCTTACTGGGAGAGGTTTCGCTCTGATACCATCTGTAACGCCCTAGACCTAGGATTTGGACCAGGATTTGGAATCTAAATTCGGCACCTGATGGCCCCATCATTCCCTTGCATCCCCTGTATCACAATCGCACTCTTTCGCAACGGGACAAACGATTGTGCGACACTTGTTTTAACCCAGCAAGCAAGTCAACCCAACGAAATCAGAAATCGCAGACAACTTCAGTATAGAGTCTAGCCTCCACTCACGTTTCGAGAGAAAATGGTTTTATGAAAACATGAGAGAGAAATTAGTTGAAAACATTTGAGAAAAAGTTTGTTATACACAAGAAAGCAAGTAAGGGACAACCACGGCTTTGATTGTATATAACTTCGGGTAGGAAGATTTGACGACTAGTCGCATCCCCCTATAGTACATTCTAGGATTCTAGCCTTTGGCAAGCATGAACATGAAAATGGCGAGGAGTCATACGCCAACAAAATTACAAGGGAAAGTAACTACTAAGCAAAATAAATATATACAATGAAAGCATGATAAAAAAGGGGTTGAAATGGGCATGCGGCCACGGGCAACACGCCTTGGACAAACATGACCGTGACACCGTACGACCTGGCCATGCTACCTACTTGTCTTGAGCTACATACGAGAGTGAAGACTGTCCCCACAAATCAACACGGGTCCCTTCAGCGTGTTTTGTCCTCACTCACATGCTTCCTAGAAAAATTTCCAGGAGGTCACCCAACATAAGATTGCTCCAAGCCAAGCATGTTTAACTTTGGAGTTCCTATGATTGAGCCATCGAAAAGGAAAGTGTACCTTGTTAGTATAGGTAGTAACTATCAATTCTTTTAAGCCTTTCTTAGCCATGCTTTGCATAGTCTCAGGATCAATCTCATTCCGATGTGGTCTCGGTTCATTCATGTACCCCACATGAACTTAGGTGTTACAACTTGAAATGGGTGTTGAACGTATTTATTTACTTTTCTTCACCCAAAGTTCACATGATCAATCATACTTTGCTTAAATTCATCCACCATTATAGAGCTAGTCCCACAATAGATCAAATCATTAACATATAAGCAAACAATAAGGAAATTTGTACCTTCGTTCTTCATATAGAGAGATAGTTCACTGGGACTTTTCTGAAAACCATTATGACAAAAGTATCCATCAATTTTACTATTCCATGCACGAGGTGCTTGTTTTAGACCATATAAGGCCTTACGGAGACGATAAACTTTCTCCACCTTGCCTTAGACAATATATCCTTAAGGTTGATCTATATATACTTCTTCTTCCAACTCACCACTTAAGAAGGTTGATTTGACATCAAGTTGAAACACGTGCAACTCTAATTGAGCTACTAAAGCAAGAACAACGCTTATAGTCTCCATGCGTGCTACTAGTGCAAACGTCTCATTAAAGTCAACACCAGGATGTTGGGAATAGTCTTTTGCCACTAAGCAAGCTTTATGCTTCTGGATAGAACCATCTTCTTTAAATTTAGTCTTGAAGACCTATTTCAAGCCAATGGCATCTTTTCCTGGAGGCAGGTCTTGAAGCTCCCATTTATAATTTCTTTCAATGTTGGCCATTTCTTCATCCATAGCTTTAATCTAAACCTTTTTTGCTACATCATCAAAAATTTATGGTTCACAAGCAAACATGGACAAGTGTTTAATTGAAGCATAAATATCTTGCAAAGAACGCATTCTTCTCGGGGGAGATTCTGAGCTTTCTTGATCTGATGAAGCTTCAATTGAAGATCTTGCAAGAGTTGATGGAGAACTCCTTGGTGGTTGAGAATCATTGTTATTCTTCCAATTTCATGTGTCCAATGGCATCATAATAGGAAAAACCTTTGAAACTGACATATCAACTTTAGCTATTAGCTGATTATTTTTCTTGTCCAAAATAATACATTTTCCATCATCAAAATTAACTGCACATCCTTTTTGAAGCAATTGACCAATACTCAACAAATTTTGGGTTATGCTAGGAACATAAAGGACATCTGAGATATACCACGAATCTCCTTTCTTGGTGTGAACAACAATGACACATTTTCCTTCAGCTTTCTGAATCTTGCCATCATCAAGCTTTACTTGAGAGTTGAAACTACGATCAAGCTTGACAAAATAGTCTTTATTTCCTGTCATGTGATTATTGCAACCACTATCCACATACCAAATACTTTGAGATTCACTTTGGTCAATTGTATACGAAAATAATTGCTCCCCTTCATCTTCTTTTATAAAATTTACTTCTTCTTTTGCCTTTTTATTTTAAAACCAACAATATTTTTTAGAATGATTTGGAATCTGACATTTAGTGCATCTAAAGTAACAATCTTTAGACTGACGATTTGACTTTTTGCAAATAATACACGAAGAGTCAGAATTACCAGATTTTTTACTTTTCCATTTTTCCTTTGCTACTTCTGTGAACATGATTCTCCTTCTCTTTGTTTTGCTTTGGATTCCATTGTTTTTTATAATTAGACTTGTTGGTCTTCTTTTCTTCAAAATTGAGCTTGGTATGAAAAGCTTGCTCCACAAATTGGCTTGAAGACTTGTTCAATCTTTCTTCATGAGCTTGAAGCGAACTCATAAGTTTAAAGATTGTCAATTTAGACACATCTTTGGACTCTTTAATGGTTGCAACAACATGATTAACTTTTTGAGGAAAACTCCAAAGAACTTTTTCATTTACTCTCGTTTCTAGAATAATCTCTCCATTGCTCTTCATTTTGTTGATAATTTCAGCAACTCGCAAAGAATTCCTGAATGTTTTCACTTTCCTTTATCGCCAAGTCATCAAAATCTCTCCACAAAGATTGCAACGTAAATGAAGATATTTTTTTCAAATCCCTGAAATTCTTTCTGCAAAACTTTCCAAGCATCTTTAGCTTTTTTAATACCAAAAATTCGAGAAAAAATGGACTTACTAATACCTTGTTGAATGAGACGAAGAGCTAAAGCATTTCGCTTTTTATTTTTCTTAAACTCTTTCTCTTCATCTTGAGAAGGTCTTCATAGCTTTCTTCACTGATTTCCCAAAGATCTTGAGAAATAAAAATTGTCTTCATAATGCTCTCCATCAAATAATGGACTTTGGTTTGTAGGTACGAAGAACAAGTTTGGAACATAATTGGTTCCCATACTCAATTTCAACCTTTGCTCTGATACCAAATTTGTTGGAGGCAATGAAAGAAAGTCGACAAGATTTTAGAATGAAGAGAAGATATGGAGAGAAATTTCTTTTGATTGAGTGCTATGGCACTTTGCTCAATTGGAGCTTGATTGCTTGATTTGCTTACAAGGGTTGAGAACGCCTCTATTTATAGGTAAGAACATTCTAGATAGCCAACATAAATGTCCTAGGAAATATTTATCTAGGAAAATACAGGCACCTAATGAACCCTTACCTATTCCAATGAGACTCTTAGAATGACACAAAGTCATCTCATTGGAACTCACAAGTATCCATTCACATAACATGAGAAATTACAAATTATCTTTCAACATTGGAGTGATATTGAGTGTGATAAAAATGATTTTAACCATTTCAAAATCACTCCCAAACATAGACTAAGTCTATTGGTAGCTATAAGCTTATCGTTATTAATCAAAAAGTTAAGATTGTGTAACACACGATTGAGAAGCCAAACTTTTGTGTTGGGATATGTGAGTTTGTTCATCTCCTACTATGAGTATGTTGATCCTACTTGCTACATCAACCCATTATTTTGAAACTTATCCTTTATACATAATAAAGAAAAAAATTCATATTTTACCCTTAAACTTGTAGCATTGTTTCAATTTTCACCATAAACTTTCAATTTCATCAATTATATCCTAAACTTAGTAAAATGTTGCAATTTCTGCCCTCTATTCAATTTTTGCTAACTCACCAACTAATTTTAACAAAAAAACAATGTGAAAATCTCCCTAATTAAATTCACTAATTTCAAGAATATCAAGGTTGGCACCAATTTAAGTTTGATTATTGCCCCAATTAACCATTGAATAATTTTTACCAAAACTTACAAATTTAAACAAAATTTTAGCTCTAATGCCATTTTTCTTTGAAATCTTATCAATTTTGGTACCATGTATATGTTTCATAATTCATTGAAAGCATTTGAGAGAACTTTTTTCAACGAATTTTCAAATGAAAATTATTGGGAAAAATACTTTTTTGGTCCCTGAGTTTTCAACCATAGGTGCGTTTGGTCCCTAAGTTTTGGAAATAGACCTTTTAGTCCCTGAGTTTTGAGAAATAGGGTTAAAAGGTCCCCTGTATTATTTTTTTTTATATAAAATCAATATTCTTTATTAATTTTTAATATTAAATCTCTCTTCCCTCTCTACCCCATTCTCTCTCTCCTCTCTCCTCCATCTCTACCCCATTCTCTCTCCTCTCTCCTCCTTCCACCTTCCTACCCTCTTCTTTGTCTCTTCCCCTTCTCTCCACCATCTCCTTCTTCCTCTCCCCTCCTCATCTCAATACGTTGCAGCGACAATAGCGGTGGCTTTGATTTTGGAGTAGCCATCAACCATTTTTTTGGTTTTTTGAGTTTGGAGATTGAGGAAAGATTATGGTAGAAAATGATAAGAAATCTTGGAGATTTATGAAGATTCATGGTGAAAAAAATCATTTATCTTTTTTTATGAAGATTGATTGATGTATTGAGAAAGAGAGGAGAGGAAGAAAAAGATGGTGGGGAGAAGGGGAAAGGATGAAGAAAACAGGAGGAATGTGGAAGGAGGAGAGAGGAGAGAGAATGGGGTAGAGAGGGAAGAGAGATTTTTTTTTTAATTTAAAAAATCGTTAATATTAAAAATTAATAAAGAATATTTATTTTATAATAAAAAAATTAAAAATAATACGAGGGACCTTTTAAACATATTTCTCAAAACTCATGGACTAAAAAGGTCTATTTCCTAAACTCAATGACCAAAAATGTATTTTTCCCTAAGCTCATGAACTAAAAAGGTCCATTTTGAAAACTCATGGACTAAATGCACCTATTATTGAAAACTCAGGGACTAAAAAGGTATTTTTCCCAAAATTATTTCTCATAGATAAAAATTACAACATCTTTTCAAGTTTAAGGTTAAGATTGCAATAATTATCTTAGTTTGGGGTGCAAATTGATGAAATTGAAAGTTTAGGGTAAAAATTTATACAACTTGACAAGTTTAGGGGTAAGAAATTGATTTTTTGACTTAAAAAAATAAAAAAAAACGCAATTACACCTCTAAATGTGTTATTTTGTAACCTAATAAGTCACTATTTTAAACTATTATGTGACAATCTGGCCATATTAGAAATTACGTTGCACCACGAGAGTGCTAGAGTGACTTAATTTCGAGAGGGCTACATAATAAGGTTAGATTTTTTTTCCCGATAATACGCTCATTGGTCTGTTCACTAGAAACTAGTCCATGGAGTTGATGACATGAATCTATTAGACACAAAAATTGAAAGAGTTCAAATACATAATTTAAACATTTTTAGAGTTTATGATAAAACTACTTTGTTATTGAATTTATATGTTAAATTACAAGTTTGGTCAATCAACTCTCAAGATTTGTCCATTCAGCCTAAACTTGTAAAGTTGTGTGTCCTATTACTAAAAAAAAATTATATTTTCTATAACATTCAAGTTGTGTGATTATATTTTCATGGAATGCCAACGTATTATTTAAGAGCAACATGATGGTTGAATTTATTGCAAGTTCGAGCCTTTAGACACAATATTGAAAGTTCAATATCCTTAAGTAAAGAATCAATAACTATTTTTTTAGTACAACAAATGTGGAAGTACGGAGGTTGGAATTTTTTTTTTTAAAGTATAGAAACAAAACTAAAAAACAGAGGCTTAAGTGGAAGAGTCCCTTCGATTTCCACCATTTTCGTCGAGGTGAAGTGCCTGAGCTACCCAAGCTGGAGCTTCTTCAAGCCACTCTTCATCTCTGCGGTTGCTGCGAGCATGGATTGTGAGCGAGTTTGCTGCCTGATTCGCTGTTCTTGAGGTTAGTAGGAGTCCTTCAAATTCGCATGCATGTCAATTACCAAAAGAATCAATTACTAGATACAATATAAATTGTATGACCTATGAAACTTTTTAAAGTATCAATGATTAAATAGAGAAATGTCAATTTGAGTGTAATTCACTCAAGAAGGGCATCTATTACAATCTCAAAAAATGATGGTTCAATTTTCAACCTTCGCAATAATTATTATCCAGTGAGATTAGTCGACGTGTGTGTAAGTTGGCCCGGACACTCAATCGATATAAAAAAAACACTAAAAAAAGGATTGTTTTTCTTAATACAGAAAATGTGGGGTGAGAATTTGAACCTCATATAGGAAGGAGTATATGTCTTACCGGCTAAGCTATGCTCATGTTAGAAAAAATAAATAGGTTAAATTACAAGTTTTAATCTCTAAACTTTTATGTATGTATCTAATAGGTTCTTGAACTTTACAAAATATCTAATAAGTCCCCAAACTTTCAATTTTGTGCCTAATATGTCTCTAAATTTTAAAAATATCAAATACGTCCTTAAACTTTCAGTTTTGTATCTACTAGGTCCCTTACATATTCAATATTTTTTTAAATTAACAAATTTATTAAACATAAAATAGAATTTTGTATCCAACAAGACAGTGAACTTTTAATTTTGTGTCTGTTGACTGAGAAATTTCAACCAATCTCCAATTGGCCGTCATTATTTGAAATTAATGACGAAACTACAAATAATTAAATTTGGGACCAATTATAAATTGACATGTGTCCCAAATTTAATTTGAAGACAAAAATTGGCAAATTCTAAATTAAAATATCACATGTCTTCATCTAATCAAATAATTAAAGTTAATTTGGTCAAATTGGGTTATATGGATTTTGGGTTAAAGTTAGATAAAACCCCAATCCAAATGATTAGGTCCAAAACCAACAAAGCCCAAGCCCAATAGTTGGGCCAAAAAGCCATTATGGCCAAGTCCACATATCCATGGAAAGCTCTATAAATAGATGAGCTCTCCTTCATTTGAGGGGTTCAGAAATTAAACTCTCCAGAAGACTCAAAGAGAATTGAGAGCAAAGAATGTCAAAGTCCTTAGGTGCTGAATGTTCCACTCATAAAAGACCAAAGACCCTACAAGACAAGTCCTTATGTGTTAAACGTTCCTTGAAAACTGAATATTCTTCGAAGACCAAAGACGCTTCGAAGACCAGAAGACTTTAAGACTTTAAAGACCAAAATATTTTTGAAGACAAATCGAAGGCATTTGAAGCATACAAGACTCCAAGACTTCGATCATATTTTCAAGATGATCAACAAGTCAAGGGTCGATCCAACTATCAACAAGCCAATGGCAGATCCAACGATTAACAAGCCAAAGGCTTATCCAAATATCAACAAGCCATAGGCCAATCCAACAAGGTCAATAAGCCAAAGGCCGATCAGAAAAGACCAACAAGTATGCTCGAGAACAAGTTTTTAGCCTTCGAAACATTTGTATACGAGAGAGAAAGAATTAGAAGAGCAAATTAGATATTGTACCATACTCGCAAAATTAATACAAATTCAAGTTCATTACAGGTGTCTCATTCTCTTTCCTTGTTGAAATCACATATGAACAGTGTCTAATAGAATAGGTTTGTGAATTTTTAAAAATCTTGAATAAATCGAAGATCTATTAGGCACAAAATTAAAAGCTCTAAGACTTATTGTTGTTAGACACAAAATTAGAAATTTAGGTACTTATTAGACATTTTTTAAAGTTTTTAAAAGTTCGGATACCTATTTAACATAAACATGAAAGTTAACTTGTAACTTAGCAAAATAAATAAATAGAGATTTTTTTTTCCTTCGAAAGGAATAAATAGAGAAACTTTGAGCGCCAAACTTAAAGTTTAATAACATAAAAGGATAAAACACGTGTTACAAATTTTATTTTTGTTACATTTCGTCCAATTTAAGAGTGTAAAGCCGAACGGAACGTCACGGAGAGACAATCAGGCCCGCGGAGGCGGACGGTGACGGAGACAGCGGCGGCGATCAAGAGAGAGTGGTGGGCGTGTCTCGTGCTTCGAGCGTGAGCGAAAGGAGTGGACTCTCGATCACCGGCAATCAATCGAGATAGCGGAACTCGAGGAGGCCGAGGCTATGGCGACGGAGTCGTCGGAGGGAGAAGACGATGTGAAGCTTACAGGAGGAAATCAAGTCCTCGTGGTTGAAGACGATCTCAGAGAAATGGGGAAAAAGGCCGCTTGGAGTGTTAGCTCGTGCAAACCTGGGAATGGCGTCTCCGCCCTACGCGACGATAACCTCGAAACTTATTGGCAGTTAAAAATCCCTCTCTACAGTTCTCCATTCGTTTCCAGAATGAAAGCGTTTGTTTCTTATTGCTAACATTGTCGGTTTCAGATCTGATGGCGCTCAACCTCACTTGGTGAACATTCAATTTCAGAAGAAAGTGAAATTGCAGGTATGTGTGCAACTCATTTTGGAATTGGGACTATTATAACTACGAACTGTTAGAATTCTTTTTGAGGTCGAAACGTTAAGGAATAATTGGGAATTTTTGCAGCTGGTTGTTCTCTACGTAGATTTCAAGCTTGACGAGAGCTACACGCCGAGTAAGATATCTATACGCGCAGGGGATGGCTTCCATAATTTGAAGGTAATTCGCAATTTCAATATTTCGCTCCAAACAAAATTGCCATCAATGGCGGTCTATGTTTTACAAGTTGTAATCATTTTGAATATATTACTTTGGCTGCATTTAGGAAATAAAAACCGTGGAGCTCGTTAAGCCAACTGGTTGGGTTTATTTATCATTGTCCGGAAATGATCCAAAGTAAGTTGAGAACATCAACACCACTTACCATTTCTGTTGTTTCTTTGTCCGTTTTCTTCATACAATATCTTCACTCCAGTGAACTGTAGTTGTTTGACTCAATCTTGGGTTTTAGATGAAGAGCCAAGTAATCTATGCCTGTTGTTAGGATCAGATAGTTTATCTCGAGTTTAAACCCAATATGCCTCAACATTGTTCTTTTCCTAGAGTTCTGTTTTCTCCCTTAAATTATTGGTGACAGGACTAGTATTTCCCTTTGAGCTAATAAAGTAGTTTGATGAAATCTCTTATCATAAGAATTTAAGCGTCTCTTTATTCTTGGTTCATCAGAAGGATACTTCTAAAATAAGAGAAGTTGGAACAGATTTCACGAGTTTGATTCAATAAGGAACACTTACTTTTTCTATTCTACATCAAGAAAGATTTATTGAGTTTGATAGCTCGTGCTAGAAATTCTGAAGCATAGGCAAGAAAATTACAAGTTATATCTCTCAATCAGAGAGGCATGGTCCTCTCCACCCTTAACTATTCACTATCTGCCTACCTCTTATGCACCACTCTTTTTATCCTTTTCTTATAGTATTACAAAAGAGAGCGTCTCACCCCCTTTCAAAATACCTCTCACTTTCATCGTGCACTAACAGTCTAACACTAACCCCTTACATTTAGGCATGCACTTTCTCCTAGCATAGGTAATGCAAATTGGAGTTTTCTCACGCCTATTGAGATTGTTCTTTTGAACTCACTGTTTACTTCTTTCATATTCTTCTTGGCAACTATTGATGATTTTTCCTTTTAGGTACCCAAAAAGGTGAAAAAAAAGATAGATGATATTTTCTTTTGGTGGCCATGACTACGTGATTACAATCAAGACTAGACTAGAAAAATTACTTTAGGATAAAATACACTTTTAGTCTCTGAGTTTGAGGATAAGTTTCTATTTGATCCCTAAGTTTAGAAAACTGACAGTTTAGTCATTGACCTTTAGGAAATGGTTTTGAAAGGTCCTTGGGCCATTAGTTAACTAGCGGAAAAATGATTTTGCAGTTAACTTGAATTTTTTTAGCTTATGTGGCATTTGTCTATCTTTCTTACCCTACCTTTCTTCTTCCTTCTTTATTCCTCTCTATGCTGTTTCAAAGATTCTTCTTGAGCGAAAATGAAAAAAATGAATTTCCCTCTCTCCTCTCTTTTTCTCTCTAAAATTTCATTATCTTTATTGACCTTTTTCACTCTATAAACATCCCTCTTGATTGTCTCTCTCTCTCTACAACTGAGTCTCTTTTTTCTCTCCTTTGCTCATGTCCATGTCTTCTCTAAACATGGACACATGAATTTGATACTTTCCTACTCCGAATCCAACTAGAGTTATCTGCAAAGGTGATGGTGAAGCAATTCAAAATTTGCTTGGAGAAGGGGATTTGGTTGTATGTCCTGAAGGGATGACATGTCGGGAGCCGTATTTGTTCAGTCCACTTTTTGTTGAGTTGACTGATGAAATTGTGTTGGTTGCTATGAATACGAGGGTGAGCATGTTTTATGGGACAACAGCCATGTCAGCCAGTGGACTAAAATGGTTGGATCAAATCTTTTTTTTGATGAATCCAAGGCCAAGTTACGACATGGTTGTTCTACCTAAGGTTCCAAGGGAATTGACATGTGCTGGAGGGAAATCTAGATACGAGGTTGCTAATTAGATACAAAGACAATTGGTTGATGTTTTGGGATTTGAATGACTAAGCTTATGAAAAAGGATAAGTACTTTGAAGGAAGACGAGGCTACAGAATGGACAGATCTCAGTTTCATCCTTGACCCTATTGTTCTTTCTCAATCAGAGGATATTTGGCAATGGCCCCTTAATTCTAATGGCCTTTTCTCCACAAAGTCCATTCTTTCTGACATGGGAGACCACCCATGTCTCATTGACACTTCACTGGCTGGAGCTATTTGGAAGGACAAATATGCAAAGATAAAATTCTTCCTTTGGGAATTATTGCTAAAGCCATAAGCACACGAGAATTTACAAAAGCGTATGCCATTTGTGGCTTTATCCCCTGGGTGGTGTTCTTTATACAAGGCTGACGACAAAACTCAAAACCACATATTTATGCATTGCTCCTTTACTCAGATGTTTTGGTCCAGAATTTGTAGCTCTTTTGGTTGGTACTTGACTCTCCCTACAGATGTGAAGGTTCTCCTCTCTTGTGTGCTGGTGGGGCACCCTTTCAAAAAAAACAAAGGCTATACTTTGGTTGAACATCACTAGAGTTTTCTTTTTGGATTCTTTGGAAAGAAAGGAACCAAAGAGTCTTTCATCAGAAGGAATTACCCATTCAAGCTTTTTATGATCTTGTCTTGTATTATTCTATCTCTTGGTGTAAAAGCTCTAGCATCTTTGCTTCATACACTTCGCTTCCCTTTTAACAAATTGGGAAAGCCTTTTGTAAACTTTTGGATTATCATCCTTTTTTGTTAATTTCATACATCAATGAAATTGTTTCTTATCAAAAAAAAAAAAAAAAAGAGAAGTACTTGATGTGGGCTGGGAATGAAGGGTTGGTCCAAGAGAAAAAATCTTTAATTAGTTTTAGTTAAAAAGATGATGACTTTTATTTTATTTTTGGTAATAACAAATCGATACTGGACATGAGCAAAGGAGAGAAAAAAAGAGACCCATTGAAGAGAGAGAGAGAGAGAGGCAATCAAGAGGGATGTTTTTAGAGTGAGAAAAGGCTAATAAAGAATATGAAATTTTAGAGAGAGCAGAGAGAGGGGAATTCATGTTTTTATTTTCGCTGGAGAAGAAGCTATGAAACTGCATAGAGGGGAATAAAGGAGGAAGTAGAAGAATAGGAGAACAAAGAGAGAGAAATTTCACATAAGCTAAAAAAATTCAAGTTAACTATCAAATCATTTTTCCATCACCCAACTAACAGTTTAGGGACCTTTTAAAACCATTTCTGAAAGGTGAGGGACTAAACTGCCAGTTTTTGAAACTTAGGAACTAAATAGAAACTTGTCTTCAAACTCAAGGACCAAAAGTATATTTTACCCTATAATTTATGTTGTAAATTTGTGCTTACTCATAAGCTCATTCTTTGATTAGGATCCGTTTGTGTTATTGCCACCAGTATCCCGTTGGAAAGCATGATTTGTCTTTTTTAGGGATTAATTAAACCTTTTGATAGCCAGAACATCTTTTAGATACTGCATTCTGAAGGTACAAAAGTGGTGATTGATGGATATAACCAATTAACAAAAGTCTAAACCTAACTATCTTAACGGTATGGTAACCAAGAGAAAGGATCTAATTCTCTATATCAGGTCATTGATATGAACTGAAAAAATCAGCTATTCCATTAGTTCATGAATCTGGATATGAATTATTGGTCTGGGATGCCTTTATTTCCTTTGTCCTTTTTGTTCTTGTTTCACTCCTTTGTGGAGTTTGTATCCTTTGAGCATTAGTCTCTTTTCATTTTTTTCCCCTTCTTAAAAAGTGGTCCACAAGAGTAAAATGGAGAAGACTCAATGGTCACTTGGTTTTTGTAAAACCGCTAACTATGAGAAGCTTAACAAGATATCCTCCCAAAAGGTTTTAGTGAAACTTCATGTGAGAATATGGCTTTGCGATTCTGAGCTGTTTTTGTAAGGGGAGCACCAATGAGGAGATAATGCCGATTGCCGCATAAGGCATTGTATGCTGGAGTTTGTCTTGTGTGTTTATGGCCCTGTGGCTGAGTTCCCATAGAAAGAATTTAATTTTCTTTATGTAAAAGTCCCTCCATATTGATTCATAAAGATGAGGATTAGCGGGTTCCTTACTGTTGCCAAGTCAATCAAAATAGATTTTGTGTTGAAAGTACCTTTGTTATCAAGCTTCCACAGTCAAGCGTCTGGAGATGGAAAAAGGTGAATGGAAGATAATCTGTGAACAAGCTCAGTCCATTCCTCAATTTCCTCATCTTTCAAAAAGCATCTCAGCCTCAAGTCCCACGAATTAATTCTGCCTTCCCTAGATCCTATACCCGATTGCTTGCCAAGAGAAATGGTGAAAACATGGGGAAAGTGAGCGGCCAGGGAATCATCAAGCAGCTTTTCGATGGGAAGGAGGATCTTGTCCCATTTGATCAGATGAAAGCCCGCATTCTCATTATTGCCTTTCCATAGGCAATTCCTATAAATCCTTTCACTACTTGGCCCACTTTTGCTGGCATTGTGAATAGGGATAGGTAATATAGTGGAAGGTTGGTTAATGTGGCTTGTATGAGCCCCCGCCCCCCCCCCCCCCCCCCCCCCCCCCCCCCCCAAGAAATATGAGAATTCCTCCAAGAATGAAGCTTTTACTTTCATCCTTCTTTTATTTGTCTTAATAAAAGGTTTGTTTCTCATTATGTGTGTGTATGTATAACCACCTTGGGTTGACCTAATGGTCAAGAAGGCCCATGTAAATAATAAAAGGGCTTAGAGAGTATGGGTTCAAGCCATGGGACCACCTACCTAGGATTTAATATCCTACGAATTACCTTGGCAACCAAATATAGTAGAGTCAAACAGTTGTCCCCTGAGAATAGTCGAAGTATGCGGAAACTGGCTCGGACATTCATAGATATAAAAAAATATATGTGTGTGTATAACTTGCATGTCTCCAAGGGTTACTCAAATCCTTAAACTCATTTAGAATGATTACACTTTGCAGGGATACCTTTGTGAACACTTTTATGTTGCAAATTGCTGTTCTATCAAATCACCTCAATGGCAGGGATACTCATGTCCGCCAGATCAAAGTTTATGGGCCTCGACCGTGAGTCTCCTTATGCTTCTCTTCTCGCCAGTTCCTGGATCACTTGAATTATTAACGTCATCAATTTTAACTACTTTCCATATTCCATCTGTAATGCAGGAACCCAATTCCTCATCAACCATTTCAATTCACTTCAAGGGAGTTCATCACTTATTCTATTATAAGATGACAAATGTGACCCCCAAAAAAAAACTGATGACATGACCAATACTTGTTCCAACAACAAAAAATTTGTATGTATATTTTGTTTCAAGTTAAATAGATTTCTTGTGGCCATACTAATTATCAACCTGAATCTCTTTGCAAAACATGGATGATTTTATAATCATGCATTAGTGTCGTGTTTAGATAGTTGCAAGTAGGACAATACTTTTAATATTGCAGGAGATTCGATTTTTTTTTTTTTTTTTTTTTGACTGTCATGTAATATTGTATTGCAAAGGAAACAAACCGTAGCTTCTTGAAGTCTAGGCTGATAGCAGAAGGTACTATGAAGAACAAGGAGACTTCACTCCAGTGAAAATGGCATTAAAACAAGGGACCTTGATGGGAGGGCTATCACTCTTCAATCTTCCAGTAGGAGGGTCTTCCCTTTTTATTTTTAGTTAAATTACCGGCTTAGTTTCTAAATTTTTAAGTTTGTGTCTAAAAGGTTCCTAAAGTTTAAAAAGTATTTAATATGTTATTGAACTTATTTACAATTTTAAAAAATTAACTGATCTATTAGATATAAAATTGAATTTTGTCTAATAAGATCATAAACTTTAGTAGGTCCGTGAATTTTAAAAAATGTTGAATAAATCAATAACCTATTAGACACAAAACTGAAAATTCAAAGATCTATTGAACACAAAATTGAAAGTTTAATGACTTATTAGACATTTTTTAAAGTCAATGGCTAATTGGATTCAAGTGAAAGTTCATAGACCTATTAGACATTCTTAAAATTCAAAGACTAAATGGGTATAAATTTGAAAATTCAAAGACTAAATTTGTAATTTAACCTTTTTCTTTTTTGAGTAATTTGTCTTACGGATTTCACCAGGGGAGAATATTTTTGTTTCTTTTATATATATATATATATATATATAGTTTTGTTTTTTAAATTTATGTGAGATGGGCTATAAGTTTCAGAGACGCTTCTATATTGTGAGTGCCACTGCTTCTACTCGATACCCTAAAAAGCATGTGGACATCTTGAATTTCTATGACCCGAGATCTCTTCAGGCCTTCAAAGAAAAATACATGTTCTCCTTTCCTTTTTTCTTTTCTTTTTTTCTTAATATGTTTTGCTATTTTATATTTATTTCTTTGGGAACTTTTGATAGAGTTCGAAATATGTGGATAAAATTTTCTGTTCAACAGTGTGAACTATAAAAATTTACTTTAGGAAATGGATTTTAAAGAACTTTTTGACTGTCATACAATGTAAATAATAATTTTCTTTAAAAATAATCTTCACAAGTTGATGATTTTCATTTAAAAGAGGGTGGGGACATTTGGAATTGAGAATCAGTTATATGAAGAGATAATGAAAACAAAAATCATTCTCAAATGATTCATAAATTAATCTTTTTTGAATTATAAAATTAAAATAAGTTGAATAGAATAGAATATTAATGTTTTTTAAAAAGATGCCTCTTTAAGTTAGCATGATTATGTTTGTTGAGATGTTGAACTTGTACTAGTGAAAAAATGACAGAAATTGATAATTTTTTGGCCCGAGCCAAAGTTTGATCAAAATTCGATTGAGACGGTGACCTTTTTTTGTTCAACATGAAGAGAATCAAACCTCTTTGTTTAGGGTATTTGCTTTAACTAATTAAGCTATACTCAGTTTCGTAATTGTGAACACCTTAGTATGATCTAATCTTGCTTTCAAGGTTAACCATGTCGAAGACAATTTGAGCAACAAGATTCAAACGATCTATCCATTTAAGAAGTCTACTCAATTAAATTAATGAATACCAATAAATTGCATCCTCAAAGAATGTTCAAATCCAAAAATAAGTTGAACAGCCACGATCCATGCCATATACAAGAGCATTTTCAGATTGTCCTTGAGACTCAATAGTACACATAACCATCCAATAAAATATGTATCTTATTTCCAGAATATGGGACAAAAGTGTCCAATTAACAACGTAATTATGCAGACTAAAAAAAACACAACGTAATTATGCAGTGGTACACAAAGCACTACAAAAAAAAGTACTTTAATTATAAACCTTAGTAAAAAGAAACTTAATATGAATCAATTTGGTATTTGATTTGCACACTTAAAAGCTTAAGTACTTAATCAAACTTTTAGACCTAAGAAGCACAAATACAGAAGACAGCTATGACACAACAATATCTAAAAATGTAGGTTACGGACAAGCAGTTACGTTTTTTAAAGAATTATGTGTATATATACTAACGGATGTGATACTTCAAAATAGATAAAGACACGTAAATTTAACATGAAAAAATTAAATGTGCTTGTAACAATGAATATCGTGGACATCCCACCGAATTTTCTTTCGATTCTTTAAATGAGATATTAAAGCTGGGTTAAATTTTAGGGCTGATCATTGTAAGATAAGTAATTGGTTGGGCAACGCATGTAGTAGTGAGATAGGTTAAATGTTTTTTCTTTTTAAATTCAATTTTTTTAGGTTGACATGTCCCATGCGTGTCCTTGACGTATCTGAAATTTAAAAAATAAAAATAAAATAGAAGACATTTTTTCATGTGTCGGTCACGTGTCCGAACATATCCTTATCCCACACGTGTCAAACACGAACACTTTGTCAGAGTGCCCCTGCTTACTAGCTTTAGACCAAAAGCAATTTTTTTTAATAAGAAACTGAAACTATATATTGAAGGGCCAAAAGCACTTTACAAGCTTTTTTCAAAGAGTAGAGCTTTCAACTTTTTCTGGACACTTGCGTTGCTTCCAAGCACACTGATCTTGAAGACGTATGTGTTTACTGTAGCAAATGTGCTTTTTGTTGACAAACCCAGACTTAGCTGGTACATATTATCTCTTTTGGTAAAAGGAATAGTCCCTAATCAAGAAGACAAATCTATTGAAAGAACTAATGAGAATCCGATTTCCTCGATCAAAATTTAGCCGATATAATTTGCAATCCTGATTTCATCACTTAATTTTTCAACTCCTATTCTTAAGTAGAGGTAGCAGATAACAAAATCCAGACCATCTAAGTTCAATCATAAGACTGATAATTCCAACAATATAAAAAAAAAATGATGAGAAAGCCATGATGCTGATATAGGATTGGATTGAGAATAGAAATGAGTTGTAAAAACTAGAAAGTAATTGGTATTATAGTTCTATAAAAAGACAAACATAACCTTGAGGAGAATGTTCAACTGAGACCTAATCAACAGACACCTCAAGTTGTTTTGAGCAAACTAACTAGCCATCCAGCATTACAAATAATTAGGGGCAAAATTGCGGTTGTTCTTGACTTACTGTGATTGGTGAGATTCTTTAAGCTTTTTCTTCCTTCGCTTGAGATCATCAATTTTATCCTTCTTCTCTTTTTTACCCATCTGATAATAAGAGAAATTTCTCAGTCACAACAGTAGAAAAAGCAAATTCATGTTTCAGAAAGAGCAGTGCAAGTTATCAAATAACATGCCTTCCAAAAATATTATTAATAGATGATTTAGAGTGGTAATACTGTATGAAGAATATTCTTTTCATCTAATAATCTAACAAATAAACTTTTTTTTTTTAATTTATCTATTCTCTCTCTCTCTTTCTTCTATATCCAAAGAGTCCAACCAGCTTGTGCACAACTCAAAATAATTTCAAGAGACAGTTGTCTAATCCTACATCATTTAATTGTCAAACAAACTTAAAAGAGTTTCGAATCCTAAGTAGTTGGCCACCATGATTTAAACTTATTCCTTCTAATCCTCTTTATGTCTTGATAGGTCACAATCACTTCTCAAGACATGAAGTTTAATGGCAAAAGAAATTTAAACGATTTTAAATCCTAGGCAAGTGGCCATCATGGTTCCTCTCATCCTTCTTAAAACATGTGGTGGGTCTTAATTTAATATATGGTTAAAAAAAACCTTTTACCAAGAAGAATAAAAGGGGCAAAAGAAGTTAAAATATAGAAACTAGAAGTTGTTAGGACAAAAAATGAAAGCACTATGGCGTATGTTTTTCGCTAGAGCATTACGAAAACTTCAAGTACTATCACAAATAGAATAACAAAGTAAGTAAATTACCTTCATAGCTTGATAAAGTTTTCTATCCTTCCGTGACATAACAGCCATTGGAAGGTTAGCATTATCTTCGGCAATTTGTTGATAATCAGGGATGTCAGAATCCTCACCACCCTCACTCTCCTGATCAGACGACTGCTTATCAACTTTTGAAATAGCTGAAGAATACGGTACTCTTTGATTTTGAAGCTCCAATTTTAACTCATCATGATACCGTTTCTCATGAGCCATCATCTGCATTGGCAAAATACAGATACCAAAATAAGAGCATACACTAGCGTTTAAGCATCAGTTGGACTGAGATGTCACCACTATTAGACTTGTACTATTTATCATAAAAGTATACCATTTGTTTCTTCTCAGCAGTTTTGATAGCCTCAGCTCGATCAATGACACCTTCAGCCAATAAATTCTGAGGATCATCCAAATCTTCCTTCCCTACTCCCGGCAACGGCAAGACTTCACTTTTGGCAGCAGCCTTCAACTGGTTAAGGGTCTCAGCATAATCAGGAACGTATCCTTCTGCCTCATTGTCAACGAAAGGTGACAAGTGTGGAGGAGGAACCCTGTGGATGTTTAGCAAATTGATATATTAATTTGAAGGTATAAATAATAAGAGTTCAAACCAAATATATACTAGTTTTTGTATTATGAAGTATGTATTAACGCATAGAAAGGTAGTGGAGATATAGATTTAGAGAAACCACTCAGTTTAGGACGCAAATCAAAAGCAAAGAAAAGGCACTGTTTAAGAGTGGGTTTTTAAAATAATCTTTTAATTTCAAAACTATTAAGATGATACTACTTGCATAAACGTTGAGTTCTGTATTCTTAGAAGGTTATAAATATAATACATTTTAATCAATTTACAAAGATCAGAATTTTTTTTTTTGAATAACCGATTTGAGAAAAAAATGAAAGAATACAGGGAGATACAGAAAAAGGAGCCCACAAAGAATAAGGAAACCTAAAGGAAATGCCTTCAATCCAGTAAAATAAAACCTAATGGATAGTGTTTTTTAAACCATTTTGTACAAAAATCAGAAGTTAATGGTACATATATAAATTTACTTAAAGAAACAACAAAGGACAACCTGAAAACAACAAAATAGTGTTTTTTTTCTGAAAATTGTTTTTAAAATTTGTTTTAGGAACCACACTGATAAAACTACTATCTATTAAAAGAGCATCCGAATACATTCCTCAAAGGAAATTAGGATAGTCTATACTCTATAGTACTTGGATAATCCATGCAAGAAAGAAATCTCATTGCAGACTTCTAAAAATGGAAGTACCTTCCCACCAAATAACCATCAGTCGGCAAGATGATCCGTGTATTCACACAATCAAAAACCCATTGTGGCTGAACATAGTCTCTAGAGAGAAACTTGTGAGTCTGTGTTGGCCTATCAACAATCTGCATTTAGAAAGGATCAGGAAGAGATAAAAAGATGTTGCAGGAGGCCATGTATTATAAGCATCATATATAAGCCACACCAATGTGTTATATTTATTGGCAAACCTGATGGGTAATGGTCTCATCAGTTTCCTTAAATGGTGCAACATCTCCTTCCCAAGAAACCACGCCGCCAAAAGCAGGAATAATGAAAAGCAGTGATTCTCTAGGAACCTAAACAAGGAAGTTGGGAGAGCATCGACAGACAGTAAATCACAAGATCCAGATTTCACTTCCAACACAAAAAGGCAGATCAATATGATTTCAAAAGGAAGAAAGGAGGATCATTAAGACAGCAATTTCCAATATCCAATATCCATGGTAGTAGAGACATAAAACAACTAATCAAAAGATGACGAGTTCTACCATGTGAAGAACTCACATATAGATGCTAATTAATTTGCAATATTGTTCCCACAAATTGTTGCTGGGGGATAAATTTTGATGTCCTAAACCAAGACAATAAGAGAACTATCTAGTAGAATCACATGCCATGTTTCTCAATGAAAACTCAGTTTTTTACCCCAAAAAAAATGCTCACACATGAGATTTCTTCCCTCCACTCAGAAAATCTCTCTTTCTAACGTTTTGAAATTTATCTTATGTTGAATGTTGAATTGGCTGCATACAGTGTTCTTGGACAATACTATCTCAAAATAGTATCTCTATTTTCAGTAATAATGCAAACAGGATAAACACAGTATTATAAGATGGAACACAATCTTACCTCTCGGCTTAAGAAGAACTTCATGTTCTTAAAAAGTTTCTTACA
This sequence comes from Trichosanthes truncata, assembly GCA_033996785.1. Classification (NCBI taxonomy): domain Eukaryota; kingdom Viridiplantae; phylum Streptophyta; class Magnoliopsida; order Cucurbitales; family Cucurbitaceae; genus Trichosanthes; species Trichosanthes truncata. The sequence goes on from MU867261.1 coordinate 3,937,335, forward strand.
CTCTCTAGTATCTTCATCCTCATCCTCATCATCATCCTTCCCAGCTGCATCTTCAACAAGATGCATCAATGCAGTTGGCTCATTTAAGGGAAGTTGGTATTGAAGCTGTGCAAGTCTAAGTTCAGACTTTTCTTCAGTATTTACTTTTCCAGATCCAGATGAACCAGAAGTCTGAGGATCTAATAGGGAAGTTCTAGTGTTGGCATCAAAGTATCTCGACAAAGCATAAAGATCTGCAGATTCACAAAATAGTAAGAAATGAGGAAACAAGGAAAACAACGAAATTTAAGGTGCCTAAAATCAGAGCAATTTAAAATACTAGTCTTTTCAACTAAACATCAAAATCACCTGCTGCCAAAGCCTCCAAATGGGGGTCCAGAATCGGTGGATACTTCAAATTAATTGAGTGATATAAGTGAAAGTTCACAAAAGCAAGAAGTGTCTGCAACCATAATAATAATTACAAGGAGTGAGTTAATCAAATTCAAAACAAAAAGGTAAACGTTGCAAATGAGAAAACATTAATAAAACGATACATGCGCATTGCACTTTTTTCCCCTTTTCCATATTAGAACCCAAGAATTAAGAGTCCTGAACAAACAAAACACTCCAGTTGTTGATTTTTGGTTTTGGTTCCAAAACGGTTGTGTCTATACAAAAACCAAAGAGAAGTTTGGAACATCAAGATCTTTTATCAATCATGTAGACAGTAGAGCATTTGGCTTGAGTGGGACACGAGTCTTCAAGGTTAGGAGTGTTAGATGCTGTATATCTAAGCATTCAAGGATATTACTTTTCTTGGTTAAAGGTTAAGAGTGTTAGATGCTGGCTATGCATTCAAGAATATTACTTTTCTTGATTATTCATGCTTGGGAACTACTTGTAACACGCACTCTTTTTGTTTATTGATGAAAGGAAGGCAAACTACAAAAAGGACCTCCAATCAAGTAAAATGAATCCTAATGGATAATTACAAAAAGGCTTTGTCACAAAAGCCCACAAAGACACAAAATCTAACACGCACATTTTTGTTAGCTCGGGTCCTTTTCCCGTGCTCTGTTAGAAACCCAAAGTATATTATAGTTGAAAGAGAAAAAAAAAACAAGTATTTATGAAGCATCAAGGTGCTTCGTTCTTTCCCCAAAACTATTCCCAAGATCTGCTTGTTACATCCCAAAGTCCCCTAACCCTTTCTATTTTTCACACTTCAATTTTTTTTTTTATAAATAACCGGACTTTCATTGAGAAAAAAATGAAAGAAACTTGCAACTGACAAAATTACCTCACCTTGAAACAAACCACTCACCCACTAGAAAACTAACTAATCAATATTGCTAATTTTGATATCTATCATGCTCCTCAGTTCTCTCGTTCTTTTATTCCCCCACTGCAAGTTTAGTTCCTTAGAGAGAGAACATTTTCTGTGAATAATCTGAACCATGCCAGCCTGCTTTTATAAATATATATATAGATTATAAAATTTATTACATAAACTCATGATCAGAACACTAAGCAATGAATTCTCCAAAAGTTTTTCTCTATTCATTCCACTATAAAGACAGCTAATAAAAAGAACCAAAAACTTACGTAGAATAACTGAAAAGAAAACACAGGACCAAAACGTTACCTCATAAAATTCCATGAAGTTAAGAATAACAGTTAAGTCAACATCGTCAGTCAACACCTGATGCAGCGAATGAGGGGCAAGCCATGTAATCTTTTGACCTTCTACCTCAGCCTAGACAAACAACAAAATTAAGAAAATGCCTTTGGAACATAAAATGCTTCACATGACATTGGATATCATAATATAAATTGCAATATACCTGATAGTATATGCCTTTCACAGATATAAATACTTTTCGTAACTTATGAGTTCGAGAAATAAATGCTTGCCATTCATGACTCAACCTGGCAAAAAATATAAAAAGAATATATGTGATGAGATATCGAAGTTGTCATTTTGTTACCAATAATACAAGACAAGTTGACAACATATAATTGTAGTTCATAAAAATTTATTGTGGCCCGTAAACACCAACCTCCGACAATTATGAATGCTCTTTGCCTCAACCTTTACCCTCTCTTGTGCGGGTAATGCTGCAAAAAGGTGCACCATTGAGAGACAGTCGTCCAAATCTCTAAGTGCATCAATGAATTTTGGGTATCTAGAAGGGCAAACATTGCATGAAACAATTGAATAGAGTTCATTGTGGGCAAAGAAACAAAATATAAAATTCTCTCAGTAGGGAAAAAAATTGTACAAACCTCTCCCTTATTATTTTGTCCAATACATATGTAGGCCGGTGGTCTTTTAGAAAGTTTGCCCGCACCTTATTCTTCTTTGCATCAGCTTTGTTTATCTTCTTCTCATATGCCTTAATCTCTCTAATTTTCTCCACAAGTGGTTCATGATGAAGAAAAGAAACATCCTTCAAATGGTAGTACGTGTGGTGATTTCCTTTAACTTTCTTCTTTGGCTCTCGAGGAAATATTCCCTTGAAAATGCATAGCTTCCTGTCATAATAATAATAAAAACCGAAACCATTGTCTCAATAATGTTCATTTTCAATCGAGGTAAAACAATGTCATCCTAGTCCAACCAGTTTCAATATATTATTATAAAAATCTTCAAGCACTTTTTTATATCAAGTACTTAAAATCAAGGAAAAGCATGTTCAATCTCAACAAACAAAGAGTGTTTACTTCGAAGCATCTATGATTATGAAGAAATTTGTAACCCAGTTGTCTCGTGTATGGAAATAACATATAATTTAAGTTCTTCCCGGATTGGGAGCAGACAGAACTATCCACTTTGAGCTCGGTAAAATTACTACGATTTCAGCCGAAACTCCAATTTAAGCTACACAAACGATGCAACACTAAGGAGCCAAAACAAATACTGATCCTGCGTTTTAAAGCAAGCCCGTGCCCAATGCCAATAACCATACAATTCATGCGAGGTAAGATGAGAAATACCTGAAAAATGGCAAACTAACTTGCAGCTGCTTGACAGCCTGTGACCTGGTCACATATCTCGCGGCGTTCCCCTCCTTCTTCTTCCCCTGATAAACGACCAAAAGTAGAAGAAAAAAAAAACTAAGCAAACCACCCGCATCGAACAGCTCAACAATCCTTAATAACAGCGATTATCAGCTTCGAAAACACGTTGAAACAAATTTGAACTTACCGGAGGCCTGTAATGCTTCTTCCTCGTAACTTTATTCACCATTGTTGCAGAAGAAAGAACTGAATATCAATGAACTGAACGAAGAGGGAAGCCGCCGACTGTGGCGATGGAAGAAGAAGAAACTAAAGCGGCTGCAGCAACGATGGACGGGGGAGAAAGCAAAAGTGGGGAAAGAAGGATGGAGGGTAGGGTTTATTTCGTTTCTTTTTTTTCTTTTTTTATTTTTAAATATAAACATATAATAAGAATATATAGTAAATAAGAGTAGTTTTTCCTTTTTGTAAAGTGAAATTCGAATCTGCAAACGAAAATTCACACTCCTCCAAGGTTAGAATCTATCACTCCACAAATGGTTAGTATTAAAAAAAATTTATGCAAATCTCTTTATGGAATATTTTTTTTTAAAAAAAAAAAAGAGAAACTTTTGATTCTATTGTCAATATTTAGCTTTGGATAAAGTTAAAATTTAGTCTCTATAATTTTAAAATTACTAATTGAATACTACGTGCATTGCATGTGTTTTATAATGTTAAAAATGCAATGTATGTATAAAAGTTGAATGTAAGGTCTTATACATATAGAAAATGAATAATTATACTTAATATTATGTTTTATTTTTATTATCATAATTTGATTATTCACTTAGTTTCAAATTTTAATTTAAACCATAATATTATTTTTTATTTTGATTGTATCATTTGATTGTTCACTTAATTTTAAACTTTAATTTAAACCAAAATATTTTTTATATATATATTTTTAAAATTTTTGTATTATCTAGTAATTGAAAAAATATTTTTTGCAATAAACTTTTCAAATTCAAGGGAATCATTAATCATATAGTGGTTCTCAATTTTAGAACTCTTTGAATCTATGAAAGAAGTTTCAATGAGATATATTGGTTAATTTATTTTTGTCTACAAAAGTTTACTAAATCGAGAATATCTATTAATAAATTTATTTTTGTTTACAAAAGTTTAATTTAAACCAAAATATTGTTTTGATTTTGATTTGCATCATTTGACTGCCCACTTAATTTCAAACGTTAATTTAAACCAAAATATTTTTTTCCTTTAAAAAAATCGAATTAATTATCTAGTAATTGAAAAAATCTTCCTTGCAAAAAAAAAATTGAAAAAATATTTTTTGCAATGATATTTTCCAATTTAAGGGAATCATTAATCATTAATTAGATATATGGTTCTCAATTTTAGAACTCTTCAAATCTTTGAAAAAAGTTTCGAGGAGATCTATTAATCAATTTATTGTTGTTTACAAAGGTTCACCGAATCGAAAATATCTATTAATAAATTAATTTAAACAAAAATATTATTTTTTATTTCAAACTTTAACAATAATAAAATAAGAAGTATTGAGTTTATTTTTTTATCATACAATTGCAAGATAGAGAATTCAATCTCCTATCAAATAAAATAACTTTTAGAATCAGAATATTAACTTTTACAATGACATTATATTTTTAATAACTATTACTAATTGTTTTTAAATATAATACAATTACATAAATAGGAAAAAAATGCAAAACTGTAATCAATTCATAACCTAGTAAACTCCAATTTATCCATAAAAATAATAATAATAATAAAATAAAGAATAAAGAATAAAATAATACAATTACACCACACTGTTTGTTGTTTTCTGCTCCTCATGCCTTAACGACCCAAAGTTGCAATCATTTTCTTTTCCACCCTCTTTGATATACCATGGATCAGTAGATGAACTAGTGTGTATTTACGAATTTGAAAAGAGAAAAATAAAACTACAAAAGCAGTAAATTACATTAAATTATCGTCCTTGCCATTTGTCAAAAAAAAAGGAAAAAAACTACAAAAACGTGTAAGTTGTATGATTACATAAAGAAGTAAATTACATTAAATCACTTTCTCTATTTATCTGCCATTTGCAAAAACAATTAGAGGGAGCACATTCACTTCTCGACCTCTAACATCATCATAAATAAGTCTCTTCAATAATAAATTGCTCGAACCCTAAGAATTGAAAAATTGGATATGAATTATCTGGTTTATTGAAAATAAATATTAAGCTTATATAGCCATAGCAATAAACAGGGAGAAATCAAAATTTATCTCTTACATAGTTTTTGGAATCACTTTATAAGACATGGAAGAATTCAGTTGTGGGATGTACTATATATAGACTAATGATGTATGACATTTAATTTATATATATTAATCACAATAGATAAGAATATAATATTTTGTTAATATACTTATTCAAACAAAATCTTATCTTTATTTAAAAAAAAAAAAGTATTTCAATATTATTTTAATTTTGTATTCTCTAAAAAAGTTGTTCAAATTTTTTAAAAAGTTTTTGTTCTTTAACTTTTTAAATATGCATTAAAAAATCTTTAAATATTAGTTTATTTTAAAAAATTCATAATAATTTTATACTCTCGAAAACACATGGATTCAAAAATATTATTTTAGTTGTTGTTATTAACTTTTTAAATACTCATTAAAAAATGTTAAATATTAGTTTTTTTTTAAAAAAATATTTTTAAATATGCCATAAATATTGTTTAATATACCATAAATAAATAAGTATTGTTTTATCATTTTATTTAAATATGTTTAATTTATCATTTTATAATTCAAAATTCAAATATGTGGAATTTATCATTTTATTACTCAAATAATTCAAATATGCATTAGTTAGTTGGAAGATTAGAGATCGTAGAGATTTTAGAACCTTTAGATCACATGCGTATATATTTTAGAACATTTATTCAAATTGAGGATAGAAAGGAAGATCTTTAAAATAGGAATGGCAAAATGGAGAGTCTCTAAATTAAGAAAAGGTAAAAGGGGAAATCAAAAGTTTCTCCCCTCAAGCGCCATTTAAATAGTATAGATAATTTTGTTTGATAAAACTTGATAAATGGTCTTTAGTGGCTTCTAACGACCATGTATGTTGAAGGTGAAATTATGAAGGTGAGTCAAAAGGCCACTTAACTAGAGGCAATGCCACCTAGTCAATGGGAAAAATTCTAGTGGAAAATTTTTCAGATTATTCTCATTTATTGCTTGTCATGTCAGCATCATTTTGAAAATTATATCGGGTACAATAGTATTAAAAACTATTTATAAATTCAAAAATATAGTGTGAACAAAGGGAGTATGATACTCTCGTAATACTATAAATTTTCCTCCTAGTCAATCACCCAAAACCCTAAGAAATGTGGTGCCCAAGTCCAAAGTCCAAATAAGTCATTAACAAAGGCCCGAAGAGGGCAGGATGACAACTATAATAGACTTGGGCCAAAGCCCATGGATCTTACCATGAAGGTCACCCACACACGAGAGGCCAAGGGCAAGGCCAAATAGCCAACCCCCTATGCCAATGAAACCGAGGCCATGGGCCTCGGCCACTAGGGATCAGGCTATACCATGGGGCTAAGGCCATGACATTGGTTAACAAACACCTAAAGTGTTAAGCAACGACCAAACACCTAAAGTGTTAGTGGTTAAGAAACACCTAGAGTGTTTAAGTGATTACCAAGCACCTAAAGTGCTAGTGGTTAACAAACACCTAAAGTGTTAAGTGACTACCAGGCACTTAGGGGCTGTTTGGGGCACTGAGTGAGTTATAATAGTCTGTGGGTTATAATAGTCTGTGAAATAATATAATATTGTTTAAAATGCAGAGTTGTTTAGTCTGAGGTTATAATAGTCTGTGTTTGGGGTGCAGAGTATTCCACGGGTTATTATAACACATGTTGTTATAACCCTTGCCCCAAACAGCCCCTTAGAGTGCTAGTAGCTAGCAAACACCTAAAGTGTTAAACGACGACCAAACACCTGAGGTGTTAGTGGTTAACAAACACCTTTAAAAAATAATTTAGTTATAAAAAGTTAAAAATTGAAACATAATTTTATTATGCATATAACAAATTTAGTAGTATAACTATCCCACTAATATAAAACTTTTGTCATTCTCATAGAAATTTCTCTCTAGGCGATGCAATATTAAAATATCCATGTGAAAATAAAATAAAAATTGGAGTCAAAATCAAAAGACACTATAACATGTTTTACTCATAACATATTTAACTCAATTGCACGTAGACATTAATTCTTATGGTGATGTACATAAACATAGGAGATTACCATTAGTATCCTAATATAACAAATAACTCAATATGAAAAAGTACCTTACAAATTTTTTGAGCAACCACGCATCATGTTCTTTTGTAATGGGTATCATGTTCTTTTGAGCTAATGGGTTTATATATATATCCTAAATTTAAACGTTTATGAAATGTTATTTTATTTTTTTGTAAGGAAATTAAAAAAAAATCTATTTAAATAGAAATTCATCCGTAGGAATTAACAATTTAAATAGAAAACTTCTATAAAAGAATATTTTATTTAATTAAAAAAAACATAAACGGGGAATAATTCCCACAGAAAACTTAATCTCAACAAAATTAAATAGGAATTTCATGGGGAATGAAATGAGGGGTGTGGATGAGGAAGCCATCTCCAGTTCTACCCAGCCCCGTGGACATCTCTACCTGAAACAAACCCTACTTATGGGTCACATCGCAGATTGACTCAGTGACCTCTGCTTTTCAACGTGTTGATTATGGGTAATTATGGTCGCCGATATCAACGAGGCTCCGATCATGGTGCTGATTTTCTATTTGGGAGGTTGAATGAAGCCATTAAGGAGATCTCTTAGATGCATTTCAGAAAGCCCTTTCACTTTGTATCCCTTTCTTACAGTAGAATCAATCACTTCCACATATCTTTGTAATTTTCTGTTTTAGAATCCGACGTTGGAGCCATTGTTGATGGCACAACTCAATTGAAGACATAAGCAAGAAAATCAATATGCCTTCATGATTTAAGAATTTTAGGAGGACAGTGTCCTTCGTGGGTGAAGCAAGAAAATCAATACGCCTTTATGATTTGAGAATATTAGGAAGACAACATCCTTCGTGGTGGGTGGTGGCTGAGGGTGTGGTTTGTAGAAAATAAGAGTGAAAGAAGATGATGAAGAAGGTGGGACTTAGGGTTTGATGGTTCATAACAAAAATATGTATTCTTTATTATTATTAATTACTATTGTTTAGTGTGGGCCAAAAAAATGAGTAATTCTTCTTAGTAGGGGTGTGTAAGAACCGAACAAAACCGATTGGTTCAATCTAGTTATTTTAAAATTTTCAGTTTCCTCAGTTTGAACATGTTAAAACCTTATATCTTTTTTAGTTTACGGTTTGGTTCTTAATAAAATGGAATAAACTGAACCGAATTGAAATTGTTTAATAACTTAAAAAGAATAAAGGCATGGAAGGCTTCATCTTTGGATTTAAGAAAGTAGACACGTGTATAAGGTGAGTAAACATCAACAAAACTAATATAGTAGCGAAAACCATTCCTAGAACATTTAAAAGCAGGACCCCATAAATGAGCAGTAACTAATTGAAGAGGGGCAATGTAAATAGTAGTAGAGTCATAAAAGGGTAAATTATGACTATTTCTAATCACACGAGTATGACAAAGGGAATGAAATTTATTATGAGATAGAAAAGGAAATGTTGCATGAATTGAGTATATTCTTTACAGTAGCAATGGTTGAATGGCCCAATCGATTATGTAATATGATAATTCTCATTTTTTAGAATTATTTAACTCACAAACGAAGGTCATTCTTGCATTTTCTATCTTGTTGAACCCCAAAAATCTTTTGAATTTGAGTAGAGTGTTAATGAATCCTTGAGTATGATGGGAATCCTTAAGATTAGGAGAAATATATAAAAATGTTGAAATTGGGTTGATTTAGTTAGTTATTGTGCAGTTTTAGCAAAAGGTGAGAATTGTAATTCAATTGCAATTGCAACCTGGAATGCAGAAAAATGTGAATTTCGGGATTGGCCAAATTTAGAAGGTTTTAGTATTTATTTCTCCTTAAATCAAGCAACGATTTCATACATCAAGTTGTATATGGAGTGTGAAGAAACCTCAAATGCTTGAATGCTATAAAATGGAGGAAGACGAATGCAAAAAGCAAAATTTCATCTCCGAAAGAAAAAACCCCTTTTTGTATGCATTATATTATGTTTTCTTCTTTTTGCCACTAGTTCTTCATATCTCGAATTCATCAAACTTAATATAATTTAGGAGACCTCTTAGGTTGTAAAGATTCAACTCAACTTGAGAGAAATTGAGGAGAATCGATTAAAGAGGACGAATGATAGATTGGAAGAAGTTTTCTTTAAAAAGTCTGATGTATTTGACATTTTAGCAGTAGATTCATTATGTTTTGATTCATGAATTTTCCTTTAGAATTACTTTTAATAATTTATATCGAGCATGTTCTGGGTGAGAGCCTTGCAATAAAAATTCGGTTTTAATTCATTTGGGTTTTCTTTCCCTTTCTATTTTCGCAAGCAAAAGGAACTTATAAAATAAATTTTAATTTATGCAGCAAGTTTTCTTTTAATTCACTCATGGCTGTCGAAGATTTTTGTGTGATAAGCCTTATGATTGAGGCTTATTTAGCTTTTATAGACTTAATTTATACTTGAAATTCCATACAAAATATATGAAGAAATTAGCAAATCTTTGAAAATATCAGTAGTTCTGTGGAAAATGCATTTGATAAGAATATTGAATAAAAATAAAGACTAAAAATGGGGTTTGGATGCACGACATTGGAGAATTGCAATTTCAGATAAATTTGCAATCTGATTCAGCAATTGAGCAGTAGCAGATAAAGAAAGTGTTGAAGTCCACGGCTAGTCCAATTAAAGAAAGCGACCAATCACCTTGATTTCTACACAGATGTTGGGACGAATTAAGGGAACATTGGAAAATTACAATATTAGATTGCAATTGCAATTAGATTTGGCAATCGTTGAACAATGAAGAATTGCAATTGCATATTCGGAATGACAATTCTTCACAGATCTGGAAGTGTAGAATTTTCGAGATTTACGAGATTTGTGGAATATTTTTGAGATTCTCCTCTACGATTCTCAGCTATAAGTTTGGGCCATAATTATTCATCGTTCAATAGGAAACACCAGCCCAAATCTTCAATAAATGATAGAAAATAAGCCGCAAGAGGAGACCATCGTTTTTCACCATTTTCGTCCAAGTTGTGCTATTGTTTTCTCATTTTTTTTGCTGCTGTATTTTTCTATTTCCATCCCCTTAGGGACTAAACTTGTAATTTAATCTAAAAAAAAAAAAGAAAAAAAATCAAAATTTAACTCTAAACTTGTCATGTTGTATCAATTTTTACCTTAAACTTTCAATTTCAACAAATTACACTATAAACTTAGATAAAAGTTGCAATATTAACTCTAAACCTTAAAAAATATTGCAATTTTAACCATCTAACTAGTTTTTGTTTGAAAATTCATTAAAAAAAAAGTATGTATTCAAAATTGATAAGATTTCAAAGAAAAACGATATTAGAACTAAATTTTTGTTAAATTTTGTGAATTTTGGCAAAGTTATTTAATGATTAATTTGTATATTAGTCAGACTTAACCTTGTGTAAAACTTTATTTTATTGAAATTAGTGAGTTTGTAGAAATCTTTTACCTTTTTTTTTTGTTAAAATTATTGGGCAAATTAGTAGAAATTAAATATTGGGTAAAAATTACAATATTTGTCTAAGTTAAGTTTTGAGTGAAAATTGATACTACATGACAAGTTTAGGGGTACAAATTAAACTCCTTCCTCGCCCCCCCCCCCCCCCCCCCCCCCCCCAAGGGTTAAATTACAAGTTTAGTTTATGAACTTTGAGGTTTGTGTCTATTTGATCCCTAAGCTTTCAAAAGTGTATAATATATCTCAAAACTTCCAATTTTGTCTCTAATAAGTCTATCAACTTTCAATTTTGTATCTAGCAAGTCCCTGACAAATTTAAAATTTTTTAAAATTAATTGGTCTATTAGACATAAATTTGAATTTTATGTCAAATGAAATCCTAAATTTCAATTTTATGTCTAGTAGATAGAGGTGTTCATGGGTTGAGTTGGGTCGGATTGAGACATTTTTTAGACCTAAACCAATTGTTCGAGTTGTAAGTTTCTTTAAACCAAACAATCTTTATTAAATAATGAACCCACCCAACCCAACCCAACTATGAAACATTTGGGTTAGGTTGATTTGGGTTGTTTGAGTCATTTATTCAAACTTCTGGTTTTAAGAAAAAGTAGAATATTAATATGTACATCATCTATTTATTTATTTTCAAACATTTAATTAAAATTAGCAACTTAATTTCAATTTATATTATGAAAAACTACACTCTAAGGGGGCGTGTGGAGCACTGTGTTGGGTTTGGATGATTTTGAAATCCAAACCCAAAACGTTGTTTGTCCCACTGTGGTCAAAACCCAATGAGTTTGAAACACAGCCCAATGGTTTTGAACAGTGCACTCCAAACACTGTTTTATGATTTCCAGGCTTCATAACATTGCGCCCCAAACATTATTTTCTGATTCCCAGAGTTTCAAAACTCCTAGAACGAACCCCCAGGGTTCTGATTCCAAGGGTTCTGATTCTGAAACGATGCTCCAAACGCCCTCTAAAGACTTAAAAATGTATTTTTAAGAGTTATTGAAGAATAAATAATTAAAAAATGATTATGGAATTAAATAAAAATAAAATAAATAAATGTATATATAATTGTATAGTAGGTAAAAAAACAATTTTTAAAATTAATAATAAGTTCGGGTTGGTTCGGGTCAATCCAAACTATTTATAAGTAAACTTATGAACCAACCCAACCTATAAAATTTGTATTTATTTGAACCCAATCCAATCCAAATAAGTTGATAACTCAACTCAAATCGTACGGGTTGGGTTAGGTTAATCGGGTTGTTTGGGTAATTGGATTTTTTGAACACATCTACTAGTAGATTTGTGAATTTTAAAGAATTTGAAAGTGCTAAATTTGTAATTTTAGAACTTTAGAGACTAAATAGATGCAAACCTTAAAGTTCAAGATTAAATTTGTAATTTAACAAAAAAAAAAGAAGAAAAAAAAGAAAAAAAAGAAAGAAGATAAAAACCCAATTTAATCAAATTAGAAGAAAATCAAAATGGCGCCTCCGCCAAGAATGAACAAAAGGTCAAAATTCAAGTTCCCGCCATTTGAACACAGCCACTGGCGCCAAATGGGGGCGTAAATCTCTTCAGATTCAAGCCAATAATCCATCTTCCAACATTTTTTCATCTTCGTTTTCCCTCTCCGGACACTGATTCAAGCTACTCCAATGGAGTTTTCAAGATCGCCATCATTCTTCCAAGATCTCAGTTCCAGAGAGCTGAATGGATTCAGAGGTTTCCCTCTTTCTCCCCCCGCAAATCGCTGTTTTTGTTTTTCTTGTTCTAATCACTGTCTAACACTCCGCAATCTCATTCTCAGTTCGAAAGCGGCCCCGATTTTCCGCTGATATTGCTCTTAGCTTCAAGGAAGTCGGAGCTCTAGCCATCGAACACAACGGGGACCAGACACCGCCGTTAGCCGTTTCGTTCTGCAAGGTTTTGATTCGATGAGCCTATTGATGTTGTTTTGTATTTGCGTTTTTTTCCCATGTTTGGATTTGAGAATGAATGGAGGATGTTGTGAACTTGTGTTTTCGTAGACGTTGAAAAATTCCCACATTTTTGCCCTTTCGGATGAGGATGGGTTTGTAAGTCTGTTCAATACTCGCAGCAGATTTTCATTGTTTTCATCTCATGAGGAAAATTCAGGTTTTGGTCTCTTCTCCATCGTATCAACCCTGTTGAATTGGACTTTGGTTGATTTTGTTTTCTATTTAGTTGACGCATGTATTTTTTTTCTTTTACAGAGAATTCTAGGGTCTGTGAATGGGAAGCCCATCGCAATGCTGTGTTTGATGTTTGTTGGATTAAGGTAGTTCACAAATTCAACCCTCTCTGTACTTACTATTTCACTATTTGAGCTTTTGCTTTTTCTTATTTCCATCAATACAGTTTCTTAATAGAAAGTCAGTACTTGACTAGGCAGAATACTTGGAATATTGACTTTTACTTACACTACTGATTTGTATATAATTAACTACTGATTTATATAGTTCTTATATAATGATAACTGCATCCTAAATCATGAAATGATAATGTTGTTCAGGATGATACCCAAATGATTACAGCTTCGGGGGATCAATCTGTAAGTATCATCATTTAGCTCTTAAATCAGTTTATTCATTCATTGAACATCGTTTATACATTTTGAACTATGTCACACTTGTTCATCTGGGAGTCTGTACATTCCTTTTCGGCTTCTGCAGATGAAGCTATGGGATGTTCAGGAAATGAAATGCATAGGAATATTGAGAGGGCACAAAGGAAGTGTGAAATCTATATCTTCTCACCCAACTAATCATGGTACATATTTCATATTATTTAACACAAGAATATTTTGTCTAAACATTCAAATAGCCATATCTAAGAGAGTGCCAAAAGGAGCTACTTTCCTTAAATGATTGATTTTCTTGGACTCATACAGACATAATTGTATCTGGTTCTAGAGATGGCTCATTTGCTCTTTGGGACTTGAGAACCACTTCTTGTTCCAAAGTTGGCAATGAGGAGCTGTGCTTGCGGTAAGTAAAATTGGTGGTCTTTGATGTTTTAACTGAACTTCAGTTCCAAAGTTGCTAGTGTTCTTACAACTTCCCAAATTACCTTGAACAGGGCAAGTGCTGTAGTTAAAGGAGCCCATGTTTCCCCTCATGCAAAGCGTATCAGGCGTCAAAAGGTTTGCTATTGGCATTTTCTCTTTATCATTTGATTGGTATAAAACCTTACTTACTCTTTCAATTCTTCCAGTGTGCTTCGAAGAGTATAACTTCTGTTCTTTATCTAAAAGACGAACTCTCCATAGCCACAGCTGGTGCAGTGGATAGGTGCGTATAGGATTTACAGTCAACAATCTTATATAGAGCTAGAAGTAGAATTCCTTGTCAGAAGCTATATCATGTTACTGATGTTAGTTCTTTTTTTTGTCTTTAGCGTAGTGAAGTTCTGGGATACAAGAAATTTGAAAAATGCAATCACTTGTTGCCAACCCAAATCCAATAACAAGGTAATGCTCAAATTAAAGATATAATGACATCTTATTTAGATTTTTGGAGTACCATTGATGTCTCGAGTCTAATTATAATCTACCATGTTCATTTGTAGGATACGAGATTACATGGTATATCTAGCTTATCCCAAGATGCAAATGGGGCACTTCTTTCAGCATCTTGCATGGATAATAGGTAATTAACTCATTTAATCATGAGCCATACTTTCCAGTTTCGTGGTTCCTAAACACCTAGCTCTAGCTGCTTTTGGGAGTGCATGCTTGCAAATAGCTAATTTTGTGCAAACTTGCCTTGTATCATTAGTGTATAATGTACTAAATGACAATTTTTTCTGTCCCTATAACAGAATATATTTGTACAATGTACTTCAGCTGGAGAAGGGTCCTCTGAAATCATTTTCTGGATGCCAAATAGATTCTTTCTTTGTAAAGGTGAGCATTGTCGTTGTCCCAGCAAGCCTTGAAGTATCTTGTCCTTTGCAAAAATTTCATTGAATATGAATATATGTTCATTTTTAACCGTTTCATGCTTGCTTTTGCAGTCTGCAATCAGTCCTGATTCTTCTTACCTTCTCAGTGGTTCTACCGACGGAAATGCCCATGTCTGGCAGGTCAGATTCTTTTTAATAACAAGCTTTATTTATAGTACTGTTAAATTATAACACGAATTCAAAAGCCATGTCAAACCAGGTAGACAAGCCTCATGAAGATCCCATCACCTTAACAAAACATAATGGAGAAGTTTCAGCAGTGGATTGGTATTTTCTTTAAAACTTTTGCTTCTTGTTCTCAGCCCTCCACGATTATTAAACAATTACTGATAATTTTAGCCTCTTCCAGGTCTTCGTTTGAAGTCGGGAAGTTTGTGACATCTTCAGATGATTTCACGGTATGCAAGTGAATTACAAACTGGATATACAATTCAATTTCTTATTCTCTGAACACAATTCCTTGGGTCGCTAAGATCACTGTAAATTAATTTAAATACTATCCTATCTCTAAATTTTCATACTTCTTTCACTTTTAAATTATTATATTTAAAAGTTCTGTAGTTTTTGCCATGATTTTCATTAGTCGTTTCGAAAATATTTAAACCTGTTTTGAAACTCAACATTGGTCTTGCTACTAGTGACTTCAAAAGATAAAGACTTTAAATGCTTATCTTTGAGAATATGTCAAGTTTCTAATAAATAATTTGGACTAAAATAGTATTTTATGCAAAGTTGAAAGTGTAAACTATAATGTTCAAAGATTAGACTAAAATGTCAACCTGAACATAACTAAACTAATTAAGGCATATACTCTCGACCAGGAAGTCAATTGCTTTCTAATCATGTCCATATGTAATTCTTACTTTTGGCAAATTATCTGATAGGTTCGGATATGGAATTCTCAAAACAACAGTTGCAGCTCAAGCAAAGGGCCAACTTCATGCAACCGAAAGAGAATTATGGCAATGCCGACTTTAGAACAGGCCAAAGACTCTGATACTTCAGATTCTCCATACTTTGACAGAGCCTGTGCTCCCTCTACTAACTCAAATGCCAATGCCATGGAGCACAAATTAGGCACTCCTGAATCCAAGGTAAAAAGATTTTTATCAGATGCTGCTTTAATTGAAAGCTTTGATAAAACTCCTGAAACCACTTCGAAAAGCCCATCTTCTGTTCTCAATCCTCCTCCTTCCATCAAAAGAAAAACAATCCGAGATTACTTTCTAGTTGCTTCATAAAGCCTCATTGATTAGTGTTCATTTCTGTAGAGTACATATTTTTCCATTCTTTTTTAGAGAGTTTACCTCAATTTTGGTGGTGGATTCAAATGGAAGCCTTTTGAACAAGAACCTCCCTCAGTTTGCAGTTGGAAGCTGATTTTCTTGTTGAATTTATACCTTAGTTTTGGATGTTATGAGATGATGTGGTATTTTGTGGCAAGTCTTGGTGGTTTGATGTGATGGGGGTACTGATGTGCAGGCTTGTATTTGAAATGTATAGTAAGGGGATGCAATTTTGTAAAATGTGAATTATTTTAGGTTAAATTTTTTTAATTTATTTCTTCAGCTTCCGTACTTATTTTTGGATTTCGTAGATGCATAATTGATAACATAGTGAAATTATTTGATATATTTATACAAATTGAGTTATGCTTAAGTTGGTATTAATAAGAAATTATTGCATATATTTGAAAGGGTTTTTAGATGCTTATATATATTCTTTTTGTGTTTGCTTATTATACTAGTGTTTCACCACGTGCAATGCACGTGTAGTTTTTAAATTTTGAATGATTTGTAAAATTTTCAAATTATTAACAATTTAATCCATGATCTTTAGTAGGTAACAATTTATTCTCTATTTGTAAAAACTTTCATCAAAATTAAGTGTCCATTTATTATATATATATTAAATTTAAACTATGAAGTGAAATTTCTCTTTTTTTTTTTTTTACGAATTTTAATCCATACAAATAAATATATTAATTAGTTTTCAATTAATCTAGTAATTTTTTTTTTTATAATAACACATTTTTAAATTAATTTGTGCAATATATATTAGTGAATATGAAACAACTTATTAAGATATATATCTTTTTTTTTAATTTTTATAATTATTTTATAAATAGCTTGATCAAATATAATTTGAAATTACTAAAATTCGTGCTTTTAGTATGTTTGTTAATAGATTTTTTAAATTGGGCATCTTATAAAAAAAAACCTTTTCTTTTTTGTTGAACTACATGATTGATTTATTTAAATAAAATTGGACCTTTTCTTTTTTAGAATCGAGGACCATTCAAATAGTTTATCAATAATTTAATAATTTAAATGCAAGTTAATATTTTAAAAAAATAAAAATAAAGAAAATAATATACCCCTACGTCCTAGAGTATTTTTATTAAATAAATAACACTAATAATAATTTTATAAATTGGAGTTGATATGTTTTCAAAACCCTAATGATCTATAATTTTCTCTCAAATCTCATAATCTTGTTCCATATTTCCTTTCTTTGTTCCTATTATTAACAAACACGACTCTTTTGAAATTAAAAAAAAAAACCCTCTCATTTTCATTTCATCCGTTACACTACTATTTGTCGCCATTACTACCAATTGTTGCCGCCTTTTTTATCTACTACTATTTATGGTCATAGTTCATATGTTGATGTTCCACTTCTTTCATCATTGTTGTTGGCTTAGTCATTCCTCCAACTCTTTCTCTATGTATTATGTGTTTACTAATCTTTCCTCTTCTCGTTTTGATCTCTCTCGTTGTTCATTGATAACGGTTTTTTATTCCATTATTGTGCGTTGTTCAGAATCACCCTCTCGATTTGACCCTCTCTCAGTTGCGCTCCTTTACAGCATCTCAAAAATTAGTCTTTCTCATCTCCCAACCTCATTTTCCTGACCAAACGACAAAATATAAGACTATAAAAATTTGAAGATTATATGGAATCCTATTGTTGAAGAATTATAAAGAAAAGGACTCAAAAAACTATAAGAAAAACAATTAATATAATCTCAAGAAGTCCACAACACATGAAAATGAAAGAGAAAATATTTGTAAAGTTACCAAGTTCAATTCAAAAATTCATTTCAATTAGACCTGTCCCCAGTTGATCCTTCAAAACGACATAGAGACCTCAAAAACGATGTGAGGAAGGAATTGACTTCTTGCTATATTTATACATTTAACTTGAGAGGAATTTGAAAGAACAATTAAATTTGTAACTTATTCTAAAAAGAAAGAAAAAATGTAATTGTTCCATTATGCATCAATGGACATTAATTAAAAACCATGCAATTAATTCCATGATTTTTTCCCTTTTACATCGTTTCAAATTTAATAAAATTTTGCATTTTTTTATTTTTATCAAAACCTCAAATTAAACATGGGCTTTTTTTTTTTATGTCCGTTCTTTTCTTTGGGTAATATCTTCATTCTCTCTCTATTTTTTTTTTTTGTAACTACCTCAATGGTTTTTTTTTTTGACCAAATAACTACCTCAATGGTCTTTTAGAGGACAATGATTTATACATATTCTTGTATTAATTTGTGTAAATCTTAGAAAAAAAAAATTCATATTTCAGTCTTTTATGTGTTTTTTTTTTTTTTGTAATTACCTCAATGGTCTTTTAGAGGGGAATGATTTATACATATTTTTTTTTTATTAATTTGTGTATATCTTAATTTTTTTTTCATATTTCAGTCTTTTATGTGATATTTTATGTTTTAAATTTAATATATATATTTATTGTAATTAAAGTTAGTATTTATGTAAATAAAGAGATAACTTAAAGTTAATAATTATGTAAATAAAGAGATAACTTTTTATATTCTAACTATTTAAAATGTCATTATGTGAATTAAATTAAATACAATTTAATAATTATTAGTAATTAATTGTAGGTGATATGCTTTGTAAATTTAAGATTTAACAAAGGGTAATATAGTCCAAAAATATTTTTCAAAGATTGTGGCATTTTAATATATTATAGATATATTTTTAAAGTATAGAAATTAAATACAATTTGATAAACACAATTTTAAAAATTAAAGTTCTGTTTGATAATTATTTAATTTTTAGTTTTTGAAAATTGTGCTTGTTTTTTCATCAAGTATCTATTATAGATTTCATCTTTTTTAACAAAACATTTGAATTTTTAGTCAAATTCTAAAAACAAAAATAAGTTTTTAAAAATTAGGCCTCGTTTCATAACCATTTGATTTTTGAAAATTAAGCCTATAAATACTATTCTCACCTATGTATATACTTGTTTTGTTATCTACTTTTTACCTATGTTTTCAAAAACCAAGTCATGTTTTGGAAAACTAAAAAAAGTAGTTTTCAAAAAGTAGTTTTTGTTTTTAGTTTTTGGCTAAGAATTCAAATGCTTCCTTAAGGGAGATGAAAACCATTGTAGACAAATTGGGAGAAAACAAGCTTAATTTTCAAAAACCAAAAACCAAAAACCAAATGGTTATCAAACGGGGCCATATATTTTTAGTTTTCAAAACTTGGTTTAGCTTTTGAAAACACAGGTAAAAAGTAGATAACAAAACAATAGAATTTATAAGTGGAAGTAGTATTTATAAGTTTAATCTTCAAAAATTAAAAACAAAAAACCAATTAGTTATCAAACAACGTCTAAAGAACTAAATTTATAATGTTAACTTGAGCATAGTTTAACAAGTTAAGTCATATCAATAATTAAGATTAGAGATTCGAATCTCTACCTTCATGTGTTGAATTAAAAAAAAAGAGTTAAATTACAAGTTTAGTCTTTAAATTTTTAGATTTGTGTCTATTTGGTCTTTAAACTTCAAAGTGTTTAATAGGTCGAACTTTCAAATTTGTGTCCATTTTGTTCTTTAACTTTAAAAAGTGTCTAATAAGTCTTTAAACTTTCAATTTTGTGTTTAATAGGTTTTTGAATTTTCAATTTTGTATTTGATAGGTTTTTGAACTATTTGACGTTCTTTAAAATTCATGAATCTACTAGATACAAATTTGTAAGTTTATGGTCATATTAGACATAAATTCAATTTTGTATTTAATAGATCAGTTAATTTTTAAAATTTTTGAATATGTTAGGGGCTTATTGACCAAAATTAAAAGTTTGAGAACCAATCGGGCATTTTTAAAGTTTAGGGACCTATTAGACATAAAATTGAAAGTTCAAGGATATATTAGACACTTTTTAAAGTTCAGAAATTAAATAGACACAAACTTGAAAGTTTATGGACTCAATTTATAATTTAACCAAAAAAAAAAAAAATCAAATTTATAATTTAACCTATTAAAAAATAA
Organism: Trichosanthes truncata; assembly: GCA_033996785.1. Classification (NCBI taxonomy): domain Eukaryota; kingdom Viridiplantae; phylum Streptophyta; class Magnoliopsida; order Cucurbitales; family Cucurbitaceae; genus Trichosanthes; species Trichosanthes truncata. The sequence continues at coordinate 3,957,453 of MU867261.1, forward strand.
GTCAAATTACAAGTTTAGTTCCTAAACTTTCAGGGTTATGTCTATTTGGTCCCTAAACTTTAAAAATAGACACATCTCTAAACTTTCAATTTTGTGTGTAATAGGCTATTGACATATTCAAAAATTTTTAAAATTAATTGATCTATTATATATAAAATTTAATTTTATGTCTAATAAAAACCTACACTTTTAATTTTGTGTCGAGTAGGTTTGTGAATTTTAAAAAATGTTAAATAGGCCAAGGGCATATTAGACACAAAATTAAAAATTCAAGGATTTATTAGACACAAAATTAAAAGTTTAAGGACATGTTAGACACTTTTTTAAATTTAGGGACCAAATAAGCGTAATCTAAATGTTCAGGAATTAAACTTGTAATTTAACCTAAAAATATTGTAGCTTAGGTCCCGTTTGATAACATTTGGTTTTTGGTTTTTGGTTTTTGGTTTTTGAAAATTAAGCCTATAAATACTACTTCCACCTATGATTTTACTTGTTTTGTCATCTACTTTTTACCTATGTTTTCAAAAACCAAGCCATGTTTTGAAAACTCAAAAAAGTAGTTTCCAAAAACTTGTTTTTGTTTTTAGAATTTGGCTAAGAATTCAAATGTTTTTTTAATGGAGATGAAAACCATTGTAGAGAAATTGGGAGAAAACAAACTTAATTTTCAAAAACCAAAAACTAAAAACCAAATGGTTATCAAACGGGACCTTAGTTTCTTACTTCTTGAATGTACTATGTTAGCTTTAAATTTTGTATAAAAAATTAAGTTTTTATCGTTATTTTTTAAATAATCATTTAATAAATATCTAAATTTGTTTGAAAAGTTTCCATATATATCATTACATATGATTTCAAATATATTTTTATATAAATATTTATTGATTAAGTCAGTCAACAAAATTGTAAAGTTTTTTTTTTCCAATCATTTCTAGATAACAATAATTTTGTGTAAGGTTTAAAGGGTCTATTTGGGGTGCATGTTATAATAATCTGTGTTATAATAGTCTATGAATAACTATACACTCCAAACACTGACTATTATAACTCATGCTAAATAACTCTACATCCTAAACACAGATTATATAACTCCACAGACTATTATAACCCACTTAGTGTCCCAAACAACCCTTTAAAGTTTGGAAATTAAAATATGATTTAAATCTTTATTTAGTAATTTATTTTTAAAAGTATTTGCTACCATTACAAATATGTATATGAGGGAGACTGGAAGTTAGAAACATTAATGCGGTGTTTGGATTGAGGAGTAGGAGTTAATAACTTTCCCCAACTCATTGTTTGACCTAAATATAATTTAACTCCAATTGTGGGCTCCACAAACTTATTAATGTTGGGTTTAATGTCCTAAAACTCGTGTTTTGTAAAATGAATATATATTCTATTTTGCAATAAAGTTGTTATTGAGGTTTATTCAGTAAAGTTGTTATTGAATAAAGTGAATTGCTCATGTCATAACCCTAATCCAATAAACAAAGAACCCTTGGCTATAGGATGTATACTTGAACTATATGTGTGACATAAAAGTGGATCAAGTTCAAGTTATAGCCAGAATGGTCTATAGTATAGGGATAGGGCTGGGTACCTTATCCTGGGGACACTATGGACGCGGCCCACTTAGTATAGTACTAACGATGTGATCCTGAATCGTTCATGTGCAGACATGTGAGTGGGAGCGTCCTATGCAACGAGTTTGCATAAGACCGGACCGCGAGATAGTCACTTAGACTTGTTAACACCGTTTACTGTCTTAACTGACTATTTTCATACAATGACCTAGGTAACTCGATCTTAATCCTGAGCGCGCTATGAACTCCTGTTTATTTGGGATTATCCTTAGATTTGCATGGGTGAGAGTGGCCCGAGTTTGCCGACTCAATATGCCTCCCATTTCAGGGATAAGACCGGGTAGATAGCTGGGGACATAGTCCGGCAAGATGGAATTCACTCCTACCCATTTTAGGGATTAGTAGAGAGGTTGTTCCCTTAAGTGCTGACTCCAGGTCTTGAACAATGGGCCCACCCTCTCATTGGCCTGAGAGGGATTCGGTTTGCTGGTTAGACCACAAACCAATTGTTCATTAGAGGATCAGTGGGACTTAAGGAACAAAGATGTAATTACAGGGGTAAAACGGTTCTTTTGACCCAGCTATAATTACGAACGACCTGTGAAGGATCGACTTACTAATCATGGTTATATTGAGTGGACAGAAATATATCTACAGTGAGGAGAGTGCAGCCACTGGGCTATAGTGGAGTGACCCGGTGGTTAACGAATGTTGATTAGCTCGGCTAAAGAGTTAGGCTAGTTAATCTTGAATCGTTGGAGCTCATGATCTGTAGGTCCATAAGGTCCCCTTACTAGCTCGGACTTAGCCTTGTAACATTTTGAGAGAAAAGAATTTGAATTGTTCAAATTCCGGATTTGGGAGATAACGTTAATTATATGTGATATACTTAACGTTTCATAGTTTAATTATGAATTAAATTATGATAAATTAATGGAGGACATATTTAAATATGATTTAAATATTGTTTCGGTTTAGAATATGAATAGGGATTCATATTCGAACATACGATTTGAGAAATCGCAATTGGTCCAAATTATTTAATTTGATATTTGATATTAAATTAAATAATTAATTAATTAATTAAATTGTTTAATTAATTAAATTAAATTAAATTAAATTAATTTTTAATTATGAATTAAAAATTAGAGAGTGATAATGGGAAGTTCTATCCACTTCCACTTACTTTCATGTTGGTCCAATAAGAGTGTTGAGCTTCTCCTTCACTCTATGACTCACCTCCTACATTAAAGTCATTCTCATCTCTTTGATGTCATAACTCCACTTGCTTGAGAAGCAAAATGATCTATTTAGATAGAGGAGAAAGATAAAAGACAGGGGATTTTTTTTCAGAAAAAGTTTCTGTTTCTCGGTTTTGAACCATTCTTACATTTCTTCCAATTTCTCTCAAGGAAATGTCCCACAACCTGTTCCAAGGCCTGAGGATAGTAGGGAAGACACTTATGGTGGTCCACGAAGTGTTCGTGATCAGAATTTGCCCACGGTTGAGGAGAATTTCGAGCTACAAAGGTTGTTTTTCTATCCTCTGTTTTCTGCTTGAGCATGTGTTTTATTTTGCAAAATTAATCTAATTAGAGTGCTTAGATCCATAAATCGCTTCCGCTAATCTGATATAGACTCCTTCAATTAACTCGCCCCCCCCCCCCCAACTCCCTATTGTGGACCCCACAAACTTATTAAGGAGCTGTTTGACTGTTGAGTTGGGTTGGGTTTTTAAGCCAACCCAATGTTTGGCCCGTTAACATATTTATCACTGGTTTAATTTACCAACTCAATGGGGTTGAGAACAGTAACCCTATTAACATATTTTATCACCATTTCTTCGGCGACTAGTGGCCACCGCCGGTGACCTTTTTCGATAACCTACGGCCACCGTTGATGACATACTCTAGCGATCATGACCATATCCGACAACCAACGACCATCGCCCGTGACCATATCCAGCAACAGGCATCCACATCCGTTGATCTTCTCCTGCGACCGACGGCCATATCCTATCTACCTTTTCTAATGATCGACGACAATCGTTGGTGACCATATATGGCAATCGACGCCCACCACCTGCGACAGTCTCTGACGACAATGCCTGGCGACTGACGGCACTTCCATGGTTCAAAATAATATGAAATGCACATGTACATTAGTTGGCTTGACTCTTTGCTCCAACAATCTTTTTTCGGACTTACGAATTCAGCCCATTGTTGGCCATTATTTATTTTTTGTGAACTTCAGTTATTTTTTGTGAATCATATAAATAGGCCCTTGACGGCCTACTAATGTTTTGTAAATATTTCACTCATAAATGACACTAATGTTGAAATATATTATCATTTACTTGTCATATTGAAAAAGTAAAATACTGACATTCTCTTTTCCGAAGATGTTCAATTTAATACACGTGTTTAAAAAAAAATGTAAATAAACAATGGTCATTTGCAAAAAAAAAAAAAAAAAAAAAATAGTAATGGTCAATATTAAAAAAAACCTCATTCATAATGAAGACCTTCTTAGTAATTGAAAAAAGTCATAATAAAGACCTCATTTGTAAGTTTTAAAGAAGTTCAATGTGTGTTTAAAAAATGAAACCTTGGATTTTTATATTTTGAAAGAAGTTCAATTTGTGTTTAAAGAGAAAAAAAAAATACAAGTACATTGCCTTCTTTCCATTAATCAATTGCCATTTGTTACTATAAAGAATGCAATATTTGATTTCTATAAATTGAAAGAAGTTCAATGTGTAGTAGAAAGAGAAAACAAGGCTACATTGCCTATAGTTTTGATGAAGTCAATTTCTAAAAAAAAAAAAAAAATAAAGAATAAAGTTTTTAAAAAAAGATCAATATCAATGCATTGAAACATTACTTTTGTGAATATTCTACTCATAGATTCCACTAATATTGAAATATATTGTCATTTTGAAGTTGACATCTCAATTGAGTTTTGAAAATTTGGGAAAATGTGTTTGAAATTGAATAGTTGGAAAAAAAAAATAAGCAAACAAAAAGAACCAACAAAAAATCATACTTATTCAGTTTACAAAAAACTGCACCAGATACCTATGATTTAATAATTCTAACTACATACCCTCAAACACAGAATTCCTGACTCAACTCAATTCTACACCCCAAACACAGACATATTAACTCAGACAAATTAACTATGCACAACTCAACCTAACTCTAAGTGCCAAACGACCCCTAACTCTTTCTCCAAGCCTCTAATTGGGGCTCCACAATTTATTAACTCCAACTCCAACTCTCTATTGTGAGCCCCACAACTTTCTTATCTCCTATTTTCTTCACCTCACCTCACTTTTACATCCATCTCTCTTCTCTCCTCTCTCTCCATTTTTTTTGCATAATTTTTTTTTTCAATTTCTTAATTTACAAAATTTTCCTTATTTTTTATATAATTTTTCTCATAATTATTACTAATTACTAATTAAATATAAATAATTATTAACAAAAATATTTTTATTTTTATTCTATAATTTTAATAAATTTTTTAACAAAATTTTTTTCCTTTATATTCTATAATTTTTTTTTTATAAAATATAAATTATATAAATTTTTTTTAGCTATAATACTATTATTTAAATTGAAATTCTAATGTAAATTAGAGTACTACATAACAATTTTTTTAATTGATAAAAATCTCTATATCTCACTTTCTCCACATGTCATCAACGCTTTTTTTTTTTAAAGTTTAAACTAAAATTACTTATAACAAATAACAATTTTATCTTTTTTAAACTTATTTTTTTATTAATAGCTTTAAAATGTATATAATTTTATGATTTGAAGATAAGAAAAACATATTTTAAACTAACATGTATTACAATTTAAGAAATTAGTAATTTAGTATTCAAAAAGGTTAACGTATTACAAAAATTTGATTTTTAGATTAATCAAATTCAAAGTAAAAAGATAAATCATTTCTCCTTCCAAACTTAATAAAATAAAATTATTACCATAAATAACATAAATATATAGTATTTTGAACAAAAGTATATGTAAGACATTCATTTTGAATGATGTTAAAAAAATATATATTCATTTTGAACTTAATTATTTTTAAAATAGCATAAATATTTGATATTTTATTTTTAACTTAATTATTTTAAAATTTCAAAGAATATATATTATTTTCAAATTAATCAAACTTTAGATAATTCATTACATTGATTAGTTAGAAAAATAAAATTTTAAATTATGCAAAAAAAAAAAAAAATTATAACTTTTATTAAGCTTGAAAAATAAATCTTAAATTAAAATTGACGAAAACAAGTCTTTAACAAAATTATAAAATATTCATAAAATAATATAATTTAAAATCTCAATTTTAGGATTGACAGGAACAAATCTATATTATTTTTAGAATTGAGAGAATAAAAACATAAAAATTTTGAAATTTATTTGAATCCCTTTAAATTTATGGATTGAAATCTTTCCAAATCACATGTAATATTTAAAAAGTTATTGTAAGACATTCTTTTATTTGAAAACTATCCAAGACAAATGAATAATTAATGTGAGAGATATTGAAAAAAGAATATGGGGTATTTTGTTCAAATTTCTTTTTCTTTAATTTTGTTAAAATATACATAAATTAATAAAAAAAAACCTCAATCTTAGAATTCATGGGAACAAATCCTTAATAATGAAAATTTGAAAAATTGTAGAAAAAATTGTACAAAAAAACAACTAAAATCAATTCGGACTTCAAAACTCTAGACTATACAACTCCTTGCCCCAAACACATTAATTATTCATTTGCCTTAGATAGTTTTGAAATAAAAGAAAACTTTACAATAATGTTTTAAATATTACATGTGATTTGGAAAGATTTCAATCCATTAATTTAAAGGGATTCAAATAAACTTCAAAATTTTTATGCTTTTATTCCCTTAATTCTAGAAATAATACATATTTATTCCTGTCAATCCTAAAATTGAGATTTTAAATTATATTATTTTATGAATATTTTACAATTTTGTTAAAGACTTGTTTTTATCAATTTTAAAATTTTAATTTAAGATTTGTTTTCTAAGCTTAATAAAAGTTATAATACTTTTTTTTTTTTTGCATAATTTAAGATTTTATTTTTCTAACTAATCAATGTAATGAATTATCTAAAGTTTAATTAATTTGAAAATAATATATATTCTTTGAAGTTTTAAAGTAACTAAGTTTAAAATAAAATATCAATATTTATGCTATTTTAAAATAATTAAGTTCAAAATGAATATATATTTTTAACACCATTCAAAATGAATATCATATATATGCTTTAGTTCAAAATATTATATATTTAAGTTATTTATTGTAATGAATTAAAAAAAAAGTTATTTATTGTAATAATTTTATTTTATTAAGTTTGAAAGGAGAAATCGTTTATCTTTTTACTTTGAATATGATTAATCTAAAAATCATTTTTTTTTAAAATGTTAACCTTTTTAAATACTAATTTCTTAAATTGTAATGCAAATTAGTTTAAAATATGTTTTTTTTTATCTTCAAATCATAAAATTATATAAAAAAGATAAGATTTTTATTTGTTATAAGTAATTTTAGTTTAAACTATAAAAAATTTGTAGATGACATGTGAAAGAAGTGAGATATAGAGATTTTTATTAATTAAAAAAATTGCTATGTAGTAATACTCTAATTTACATTAGAATTTCAATTTCAATAATAGTATTGTTCACACGAGATTTCAAAAAAGAAATAAGATACGTGTAAATGAATGTAATTTGTATTGATTTGAATGTAGTAGAGTATAATCTCTAATTTGTTCATCTGTTTATTTCTCTCAAATGTACATCTGTCTTGAGGGCTTTGCAATTTGTTCTCGATCTTCAAAGTCTTCTAGTCTTAAAGGCTCTAGTTCAGAGAGTGTTTGATCTTCAAGAGTTTAGGGAGTCTTCTGATATTTGTTTATGAATTCTCTCTAAAGTTCTCTGAACAGTTTATACTTCTAAACCCTTTAAATGAAGGATAGCTCCTCTATTTGTAGAGCTCCCATAGACATGCAGACTTGGAATGGCTTTTGGGAACCACTTGAACTTAGGCTTTGACTTTGGGTTTGAACTTTATTGGCCTAAAGCCTAGCCTTTTGGGCTTGAATCTATTGATTTTGACCCAAATTCCATATGACCAAATTTAACTAAACTAAATTTAATTATTTGATTAAATGATCATGATGAGAACATGTGGCCTTATAATTTAAAATCGTCTTCAAATTTAATTCAAAACATGTTGGTCCAAAATTGAACTCTTTGTAACTTTGTCATTAATTTGGAATAATGAAATGACGACTTGTGATTGGCCGAAATTTGTCGTATCTGTTGTTGCGAGTCGCCGTTGGTCAGTTGTCAAGTTGGGTGGTGGTTTGGTTGAAGGAGGAAGTCGCAGGTGTAAAAAGGAGTAGACGATGTGGAGGAGAATAAAAAAGAAAAACGAAAAGTCACATCACACTTCTTTCATTTTTTAATTTTAATTTTAGTTTTTTAGTTTTATTTAATTTAATTAATTTATTTATTTTTACTTTACTCCCTTTCAACCAGCCACCCTTTTTTCTTTTTCTTTTTCTTTTTGGTTTTTTTTTACTTTCTTTTTAAAACTATTTTCTCCAACACTTTGTAAATCGAATTCGACTCCTAGTCAATTTTGCTTCAAATTTTTTAAGGGGCTAAGTGATTAAACCTATATTTCTATGGCTAATCTAATTTAAATAATTTATAAAGAGAGATTAAATATTTCGTGGTCTAGTCTTATACAAACTCATTGTATAAGATACTCCCACTCACATGTTTTCACATGAATGATTTAGATCAAATCATTGTAACTATTACAAAGTGGGCCGTATCAATAGTGTTACCAGGATAAAACACCCAACCTTATCTATATACTATGACCCTTTAAGTTATTTTTTGAACATGATTCTCCCCTATGTCAACCACATATTGTTTAAGATTATAGTAATAACCTTGGATTTTTCATATAATGGATAATATTATATTGCAAATAAAATAATCAAAATTATTATTAATTATTAAATAAATCATTAATTACGAGGCTTTAGGGCATAAATCTCAACATCTTTGTCTCCTCAACTAGCAATGCTTAGCTCATATTGTGGGTGTGAGTTACTAGCTCTTCAAAGGTATGAGACTTTATACCTTGGAGAATGTCAGAAGTCCCTAGTGCATGCCTTGAATGCACACTTCCATAACAGATAGTTCAGTGAGGCAATCTTTGCAATCAAGATTCATAGCTCTCTAACGATTTATGTAGTCAACAACGAGTTCACTTTTTCGCTGCCTTGTGTTGGTGAGCTAGAACATGCTGACAATTCGTCTTGTGCTATAGAAGCGATTTAGAAATTCTTTTTCAAACTCTTCCCAACTGTCTATTGACTCGGGCTCTAGATTAGTGTACCAATCGAAAACATTTCCCTTCAGCATTCAGACAAATTGTTTGACCAATAGATCTCCTCGTGTCCCAGTGTTTTCACATGTTTTGATGAAATCAGCAACATGTTGCTTTGGATTGCCTTTCCAATCAAATTGTTGAAACTTTGGTGACTGGTATCCGATTGGAATTCTTAGGTTGTCTATCCTCTTAGTATATGGTTTGGAATGCAAGAGGGAGTTATGAACAGGTCCACCATACTAAGATCTGATGGAGTTTATTATCATGTCCTGAAGTTGTTGGATCGATAGTGAAGCGGTCAAAGTGGAGGGTCGTTGTAGTTTATCTTCCTGCACAACGACCTTCTCTTTGTTGCAATCTTTAACGACAAGAGTATGACTTGATCCAACAACATTTTGACTCTCAATCTAACTCTTTAAATATGCAATTTGAGAATCTCTTTCTTCAATCGCCTTCATCAAGGTGTTGATCTTTTCCTGCATCTTTGTCATTCTTTCTTCCATAGTGCTTGTTTCAGTCATCATGACGGACACTGTGTTAGAATCGAGATCAAACAAAAGATTACACTTAACCAGGAACTTGTCATTAGTAGATGTCCTTGGCAGCATCATTACTTCATTTGCAATAATATAAGAAGCTTGACTTTCTTGTAGGTTGAGTTCGTTAGAGCAACTATGGGGAATAGAATCCGTGTACAAGTTAGTCAAGACAACAATTGTTGAAGAAGTCTTGACCAACATCACTTCACTTGTGTTTTGAGATGAAAGAAAGAGATTAGAGGTAGAGATGGTCCCACTAGACGTGCCAATTTGTTCACATGAGATTTTAACAAAGAAATAAGACACGTGTAAATGAATTTAATTTATATTGATTTGAATGTAGTGGAGTAAAATATCTAATTTGTTCCTTTAATTCTTTCTCTAAAATGTTCGTCTGTCTCGAGAGCTTTGCAACTTTTTCTTGAACGTAGATTTGTCTCTAGGGCTTTGCAGCTTGTTCTCGAATGTGGATTTGTTTCGAGGGCTTTGCAGATTGTTCTTGAATGTGGATTTGTCTTGAGGGCTTTGCAGCTTGTTCTCAATCTTCAAAGTCTTCTAGTCTTCAAGGCTCTGGTTCAAAGAGTGTTTGATCTTCAAGAGTTTAGAGAGTCTTATGATCTTTGTTTCTGAATTCTCTCTAAGTTCTCTTGAGATTTTCCACTTATGAATCATTCAAATGGAGGGGGAAACTATCTATTTATAGGGTTTCTCAGAGCTCCAAGTGGGTTTGGGCCTGACTATTGGACTGAGCCTGATTGGCCTTGAGCCTAAACTCGTTTGGACTGGACTTGATTGACTTTGGGCCTAGCTCTTTGGGCTAAGACTTTGCTGAATTAGGGCCTCTTATTTGGGCTTTATCTAAAATTGATCCAAATTTTATATAACCCCATTGCATATTTGGATTTTCCATAACTTAATTTAGGGATGCTTGCAAATTTAATTAATCCCTAATTAAATAAATAATTTTGTATTTTAAGTAATGACATAACAATTTCTGATTGGCCAAAATTTCTATTTCAACAAGTATCATATCTAAAATATTTTTATATAATTTATATTTTAAAAAAATAAAATTATAGAATAAAAAAATATTTTTGTTATAAAATTTATTAAAATTACAGGATAAAATAAATTTCTTTTTGTTAATAATTATTTATATTTAATTATTAATTAGTAATAATGTTGAGAAAATTTATATAAAAATAAAAAAAATTATAAATTAAGAAGTTTAAAAAAATTATGCAAGAAAAAATGGAGAGAGAGCAGAGAAGAGAGAAAGAGGTATGAGTGAGGTGGGGTGAAGAAAAAAGGAGATAAGAATGAGGAGTTGGAATTAGAGTTAATAAATTATGGAGCCCACAATAGAGAGTTAGAGTAGGAGTTAATAAGTTTGTGGGGCCCACAATAGGGAGTTGGAAGGAATTAAATAAGTTTGTGGGGCTCACAATTGAGTTAAATTATATTTGGGCCAAACAAGTGATTGGAGGGAAATCTATAAAGAAAAATAATCAAGAAACCAATTCATTCTAACAAATAATCTAGGGCCTGTTTGGTAGGTAATTTGAAAACATAATTTTGAAAGCAAGAGATTCAATTAAAATAGAGTTAGTTTTCAATGTATGTGGTAGTAGATTTAGAAATTGGATTCCAATTTAAACAATTGTTCAAAATGTGTTTTATAGACCATGAAACTAGTTGAGTTGTAAAACTAAATATTAGGTTGAATATAAACCATTATTAATTAATTTATGAACATGTTTTTTGTTATAAATTTTGTATAATTATTATTTTACAATATCATATAATTCTAATATATTATATTATACATATTTTAATTTAACAAAAATAAATTGAGTTTATAACATGAAATATTATATTTATTAAAGTTTTTATCTTTTTTAACATAATTATGCATTTGACAACTATTTGATTTTTGAAAATTGTACTTGTTTTCTTATCATTTCTCTACAATGTGTTTCATCTTTCTTAACAAAACATTTAAATTTTTAGCCAAATTCCAAAAAAAAAAAATAAGTTTTTGAAAACTATTTTTTTTAGTTTTTAAAACTTGCTTGCTTTTTGAAAACATATGTACAAAGTAGATAGTAAAACAAGAAAATCCATAAGTGAAAGTAGTATTTATGGGCTTAATTTTTAAAAACCAACAAAAAATCAAATGGTTATCAAACGGAAACTTAAAATTTCAAATTCAAAATTTGGATACAATGAAAACATAAAAATATTGTTTTCAAGATTTCCACTATTTGAATCATAAAATCCAGAAATAATTTTTGAAAACACATTTGCCGAATGCATATTCACTGAATTCAACAAAAGCATAAAATAAAATAGAATCTGGATTATCTATCAAACAAGTCCCTAACTTTTTATACTAAAAAATAACTATAGAAATGCTGAAAGGGTTGATACAAGAACCCAAATAGACAAATTAACAGGTAATAATATATACATTTGTACCATTGTAAAAATATACATTTGCAACTAAAGGCTACATTATATTCTCAGTAAGAGAGGTCTCAAAATGCCTTCTTGAGGCTGCATTGCTTTGAAGATGACTCTTCTCATGTAAGAAATGATTGTGACGCCTGCTAAATTACGATGATCAGGTAGGTTCGATACATGATTTCTCTAATAAAGTTACAGATGAGATCAGAATCATCCATTTTGTTGCAGATTCACAAAAAGTTGCACAAACTGCAAAAAGTAAGCATAAAATTATCAACAGCTCAACAATGATAGAATCATAAAGCACAATCAGATGAGTGGGGGATTGAACATACCAGGATCAAACAGCAGTGGCATTTTTCTATTGAATTATATAATGCTCTTGTTTGGCTATGAAGTACCGGCCGATGAGGTTGCTCGGTTCGATGATGAACTGCTCCCGGAAGGATCCCATTTTCTTACTTGCCATGTCGATGGAGAGATCCTTAAAATTTGGCATTCCCTCGACTTGTACACCATCTCCACATATGAGGAACTGGTTCCCAACGATGAAGGACCCTGACACCCTTATGGCAACTCCGTCTCGACCGTGAGCTCGACATTTGAGTTTTTCGACGACATGAACTAGTTTTTCAAGAGGCCAGTCCCCCGCTAATGTACTTCGAATGTCTGATAGTTTGGCAAAGATATCATTTGGACCAGAAATTTCCTTCCCTGAGAAACTGAGAATAAAAGAAGTATGATTCAGGGGAGTATGCAAAAGTTAAAACATCACGAAAAGCGTCTGACTTATTTCAATTTACTCCAGAAAAATATCACCCTACTCCATTGTTTTAAAATAAAAATATCTTGAAAAACTACGGATCAAAATTTATATGAACCTAAGGCGACTTCAGTGGTAAGGACTCAAGATGTTTTAGGAAAAGATCCTAAAATTTTGGGTTTGAGCATCAGAATGGAAAACTTAATAATTGAAAATCGTAGGCTCCGTTTAATAACCATTTGGTTTTTGGAAATTGTTCTTATTTTCTCATCAGTTTTCTACCATGGGTTTCATCTTTCTTAAGAGAACGTTTGAAATTCCAAAAAACAAAAACAAGTTTTTGAAAACAATTTTTTTTTTAGTTTTTAAAACTTAGCTTGATTTTTGAAAACATAAGTAAAAAGTAGATAACAAAATAGGAAACCATAGGTGTAAATAGTATTTACAGGCTTAATTTTCAAAAACCAAAAACAAAAAACTAAGGCCTAGTTTGATAATCATTTGAGTTTTGGTTTTTGGTTTTTGGAAATTGTGCTTGTTTCTCATGAATTCTCTACAATTAGTTTCATCTTTCTTAACAAGACAATTGAATTCTTAGCCAAATTCCAAAAACAAAAACAAGATTTTGAAAACTACTTTTTTAGTTTTCAAAACTTGGCTTGGTTTTTGAAAACATGAGCAAAAAGTAGATAACAAAACAAAAAACTCCATAGGTGGAAGTAGTATTTGTAGGCTTAATTTTCAAAAACCAAAAACCAAAAACCAAATGGTTATCAAACGGGGCCTAAATGATTATCAAAGGAGCTCTAGTTGTTTTCTAGAGCTAGCAATGAGGCATCCATAGTCGCCCAAACAGAATTTCTTTAAATCGATGTAGAAAAATCGAGATCTTTCTAATTGAGACTTGTCGATAAATCAATGAATTCATACAACTGTCTCTAACTAACAAATATCATATTTTTCAGTTTACTAACTCGCTTTGGAACCCTTTTTTGGGGTCATTTGGGATATGTTTGGTGCTGAATAGTGAATAGAGATTGTTGTGCCGTGATGGTGGAAGTCCTCTTGAACCCTCCTTTTAGGGATAAGGGAAGAGGAGTGGGATAATGTTAGATTTCATGCCTCTTTTGGGGATAAGAGGCTTCAGTTTCCAAGGAGTTTTGTAATTTTTTTTTGATAACCAGGTGTTGGAGCTTGGCTCCCCTATACCCGGGGGGCACCCACGCTCGCCTCAAGGTCTAGACCCAGGAGACATCAAGGGTTTTTATTTATTAAGCTCACTCGAGGGCTCGAACCTAAGACCTCTAAGCTGGTATGACCAAGAGACCTCAAGCCCTTACCAACGGAGCATCCCCTTGGTGGCCCGAAGAGTTTCGTAATTATCAATTAGGTTTCATTCTTTTGGATTGGAGTTCATTCCTTATGGTGGAGTTCAAACCTTCTTTTGTGGCTAGTTTTTTTTTTTGTGTGCCCCTTTCTTTGTATGTATTTTCATCCTTCTCAATGAAAGCATTGTTTCTCAAAAAAAAAAAAAAAAAAAAAAAAAATCAATAGAAAAGGAGGGAAAACATAATCCAACTATACATTACCTTAAAGTTGAGCTTTCATTGTATAAAGCTTTTGTATGGTGCCAGAATTCATCAGGTCCATCAAAAAGCAAGTAATAATGAATTGTCAACATCTGGTAAGAAAAAGAAAAAAAGTGGTCAGCATCCACTTTCACAAGGCAAAAGTATCATGGTGTTTAAGATTTAGGACTCCAGGTTCTTAAAGGACTATATAGTTATTTCAACAGAACACCTCCACCATATTTTCATACTAGAAGAACCCAACGGACTATTTAGAAACTGCATATGAAAATTATTCTGTTTTAGATTGGAAAAATCAAGTTTTATAATATAATTACTGAAAAGTCTTTAGAATAAAAAATAGAAAATGGGAAACCATATTTTGTTTTTTCATGTATTTTATTTGATGTTTTATAAATTAATTGTTTATATGATAGATATCGATTAACTGTTCATTTAAGTATCAATTGATTTTAAAATATTACGAGATCGGACCGAACATCAGCTGACTCTTGGAATGATATACATAATTTTGTAAATGTAATATTGTTTTATGGGAATAGACGATGAATATAAATATTATATACTTACATCTGCCAAGTCTTTCATCCTCTGTATTGGATCAAACACATTTTGGACAAATGCTGCCAAGTCTACTTGTTCGTCCTCATATTTTTTGATAAATGGGTGTGAAAGCAGCTGCAATCAGAGAAGAATAAACAAACATTATCCATATCTTCAAGAGATATATGGTCTTTAAATAGCAACTATCCATACTTCTGATTCTGATTATTCGAAAATGCAAATTATCATCGGCTGCTATATAAGCTTGTAACTGCCTTGGATCAAGCTGGGACTATCTAATCTTTTTTTTTTCTTTTCTTTTTTTCTTTTGTTACCAACATTTAGTTTTCCAACAAAAGTATGTATATGGCAGAAGAGAATCAATTTAATCTATTCTATTCTCAACAATTTCCCTTACAAGTGAGCTCAAGTAATAGTGTGAATACTGTTTTCTTCAATTATTTTTTATACTATATAAGCTGATGCTTACCTCGATTAATCTTGCAAGACTACAACCAAACTTTAAAATACTTGGCTATTAGAAAATTCATAGGATTTTAATATCTTAGATGCATAGACTATGAAATTTGAACCCATAACCCTAAACTCTCTTTAGTTTTTAACTTGCCTCTTAGATTTGTGCGAATGGAGTAAAAAAAAAGGATGGACTACTAGACCAATCCAGAATTCACGTGGACTAAACTCTAAAGCATGAAGATTATGACACGACTATTAATATAATTGGCAAAGAACTAACTTAACATGTTCAATTATCAGTAGATCAAAAAACTTAAGTCGACAATAGAGTAAATTTAATCATTTCAATATTTTTTCAAAATTTTATACTTCCAAGTTCCAAGCGAGGAACTTCCCTTTGGAAAACACAAATGATGCATGCATGATCAACAACTAAAAAGACCTAAGTGTTATTTTTGCATTGACTTACCTGCTCTGCTGTTGGCCTAGCATCTGCATCTTTCTGCAAGCAGGCATCGACAAACGAGCAAAACTCTGGTGAGAACTTCTGTTTTGATGGTGATGGAGATGGGTCATCCAAAATCTATCATAAAGCAAAAGATTTTAGAATACACAAAAAGAATGCAACATTACATAAGTTAAAAGGCAATCTGGTCATGAAAGTACACCGAACAAATAGGGTCGAACATTCAAGAACTATTTTAAGTAAATGTTAGTGTAATTCACATGTACAAGGAAAAATAGGATATCTTTTGATCATTAGCTCATACCTGCAACATAAGGTTCACTAGACCTTCAGTAGCTGAATATGGAAATTCACCAGTACCACACTCAAAGAGTGCAAGCCCAAGGCTCCAAATGTCAGCTGGATAAGAATAGCTCTCGTTTCGAATTCGCTCTGGTGACATGTATGTGACAGTTCCAACGAAAGTAGCACACTGTTATCACATCCAAAACGAAGTTAACAAAAACTTCTCTCGGCTTTCTCCAATTCAGTGGTCAACAACACCATGGGAAATGGTAATGATGCTAACTATTAAAAACTAACCATTGCCATTGAATTCTCTAAGCCGGCACTTATGCCAAAATCCGTAATTTTTGCTTCACCCTTTAGATTTACAAGTAAATTAGCTGGCTTTATATCTCTGTGAACCAAATGTCTTACTCCATGCAGATAACTTAGACCCTTAAAAAAGAATGAAAATGGTACCAGTTAGTTAATAGAACAAGTATGACTATTATTGAGAAATATGTCCCAGCATTTTAGAGATAATAAATGAAAAAAGGAAAAGAAAACCATACATGAAGAAGTTTTTGAAACATAGACGAAAGGACAGGCTCAGGTATACATTTCTTCAAACGCAGGACATCGGCCAATGACCCTCCATCCATGTACTCCAAAGCTATGCTTATTTGCCCAGAGTCAGGGGTATAAAATGCTCCATGAAACTCCACGAGACCCTCAGAACAAGGCGCTTCACATAGCGTCCTTATCTCGGTAAGAAGCTGCTGTCTTTTCTCCTAGTATGCAAGAAAATTGAAAAACATAACCAAAAGATTAAGATGGATGACTGCCAATTCATTTGAGGTTTACATTAAAAGATTACAATATCATTCACTGAAAACAAAAGAATGAAGTACAGTTAAGCATATCGATTGGCTTAAACAGAACCACTAGTCAAACAGTAAATTATCATGTTGCATACTCATGATTTTTGAAGTCATGGATTCAAACTATG
The DNA here is from genome assembly GCA_033996785.1 of Trichosanthes truncata. Lineage (NCBI taxonomy): Eukaryota > Viridiplantae > Streptophyta > Magnoliopsida > Cucurbitales > Cucurbitaceae > Trichosanthes > Trichosanthes truncata. Next base: position 3,974,612 of record MU867261.1, read on the forward strand.
ATGGCCACTAGATTAAAACATCAATATCCTACTATTTTCCATAACATAAATATTGATTAAGGTACATATAGGGTAGCCCGACAGCACTATCATAAAATATATTCCTTGGAAGATCATAATTTTCAACTATGCTGCCTTCTGGACCACAAACATTTTCTCTTAAAACAAGAATATGCGCTGTATCTCAAAGATGACATCTTCAACACATCAGATTACATCACATTTACTAGTCATTGCTAAAAGCAAACGTCAATAGGCAAAAAAACAGTGAGAAAGCCAAATCACAAACCTTTTCAAAGATATTAATCTTCTTCAAAGCCATGATTCGATGAGCAGGAATGTGGATAGCTCTCTGAACAACACTACTAGCGCCACTACCAATGGCTCCAAATATCCTCATTTCACGGGAAGCACATCGATATGTCCTCTCGATACTCCCCGAATCGTCGTCAAGCCAAGACGTGCATTTTTGTAACCCTAGCTCATTAAAATTATAAACTCCATATGATCGGCTTAGCAAATTAACAGTCCCATTGTCTGAAAACTTCAGAAACACCAACAAGAAAGTTCTCAACAATTAGTGTTAATTCACCACTAAACTTAAACTGATAGGTTAAGTTATATTTAATCATTTATTCCTATTCATTAACACTCCCTTCATTTGCTAGCTTGAAAATTAGCACAAACTATCCGATTAGGAGAGAAAAAATGACATAATGTGAGTTTGAACTTAAGACATTATAATCCAATAACACATTAAATCACCAATCACCCCTCAACAAATTCATATTCTCAACAATTAGGAAGAAAAACCATTAAAACACATACAAACAGAAAAACCCCAATTCTAGAAATTCAATCGCGATTAGGTTACCGTATAGGAATCGGAAGGGTCCACAGGAGAATCCATAGAAAGCCCCTTTTCAGCATCAAACAATGGAGTAAGTTTCTTCTTGAGTTCCTCAAGACCCGCCATTTTCGAAAATTTTTTACACTATTTCTGAGCGTGATCGACGCAGTTTCAAGCTCAGAGTGAGTGATTGTGGGAGATTAACCTGATACGAAAAATGTACAACAGAACAGAGAAGTCTATAAGAATCGAGAACAGTAAAATTAACGTAAAAACGCGATCGAATCACTTACCCACAATCGAAAAAACCTCTTGAAAAATCCCAAAATCGCTTTTCTCCGATAAATTTGGTTGCTAAGATTCGAGCATGTCCCACCCGGGCACCCCACTGCGCGCCGAATCGAGAAATACGGGTTGCTGATTTTCTTAGCGTTGGCCATGGCCTTTGCTTTGGCCAATGACATTTCGCCACGTGGAGGCGAGGCAGTGTCGGTTTTGAAAGTTGTTACGTGGAAAACGACGTCGTAGAATTGGAGTTAATAGATCTAAATTTCTAATCTTTTTTTCTTTACGGTGACGGGACGTGGATTCTCATTTTGGATTCCGACATTGACTAAAGCGGTCATTTCCATCAATGCAAATGCTTATTGAAACGACATAGTTTTATTTATATTTAGGTAGTTCCTATTTACTTATTAGAAATTGGAATGAGTTGTCATAAAAAAAAAATGATTCGAAATCGAAATATTATTTATTAATATTGTTTATTAGGAGTTATTTGGAATCGGAATCGACAACCTTGTTTACTCCAAACTGTCGAGAATTGGAATCAGAAACAAACACAATATAATTACTAGAATACTTCCTGTCATATTTTTAACAAATTAAAATGTATTACTAAATAATATGCTAATATAATTTTTAATTGCCATAATAACAATCAATAATAAATTTTAATATGTTTTATTACTATTTTATTTTATAGTAATATTTTTTTTATTCTAACGATTTATTTAATATTAACAAATAATAACTAATTATAATAAAAGTTAAATTACAAATTTAGTCATTGAACTTTTAGGTTTGTATTTATTTGGTCATTGAACTTTAAAAAGTGTCTAATAGGTTATCCATGAACTTTCAACTTTGTTTCAAATAGGTCATTGAACTTTAAAAAGTGTCTAACAGGTTCTAAAATCTTCAATCTCCAATAAATCCTTGAATTTTCAATTTTGTGTCTAGTAGCTCCTTGTCCTATTTAACATTTTTTAATATTCACGAACTTACTAGACACAAAATTGAAAGTATAGGATCTCATTAGACTTAAAATTCAATTTTAAATCTAATAAATTAATTAATTTTAATTTTTTTGAATATGTTAGAGACCTATTAGACACAAAATTGAAAGTCTAGGGACTTATTAGACACTTTCTAAAGTTTAGGGACTAAATAGTTAAGAACCTAAAAGTTAAGGGACTAAACTTGTAATTTAAACTAAAATAAAATTACATCAACTAAAAAAAGATTAAAATAAATTTGTATAGAAAAATATAAATAAATTTCATTTGTATATATTATCTAATAAAAATATTTTATTTCAACAAATTAAATAATAAATAATTACTAATTAAAATTAAATAGAAAATTCAATTATATAAAAAAAAGTACATGTAATAAAAGAATAAATTAATATGATTTTTGATCGAACTGAAACGTGGGGCTTAAAGAAAATATTTGTAAATTAACACAAAACTCCAGTTCAGTGCAAGTGCACACTGTCGATGCAAGTAATATAAAACTGGAAGTATTCTAGAGTATCGATCCCACAGGGAACAAATGCAACAAAATTCAAAAGAATAAACAAAGATTGTTTTCAAATTGCAATTGTAGGTAACCAATGTAAAACAATAAGTGGGATGATTTTTGTTGTTTTTGCAAAGAAGAAATAAAAATGATAAAAGATGGATTCAAACGTGTTTTTGCCCCATTGAAAGAAATTGTGGCCTAATTGCAATTGCAATCCTTTGACTCAACACTTAAGCTTTGTAAACTGAATTCAACACCTATTCGACCTTCTATGAAGTATCTTTAAGAGGCTAAACGATTAAATCGATATTTCTATGGCTAATACGAACTTAGTTAATTTTGAACACAATTCTTTTGGTTTTAAAGGCTTTGCCCTATGTCTAGGGTCAAAAACAAATTTCTATGTCTAGGTTATTTTCCTTTATTGCTTTTATGAAAACTAAATTTTTATCTAACCTTTTCAAATTAGACTCAATTTTTAATACTAATCTAGGTGATCAATCTAGACTAATAATAAGCATTAAAATCAATAAAAGCAAACAAGTTATGGAGGAAGCAAGGTTGCTGTCACAATTAGGCCTCTATTCTTATCTTTAGGGTATTCACATGCTTGAATCCCAAAGAAGGAATTAGCTCATTATGATGAGGATGAAAAACAGTAAATTAAAATGTAGAGAATCCATAACAAGCTTAGATAGAAATTGAGAAATCAACTAAATTAAATGGGAATGAGAAACAACACTTGAATGGATACAAAACTCATAATTAAATAACCAAATAAAGGGAAGAACATTCAAAAACAATAAGGACAACCAATCTAGAAATTTATTAAGAAAACTTGATATAAAACCAATCTAGTAAACTTAAAATGAAATAAAATCAGAAACTAAAAATTCAACGGCAAAAGAAAACCCAACTAGAACAACTCAAAACAGAAACTAAAAAACAAAAATTACAAATGCTGAAAACAGAAACTAAAACTGATAAAAATAGAAACTCAAAATGATAAAAATGTTAGAAATACTACAAAGTACAAACTCATGCATTCCTTGCTTGATCGATCCAAATACCCATTCAAAGGCAAATGGATCTTCACCTCCTTTAACTTTCGTTGAGGAGGGATCAATCTCGAAATTTCATAAAGCTAGGAAAAAGAAAAACAGCAGAAAAAAAAAAGAAAGAAAAACAGCAGCCGGTGGAATTGGACGAGCAGAAAAACCCATTCTCGTTTTCCTTCATTTTTTCCATTTTTATAGGCATTGAGAGCTAGGGTTTCCATCTTTGTACTTCTTTAATCATGGGTCAATGTTTGGGCATGAGATTACGCTAAAAATGATCCAGAAATCGAGCAAATATCTCCATGAATTTCGTAATTTCCGTGAATCGCGCACTTCCCAGATTTTCCAGAAATGCAATTGCATTTCATTTACATTTATGTTGCATTATTTTTCAGATCTACCAAAATTTTCTAGAAATGTAGAAATGAAGTTGCATTTCATTTGCATTTTCTTCATTTCTTCAAATCTGAACAAAAACAACAATTTAGCCAACTTTCCATTATCTTTTCAACTTATTTCTTCTTTTTTCATACTCCGACAAGCTTATATGAATTTATCTTATAAATGCTATTTTTAGCTTGCTCGTTATTCGATAAAATGTGCAAAAATGGTAAGAACAACTTAGTTTTAGGTTTAAATAATCCTCATAAATGAGAATTATCAATTTTTTCTTAGAAGAAAAATAATTAAGTAAGGTAAATAAAAGGATAGAAAAATGGAAAATTATGGCTAATGACTACAAAAAAGAAAAAATTCATGGTAGTGGAAAATGTCTATAAAAGTTTCACATTTGGAATTTTAGCTACCTTATTTTTAGGGGAGGTTGTCAATAATTTTTCGTCCCCATCATACCCCTAGTATATATTGGTATTTTTATTCAACCCAGCTTAATCGCCAGATTCTATTTGAAGAAAAAATTTATGCAATATTTTCTCAAACAACCGAAAGATTTGTTTAAAAAAAAATTGGATGATTTCAACAACAACCGATTAGATTATTCCAACACAAAAAAACTGCAAAATCAATTTCCACTTCAATTATTTCCAGTAATCTTTGTCTTGTTGTCTTGTTCTTAAGAAATGGTGGCTCGTAGATAGGAGAGTGGTGGTGCGTGAGAGAAATGGTCGTCAGAGTTGTGCCACACAGAGGGAGACGTTGGAGAAGATGTTGAAAGAAACCTTAACATCATTAATGGCGATTAATGTCGATTCTTAACATCATTACTCTTTTGATCATTCTTCTCCCTTCTTTGCCCACTCCAATTTAACACCCACCACTGTCCATGACAGCTTATGACGACTGTACTCTAATCGGCACCAAAGCTTCAATCCCAAGCGAGGTGGTTTTTTCCTTCACTCTTGTTTTTCTTTTGATTCTTTAAATTACCCATTTGGATTTTTTTAATAACCCCATCGTCATTATTTTTTCCCTTAATTAGAAATTCTAGCATGCTTATCAAGAAACAACTCATTTGATTTATGGGTTTTGCTTCTAGTACGATTCTGTTATCTGAGTGGTATTTTTTGTTTATTGTTGTCTGGTCGTAGATGTTGAAATGGTAGATACTCATATACACAGGGACGGTGGAAGCCTAAGTTCAACAAAGAATACAAACAAATTGGAGAAAGAGTTCAGGTTCTTTGATGACCCTAAAAGTATTGGTGCACTAACACAAGGTGTTTGCATTTCAAAGGGTTGTGTTTTGGGAGTAATGATGATTTGAAGAAGGTTATCTACACTCTCGCATGAAAAGGAAGTTTCCAATTTAAAATAGTAAGATAAAGTAAACAGTTCACTGTTCAGTATATCGATGACTCATGTAAATGGTACCCTCATTCTCGGGTTTGCAGCCAATTTAATTGAGAGAAATTTGAGTAGTATATACCTTTTAAAATTCAATATGTATCACTTTATACACCATGTATATACTGATATTTATCACTTTATATATCGTTTCCTATATGCTTAATAGGTCCTTAAACATATTTACATTGCTTGAGTTCTTTTTTCATGGATATATATTCTTTTGAAAAAATTACACTTTTAATCATGAAGTTTGAGTTTAGTTTTTATTTTGTTCTTGATCTTTCTTCTCCCTTGATCAGACGAAGGGAAGTGTCCGTATCGGCTTAAGAACGAAGCGATCGTCTAAGACCTCATAATTCTAGAGGGCCCAATTTTCTCTCAATTCTGCAAATTTCCTTAAGCTGGTCATATACACAAAAAAAATTTGACAAAAGTTTCATAATAATATCCAAAATAAATATAGATGAATATAAATATGACATTATTAAGAGATATAAAATTAAATAGTAATATAAATTTTGTTTAAGAAGTTAAACCAAAATATAGGTTTTTTACATCAACCTTAAGTTGTTTGCTTTAATCTTTTTCAATATATATTAGATTATATTATCAAAATTTAATACACATCATTTTGCATCTTAGGCTCCTAACAAAAAATTTGGCCTTAGACTTCATAATATCGTGAGCCGCTCTTGGCCACGGCTACAATGAGTGCATGGGTGGGTGGCGGCAAAGTTTGTCGAAAGAGAAAGAGGAGAGAGGGAGAAAGAAGAGAGAAGGGAATAGAGAGAAAAAAGAGGGAAGGGAATGCTATCATTTTTATTTTTTTTTAGTTCAACAATATTCGGAGTGGAGGGATTCAAACTTATGACCAAGACATAAGCCCATATTTTATGTCGGGAAGGAAATGCTAATTAACTCATAGTCCAATTACTAAAAAGTAATATTAAATTAATTCATTTAACCAAGTTAGTAAAGGTCAATTAGTAAGTAACTACAAACGTCTTCTTTATGTTAGGTCAATTAATGGTTAACTAATTAAGCTTAATTAGTACTATTTAGAACTATTTTGCAACCCTTTAAGAATTAAAGGATTACTTTTGAAACCATATATAGACGAAATAACAACCAAACTCAAACCTCATGAATCAATAGTCCCTATTATTATTTTTATTATTTGGTTCCATAGGGATTTTAAGTGATTTTAAATAATTTTAATGGCCTTCAAATGAATTCTTGGCCTATTATCATTTAAGTTCAATTACAAGTTTGGTTCATGGACTTTCAAGATTGAATCTATTTGGTCTCTATATGTGGCATGCTAATTTTATTATTTAAATAATTATGTATGATAGGCTTTATTTCCAAGCATATGCCATGCATTTAGTGGCCTGAACGTGAAAGTAATGGAGTTAACGACATAAAAATCTCTTAGACACAAAATTGAAAGATTAAAGATCTAATATTTTTTTTTAAAAAAAAATCATAACAAAGCAAACACAACAGTTCACAAAATTGTTAGATATTTTTAAGATAGAGGAACCAAATAGATAATACCCGAAAAAAATTAGATACTAAACTTATATTTAATCTATCATTTAAAATAAAATGAAGATTTAAAATCTTGATTTTTCTTGAAAAATTTTAGACTTAAACGGGTTGGATTTTATGGGATCTCATAGCAAAGTAAATTACTAATTTAACATTTTGATGTTTAGTTTTTTTTTAAAAAAAAAAATTATAAATTAAGATAGAAAATCACTATACTAGTAAACTTTTTATTGTCTTGTCCTTTCCAGTATTTCAAATGATGTGATTTAAAATCATTTTTTTATACTTTATTGATTCCAAATGGATGGTTAGATCTAAACTACTTGTTTAATACTTACTATTCATGCATTGTTCATTCATATATAAAAAAAAATGTCAATATCATTTGATATTGACATGTTGTATTATATACTTATGAATGTTGAAAACCACGTCGGGATTTGTGGTTTAAAAAACAATGAATATACTTTAGAATTCAGTAACAAGGAGTTTGAAGATGTGGCCAAATATTCTCGATGAGATACAACTTCTTGTTCTACTTTATTACAAGAAGTTTCCTCTCTTTCATATAAAATAAGGAGTTTGAGATGACTTCATAACGGTTACCTCATAAAACGTCAAGTTTATTGATATTTGACATCTCTAAAGCTTTAGAGTAAGATGTAGTTTTTTTTTTCTTAATGGGTAAGAAGAGACTTGTAAAGTCAAAATTGATGATTAGTTAAAATGAAGTCTTTTAATGAAAACGTCAGATCACCTAATTGAACGAATTGAGTTATTTGAGCTAATATGGCTTATGTCAAATTTGAGATATATAAACCGTACTTTTACTCATATGCCTAAAGAGAGTTGCTTCACTCGAACATATACTTTACAAAACTTATCATAGATATGAGAGCAATTCTTTATCTAATCAATGAACATATACTTAATGAAATTGTTACTCCATCATCAACCCGTTCAGTCAATATGGCTCATGTCAAATTTGAGATATACAAACTGTGCTCTTACACATATGCCTAAAGAGAATGCTTCACTCAAACATTATCCTTTGATCTTTACATAACTTATCTTAGATATAAGAACAATTCTCCATCTGATAAATGAACATATACTTTATGAAAATTGTTACTCAATTATTGAACAGTCGATCTGATATGGCTTGTGTCAAATTCGAGATATACAAATCGTGCTCTACACATATGCCTAAAGAGAGTGCTTCACTTGAATACATATTTTACAAAACCTGTCTTAATTAGATACGATAAACAATTCTCCATCCGATCAATGAACATAGTACTTAATGAAATCGTTACTCAATTATCGAACAGTTGTGCCAACTATGAGAGAAAAGTTAAAGTACCGATAAAAAATATATCAATATTATATTGTTTTAATAGTACATGTATTCATGTGAATTGAAATTGTTTATTTAATAGATTGAATAGTGCAAAAAAATAAGGCAACCATCCAATTATTGCACCTCTAATGATTAGGGAATCTTACACATTTTTTTTCCTACTTTAATCCTCCAAAGTACCAAAAAACAAAACAATCAAATACAAAGAAAATCCTTTGTATCTGTCCTGGTTCACTTTAATTTATTTAAAATGCATTCTGACTCATATAAATAATATCAACATAATTATTATATCTCTATACTATACACACGCCCACAAAAACATATTCTTATTTTGGTGACAAAAGTTAAAGATAAATAATTTGGAAAAAAATAAAAAGCTAAATCAATGCTAATATTTCACCATTCTCTTGTTAATTAGAAAAACAAAAGTTCTAATTTAAGTAATCAATAATATTTATAAAAATAGTATATTTTGAGCAAGTTGAAATTACATTTTCCCTTCAAGAGATAGATGAGTTCATGAATACTTTTAATGATAAGGATTATTTGAGAACATTTTTTTTTTTATAAATATGTATTTTCTTAATTGTGTTTATAAACCATCATTTAGCATATATGTTAAAAAAATTAGTTCATGTTAAAATTACCTCATAAATCATAATACAAAAAATATTATCACTAAAAATTCTCATTTTAAAATTAGATGGTCAAAGTCAAAGGTTCATATATTGTTATTAGTTTGATTTTTAAAATTAAAATAATCTACATGAACTACTCCATCACAATTAACAATACAAGTATGCACGCCAAATACTTAATAATTAAGCTATGTGGTGCAATATCTAGAAGTTTAAGCAACTAAGAGAGATGAGACTTAGAAGCTCAAACCACAACTCGAGTGAATCTAGGCTAGTCATAGCACGACAAGATGAGATCATAAGCCACAAAGTGAGACCTAAAAGTTAACTTAGAAGCCTAGTCCAAGCTTAGTGTTGAAGTACATTTGACAATTACAAACACCACACTGGCTCAGGTTGACGTACACTTTGTCAATCCAACTTGTTGCCCGAAGTCACACGATGATGAATTTCATTTTTCATTAGTTTTTTTTAGTACAACAAATTTAGGGGTATGGGGATTCGAACCTCTGACCTCAAAGAAAGGAGTAAATACTAATTAATGTTGAGTTATGCTCATGTTGGCTATACTCATTTAGTTCTTATGTTTTCTTTCATAAATGCTCATTATTTGGTTATTGTCTTTAACATTTAATATATCAACCGTTTTCAAACTCAATACTATATACAACACATCATCGTTCTTTAACATTTAATGACTGTAAAAAAAAACTTAATTGATTCAAAAAATTTAGTATATAAAAGAAAAAATCAAAATTTTTAAAAGACCTGCGACAAAATTAAAAAATGACAAATATTAATTAAGAACTAAATTACCCTCAAATGTTGTTGAACTCAAAAAAAAATTAAGGACTATCAATCCCTTAGTTTTAATTTAAGAACCTACTTAATTATAGAATATTCATAATTTTATTTTAGTACAATATAATTTCAATCTTAAACTATATATCAACAACACCATAGAGAAATGTTTCTTATCCAAATTCCAAATAAATAAAAAAAATCTAGAGAAAAAGAGGGAGAGAGAGAGAGAGAGATTCATGTATAATCATGCAAGCACATGATGGCTTGAATCCAAATATATATCTATGAGCTTTAAAATTGTACAATCATGCATGCACATGATTTGGGTTGAATATCAAATTATCTATTTTTTTAAATTTAACATATTAACCGACAAATTAATGATTATGAGAAAGACCATTTAATTAAATAAGAATTAGAAATTGCATACCTAATTATATCATGTTGATAAATATGGATCATTATAGAAAAGGCTGCAAAGAAAGAGAAAAATCCTTAGTATTATCTTCTGACCTCTGCAATGACCTAACTCCAAAAAAAAAAAAAAAAAAAAAATCAATCATTGAAATTCTCCACTCCATGATATGGAAATCTAGTAAATTACACTTTTCTTTTTTCTTTTTTGCCTTTCGGCAGGAACCTAAATGCCATGGTTGGCTTTAATTTATTCTAAATAATAATAATAAATAACAATATCATGGTTGGTTTTTGATTGGCTAATTAGGATTTGTTTGGCAGGTAATCTAGATTTTGTTGTATGTTTTCAGACTCATTGAGTTCAGTGCATATGCATTTGGCAGACGTATTTTTAAAAACTGTTTTCGAATTCTGTAATCCAAATAGTGAAAATTTTGAAAACAATATTTTTATATTTTTATTGTATCTAGATTTTGAATTTGAAAATTAAAATGCATAATTACATTAGAAAAGACCAAAACTTTAATAAATATAGTATTTCATGTTATAAACTTAATTTATTTTTGTTAAATTAAAATATGTATAATATAATATATTATAAATTATATGATATTGTAAAATAATAATTATATAAAATTTATAACAAAAATCATGTTCATAAATTAATTAAAAATGGATTATATTCAATTTAATATTTAGTTTTGCAATTACAACTAATTAATGATCTATAAATATATTATAGAACACATTTTGAACAATTGTTTAAATTTGAATCCAATTTCTAAATCTGCTACCAAACACATATCTGAAAACATGAAATACAACTCTATTTTCATTGAATCCATTGTTTTCAAAATTTTATTTTCAGATTGCCTACCAAACAGGCCCTTAAAAATTGGAATCTTCATTTCTAGTTATTAATTGGTGGAAGTGACCAAAACTATTCACAAACATCTCTTGTTGGATTGTAGGAAAAGTGTAAAATTTTTGATATTTTTCTCACAATATTTTAATATTCAAAATGTTGAGAACATATTAAAAGGCTATATTTATCTACACCTTAACTTAAAATAACTTAATTTTGGGTTCAAGTCTAAATAGGAAGGTATGATTTCAATCCATTTCAAACCCTACATGTTGTCATTTTCTTTTCCTTCCCTAGTATGTGTGTGTTAGTCCCCTAAAAGTGTAAAATTTTTGACATTTTTCTCACAACATTTTAATATTCAAAATGTTGAGAACATATTAAAAGGCTATATTTATCTACACCTTAACTTAAAATAACTTAATTTTGGGTTCAAGTCTAAATAGGAAGATATGATTTCAATCCATTTCAAACCCTACATGTTGTCATTTTCTTTTCCTTCCCTAGTATATGTGTGTTAGCCCCTATAAATCAAAATTGAGTCATCTAAGCTCAAATTTAAGACGATAAGATGGTTGAGAATATATTAAAATGTTATATTATTAATTGTCTTTTAACATGACTCTAACAACATTTTTAAGGGCTATACTCATTCAATTAGTTAATCTTGATCAAAAGATTAGAGGCTCGAATCCTCACTTCCACATATTGTGGAACTCAACAATTTGTTTTTAAAAAAAAATGCTTTTAAAGTGGTAATGCATCATTCTCATTATTTCCTAATTACATAGGTGAGGTTAATTATTATATAGAAAGCTTAAAAAAAGGATACTTCTACTCAATAACCCATATATATAAAGAATTGTCATTAATTAAACTCAAAAAAAAAAAATTGTCATAAATTTGTAGGCAAAATATTTTTTTTTTCTATAATTTCAATCTATAATTAGTTTAATAACAAAGATTAGTTGGGAAATATTCGATATTATTAACTTTAATTTCAAACATTTCAATTCCCACGGAAACAAATTGTAATTAATCTTCTTGATTATTGTTTCATATCAAGTTTACTTTGAATTGTTGATAACTTTATGATCAATATCAATTATAGGCTAATTTTTTTTTAAGTACAATTATAGGCTAATTTTTTTTTTTTACAACATGTGGGGTGGGGGATTTGAACCTTTGACTTTTTGGTCAAGGATATACACTTTATGCTAGTTGAATCATGCTCATGTTGGCAATTATAGGACTAAATTCTTACGCATACATCAATACTCATATTAATTATATATTATCTCCATATAGGATCATAATTAAAATTGTCATTTATCACTATAACATAGATATTAAATATAGTACTAGAGACTAAAAAATTTAATTAGTTTGCAATAAAACCTACTGTGTGAGTCTATTACTAATATTAAGCCATATGTAGAGACAAAAATTATAATCTTTCTACGTTTTTCTTGTTATTCTTTTTTAAACTCACATGTCTCAAATAACAAGATTATTAGAACTACGTATGCTTATTGCGAATCATACGAATATTAACATGTACCTATGTTTCATTAGAGAACAAAACAAAAATATATACTTAGTTCACACATGTATTTTCTTTTATTATTTTTGGGTAATAGAGTGAATTTAGTTTAATTATATCACAACTTATACATATAATTCCTCATCACCATATATACTTAAAGTGCATGTATAGTAGTCAAAATAAACATAGCTCAGTGGTAAATATTGGCATGTATTACCTCCTTTAAAGTCGGAGTTTCGAATTCCCATTCCTCCACATACGTTGTACTAAAAAAAAAGTGCATGTGTATAGGAAAAAAAAGAAATGTTCATTTCAATGATGGGTAGGGATCAAATCATCCCACTAACTTAATCAAATTGGGAGGGGAAAATAATAGGGTCAACCATTGAATAGTTAATTAAATATATAAATACTAAAATAACTTGTTTCATTATAAATAAAATGGTATTTGTACACATTTTTCTTTTGGTTAATAAACTTTTATAGTTGTATGTAACAGGTTATCGAACTTTAAATATTGTATCTATTTAATCACCAAATTTTAATAATTTTAATTACGGGCTTGAACTTTCAAAAAAATGCTTTTATCTAGTCCATGTATCAACGTCGTTAATAAAATGATGATGTACTACTATTAGATAAATAGACTCTTTTGACATGATGTGGTGGTAGGCTAGATAAATGACAGAAATAAACAGAAAACTAGATCTATTAAAGTGACATATAAATGGGTTAAATTTGTAGGTTCAACTTTCTTCTTTGTGCCAAACTAAGCATAGCTCGAGAGGTTAAGTCGAATCCCCCAACCCACTTGTTGAACTAAAAAAAAAAAAATGTACCTTGTGCATGTCGTATCACACTGAATCAACTTTTCATAGCTCAACTGGTTTAGACATTGTATCATCGACCTAAAGGTTAGAGGTTCGAATCTCCACCTTTACATGTTGTTGACTGAAGAGGTAGATGAGTTGTTTGTGTTTCCTTAATGAGATTAACAATAACAAGGAAAATAAAAAGTATTTTTAAACTTCAAAACTGTAAAAAGTCCAAAGGCAAGGTTAAATAGATCTAATGCACAAAAGTTCGAGACTAAATTTATAATTAAACCCTATTCTTATAATATTTTTGAAAGAAAAATAAAAATAAAACTACCTAAAAAATTGAGTAGAAATATAAGATCTAGTTACCAACCTGAGAATAGCTTAACTAATTAATTAGGTATGGTATACAATCAATCAAAAAATTAGAGGTACAAATTTCCACTCCACATGTTGAATTCAAAAAGAAAAAACATAATCTAGTTAGTAAATGGAGTAACTCTTACATTCATTTTGGTATCCAAGCTTGTACTACAACATGTTGGAGCATAATATTTTAGAACAATATTTTTCCCAACAACAAAAGGAAAAAGACAAAAGGGAAAAAAAAACAGAAAAAGAGAGAAAATTGCTAGTTCTTGTGTCAAGTTCTTCAACAGAGATTGACATTATTAAAAAGACTGTCTTTTTCATCTTTCATCTTTATGTCCCATAATTATTTATTATCCCTTTTTTTTCCCTCTCTCTTTTGCTTTCTCAATTTTCTTTAAAAAACAGGAGAAGAAAAAAAAAAAAAGAAAAATTCTCTTTGCCCTCTCTCTCTCTCTCTCTTACTGTTTTGAAATGATCACTGTTTTTGCAGGTTTTCTCTCTCCTTTATATCACCCATTAGGGTTTTCTTTCTCTCTCTCTCACATGTGACATTATTTAGGGATATCCCATAAATAAAGTTTGTTCCTTTTTTTTCCCTCTCTCTCTCTCTGTCTCTATTTCTCTCTCTATATGGCTGCAACTTCATTTTCCTTAAGATTTTCCTACAAGAGATGTTGAAACAACAGCTTACAGAAAGGAGGGAAAGGGAAAAAAATTATTGGTAAATAACCCTTTTAATTTTTTTCACTAATTATTTTTTTCTCTCTCTCAAAATTCAATTTTTTTTCTCATCATCATCTCTTCCTCTCTGTAGATCTCATCAATTTACTAAGTGAGTGTTCTTTTTTCTTTTTTTGGAATTTCTTTGTTGTTTGATTATGAGAAATATTGAAATAGTTTTGATTAGCTTTGATTTGATCTAAACATGTCTAAGAGAGAGAGAGGGGTTGTGTTGGTGGGTGTGGAAGATTATAGGGCAGGGGACCTTTTAGATTTTATGGAAGAGAAGGGAAACCAAAAAAATTTATGAAAGCTAAGGGGGCAAAGTTTGGTGTAGGAGAGAGAAAATAGAGAGAGACAAAGAGGTAAGGGGAGGAGAGAGAAATTAGGGCCATTTTGATTCATTTAGGGACAAGAAACATGCATTGAGGGCTATGCCTTTGCTTTTATGCAGTTAGGAAGGCCAGTGACCTTCTACCAAATTTTATAGAAAACCCTCAACTTTCAACAGGGAAACCTATCTTTTCTTCTCTCTCTCTCTCTCTCAAATTTTCAAAGTATCATGTTTAGAGCAATATATGATTGCAAGTTATACCTAATTTTACAACTTGTGTGATCATGAAGTTTTGTATATAGAGAAAAACTCAAAATTATACATGATATGTTATTGTATTATCAAAATATTTCTCAAGGAAAGATTCTAAAGGAGAGGTAGATATATGTTTGGTTGGTGGGTAAAAGCTTGTGTAATTAGGTAACTCAAGATTAAGAAACCGAACTTATATTTGATACATGAGTTTGTTTGAGTTTGTGTAGTCTCATGCTGACTACAAAAATATTTCATTTCATATTTGAAACCTACTTTTTATACTACACACTAATTGTTAGGAATAATAAATTTTTTACATCTCCACAATGGTATGATATTGTCCATTTTCAACATAAGACATCGTGGATTTCATTTAGTTTTAATGAAGACGATCTTCTCCATTCCTAGCCAATGATGTATGATTGTGATTACATTCTTAACACTAATTTTCACTCAGTTACATAAATTTAGGTTTCTATGATGTTGACGTATTCTTTTGTACAATCCAAATACAAGTTTAACAAAATTTAGACTTTCCGAGCCGCGAGCCAAACCAACCCTAAAAGATTATATGTGTATATATATATGTATGTAAGAAATACACGTAAAAGGGTGGTGTATGTAGAAACCTAAAAGATACCCAAAATGCAAAAGTTTTAGAAGAAATCCCCAATGGTAAGAAAGACGGCTCTGACAGACCAAAAAAAAGGGTACAAAATTTAGGTTGTCGCCTAGCTGTAAGAAGAGAATTCAGCAGTGTTTGTGTGTGTTTTTTTTCAGCAACAATCTCATATTTAAACCATGATTTCTGGTCTCAAAACTACTCCCTCTCTCTCTCTCCCTCTCTCTCTCCCTCTCTCTCTCTAGACCTACAAAATCTTCAAAATTCAGCCTAAAATTCAACAAAGGTTCAATCTTTTCACAACCCCATTTCATAAAGCTTCAAACTTTTTTCTTCTTTCATAACTAATTTTGATATATTTTTGTTTCTTCTTCTTCTTTAAAACTTCTCTTTTCTTTTATTTGTAGGAAGATGTCTTCTTCCACCTACTCCAATTCTCCCTGTGCAGCCTGCAAGTTCCTACGGCGAAAATGCCTCCCGGATTGCGTTTTCGCCCCGTATTTCCCGCCGGAGGAGCCGCAAAAGTTCGCCAACGTCCACAAGATCTTTGGCGCCAGCAATGTCAGCAAACTGCTGAACGAAGTCCAGCCGCACCAGCGGGAGGACGCCGTGAACTCGCTCGCCTATGAGGCCGAGGCGAGGATGAAAGACCCTGTCTACGGCTGCGTTGGCGCCATCTCCATCCTCCAAAGGCAAGTCATCAAGCTCCAAAAAGAACTTGATGCCACCAACGCCGACCTCATTCGCTATGCCTGCAGTGAAATTCCTGCCCCGTCCCCGTCGTCGCAGTACGCTCGGAGGTCATCGTCAACGAGCCACGAGGGAAGCTCATCTACCTCTAGCTATGGCCACTACTATTCTGGCCTCTACTTTTCTCCATGGAATAACAGCAATGGCCCTTGTGGAGATGGCCATGACAAAGGAGAATACAAGTAAAATTTTCCATTTGATCATATCTTTATAATTTGATCATCACATGGGGGTTCTCAATATGTTGATATGGGTGTGAAATTTTATGCATTTTGATTAATAAATATAAGCGATTATTACAAATCACACCTTTTCGGTTCGTCTACTTTGTAAAAATTATATCTCTATGTTACAAAAATGGTTTCAAACATCCTTTGTTTGCAAAATCTAAAAATCATATCCTTTTGTTGTATATTACAGACATGACATATGTAAAATAAGTCATGTGTGTATCAATTCTGTTGAAGTTAACTGACATAAGGGTATATGATTTGTAAATCATAAGAGTGTTTGAAATCATTTTTAAAACCTAGAGATATGATTTTTAAAATAGGCAAAAGTACAAAGGTGTAATTTGCAATTATCTTGATATATAAATATATGTGTTGTATATTTTAAGGTTTGCCCATGCCCTTGTAGGATTTCTCATCTAAAAATACCTCTTTGGAATGATGAGGAGAGTTTAATGTAACCATTTCTATTATTAATGGTTTATCTTATCATCTTTTGTGTATAATATTTATAACTCTCCTTTCTTCTACTTCCTTGTATTTTTTTTAAGAATATATATTACCTGAGATGTGGGGTTAGATTCAAAGTTATGACTTTTTAAAATAAGAGATACTTTAACCACTGAGTTATATTATGTTCGCTCATCTTCTATATGTGCATGTGAGGGTGGATTTTTTTTTCCTTTTTGAGTTGAATGACATGTGAGTGTGAGAATTCGAGCTTTTGACTTTTTGATTGAAAATATATATGTCTTAACCAATTGAATTATATGTTCGGATTGGTTTTTTTTCCTGCTATAACTTTAATATATTTTAATTGAATAAATGCACATCGAAATCTAGATTGGTAACTATTTATTTTCTAGTGTTTCTCATCTTAATTTTGAAAAATCTCATTTAATTCACAATATCTATGTATGATGATCAATTATATATATATTGAGCTAGGTATTAAATTTATGAAATGTAAATCAAGAGCTATGTGATCTCATATGGGATTCATGTGTTTCTTAAGAACCATTGCTTTTATTATTATTATTATTATTATTATAAAATGTTTTTAAAGAAAATCATTAAATATTTTCTCTATGTTGAAACTCATGTGTTTTGTTTATTATGATTGTAAAAAAAAAAGGTATTATTGAACTCAAAAAAAAAAAAAGTATCTCACTCTAATGAGTTAATTAATTCAATTGCTATTTTTTTGAAGTACAATTCAATGTGAAAGGATTGGCATAAAGAAAGGGCCAATTTCTTGATAAAACGACGTGACATGTGTCGTTTAAGAAAAAAATTAGAGAGATTTAAATGTCACACTCGTATGAAATGAGTTTCAAAAAGTCTGTTAATGTCACATAACTTTGACAGCAACCACACAACATTTTATGATATTTTATTTAATATCCATCATGATCAATTTAAAGTTATATTTTTGTTTTATTCTTTTATTTTGGCAGTGTGTCAAATATTTGAAATTCTCATAACTATTTTAATTTTCTTTGAAACTAAAACTAAATTGATTGATGTTTAAATTATAGAAAAAAAATATATATATTCTCTAAACGTTCATAAACAATAGTTTTTTTCTTTATTTTTTAAAAATGTTTATATAGTATTATTTAACGTAATCTAATACGAGTCAACCTGAATATATATAACTTAACTAATTAAAGTATATACTTTTGACCAAGAAACTAGAGACTTGAATTCTTTCCTTACCCCTATCTGAACTCTAACAAGAAAACATAATCCTAATACAAAATAAGAATTATATTTACAAAAGTAAACAAGTCTATTTGATCTTACAAGCATAATACATAAATTTGAGTAGAATAGAAAAAAAGGAATTATATGTAAAGTTTAGGAATCCAAATATAAAATTAAAAGTATAAAAAGAAAAATAGAATATATATGCAAAGTTTAGGACCCAAATATAATATAAGAACTTTGGTTTTTTGGCCTATTGTTTAGACAAAAACTCAACAAAAAAATTGAAATTCTATCACCTTTTTTCCATTTTGGGGAATCAAATCTTTAAATATTTTATATTACCAACTTGCTAAATTTGCCTTCATGTTCTCATTCTTTATTTTTTTTTCAAAAAAAAAAAAAAATTTGACAAAGACCTGGAAGTGTGGTAGAAACTGTAATTTTGTTGACTTTTGCTCCCAAAAAGTGTAAAAGAAAAAAAAGGGAAACCCTAAATATATGCTATTGATGAAGAAATTGAAGTCTATTCCTCTATTGACTCAAAGTTTGTCATTATTTAAATGGGAGTCAAGAGGTTGTTTAAAAACTAAGTTTAAAAACAACAGTTTAGCTATGCTTTTTAAAAATAAATTAGAGTAGAACTAGGCAACTAGCTTTGTTGCATTCTAATATATTTTCAAAGTTAACTATTCAAATGTATTTGTTATTTTGTTTTTATCAGGATGATTTACTTTATATTATATTTTAACTTATTAATTTATTATATAGAAAATGAATAAAAATATAAAGACAAGAAATATCAACAAACAATTATTTAGTTAAAAATCACTCGAAAATATTGTTAAACCCTAATGAAATAATTCAAAATGGGTTCAAATTTTGTCCAATTTAGATTATATATAGGCATAATTGATTATTCAAATTCATTTTTTGGATGATAATTTGTACTATTTTTTTTTTTAAATTGAGAAAAAAATTTAATTTGTTTAGAAGGTTATAAGTCTATACGAAAAATATTGAATTTGAGGAATTGGATCATTTCTTTTTATGACAACAAAATCATTTTTATAACTTCGAAAGTAGCATTGCTCACATATACATGTCTAATAAAATTGTTTCTTTTCTGAAAAAATAAAAGAAAAAGAAAAAATCTTTGAAAGTAGCCCTCTATATAGGTGATGTAAAAAAATCTTTAGGTGTGGACTCTTCATTTAAAGGGAATCATTGTTGGAGAGTGCATCTTTGACCTGACTATCCTAGTAGTCTAAAAGATAATACTTTTAAAATTAATGTGTTCCAAACTATATATAAGATTATGCATAATTATAGGAGAATAAGATATTTCATGATCTTTGATAATTTAAAATATTGTTTAGTAAAAAATGATAATGGAATAATAATAAAGAAGTTAAAATATTCATCATAATTTAAGTTGGATGGAATGGCTATTTTAATTTGATATAAATAGTAATACTCTCTAATAATTATTGTGTAAAACAATAGGATTCATATATGCAAGTTTATAGCAATAATTGTGATAAGATATAAAACCTATTGGATTATAAATAATTGGTTAAAAAATTCATATCATGATAAGAACTATGTGATTTGAATTGCACAAAATTATTTTGATGTTGTTTGTTATGGTTTAGAAAAAGTATTTTGTAGATTAATTTATTAATTCTATTTTCTTAAAAAAAATATATCTTTTGCCCTTAAAAATTATATTTGCTTTTTAGGTATGTTAATTCCCAAACTAAGTTATACTTAAAAAGTAACTAATAATTTTTGTAAATGGTACGAAGTCATTTGTCACATGTCTGGTCATCTGCAACAGATAAATAAACATTTGGATGTTTAATTTTGCGAAAAAAAAAAAAAAAAAAAAGGAAAAGAAAAGACCATTCATTGTGCAATATATGCCAAAGAACATACCTAAACCTGAAGGGAATGTGACATTTTATAGGGTTATTTCAATGGTTACCCTAACATAGGAAGTGTGCTACGAACATGGACATGATTTGTTCAAGTCTTCTCTACCAAAAACTATTTTGATCACAGACAATATCAAGATATATATTTGATTACAAGTTTCCTTACTATACTTAAATGCAATGTGTATAACGTGTGAAATTCATCATGAATATATATTAAGTTGTGTCTAAATCAAAGAAGTGTTACACAACACAAGACTCGAATTTTAAACCCCTCGAAGAGAAGTGCATTTATGGTAGTGGTATGTTGGGATGTGGCACTTGGCCGAGACAATTCAATTCGGTCACGATCGAGAGTAAAGGTATGCCTTAAATTGATCATTGTTGAACAACTTGTCACTTTAGTCATCACATGACAAGTCACATGAGGTGCTTGAGTTCTATCTTAGATTTCTAGTTTACTATGTTAAGTGGTTGGATAAGTTGAGCCCATACAATTATATACCAACAATTTATTTAGACAATCATAGAAAGTACAAGAAAAAAACATTATATTGTTTCTATTTTTTACTTTTTTTTTAGAATTCAATATATATATATATATATCTCGACAAATTTCATACATCAAAAAATATTTATATTTTTAAAAATTATTTTCAAACGAAAACTAGTGTTACAGCCTTGAAATTTTATTTCATAAACATATTCGAACCTACAGTTTATAAAAAGAAACACTAATATCTAACTGCTTGAACTATAATGAAGTTCATTTGTGAATACTTTTAAAATATTCTATTAATAACAATAATAATAATACATCATATCGAAACAAATATTACAACTATCTTCGTAAATTTTAGTCCCTTAAAAATATAGGAGTATAGCTTGACCAATTAACATTAGTAATATCTTGGTTTAAATCTCATTTTGGTCCCAAACTATCCAGATTATTTCATTTTAGTCCTTATATAAACATTCGAAATGTCTATTTTTAGTCTTTAGAACTTTCAAGGTTTGTTCTACTAAATTTTTAAAATGTCTATTCTAGTCCCTAAACTCTTAAGTTATCATTATTTATTTTTTTAATTTTAAATTTTAACAAATTAATAACATGGTTTCAAGTATATGTAATAATGTGTTGATGTGAGCTTATATTCAAACTACATAGGTTGAAACCGAGCATTGGGTAAGAGATTTTTTTGATAGAAAATAATATAACAAAGACCAAAATAGTTATTTTTTTTAAGTTCATGAACTTAAAAAATATTATAAAAGTTTGGGGACAAAAATATTTATATTTCTAAAATTCATGAACTAAAATATACATATTGAAAGTTCAGAGACCAAAATGGAACAAACTTAAAAGTTCATTAACCAAAATAGAATTTCATCAACTACAGTCCCGTTTTATAACTATTTGGTTTTTGATTTTGGAAAATTAAGCTTATAAATATTACTTTTACCTATGAGTTTCTTTGTCTTATTATCTACTTTAAACCAAACGTTTTCAAAAACCAAGCCAAGTTTTGAAATTTTAAAAGATTAATTTTTAAAAAGTTGTTTTTGTTTTTGGAATTTAACTAAGAATTCATATGTTTCTTTTTGCTACTAGAATTCATATCTTTCTTTAAGAAATGTGAAAACCATCATATTAAGATTGTAAGAAAACAAGCATAAATTTCAAAAACTAAAACAAAAAATCAAATGGTTATCAAAGGGGGCCTACGATATTTGATTTTTTTCTTTTTTTAGCTCAACAACATGTGGAGGTGAGAATATTTAAAGCTCTAATTTCTTGGTCGATAGTATATGTCTTAACTCGTTGAGCTATGCTCAGGTTTTGACACTAAATGGGCGTTTGGAGCGCAAAGTTGACTTGAGTTGGGTAGAGTTGACTTGGGTTGGGCAGATTAGTTTTCAGTGAGTTCAAAAGTCTGTGTTTGGGGTGCATAGTTGGGTTGAGTTGAGTTAGAATAAATTTGTGTTTCGAGTGCATAGTTGAGTTGAGTTAAGTTGTTAGGGGTATCCAGCGCAGTTTTTTGTAACCTGAAATAGACTGATTTTTAGCTGACTATTTTTGTTTCCTTCATTTTTATTTTTTCAAACATTTATCTAGAAACATATTTTTCCAACTTTTCAATACTGAATTCAGATGTCCACTTAAAAAAAACAATATATTTCAACATTGATCTTTTAAAAAAAAAAAAACATCATTCTTTATCTTTATTTTTTTAGAAATTGACTTCTTCCAAACTATAGATAATGTAGCCTTGTTTTTTCTTTTTGCTACACATTGAACTTCTTTCAATTTATAGAAATCAAATATTTGCATTACACATTGAACTTTTTTAAATTTATAGAAATCAAATGTTGCATTCTTTATAACAACAATAGCAATTGATGAATGGAAAAAAGGCAATGTACCAGTATTTTTTTTTCTTTAAACACAAATTGAACTTCTATCAAAATATATAAATCTAAGGTTTCATTTTCTAAACACACATTCAACTTCTTTGAAACTTACAAATGAGGACCTTAATTATGATATTTTTCAGTTACTAATAGGTCTTCATTATGAGGGATTTTTTTTTTTAAAAAACAAATTGACCATTACGTTTTTTTAATTTTTTTAATTTTTATTTTTTATAATTTACAAAGGAACATTGTTTGTTTACATTTTTTTAAACACATGTACTAAATTGAACATCTTTGGAAAAGAGAATGCCAATATTTTACTTTTTTAAGATGACAATAAGACGACAATATATTTGAACATTAGTGTCATGTAGGAGTGGAATATTCACAAAATATTAGTTGGTCATCGAAGGGCTATTTACATGATTCACAAAACATAATTAGGGTTCACAAAACATAAGTAATGGCAAACAATGAGTCGAGTTCGTAAATCCGAAAAAAGATTGTTGGAACAGAGAGTTAGACCAACAAAGTACATGTACATTTCATATTATTTTGAATCATGGGAGTGTCGTCGGTCGTTGGAAATTGTTGCCAGCGATAGTCGTCAGAGACAGTCACATGCGGTGAATGCCGGTTGCCAGATATGGTCGCTAATGATTGTTGTTGATTGTTGGAGAAGATAGTCGGCAGTGCCGCCAGTTGCCGCATATGGCCGTTGGTCGTTGGAGAAGGTCGCCGGCGGTGGCCGTGCAGTCTCCAGAGAAGGTTGTCGATGGTGGCTGCCGGTCGTTGGACAAGTAGCGATAAAATATGTTAATAAGGTTACTGTACAGGTCGGTAGAGTTAATATCCTAATACTGTAGCAAGTTAGTAGACTTGAGTTTTTTTTTTATTAAGAGTTAATTTCTCAATTGGCCAAATTATGAGTTGAGTTTAAAATTCAACTCAATTCAACGGGGCCAAACGCCCACTAAGATATTTAAATTACAATATTAAGAAAAATATTCCTATAAATCATAGTATTTTAGGGTTTTGTGGCCTAGAGAGAGAAAAGTGTATAAAATTTGAAGAGAGAGAGAGAGAGAGAGAGAGCGAGTGAAGAGTGTGTTTGTTAATCCTTGTACTAAAGTGTGTTGGGTGACAAAAACTAAAATAACCGACATGTCACTGAAGCAACACGCGTGATAACAGAAAATAGTTTGCAAAAGTCCATGTATCTATCTCTTTCTCTTCCATCACAT
The DNA here is from genome assembly GCA_033996785.1 of Trichosanthes truncata. Taxonomy (NCBI): domain Eukaryota; kingdom Viridiplantae; phylum Streptophyta; class Magnoliopsida; order Cucurbitales; family Cucurbitaceae; genus Trichosanthes; species Trichosanthes truncata. The sequence continues at coordinate 3,998,720 of MU867261.1, forward strand.
CGCCGAACGGAGCCCAACAAAATAATAATAATAATAATTAAAAAATATAAAGAAAAGGGCACGTGGGACCCACACCAACCGCCCTAGAAAAGGGCCACCGACCCTATAACCATCCCTCTACTGTACCTATTGTCTTACGGCTGCGACACCAAGACGTGCCCTTCCCCAACCCCCACAAAGAAGAAGATAATGTTTAATTATATTTTCTCATTTTATGATTTAGTTCCTAATATTTGGGTGCTTTTTCCATTTAATCCCTAATGTTTGTGTGTTTTTGCAATGTAGTTCTTATTATTTGAAAATTTTTATTTAATTTCTTATATTTGAAATGTTTTTAATTTAGTCATTTGAATGTTAAAATTTGTGGATGATATATTTATTTCACATAATTCTTGGTGAATTAACAAAAATTTTAAGGATGAAAAAAGTCATTTGAGATAGAAAATTTTCTAATTTCTCCTTCACAATTTTAAGAAATTAATGGAAAATTTGAGTTTTTTTTTCTTAAATAATGACTTTCTTCTTTACTCTAAAATTTTTCTAATTCATTGAGTATTATGCCATATAAGTTTATGACACAAGAGACTAAATTGAAAAATGCTAATATATAAGAGACTAACTTGAAACTCTCTAAACAAAAAGGACTAAATTGAAATACCTAAATGTTAGGGACTGAAACATATATTTATCCTTATTAATAAGACTAAGGATATGTTTGGGAGTGATTTTGACATTGTCAAATTCACTTTTGTTATTGCCAAAATCACTTATATTTAAAAATAATGATGTTTGGCAAAGTGCATAAGTGATTTTTCAAAAATAAAATTTTTTTTTTGAAGTGATTCCCGATCAATCACTTAAGAGGTGATTTTGTTTAAGTGATTGATTGAAAATCATACCAGAAAATAGCAATCATTTTTTATTTTTAAAATATATAGAGTTGCAAACAATGTATTTGTATTAAACAATTCGTTAAATTTATCAATAGCTGGTGTTTGCTTTGTTGGCTATTGCATCTCATCCCTTATGAAGTTGATCTTGTGAAGAGTTTGGGTTCTAATCCTTGGAAAAGCACTCAAATGTTTTTGGAAGGGTTTTAAGCTCAAATTGTGTGCTGCCCTATCATGATTCACGAATTGAAGATTTGTCGTCTAAAAAAATTAAGAGTGTAAATGAAATAATATCCATGTCGATTAATTTCAAAATAAAATTCTGATTTCAACTATTTTATTTAAATATAAGATCAACATTTATATTAATCATGCACTCAAATGTTATATTCTAGGCCCAATTTCATAATATATGCTTTTATATATATTTTTTGAAATAGTATGGTTATTTACTCACATTTTATTCATTTTCTAATTTGCTTTCAAAATAAATTTTAAAACGTTGGGAAAATTTTAAAAACGAATTTATTCTTTAAATTTACCTAAAATTTTACAACCTTTTTTTAAAAAATTAAAAATTAAATAAATAAAACATAAATGTAAATAATATTGGTAAACTTAATTAATGTTAAAAAATCAGAAACAAAAAATAATATTATAATCAAATGGGGCTTTTAAATGCTTGAATTTTGCATAAATAATTATTTTCATAAATTTTTGTAAAAAGATTTAGAAAATAAAATAAATGAAAAATAAATTAATAAAAAAATGTATTTTAAAATAATAAATTAATTGTAATGGTATTAATTATAATAAAAATTAAATAAATTTAGTCATATAGATCATTTTTTTCCTATCTAGCATCAAATAATTTTCTAAATTATTAACTTTTTAGTAATTTAATAGTTTAAAATCACTTTAATCAAACATTAATCAATCGAAATCACTTTTTATGATATGAAAATCACTTTTAAAAGTTTAGAACCAAACATTAAAATGATGGTATGAAAATCAATTTTACAGTAACTAAATCTATTTTTCCAAAATCATTAATTCAACCGTCACTCCCAAACATGCACTAAATATATATTTTAATCTCTAATGCTTTTAGTGATCTTTCAATTTGGTCATTTCTCTTTTAAAAGTTTTTATTTCATCCCTAATGTATTGCCTTTTTTTTTTTTCCCTCAATTAAGATCTTATAATCACCCAATGTTAAAATAATAGTTGAAAAAATGATAACATAATTTGAAACTATGCTATGGAATAAATATACTACTTCTCCTCCCCCCCCCCCCCCCCCCCCCCCCCCCCCCCCCCCCCCCAAAAAAAAAAAACTTTTTTAACTTACTCATTTTATATGAATTAGTATATAATAACTTTTTTTTAGTTCAACAATTGTAGGAGTGGAGGACTGGATAATTAATTTTTAAGACGATAATGGATGTTTTATCCACTAAATTGTGCTTTAGTATATAGTAACTTATTAGACTTGAAATTGCTCGTTACAATAGAAAATTGATCCATTAAAATGTTGGTAAGCTAATGATTCATAAACAGCTCATAAAAATGGCTATTTTAAAAATTCATATATTGCATCCTTTTAATATTTAGTTATTACAAGAACTTAATTGATAAAAATTCAATACATATAGGACAAGAATGAAACTTTTAAAAACATTAGGGACCAAATTTAAAAAATACTCAAATACTAGGGACTAAAACATATTTTTAGCTGCCATCCTGAACATAACGAACTAGTTAAGATATATCTTCCACTAAAAGGTAAGAGGTTTGAACTCTACCCCTACATAATATTGACTAAAAAAAACATATTTTTAGCTTAATTTAAATGGATTTTTCAATTAGTCCCTTTGCTAAAAGAATTTCACCATATTCTTTCTACTGTTTTGAAGTTTACCAAACATCCCTATTGTTGACAAGTGGTAAAGTAATATTATCTCAATAATAATAATAATAATAATAATAATAATAATAATGATAATGATGATGATGATGATGATAATAATGATGATTAATAGTAGTAGTAATAGAAAGTCAGTATATAAGTTATCAACTCAAACATAACTTAACAAGTAAATGACTGTTTGGGACGTGAGTTATAATAGTATGAATTATAATAGTCTGTGGGATATTCTGCACTTCAAACACAGACTATTATAACCTAGACTAAATAATTATGCATCCTAAACACATTATATAACTTCACAGACTATTATAACCCGCAGACTATTATAACCAACTCAGCGCCTCAAACAGCCCCTAAATGTTTAGGCCCCATTTAGTTCGCGATCCATTTTCGCTTTTATATTTCTGAAATATTACAAGGAAAACGATGAAAATACGTTTGACATACTTATTTTCAAAAATGATTTTATAAAATAACTCTTAAAATAGCCTATTTTAAAAAACAACCATTTTCTTTGTTTTTAAATTTTGTTTTAAAAATTAGAGAACAAGGAATATTCTCTTCGAAAACACATGTTTCCATCAAAATAACAAATTGAATGTGATGATTTCCTTCTTCAAAACTCAGGAGCCCACTTTTATCTACAAAGTGGATCTCTCATGAATTTTTTATGAATAACTTTTTATTATAAAAACCATATAGCAAAGATCAACAAACCAGAGTTAGTGAACATGTTTATATAAATGATTATACCACTGATTTAACAGGCACAACGTTTTATAAACATAATCCTAAAAGTTTGTCGTATTTTCTTGTTTGATAAAAGATTTATTTTCCTTTCTCTTGTTAGAAGATATTTATTTTCCTTGTTATAAAAGATTTCTCTCTCCTTTTATAAAATTTACCGTTTGTATTTCAATAAACCAAAAATCCTTCTTCTTCCAATAATCTCTCCTTCTACTATCTCCACTATCTTCTAGCTACCACAAGTTCAAATTCACTATAATAAGAAATAATTATATTAAATTAGTTTTTTTCTCAAAGAATGAATTTTACCAAACAAATATCTTTTCCTGCATTTTCAAATTTACAACCAAATATAGTTTTAAAAACTAGAATTTAAATTTAAAGTTTTTAAACTGGAACTAAATGTGTTTTCATATATAGTGAAAATAAGGATTATTTTCTCATGAATTCTTTGTTTTTGAAAACTAATTTTCAGATCATAAACCAAACAGGGCCTTAATCTTTTTATACTCACAGTTGAAAGTTTAAATCTCTATCCTAATGGGTATGTAGTGATATTATTCTAAAAAAACAATATATAAGTTATTTTCATTTATACATAGAAAAAAAAAATTATAAGAACCTTAACCCATGGTCGAAAAATTATAAGAATCTTAACCCATGGTCGTACGCTAAAATAGTGTTTGCTCTAGCCCTTAGCAAAATGTTCCTGTCATCAAAATGATATCTTAAAATTTGATTGAAATTCACTAAAACAAAGAATCACATCAGAGACATCTCATTAGCGACGTTTATCGACTCATCATGATCGATTTATATTACTCCTCATCGGCAGCAATGACGTTGGACAAATTTAAATTACATATCAAAGATGATAGCAAAAACTTTTAAAAAGCTTCGGCCTCGTTTCGTTCGTGATATGTTTTCATTTTTATGTTTTCGACAATAAAAAATACAAGAAAAATGATGAAAATACATTTGGTACAATTATTTTCAAAAACGGTTTTAAAAATAACTCTAAAAATAGCCTATTTTCGGAAATGATAAATTGTTGTTTTCTTTATTTTTAAAAATTATGAAAACAACAAATACACTTTTCAAAAAATACAGTTTTCATCCAAACAACAAAATTGAATATTACAATTTATTTATTTTTTTTCTTTCAAAACTCATAAGCGTACATCTACTACAAAGTAGATCTATCATTAAATTTTTATGAATAACTTTTTATTACAAAAACCACAAAAAATAAAGATCAACAAACCAAAGTTAATGAAAATATTTATAGATGATTATACTACTGATTTAACTAGCACAACGTTGTATAAACATTAATCATTTTCGATAAATGATTTCTTTTATCTCTTTTACTGGAAGGAATTTCTTTTCTTTTTTCTAGCTGGAAAAGTTTTATTCATTTTATAAATTTTACCGCTTGTATTTCAAGAACAAAAAATCTTTTGAACCATCTCTCCTTCTGCTATCTTCGCTATCTCCACGATCTTCCTTTTCCTTTTCGGCAACAATAAGTTCAAATTCGCTATAGTAAGAAATAATTATATTAGTTTTTTTTTTTTTTTTTTTATAAAGAATTGATTCTATGAAACACATACTAATTTTTTTTCTACATTTTCAAATTTCAACCAAACACAGTTTTCAAATTTTGAATTCAAATTTAAATTTTTTACATTGGAACCAAACGTGTTTTCAGATATAATAAAAATAAGAAATTTGTTTTTGTTTTCGGCTGAATTCTTTATTTTCAAAAAATATTTTCGAATCACAACCAAACGGGGCCTTAAAAAACCCAGGTTGAAGGGTAAGATAAACACCTTGGTTTTTTAAATTAAAGTTGCTTAAAATAACGACATTTGTTAAAGTGAACATAATTTGGTGGTAAATAGTCATGTACCATTGATCAAGAGGTCAGAGACTCGAATCCGCTAACTTCCAAATATTGTGAAAATCAAAAAAAGAAAAGAAAAAAAAAAACAATAATGACATTTGATAAGGTTTGATGCTAACAATAATGGAGTTTGATAAACTTGGATCAAACGATAAAAACTACAAAATTGAGACTAAAATTAAAACACGTGAAATGAAAATATAAATTAAGGAAAATTAAAACCCCAAATCAAGGTTGATTTGATTGATGAGATGTGGAGGAATCCCCAATCCTTCATGGTGGGCTTCGCACATGCCCTTTCAACAGAATTTTGACGTCTTGTCGTCCTATGTCTTTCTTTCCCACACTTTTTTTTCCTCTCATTATTAAATTCCAAGTATTTGATCATTTTAAGTAATTTCCATTTTTTTCATAAAGAAAAAAAAAATGAATCCCAAAAATTATGCTCAACCTCACCTTTTGTTTGGTTTAAATTAATCCAAACATCTATTATATCTAAAGAATAATTACTTCCAAAAGTAATAATAATGATAATATTACTTGAGTATAATTCATTCGAGGGGTCAAATAATCATTTCTTTTTTCATGAGTTATAAGTTTGAATAATTTTAGAGATTGAAAAATGCTCATGGATCAATTTTTCATGTGAGGCATCAACCCTCTTTGAAGGACGGGGATGGAGAACAAATTTTCCTGCCCGACCCTATTGTCATCCCTATCTTCCCTCCTTTACATTTAATATTTTGTTAAGAATGATTTCTTGGTTAAAAGACATTTTTTTTTGTTCCTAAACATTCATACAAATAATAATTTAGTCAATTAACTTTAGTTTGTAACAATTTAATCTATGTACTTTCAAATTTGTAACACATTTAGTTCTTATACTTAATTTGTAACAATTTAATCTCTAGTGTGAAAATCTCATCAAAATTAAGTATCAATTTTTATTGTGTAACAACGTGGGCCCCTGTGTGATAACCATTTGGTTTATGATTTTTGAAAATTAAACTATTAAACACACTACTACCTATGATTTTTTTTTTAAATTTTGTTATCAATTTTTTACAAACGTTTTCAAAATCCAAGCCAAGTTTGAAAACTAAAAACTGTATTTTTTAAAAATTTGTTTTTGTTTTTAGAATTTGGCTAAAAATTCAAATGCTTCCTTATGAAAGTTGAAAACCATTGAAAAGAAATTGTGAGAAAGTAAACAAAATTTTAAAAAATAAAAATGCAAATTGTAATCAAACGGAGCTTTAGTATTTGTAGTTTATAAACACATTTGGTCATTAATCCCGATCTACATATATAAAAAATTATATTAAATCTTAAACAACATTTTTAACGATAATGACTAAATCGTTATAAATTTTAAAGTATAAAGACCAAATTGTTACATACTAAAGTTAAGAGGCTAAATTGTTATTTTCACGAGAGTTGAGGGACCAAAATGTTTTTTAACCTATTTTTTTATTCCATTCACTAAAATTTGTCTTTTCAATCTTAGATATGAAAAATAGTCAAGTTTATAGCGAAATATTCCGAATTCAAATTAGGGTGGTTAAATGATTTGAGGTTGATTTAATGATATGATAGGAATGTAAGTTCTTATTACAGCTTCTCACTATTGAATTTTAAACACTTGATCATTTTTCAGTATTTTTTTAAAAAGAAAATACCTCCCCAAAATATGCTCAACCTTTCAACTTTTGGTTGGTTTAAATGAATCAAAACATCTATTATTGAATAATAATTATTGTTTGATTTGATTTCTTTTATTAAGAATTGTTTTTTTTTCCCCTCTCGTGGTTTAAAAAAAAGTCATTTTTTTTCCTACAAAAACAAGGGGGAAAAAGGTCAAGTTTTTTAATGGAATATTTTGAATTTAGACTACGGTGATTTTAAAAGACTTGAGGTTGACAAAATGAGAAGATGGTGAAAATATGTTTTATTTTTTTTCTTCTCATGATAGGATTCCAAGTATTTGATCATTTTTTAAGTAATTCATTTTTTTTGTTAAGAAAAGACCCCCAAAAATTATGCTCAACCACACTTTAAAAACAAAAAAAAAAATTTGAATCAAATATCTAGTATCTAAATTTTAATTATTTATTCAACTCGATTTTTTTAATCTAAATTTCATGTGGAGTGTGGGATATGAACCTCTAACTTTTGGGTCGAAGGTACATGCTTCACGGTTGATTTATGCTCACGTTATAAAAAACCTTTTTTTAATGTAAAAAGAAAAAAGATTGGGTTTTGGGGGGGGGAGGTAGTTCTCAACATAATAATATTCTAAAATATTCATACTATGGCAGCTATATGGTGCTTTTCCTCTCCCTCAAAAAAACAAAAAAAACCTTAAATTTTGTTTTTCGAGAATCCTTTTTATTTAAAAAAAAATTCCCAAAAAGTAAGGCTCAACCTCAACATTTGTGTGTTTTAATTTGATGTATCTATAGTCCAAATCATAACTATTTTTTTCATTTGATTTCTTTTATTAAAAAAAATGGTCTTTTTGCTTTTGATTAGAAAGTTGGATGAGTTTTTTTTAAAACAAACTATTTTGAATTCATGTTAAGAAGACTTAGAGAGTTAGTTACGTAAGACGATAACAAAAGGTGAGCTTTATTATTTTAAAATAAAAAAAATTGGGGCACCAACTAAGACTTCTTCATAATAATTTATTGGTTGAACATTACGTGTTAATGATGAGAGTGATTTGTCGAAATTAATAGAGGTAGAAAATGGTTTGGATAGAAGCGTTATATCAAAATAATTTTTGTACAAGAAATTATAAGGGGAACTATTCCTTAATAGTGGTATTGACAAATAAAGAGTTTTATATTTATTTTAAAAGATAACCATATTTTAATTCATTATCTTATCAAGTATCAATAATTGACAAATAAATATGTCCAATTGATTATTGGTTAACCAATATTTTGATCATATTCTAATAAATGTTTTTACAATTATGTTTTAATTTAAAAATGTTTTTTTTAATTCATATATATATATATACACATATATATAATTATCTTAAATCGAGGTGTTTTAAGCATGAAGTTGGTGGTGTTTTGGAAGAATCTAAATAAGCTGTATGTGGGCCGAGGTACTAGATCTTGGGCCAACTTCTGTTATAATATAACGGCCCAAATAAATGTTTCTTCTTGGTCGATTTACATATATAAAAAATATATTGAAATTGTGACTTAATATTTTCACTCATAGATTTGAGGAATTTATTTTGTTTATTTCTTACCATTATACTCCTATTTATGATCTTATCTCCACAATTATTTATATATTTAAAATTATTTGATTCTATATTTTACCTAAATTTGTAACAGAATTTGGAATATTTAATATCTATAAAATATTTCAAACATATATTTCCATTTCAATATTTGATATGATTATCTATTTCAAATTTGCCATTATCTTCTCTCCATGGAACACCACTTTTTTAGCCTTTCTGAAAAATCTTCACCATTTCCTCACGTTCCTGTCTTCCTTCTCATCCAGTTTCCAGCCAAGTTTTCAACGTCAATCATTTCCTTTAGTTTCTAACTGTAATTTTAATTTATTTTCACTGCATTTTCAGCCATTTTCTTCTGTTTTTGTTCACTGTCCTATTTTACAACTGTGTTGTCGACCATATTTTTCAGTCAATTTTCCAGCCATTTTTCTATAAGGGCAACGACCCACATTAGTATGATATTGTCTATTTTGGACATAAATCCTCATGAGTTTGTTTTTAATTCTCAAAAGGCTCATACCAATGAAGATAATTGTCCTTACTTATATACCATGGATCTATTCCTTCTCTAGCCAATGTAGGACTTTGTTAGCAATCCTAACAATCTTCCATCGAACAAATCCGTCTACTCCCAATTGAGAGAGCTTGCTCTTCAGCTCGAGGCAACATCCAAATAGAGCACAAACACGGATCACACTTGCTCTTATCAAGGCGATTGGTAGAACATCCTGATAGAGCACGATCGAGGCTCACTAATCTTTATTCCACTTTGAGGATTTCTCCGGCACACAGCTAGGTTTTTACCATGGCTCTAATACCAATTGATAAGGACAACGACCCCCACATATCTCTACATTGGTATGATATTGTCCACTTTGGGCATAAACCCTAATTTTATTTTTAGTTCCCAAAAAGCCTTAATGAAGATAATTGTCATCATTTATATATCATGAATTTCTTCCTTTACTAGCCAATGTGGTACTTTGTTAGTACTCCTAACATTTCCATCAGTTTTCGGTCTCTAATTTACTGTCGTTAACATCAAAGTTTCAAATGTCGATGTCAATGGAAATGCCGAGGTCCAAAATTTATGGAAATGTTGATGAAAATTTCGGAAAAATTTATGGAAATCGTGGAAATTGATGGAAATTGTTTGAATTAACCAATGAAATTTTGATTTTGACTTAATTAGACTATAATTGACTATTGTTAAGCATCACATCTAAAAATTAAGACAATATTTAGATATAAATGTCAATTGAAAATTTGAAATGTCGATGTGAGTAGGAATTTGAAAAAAATGGAAATTGATTAAAATTATATGAATTATTTCATGAAACTTTAATTGTGACTTAATTATACTATAATTGATTACTCTTAACATCATATATCTAAAATATATGTAATATTTATATTCAATGAGAGAATTATGAAGGAAATTTGAGAGAATTGAAATGAATTTAAGAGAATTAGAGGGAATTTGAGAGAATTGGAGAGAAATTAAGAGAATTGGAATTGGAGTATAGAAATGCCTTGAACCTGTTATCTAGCGCTTCGAATGACCAAGTACGGGGGTGCCATATATAAACTCTCTAAACTCTTATCTAATTGCTCTATGTATTTTGTACTCAGTTTCTCTTCAAGATAATAAAATTTTCTCTCCCTCTACCCGTAGACGTAGGCTATTACTTATTATTTATTAACAAAGAAATGATTAAATTTTAAATAAAGCAACATATGGCTTTGAGAAATTGGCTTGCATTGCTTTCTTGAGAGTCACATCCCTCCTTTTTGCATAATCCTAATAGGTCATGCTCTAGGATTCAGAATGCTCCAGCGTCCTCAACATCACTTCTTGTTGTATCAGCAACTGCTCAATTCCTACAGCTAGGCCTCCTCCTTTTTGGGAACCACTTACCCCTTTGATTTTTGTCTCCATTGATGTATCCAACATCCCTTTGTTCTTCAATACTTATTTGCTTGATTGAAATGAAACTCTAGCTTTCATACATAACATCGTGATAATGTTTGGAAAGAAAAGCTTTCCTGACTTCTTCCTAAAACAACTTGTTATCTCATTTGAAATGATTCTTCCCACATCAATACTTAGACTTTGCATGATAGAAAAGAGCAAGAGAACTCTGCCCCTTGATACTGTTGTATCATGTGTTGTTGGCAACACTCTCACTTTCACGAAGGACAACTGTACATGAGCTTTTGGTTTTAAGTAAGAGGCAAGCATCGTTTGTGCTCTTGTTTTTGTCACCCTCGATTGAGCTCCATCAATCCCAACTGTTTGAAGTGTTGGGTTTAACTGAACATCAGAAGGAGCAACTATGTGATAGGACCTATAAAGTCCTATTTAATTACACTTATTTCTTGTTAATTAGAAGGATTTTATGTGTTTTATTATTATTTTTTAGGGATTCGAGCAATTCACGTGTTTTGAAGAGTTTGCACCATTTCAGAATTAATTCGGACCAAATTGGAGGTGATTCGAGCAACTGAATTTCTATACCAAATTTGACCGGTCATATCATGATATTTCGAGATGAAAATATATTCAAATTTGGTATCAAATCAAATATTATTGAATTATCTTTCCAACGGTATAAGACTCATTGCATTCCAATAAGTATTATGAAAGTTATGGCATTTTGAGTGATTACTGCTCTTGCTGGAAAACTGCTGTACCCGAGAATATTTTGTGCCAAGTTCCGTTCCCATTATCTTGCTGCTCACGTTTGGTAATATATCCAAATTAGATATCATTTTAAAGATCTCGGAATGATCTTTCCAACCATATAAAGATCACGTTGATCCAAGGTTTGGAGAAGAAGTTATGGGCAAAATAATGAAGACTGCGCAATCCAGAAACTTTCCTTATTTGCAACATTCTATGTTTGTTTTAAGAATTTAGGGAAGGATTTTTGAGTTTTAGATGTATTTTGCAGCATTTTACAAGAGAGAACATTATTTACTTTATTTTATTTTATTTTAAATATTATTCCCTAATTGTTTTGGGAAAACATCTTTCTAGAATTTAGGGTTTCTTACTTGTGTAAGTTGTCTACTTGAAGGCTATTTAAGCCTTCTTATGGACAGCAAGGGGGATCTTTTTTTGGCCTCTTGGCCTAGACGTTTTTAGAGAGCTTTTAGACTCATTTTCTCTTTTCTCCTTAGACAATAATGGTATCAAATTTTATCACGATGCTCGGCTAAACTCTGCGATTCAAGTTCAGAGGTCGGTTGTAATCAGTTGCAACATTGTGAGGCTTGAACTTTAACTTAGTTTTCTTTCAATTGCAAGTATTCTTTAATTCCCGTGTTAATTTTATAAGTATGTATTTTGATTAAATTGACGCCTTAATCACTCTACATATTTTATTGCTAATCATGATCATGATCCGTAATTGTCATGTTGAATGAACATGTAGCATTAGGATTATCACATGTGTATGTTTTGTGGGTTTCCATATTGCATGGCTTGCATGTTTAATTCTAGGAATTAAAGAAACTTCTTAATTAGGTGAAAGTTGTTTTACCTGATTAGTTGTCTTGGTCGTTCCAAGGTACGTAATGCCTTTATCTAAATAATTTGGAGCGGTTTCGTCAAAATTGTTTAGGTAATTAGCGTTAACTTGACGTTCGTTAGAGTTAATGAATTTAGGGAATTTGCACTTTTTGGGGTTTCCTAATAAGTTGACCAAGTACTTGCATGGTTAAGTTTAAATATTTTGAATGCCTATGATCAATGTTTGCAATTGAGTAGAACCGTACCTTTGGATTGGATTTTTGTAAGATTTGATCTATCTCTATTTTTATTGTTTATGTTTTATTTTATTTATAAAAACACAAAACCCCCATTTTTAATTGCTTTCTCCTTTGCAAATTTAACTTGAGAAATTAATATTCGGTTCCCTGAGATCGACCCGGTCCACTCAATGCTACAAGTAGCTTAGGATTGGTTTATAAATTTTAATTTGACGAGCCCTCGACAAGCTCGCATCAAATTTGGCGCCGTTGCCGGGGAACCACTATTAGTTTCTCTTTGTTAAATTTGCTCTAAAAAAAAAACAAAAAAAAAAAATTCTTTTGTATTTTTGTTTTTTTAATCTGTTCTTTAAATGGCAGATTATTCTCAGCACTACTGGACAAATGGTGGAGCTACCCCATATGTTGATGAGGTTAGTGAGCTCAAAACTCAAATTTCTGAATTAACCTATGTTGTTCTTCAAGTGGCTGTAGGGAGGCTTCAAGCAGTGGAGACATGTAGATTATGCTCGTTGCAAGGACACCCCACCGAAGCATGCCCTCAGCTGCAATGGAACTTTGTGCCAAATGCTTACACTTTGGAAGAATTTCCTGGTCATCCAATGAACTTTGAGCCTTACAGTCCCTATCTTGAATGGGATCAATCTAGCTTTAGCTATGGATACCAGGAGGAGCAGCCAAGTCAATACTTTCAAACTTTAGACTCAAGTACGTCTTTAGAGGCCATAGTTTACCAAATTGCTAATAATACTCTTCAGTTTCAGCAGGAAAATCTCCAATTTCAAGAGGAAAATCTCCAATTTCAAAAAGAAAATCTCCAATTTCAAGAGGAGACTCGCGCTGGAATGCAAAGTCTGGGTGACCAAATTACCCAGTTGGCTGATTCCGTGAGAAGACTGGAGAGTCTACAAGAGCAATACTCTTTTGACATCACTGAGGAAAGATTTTTTGAGGAAATCGACACCGACAGTGACGAGGAAGTTTTGAATTTCGCGCCATGCCAAGAACATGTAATTTGTGAGGTTAAGGAGGAGTCCGAGCTTACACGCAAAGAGGAGATTCAGGTGATAGAGTTGGAGGCTAAAAAGCCTTCGCCTGTTCTATTCCCTAGCTCTCCTCTTAATTTTGAATTTCCTTTGCTTTATTCTCATGACTCCTTAAAGTCTTTTGTTTCTTTTGAGTTAGTTAAGTTAGTTGAGTCTTACTTTTTGCCTTTCATTCCTTATATAAAAAATAACAAAAATAACGATTTGTCTGGTACCCTAGAAAAGCAGGAAAGCCTTATAAACTTGGAAGGTTACATTGATTCAAGCAAGAAGGGACCGAAGAAAGTAGAAGAATTTTATGTGCCCTGACACTTACGAACCCTGTCGAGCATAACGACGTTAAAAATTTGCGCTTCTTGGGAGGCAACCCAAATGCTTTAATTAATTTATTTGTTTTCCTTTTAGTTATTTATTTCCTTTTCTTAGTTTGTTTTGTTTTTTTTTTTGTTTTTTTCTTTTGTAGGTGTTGCAATTGGGAGGAGAAATTGAGGATAAAGATGCACCACCACCTACAAACCATCCAAAAACTAGGGGAGTTTTTCTGTTCCTCTTGCTTTTTGTTTGTGTAACTCTATTTAGCGATACATTGGGGACAATGTATCAATTAAGGTTGGGGGTGGAGAACGTTAGATTTTCATGTTTAGGGTTATTCATGAGCATATTGAGCAGTGAGCCTTAATTTTAGAATTTTTTGAGCTAAAATTGCATGATGAGTTAGTTGCATATTAGGTGATTATGACAATCTAGGATGTGTTTTAGGTAATCCCATTTGAAATGGTTGAAACTTGAAGATGCATGCTTGATTTAAGCCTATTTTAAAATTTTCTTCTGATTCCCTTATACTTTTTGAGCACTTAGCCCTCTTGTCTATGGTTTTGAAGGCTTAAGATTGAGTTATTTGGTCTAGATTCTTGTTGTCACCTCGAAAGATTTTAGGAACTAGTTTAAGAGTCTACTTGCATGATGTTGAGTAACGTGAAGCTTAGGAGTAATTGTATGTTTTATTTGCCTTTATTACTATGATAAAATGAAAACTCGAGTAAAGAAAAAAAAATGATTGCATGTATTTAAAAGTCTAAGGGCAACAAGAGCTACCTCTACTGTGATCAGTCAGGCCATCCATTGAGCAAGTACTTTGGATAAGGGTCCCTACAGTGGATGTGTGAAAGCTAGTGCTCATCAAAATAAGCAAAAATCTAAGTTTGGGGGAGGCATACCCCAGGGCACCTTAGTTTCATGTTATCCTTTTGAGTGTAGGGAAGCTTGAGAATTGGTCTTAAAGTCAGAAGTAGGGGGAAAACGAGTTGAGGATCGAATAAAACCTTCTCGGGCTTATAAAAACTTAGATAAGGGAGAGCTATACGCACACACACATAAGGGATGAAGGGATTAGTTTTAAAATCCTCATTGATTGAATGTGTTTGATTGTTTTCTTCCATTGCAAATGTTTTGTTCCCTAAAGCATTGAGATTAGAGTCATTGATATACAAATAATTAGTCATAAGATTATTTAGTTTGACCTTGCTCGAGAACTAGCAAGATTTAGGTTGGGGATTGTGATAGGACCTATAAAGTCCTATTTAATTACACTTATTTCTTGTTAATTAGAAGGATTTTATGTGTTTTATTATTATTTTTTAGGGATTCGAGCAATTCACGTGTTTTGAAGAGTTTGCACCATTTCAGAATTAATTCGGACCAAATTGGAGGTGATTCGAGCAACTGAATTTCTATACCAAATTTGACCGGTCATATCATGATATTTCGAGATGAAAATATATTCAAATTTGGTATCAAATCGAATATTATTGAATTATCTTTCCAACGGTATAAGACTCATTGCATTCCAATAAGTATTATGAAAGTTATGGCATTTTGAGTGATTACTGCTCCTGCTGGAAAACTGCTGTACCCGAGAATATTTTGTGCCAAGTTCCGTTCCCATTATCTTGCTGCTCACGTTTGGTAATATATCTAAATTAGATATCATTTTAAAGATCTCGGAATGATCTTTCCAACCATATAAAGATTATGTTGATCCAAGGTTTGGAGAAGAAGTTATGGGCAAAATAATGAAGACTGCGCAATCCAGAAACTTTCCTTATTTGCAACATTCTATGTTTGTTTTAAGAATTTAGGGAAGGATTTTCGAGTTTTAGATGTATTTTGCAGCATTTTACAAGAGAGAACATTATTTACTTTATTTTATTTTATTTTAAATATTATTCCCTAATTGTTTTGGGAAAACATCTTTCTAGAATTTAGGGTTTCTTACTTGTGTAAGTTGTCTACTTGAAGGCTATTTAAGCCTTCTTATGGACAGCAAGGGGGATCTTTTTTTGGCCTCTTGGCCTAGACGTTTTTAGAGAGCTTTTAGACTCATTTTCTCTTTTCTCCTTAGACAATAATGGTATCAAATTTTATCACGATGCTCGGCTAAACTCTGCGATTCTAGTTCAGAGGTCGGTTGTAATCAGTTGCAACATTGTGAGGCTTGAACTTTAACTTAGTTTTCTTTCAATTGCAAGTATTCTTTAATTCCCGTGTTAATTTTATAAGTATGTATTTTGATTAAATTGACGCCTTAATCACTCTACATATTTTATTGCTAATCATGATCATGATCCGTAATTGTCATGTTGAATGAACATGTAGCATTAGGATTATCACATGTGTATGTTTTGTGGGTTTCCATATTGCATGGCTTGCATGTTTAATTCTAGGAATTAAAGAAACTTCTTAATTAGGTGAAAGTTGTTTTACCTGATTAGTTGTCTTGGTCGTTCCAATGTACGTAATGCCTTTATCTAAATAATTTGGAGCGGTTTCGTCAAAATTGTTTAGGTAATTAGCGTTAACTTGACGTTCGTTAGAGTTAATGAATTTAGGGAATTTGCACTTTTTGAGGTTTCCTAATAAGTTGACCAAGTACTTGCATGGTTAAGTTTAAATATTTTGAATGCCTATGATCAATGTTTGCAATTGAGTAGAACCGTACCTTTGGATTGGATTTTTGTAAGATTTGATCTATCTCTATCTTTATTGTTTATGTTTTATTTTATTTATAAAAACACAAAACCCCCATTTTTAATTGCTTTCTCCTTTGCAAATTTAACTTGAGAAATTAATATTCGGTTCCCTGAGATCGACCCGGTCCACTCAATGCTACAAGTAGCTTAGGATTGGTTTATAAATTTTAATTTGACGAGCCCTCGACAAGCTCGCATCAACCATCTCATTGAAAGTAGCATTTGGGAATGACTCTAAGCCAAAAAGATCATTGATAGCCTCATGGCTCCACTCTACAAGCTTTTCTCTTACAACAACTTGATACTTTTCTGGCACATCTATATTTGCATAGAATTCCTTCACCAAATGAATAATGGTTGGCTCAGGCTCATGACAAAATAACTCTCATCCTAAGTTGGTTATTCCAGCCAAGAGAAAATGAGGAAGCTAACTGGTGGGTGATGGAAATCCTTTCCCTTACAATAGGACTTTTGATTTACACTCTTCATACCTTAACAGAGCTTCTTCATTTATAAACTTTTTCACCTCATGGCTCTCCTATGATACTTTGTTTTTCGTTGTATTTCTTTTTGGATCCTTTGTTGCTTGGCGGTGATGCATGGAAATTAGCTTGTTGCTGATAAGTGCTAATGTGTAATTATCTTTGCAATAATTAACGCAATATTATGTGCAAGTGTACACATGAGTTGTGGCAAGCAGTAAATAAATTATCGTATTCAATAGCGATTAGAAATTTTTTACTCAACAAGAATTAATTCTTAGCAAACTCAATTGGTAACAGAAATGCTATGGAAAAATAACATGCTTAAGTAAAATTAAAAGCTAAAGCAAAGAATAAAATAAAGCAAAACAGAGTAAAGAGATGATGCAAAATGGGCTTGTATTATAAACTAAAATAGGTTCGAATTTGGGAGAGGTTTGCATTGTTTTGAGTAGAGTGCTGCAACAAAATCTTTGTTCTCTCAACATACACACAACCCTCATGGAATCTTCCCAGATTTTCAGATATTACGACTTAATTTCCATTAAATATACTATTACCTAGCTGCTAACAGTGCATTAGGTGAGTTATTATCCCTAACCTCCCCACTTAGCTAGCTACTAACTCAAACAAGGAGCTAATGTGATTTTAAGTGTTCGGCCTCCCCTAATTTTTTCAAAACTCAAGGAGACAATACCTGAAATGGTTGGCCAAACGAAATCGAGTAGTTGCAATAAAAGTCCTCAAAACCAAATTAATTAAACAAAGAATTTTGGTAACTTGTTTCAGAACATTACAAACATCCCTAACCCTCACCTTGAGGTGTTTAGTTCATGATACAAGATGAAAAGGCAATAAACAATAAAAAGCATACACTCTTGCTGTAATATAAATAAACTAAAACTCTAAGCTAAGGGAAGAAGAAGAAAATGAGGAAGAGCTCTTTACTGGTGTCGTTTCCCCAGCTCCGGAGAAGATCTTTGCTCTTTCGGCAAGCTCCGTCATAGCTTCCTTGATTTTCATTGTTTCCTTCCTCCTCTGATTGATACCTCGAAAATGGCTGCTGCTGCAATTTAAAGCTCTCCCAAAATGTAAAACGAAGGCTGATTAAACGTCTCATGCGAAATGGAAAATTCTAATTGGCTTCAGTTTCTGAATTGGAATATTCCTTTCCAGCTCAATTTAATGAAATGCACCACAGGTGCAAATTCCACACAAATTCCAGATCCATAATTTGCTCTAGCAGATAATATGGCCTTAGCATTAATCATCTTTTTTTGCCGATGCTTTATCACTTGGTTTTATCTTCTTTCAAAAAGTGCCTAATTCAATCAATAAAGACACATAAGAGGCATATAACTCTCGTAGATGCACCAAGCAATAAAGACTAGATATAGGAGAATTCTAATAGGAAAATATACACTATTTCTCATAAAACTACCAAGCTTTAGCCATAAAAGCTATCCTATAACTCTTATTTGAAGAGTTATCAAATCCTCAAACTTGAATCATTACTCGTCCTCGAGTAATGCTTTCTCAACCTAGAAAAATAGCCAGAGACTCTATTATGCCAAAATGAAATCTAAACTTGCTGAATCAAATATTAATGCTCCATCCACACATAATAACTATAGAATGTTGTCCTGCTTTTAAATTTCAACTTTTGATTCTTTGAAAAGGATAAAACTTTACTCTTTTGCACTTGCCTAAGATTCAACCAAAATCCTTTTACCGCCAGGCTCTATATATTTTTACAACTAGAATTTTAATCACTAAACCCAACAAGCAATCTCATATCCAAATTCAACTTGCTAAACACACCCACTTCAGCTAGCTTCTCCAAACTACTCACTATCTTGACTCCTTTATTTTTCATAGATTCCTCTCTTGAAGAATCCTTGAAGTCATGGTCCTTGTTCTTGGAATGACAACATTTATGATGTCGTTCACCTTAGCTTCTAGGCTCATCACTACCATGAAACAACACTCATTTTTCACTAAAAAGCTAATGTTAACCCTTTCGCTACTTTCCTTTTACTTCTTAGAATGAAAACATTTTATGATGAAACTCACCTAAGCTCTTAGAGGGATGCAACTACTAGGAAAACACAACACTCAGCCCCTAACTACTTCCTTTATTACTCATATTTTTTTTAACGTGAACCTCAATGGCAATTGCACTTCTGTTTTAGCTTACTAACACTTTGTGGTGAAAGTATCTAACTACGGGCACACTTGCCATCGAAATTGCTTTCTCAAACTCTCATCCTAAGTTACCTTTTCATGCAGGAACAAACTATGAGTTTCATAAATGCTACTGGTTACTTCACTAACTTGGGATGAATGAGTTTTGTTTATTCTTTTTTTTAAGACTAAAAGTGCACTTTTGAGGAAAAAGCAGAGTGCTCTTCAAGAATATAAAGGCAAAATACAATAGATTGACTAAGGATGGAGCATAATGATGTAGTCCCCCTAAAGTTAAGCATCTCATTATCCCCAATGAGAGTTAAGCACGAGAAAGACCCCCAAACTTAATTAGAACTAAAAGAGTGAAGGCTAACAAGCTAAGATTTGGCTGGGAATGGGCTCTCATAAAATTCTAGTTTCTATATAAGAATGGCTCCAAAAGTCTCAACTCAAATCCTAGGGCTTATTGCACAAAAGAGTAATCATAATTATTTACTAAAACAACTTGTACTCATCCAACATTATCTATACTCATATTCTATGAACTTAAAAGAAACAAAGAAAAATAGATTATCAGCACAATTTCTCAATGGCAGGTAAAGTCAACCTAGATTAACAATTTCTCACTCATTTTCTTTTTATTCAACAAACTACATAGTTAATGCTCATAGGGGAAATAAAAATAATAAGAATCAACAACAACTCATATCCATCAAAGACATCATAAAATTATATTTTTGCTTGATCAACAGAAGACAAACATGCATTTCATTTCATAGAACCAAGAAATATATATATATATATATTTTTCTTTCTTCTTCCAACAAACCTAAACAAAAGCTAAAGGAACAACAAAAATAAACTAACAGAACTTGAAACGACAAAACATAACCAAAAAAGAATTAAACAGGCAGAAGGTAGAGAGATTAAACCAACATCTCTGGAATAAATCTAATATTCATTTGCAAGTCTTTTTCATTCTATTCTTCAATTGCTGTTGTAATTCGTTATGCCCTAGCCTTTTCATTATTAGTCCTTGTTGTTCCAATAAAATAAGAACATCTACAACAAAAAAATAGACTCAAAGAAAACATACAGAAAATAAAAATAACTGAAATGAAAATAAATCAAAACGCAACAAACCATCTACGGGAGTATAACTTATTTTCAATTAAAGTACCAATGCCCCCTCAAAATTCTTGTTTCATCCACCTTCAAACAGTTAAAGAGAGACACAATTTCATTTCAACTCCTCCTCCCAATAATGTTCAATTAACTGCCCATTCACCTTCAAGTCTCTCTCATCCTTATCAGCACACTACCAGTGCGTTTTTGATATTGCTAGTAATTGCTCATCTGAAAATGCATCATGTATTTTAGGTTGCTGCCACATTTGTTCTTGCTTCTCTAATCTGGAGAGGTGATTTGCAACTTGGTTTTTGGATTCCTTATTGTCGTGTATCTCCAAATTGATTTCCTTGATTGACAGCTGAATGGGTGGTGACTTTCTATCTACTAACTCCAAAGATCTAAAAACTCTTGTATAGTTAGAAATTTCATTGGCGCTTTCTAACTCATGAGCTATACTGCACAATTTCAAATCCTTCTTCAAAACTTCTTCGAACTTCTGAGTATGTTCCTCTTGCATTCTCAGTTCAAAACTCTCTTCAATTAGCCATTCCAAAACATTAATAACTGCACAATCTTTAATTTCTGAAGGGTATTTCACAGCATCAAACATATTAGATTTTTCCTATTGATCGCCCACATTAAGTGTAATAATTCATTTTCCAACGTCCACGACTGTTCCTCCAGTAGCCAAGAAAGGTCTCCCTAAAAGTATTGGCACATCTTTGTCTGCTTCGTAATCCAAGATGATGAAATCAGCCGGAAAGATAAACTTATCTACTTGTACCAAAATGTCTTTAATCTTTCCCTCTTGATAAATGATTGATCTATCAGCTAACTCTAGTGTCACCTGTTGGGATTTATGCCATAAAACCTCGTAATTAATGATTTATTCAATAATTAATAATAATTTTGATTATTATATTTGTAATGTAATATTATCCATTATATGAAAAATCCAAAGTTATTAGTGTAATCTTGAACAGTATGTGGTTGACATGTTGGAGGATCGTGTTCAAGAAATAACCTAAAAGGTCATAGTATATGGATAAGGTTGGATGCCTTATATTGGTAACATTATTGATACGACCCACTTTGTAATAGTTACAAATGATTCGATCCAAATTGTTCATGTGGAGACATGTGAGTGGGGGTATCTTATACAATGAGTTTGTATAAGATTGGACGAAATATTTAATATCTCTTTATAAATTCGTTAATTGAGAAAATTAATATTTCATCAGGATGATCATATGCGACTCAATCTTAATACTGAGTGAGTTATGAACTCCTGCCTGTGAGGGTTTGTCCTTTGATTTGCATGGGTGAGAATAACTTTTGTAGTTGGTTCAATATGCCTACCATTTTAGGGACTTGACCAAATAGGGAGCTGGGAACATAATCTCACAAGATGGAATTCACTCAATCCCATGTAGGGTAAGTAGGTGAGTAGTTCCCTTAAGTGCTGATTTCGGGACTTGAACAATGGGGCCCCACCCTCTCATTGACTCGATAGGGACTTAGTTTATGGTTGGATCTAAACAAATTGTTCATTAGAGGATCGGTGGTACTTAAGGTGCAATATGTAATTATAGGGGTAAAATGGACTCTTGATCCAGTTGTAATTACGAACAACTCGTGAAGAATCGACTTGCATGTAATGATTATATCTATGGACACAACTTGTCCTATAGTGCATAAGAGTGCAACTCTAGGTCTATAGTAGAGTGACCTATAGTTAATGAATGAAAATTAATTAATTAAAGAGTTTGATTAATTGATTTTGTATCATTGGAGCTTATAATTTGTAGGTCTATAAGGTTCACTTGCTAGCTCATAGTAACACTAAAAGATTAATTTAGTTGAAAGAAAATTTTGAAATGTTCAAATTAATATTTGATTTGAAGTGTTCAAATTAATATTTAATAGATTAGATATATTAAATATAAAAGGGGAAAATATATTTATTATATTTGATACATTAAATATCAAAATAATTAATGTATATTAGATACATTAAAGAAAATATATTTATAAAATTTAAATAAGATTCAAATAAATAAATATCGTAGGAGATTTGAATGATATTCAAATAAGTATAAGATATATTTTAATATATTAGATATTAAAATATAATGTTTTAATTATGGCAAAAACTTGACCTTGATCTCTATAAATAGGACCATTGGAATGAGCCATTAGACATAACAGTAATCTCCTCAATAAAGAATTAGAGAATTCTCTCTAGACCTATTCCTCTCCAATCCCTTGTGGATTTTCTTTCAAGAGGCTCCCACAAGCCTTGATCCTGTGTTCGAGTCATAGCCAGGAAGACTTTGTGGAGGAGATAAAGACCCACCAGAAAGTCTTCCTGGTGAGTCTTTAAGCAAACTTACTTGGAGTAAAGATGGAGATATTTCTGGTGGGTCTTTATCTCCTCCTAAATGTCTTCCTGGCTATGACTCGAACACAGGACCAAGGCTTGTGGGAGCCTCTTGAAAGAAAATCCACAAGGGATTGAAGAGGAAGAGGTTTAGAGAGAATTCTCTAATTTTCTCTATTGAGGAGATGTGTGTTGTTAAGAATGCACAATGGCTCACCCATAGGGTCCTATTTATAGTGGTCTAGGGAAAATAATTAAATAATATATTTTAATATCTAATATATTAAAATATATTTATCTAACCAATTTGAATCTTATTCAAATCGTTTACAATTCTCCTACGACATTTCTTTCCTAATTTGAATCCAATTCGAATTTAATAAACATCTTTTATTTAATGTATCTAATATACATTAATTATTTTAATATTTAATGTAGCAAATACAATAAATATATTTTTCTCTTTTATATTTAATATATCTGATATATTAAATATTAATTTGAACACTTCAAATTAAATATTAATTTGAACATTTCAAATTAAATATTAATTTGAACATTTCAAATTTTAATATTTAATGTACCAAATACAATAAATATATTTTCTTCTTTTATATTTAATATATCTAATATATTAAATATTAATTTGAACATTTCAAAATTTTCTTTTAACTAAATTGATCTTTTTAGTGTTACTATGAGCTAGCAAGGGGACTTTATGGACCTACAGATTATAAGCTCCAATGATACAAAATTAATTAATTAAACTCTTTAATTAATTAATTTTCATTCATTAACTCTAGGTCACTCCACTATATACTTAGAGTTGCACTCTTCACTGTAGGACAAGTTGTGTCCATAGATATAATCATTACATACAATTCGATCATTCACGAGTTGTTCGTAATTACAGCTGGGTCAAAAAGTCGATTTTACCCCTATAATTACATATTGCACCTTAAGTACCACTGATTCTCTAATGAACAATATGTTTATAATCTAATTATAAACTAAGTCCTTCTCGGGCCCATTGTTCAAGTCCCGAAATCAGCACTTAAGGGAACTATTCATCTACTTACCCTATATGGAAAGAAGTGAATACCATCTTGTGAGATTATGTTCCCAACTCCCTATTTGGTCAAGTCCCCAAAATGGTAGGCATATTGAATCGGCTATAAAAGCCACTCTCACCCATGCAAATCAAAGAATAAGCCCTTACAGGCAGGAGTTTATAACTCACTCAAGATTAAGATCGAGTCGCATATGATCATCCTGATGAAATATTAATCTTCTTAATTAACAGATTTATAAAGAGAGATTAAATATTTTGTGGTCCAGTCTTATACAAACTCATTCTATAAGATACCCTCACTTACATGTCTCCACATGAACGATTTGGATCAAATCATTTGTAACTGTTATAAAGTGGGCCGTATCAATAGTGTTACCAGGATAAGGCACCCAACCTTATCCATATACTATGACTCTTTAGGTTATTTCTTGAACACGATCCTCCTGTATGTCAACCACATACTATTCAAGATCACACTAATAACCTTGGATTTTTCATATAATGGATAATATTATATTACAAATAAAATAATCAAAATTATTATTAACTATTAAATAAATAATTAATTACGAGGCTTTAGGGCATAAATCCCAACATTCTTTTCATAATTGGAATCCATGTTTTCCTAATAGGATTAAGATATTTCCTAATGAGATTAGGGTTTCCTTAAAATAAGGATATTGTGATTCATGCTTTAAATAATTTAAGATAATCTTTTAATTTAGTTTTAAAGGGTTTAAAATGGTAGAATTTCAAGATTATCCATAGTTTAAAATTTTGAATTTTTTCTAATAGAATTAGAATAAAATATCCAGGATGATCTTTTAATTTGTTTTAAAGGGTTTAAAATGATACAATTTTAAGATTACCTAGTATGTGAATTATTTTTTTAATAGGACTAAAAATATTGCTTAAATTCACTTAGGTTCATTAATCTAATAATTAATAGTTAATTAAAAATTAATGAATTTTAAATAAAAATTGACTATAAGGGAACTCTGTCTATGGAAGGTTCTGTCTAAAACTGGGGTATTTAAGTTACCTCTAATTGGGAACCAACCTGGGAGTTAAATTAGTCAAATTTATTTAATTTCACTAAGTATGCTCATAATGTGATTAGTTTTTTTTTAAAAAAATAATTTAAAAACTTGGTAATTCACATTAAAATCAATCTAACAACATAAGGGTTATGAAAGGTAGATTGAGGAACTTTGATAAATGAGATTAGCCTAATTTGTCTAAGTAAGAGAAAACACTATTTCAAAATAGTAAGTGGGAGAAGGAAATGTGTCAACATATCCTATGGTCTCCATCATTGGTTCACATTGTGAGATTCATGTAGGGCCTCGTGGCGGCTTTTGGACCGTCTCCTTACGGAAGGTGTTTACATGAGTCAATATTGGGGTGAACTCCTGAAAAGGATAGGATTGTAGTTTTGTTTCCAATACTTGACCTACCCTATGACGACACTTGTTGGGATAAACCTACAGGATCTAAAATGATGACTCACACTTACAAAGGGCTTATTAAGGTTGTTAATGATGTCATTGACCAAACTAATGGTAACTAAATATTATAGGAATAAGAGTTATTCTGGTATAATACTTGGTTGAGATTGTCTTAGTTTAGTGAATGAACACTTGACCTACTCTACGATGACACTTGTTCTAACTCACTAAAGTACCATAACATTAGAAATGATTTATAGGGTTCATTTTTCAAATTGTTTGATTTCTATGCTAAAATTGAATGGATAATTGTTTGCATGATGTTATATTATATATTTTATATATTTCAATATTATGTCAGGTTCTCTCATAATTTTTAATTTTATTATTGATAAGTTAAAATTGAGAATATTTTATTACTTGAAAAAATTAACATTAACACTATAATGGCGGTGTAAAATATTTATTTATCTTTATTTAGAAATGTTCTTAAAACTTGTTGCCAATGCTAATCGAATTGTTCGTGAACCACATGATTAATAAATCAAAATTAAATGAGCTTGTACGTATCTCCTAGTTGACATACAAGATGTCAAGCTTAGAAGATTAAAAAAAAAATGACAACAACATATGAGATGTTGAAGTCAATATAAGCTAAATTTAGATAATTGTCTAAATGATCTCGAATTTAACTATTACAAAAATCCAAGAAAAGAAACCAAATGACTTTACCTATACATATGGAAATAGTTCATAAATTAGTCAGGATAGTCATAATGAGAGGAATTTTTGAAATACTTCTATGGGAGGAAAAATATAAATGAAAGTAAATTTGATTTACTAGATTTTTATTAGGATATAAATAGCCGCTACCTAAATAGTTGATATAAGATCTACTATCAAGATTTATTCTTCATTACATTTAATATGTAATTCTTGGAAAATACTTAACAAGTAAAATAGTTTCTACAAGTTGGCACCAAGAAGTCCATCTCAGTTAATGTAGTGGGAGACATTAAGATGTCATTAAATAATAATTGTTACTTAATGTTGAAAATGGTATTTTTAGTAACCGTAAGAGAAATTCAATTTCTCGAACTTTATTACTAAAAAGTTCATATAATATGAATTACTTTGAAGTATGAAAGTTTATATTTTCAAATTTGTTTGAAAATACATTCAGTTGAAAATAAGAACAATTTGTATATGTTAAAATGTTGATATATACTATACTACAAAATACTGAGATATTTATGATTACAGAATCTAGAATAGAAAGACATGTTTTTCTCCTAAAAGATGATACTTGACTTTGGTAGTTAAGGTTGATTAACATCAACTTGAATAGAATGAAAAGACTAGTAAGAGGTAATTATCTAAAAAGTTAGTTAATTGCTTTACCTATATGTAGATCTTACATTTCATGTAAGATAATCATTGGGCCTTTATTAGATAAGGCTACAAGGCCAAAGAATACTTTGGGCTTACACATTCTAACTCAAGTGGTCTAGTGAATGTATAGACCAAATAAAATCATGAATATTTCATCATTTTAGTTGATGACTATTCAAGTACAAGTGTCTTAACCTAATATAACATAAGTCAAAATTTTTGAAAAGTTCAAGAAAATTAAGGCTAAAGTTGAAAACCGATTAGGTAAATCTATCAAGATATTATGATCAGATCATAGAAAATGGGTTTTTATCCCAATTATTTTAAATACCAAGTACATTTATGTGAAATTGTACCGCAAGAGGAGAAACAAAACCTTATTGGACATGGTCACACCAATAGTGATTTACACGCCATTACAAAACTCTGGTTAGGATATGCAATAGAGAATGCATAGTAAACATTATTCCCTCCAAAAAGTCTATGAGACAATTTTGAGATTATAAAAGAGTAGTAAAACTAGTTTACAGCACTTCACTATTTGGGAATGTTAAGCTTACATGTTGAAGCAAACCTAAAAAGGCTGTATATTTTGAAAGATATGCCTAAGTGTAGGCCATCCCTAAGGAGTATAAAATGGTCTTTTATCTAGTCCTAAAAGGAATAAGGTATTTGTATGACAAATATTATTTTTTATATAGAATGTCAAATAAAAGACTACAAACCTTTAATAAGGTGAGATAGAGTTAATACATTGGTTCCAAGTGAAGCCATTAAATAGTTAACAAAAGTTGTTAACAATTTAATTACATTAGAAAGTCAAATGAATCCTAGTCATGAATTGGATAAGCCTCATCGTAGTGGGAGAGTTATATGATGCTCAACCTTTACAAGGACTTAATTCAAGCCCACATTGTCATGTTAGATGACAAAGTTGAAGACTTATTATCTGCAAAGTGAGACTAATGGCAAAGGGTTAAACCTAATAGGAGAAAGTAGATTGCGAGTAAATTTTCTCACTTGTTGCCATACTGAAGTCTGTAAGCATTATTTAATTCATTGTTGCATATGTGATATAAAAAAAATGAATGTTTAGAATTCTTTTATGGAAAGAAATCGTAGATAATGCATCTACACAAATCAATCAAATATGTTTATTTTCAAAGATCAAAAGCAAAAGGTTTGCGAAATAGTAAAGGTTCATTTATGAAATGAATTTTACAATTAGATCTTTGAATATAAGGTTTGATAAAAGTATCAAAATTTATGACTTTGGATAAATATTAATAAAGCTTGTCTAGACAAGAAAATCATTAATTGCTTAGTGGGTTGTTCTCATGTTTTATACTGATGATATTTTACTCATTATGAATGATGTAAGATGTTTATTTAACATAAAAATTTTACTAAGTAACAAATTCCAAATGAGTGATGTGGAATGACTCCGTATATTTTAGATGTCCAAAATGAAGATTTTAAGGACAAAATGTTAACTTTGTCTCAAACATTTTATATTGACAAAATTGTTGTCAAATATTTGATATTTATGTCTAAGGAAGAGTATCCTAAGACAGGTCAAATGTTGAGAGTATATGATATGCATAAATGAGACTGAATATTTAATATACAATTGGTTAGCATATATCAGTTAAACAAATGTATGATCATTGAGTAGAAAATTAAAAAATTTCTCAAATTATCTATGAATAATAAGAAATTTTTGTGTATGGAGTTAAAGATTTGATCTTTATAAAATACACTAGTTCTTACAAAGATTTAGGAAATCTATGTAAAGATAAATTTTACCCTAAGTAGTGGAGTATGGTATACAAGTTATTTTGCTTGTGAAGCAACAAAAGGACTTATACGACTCAAATAGTTCCTTGAAGATCTGAAAGGTGTTTGAGTTATAATTTGGTCTATCATCTTTATTATGATAATAGTAGTGCAAAGACTAATATTAAGGAAATTAGAAAACACCAATGTATAGGGACTCATATTGAGAGAGAGAGAAAGCATCATGGTAGTGACCAAGATGACTTTTAATGGCAATCCTTTGGATCTATATAAAGAGACTCTCCAAGCTAAAATGTTTAAGGGTCACCTAGAATGTCTAAGATTACGAGACATGTCTCATCTTTGCAAGGGCAAGTGGGAGAGCATGTTGGGTATAGAGTATGCCATAGGATACATGTCTCGTCAGCTTTAGTGCAAGTGGGAGATTGTTGGAATTTATACCTTAAAGCCTCGTAATTAATGATAATTAATAATAATTTTGATTATTTTATTTGCAATATAATATTATCCATTATATGAAAAATCTAAGGTTATTAGTGTAATCTTGAACAACATGTGGTTGACATACGAGAGGATAATGTTCAAGAAATAACCTAAAGGGTCATAGTATATGGATAAGGTTGGGTGTCTTATCTTGGTAACACTATTGATACGATCCACTTTGTAACAGTTACAAATGATTTGAACCAAATCGTTCATGTAGAGACATGTGAGTGGGGGTATCTTATACAATGAGTTTGTGTAAAATTGGACCACGAAATATTTAATCTCTTTTTATAAATCCGTTAATTAAGAAAATTAATATTTCATCATGATGATCATATGCGACTCGATCTTAATCCTGAGTAAGTTATGAACTCTTGCCTGTGAGGGCTTGTCCTTTGATTTGTATGGGTGAGAGTGGATTTTGTAGTCGATTCAATATGCCTACCATTTTGGGGACTTGACTAAATAGGCAGCAGAGAACATAATCTCACAAGATGGAATTCACTCCTTCCCATATATGGTAAGTAGATGAATAGTTCCTTTAAGTGCTGATTTCTGGACTTGAACAATGGGGCACCACCCTCTCATTGGCCCGAGAGAGACTTAGTTTATTAGATTATAAACAAATTGTTCATTAGAGGATCAGTGGTATTTAAGCTACAAGATGTAATTATAGGGGTAAAACGAACTTTTGACCCAATTATCATTACGAACAACTCGTGAAGAATCGACTTGCATGTAGTGATTATATCCATGGACACAACTTGTCCTAAAGTGCATAAGAGTGCAACTCTAAGTCTATAGTGGAGTGACCTATAGTTAATGAATGAAAATTAATTAATTAATTTTGTATCATTGGAGTTTATAATTTGTAGGTCTATAAGGTCCATTTGCTAGCTCATAGTAACACTAAAATATCAATTTAGTTGAAAGAAAAATTTGAAATGTTCAAATTAATATTTAATATATTAGATATATTAAATATAAAAGAAGAAATTATATTTATTGTATTTGATACATTAAATATTAAAATAATTAATGTATATTAGATACATTAAATAAAAGATATTTATAGAATTTGAATAAGATTTAAATAAATAAATATCGTAGGAGATTTGAATGAGATTTAAATAAATATAAGATATATTTTAATATATTAGATATTAAAATATAATATTTTAATTATGGAATTTTTTTTTCCTTGGTCTCTATATATAGGATTCTTAGGTTGAGCCATTAGATATAACACATATCTCCTCAATAGAGAATTAGAAAATTCTTTCTAGACCTCTTCCTCTCCAATCCCTTGTGGGTTTTCTTTCAAGAGACTCCCACAAGCCTTGGTCTTGTGTTCGAGTCATAGCTAGGAAGACTTTGTGGAAGAGATAAAGACATGCCAGAAATATCTCCATATTTACTCCAAGTAAGTTTACTTAATCTTATTTTTTAGTTTAATTTTAAATAAAATCACAGACGATCCAATGCTTCCGCTGTGGAGTGAAATGTTCATTCCTTCATGCAGAACGATGATTACTCAAGACTTTTATCAACTTTTCTTCCTCCTTTTTACTTAATTTAGCAGAAAAAATGACTAAAAAGGTAGAAGACTCACCTAAAAAGGTATAACGAAGGTGTGCAAGCAGCTATTTCAATTCTAAAGCATGTGACTTTTAATAGGGCATCAGTCACATTTTTATCATGTTCTATGGGTAATTGATCTAATGTTCTATAAAAGATGGTTACATCTTCGTCTATAATACCCATGTCTAGATCATCTGACGTGTATGTCATATTTCTTGCATTGGACGTAAACCAAATGAGCCTTGAACAAAAAAACACTTGTAAAAAAAACGAAACTAGGAACAAAAACTAACTACACAAGAAAATAAAAGGGAATAAATTTTACAAAAAAAAAACCCAAAATACAAAGAAAATAAAAATCTCAATATACAATAATCACAACAATTTACACTCTAAATTAAAATCCAACAATTACACCCGAATATTAATTAAACTAAAAATACACCAATCTTCTACAACGGCGCTAAAAACTTATTGCGTTATTTTAAGTGCTCACAATTAACTGCAAGTGTATGGTGTCAAGTTTTAATATAGTGATACAAGTATCGAGTTATCGTCTCCACATGGATTGGTTTTCTTTAGATTAATTAATTACCAAAGTTACTCATGCCCAATTTTGGTTAGAGAAACAAAACTTTAGATGAGAGTTAATAAAGCTAACTAAATATATACAAGGTTGGAGTCCATTTAGAGAGAATATTGGAGGTTGAATGACTATTAAACACAACTTGATTTGATCAAGAAATTGCACCATACACCACGAATATAAGCCAAGAATTACTAAATTATTCATTTGACTCTCTCAAGCTCAAACAAATCATGCTTTAATACAAATCAATCTCTCGGTCTATTTCTATATTATGCATGGCATTAAAGAAATTTGGTGAGGTTGTCGAGGTCTACCAAAATTAAACTAGCTTCCTACTCTAACTTGTAGAAATAGTGGACCAGGTCGATTTCCCAAAGGAGCTAGAAAATTTATTTTCTCAGGGTTAAATTTCAGTAAAAAGTGAAACGGAGGGGTTTGGAATTTTTTTTAGAAAACAACAATAAAGAAACAAGTAATTGAAAAAGGGGAAAAATCAAATCTTACAAAAATCCAATTCAAAGGTACAGTTTTATCCAATTGCAAAATTGATCATATGCATTCAAAATATTTTTTAACTTAATTATGCAAGTACTTGGTCAACTTATTAGGAAACCCCAAAAAGAAATAAATCTCCTAAATTCATTAACCATAACAAACGTCAAAGTCAATACTAATTACCTAAATAATTAGGCACGAAACCGTTTCATATTATTTAGATAAAAGTATTCAGCACTTTGGAAAGACCAAGAATAACTGGTTAAATAAAATAACTTCAACCTAACCAAAATGTTCCTTTAATTCCTAGAATTAAACATGCAAGCTATGTAGTTAAGGAACACTATAAAACATACACATGTAATAATCCTAATGCTACATGGCTCAATCAAACACGACAATTATAGATCATGCATCATGAATAGCAATCAAGCCATGTAGTTAAGGAAAACTATAAAACATACACATGTAATAATCCTAATGCTACAAGGCTCAATCAAACACGACAATTACAGATCATGCATCATGAATAGCAATCAAGCATATACAATGACCAAAGTGTCAATTCAATCAAAGAAATATGCTCATAATTTGAAAACAAGAATCAAAGAATACTTGCAATTATAAGAAAACTACATTAACGTTCAAGCCTCACACATTGCAATTGGCTACAACCAACCTCTAAATCGAAAACACGAGGTTTAGCTTTGCATCATGATAGAATTCTTCAAGTTCAACATCGTTCGATTTAATACAATAGGAAAATATGGAGAAAAGGGAAAAATGTCTCAAAGGCTCTCTAAAACGTGTAGGCAAAGGAGGCAAAAAGTTCCAACCCTAAAGTGAAAATTTCTTTAAATAAGGCATGATAGTGTCTAGAAGCTAAGGACAACGTCAAGATGTTGCCTTCGCAAATAAGGAACAAATTTGGCAAAATCTGGGTAGTGTCTGGACACTTCAAGTAGTTCCTCGACGTTGTCAACGTCGAGGGTAGCCTCACCGCAACGTCAAGCGAGCACTGCCTCCTCAATTTTGCCAGTGTTTAGACGCTTGGAATAGTGTCTAGACGTTGTTCCTGTAGATCTTCAAGCTTAATCTGGCCATGCAACAGCGTCTTGACGCCCAAAATATCGTCACTCTGCTCTTGGTTCCCTTAGTTTGGATGTCCTCTCTTCTCAGTTCGAATGCTCAAAATAGACTCGATTAGCTTTTTTTTTAAGGCCAATTCATCAAAAGTCTTTCAAGTGGCTATGAATTGCTCAATCCCTACAAAATAGGCAAATAAACGCATGAGGGCAACTAAACTAGCATGAAATAAGTTTATAAAGTAGCACTTTTACAGTGTTATCAAAATACCTCTAACTTAAACATTTGTTAGTCCTCGAGTAAAACAAATGAAAGCAATCCCTCAGAACATCTAGAATAAAATCTATGGATGACTCAAGCCTCAGAAATTATGAAATTAAAGCAATCATAAAGAATTAAGATTTGTGGCTAGAGTTTACATTCAAGATGTTTCAAATCTGATTCTATCATTCCTTGCGTGTGTGTGTGAGTCTATCTCAAACTAGTCTTTACAAGCCCAGAGTTGTTTTATGCGACCCGCAACTCATCTTCCCTCTATTATGGCTTTAGGTTCCAATTTTCAAGCTGTCCCATGCTAAAAAAGGGTAATATGCCACTAGGGTGCCTAGGGCCCCGAGGTAGGCCCACCCCTCAACTTTAAATTATGCTTTAATTTAGTGGGCTCTAGTTTTCACACATCCTATGTTGGGACCTTTACCCAATGTACTCACTCATGAGTGGTCTAACTAATCACACAGGAGGTAGCTCTTTTTGCCCTTAATCTTTTTAAACACAAGAATTTTTAAAAAAAATATTTTTAGATATTCAATCAAAGGCAAATCAATCAAGTAAGTACTCCACAGTGTCACATTACTCAATATCATGCATGTAGACTCTCTAATTAGTTCCTAAGACCTTTCGAGGTGACAACAAGCATATGAGTTACATAACTTAAGTCTAAGCCTTCAAAACCCTAAATAGGTAGACTAAGTGCTCTTTTAGTTGCAAGAAGATCAATAACTAGGTTTAATTCTAGCTTGAGTCAAGAAAACTAGTCACATATCTCAAAACCAAATGGTTATTCTAAAGTCAGAATCAATATCCTCACAGGCCATCCAAAAGAAAAACACAAAATATTTTAGTCCCAAGATTTTATGCTTAAGTGAAATGTGAAAAGGATAGTTTAAGTGTGCAAATCAAAATTAAGTACAACCATGTGGTTTGCAAATATCAAAAATACCAAACACAAGTACCCCCAACGTAAAAGATTACATTGTCCTCAATGTAATACAATAAAAAAAAGTAATATATGGAAATGGGACAAATGCAAATATAAATAAAAACTAGAAGGGTGAGAAAGAAACTGCCCTGAATAAGTGACCTCACTCCTCGTCAGATGAGGCATATGGCAGCATCGGAGGTGGAAAGGTTAGGTCACTGCCAGCCATATGGCACAGGCACGTGTAGAGGTGCTGATGATAGGCCTCGTCGTGCAGCTAGGGCGTTCGATCCTAATGAGCCGTGCTGAAATGGCTGCCTAATCCTGGAATGGTCCTTGTGGTGCAAGTGGGGCTGGAAGGCTCTGAGGTTGCTCTTGCATATCTGCCTTGTCCTCATCCTCATGCCCTCCGTCGCCTCCCTGCGGATAATCCCAGCCACGCAATCCCATGATGATATTGTGATCCATGATTGCTCGTGGTTGTATCAGCTCCTCATTTGGGGCCCAGGTGACCCCAGCAAGTTGATATAAATTTGTGATCAAGGAAGAGTGGCCCAACCCGATGGTGGTGCTACCGTGCCTGATGTGTCTGATGGATCTACAGATAAGCTTTCCAGCGTCAATTGTCTTACTTGTGGCGATGGCGTACAGGAGAATGACTCGTTCCTTCGCCACATCAGTCAGTCTGGAGACGGGAAAGAGCTTCGCACATATGAAGGTATGTCACACCCTGTTGGTGACACTCAAATCTAAGGCCCATAAACGAATGATCTTCCCGAGGTGTCCTCGTCCATTCTGCACCTGGCCGACATAGCTACTGGATAATCTAAGTGTAGTCAACTTACCCAGTGGCATACTCAATTTACTCGTCCTTATCATAGCTAGGTAGCTAATAATACCTATTTAGAGCAGCTGCATCGAATGAGATCTAGCACCTTGGCACGTAGGAGTGATAATCGTTGTCCCGTAGGTTGGCATAGAACTCTCGAACTAAGGCCACGATGCCAACATCAGGATGTTGGACTAGGATGCTCCACTCATGCTCAAGAATGGCGACATGTAAGTGTCGGTGGTGGGAGTCATTAGGGGTGATCCCTTGTTTTGCAACTATCGATGGTGAGACGACATGACTCCGGTACCAATCCGCAATCTCCTGATCGATAAATCTATGTGAGTCAAAATTGGCTTGAGATGTAAAAGCTCTGAAACTCCTTTTTGGTGCCATGGTATGTGCCTAACACAAATTATGCAAAATATTAGAATGATTAGGGATTGTCTCATTACCCAAAGTAGGCAATAGGGTGGTCCAAAATTTTCAAGACAATGTGGCCCTACCAAAGACAATTAAATATCAAGACATTAAATTTTAGGCATAAAAATATGTCTAGCAATGCTCCACTGTCAACAAAATTAGCTTCACAAGTTCAATTGTCGAATTGCACACTTTTCATAACGGCCCTCACAATGGAAAATAAATGGTAATGCTCCATATGCAAATAATCTTTGAACCTCAAGAAGTATTTCATAGTTATAACCAACATCCCAAATCAAATATAAGCAAAATATGCAAAATATATGTCCATTGAAGCATGCCCAAACACATAGGAAGAAAAAAAATTGCAACCTCATTTCCTACCAATCACCCTACATAAATCAATCAAGCATGCATATCTCTTAATTTGCATCATAAATCAAATTCAACCAAATTTTAACAATCTACCCTTCTCTAAATGTGCCTCAAACATCAAATTCAACCAAAAGAGCACCACACAAAGCTTAAACTCATCGCTAGACTAGACAAATTAGACAAGAGACACAAAAGAAAAGAGTAGATCAATAGAACGGTACCTTCAATGGAGAAAATCATCTCGAGTCCAAAGAAACCTGTAAGTGGTTGAAAATGGGTTCCAAATGGTGAGAAATCCCAAAATAGATGATGTATGAATGAGAATGTGAGTGGGTAAGTGAGAGATCGAAAGAAATAGGTGTGAAAATGGAAGAGAATCGAAGGGGAGGAGAGGAAATGAAAATGGGTCTAGGACAAAAAAAAAGTTTAATTGGCGTTTTGTTTTGCGAAAGAGGATTGTTTTTTTTTATAAAACAATGCAACGTCGAGACGCTGTGCTTGTAGTTTCTGCATGCCTAACACATAGCGTCTAGACACTAGGCATGGCGTTTAGACATACTATATGCTCCTATTCACGCGATATATATATATATATATATATATATATATATATATATATATATATATTAAAGAGAGAGGAATAAATTATTTATTTATTTATTATTTTAAAAAAAACTAGAATTTAATAGCATTACAAAAAGAAAAACAAAAATAGGACTAAACAACCTATGAGAAAAAAAAAAGAACTAAAAATTAGAGAAATGGATAGAAAATTGAGTTGCCTCCCAATAAGCGCTCGATTTTACGTCTCTAGCCCGACGGATCTAGCACGATGATCAAGAGTCCAAGCAGTTGGGTGGCTTCAATGATAAACTAGCAAGGCATGATGCTGCATCACCTCATAGAATATTTTCAATCTTTGCCCATTTACCTTCAAGATTTTGTCTGTCTCCAAGTCTTTAATCTCAACTGCACCATAGGGATAAACGTTAGTAACAACAAATGGGCCACTCCACCTGGAACGGAACTTACCTGGCATTAGCTTTAAATGAGAATTATAGAGGAGAACTTTCTGACCAATCTCAAATTGCTTCCTAATCAGCATATTATCATGAAGCAATTTGGATTTTTCTTTATAAATCCTTGAATTCTCGTAGGCATCTAGTCTCATCTCCTATAATTTTTGCAACTCTAGTACCCTTGATTCTCCTGCTTTAAACATGTCAAAGTTGCATCGCTTCACTGCCCAATAGGCTTTGTGCTCGATCTCTTCTGGCATGTGACATGTTTTTCCAAAACCCAACCTGTAGAGAGACATTCCTATGGGGGTTTTGTAGGCCGTGCAATATGCCCACAAAGCATCGTTCAAGCCAAGGCTCCAATCTTTCCTTCCTGGATTCATAGTCTTTTTCAAGATAGACTTGACTTCTCTATTGGAGACTTCAGCTTAACCATTGGTTTGAGGATGGTAGGCGGTGGCTACATGATGGTTCACTCCATATTTCTTCATAAGAGCTTCCATTGATCTATTGCAGAAGTGTGTTCCCTGATCACTTATGATGGCTTGTGAAATCCCAAACCTGCTGAAAATGTTAGTCTTTATAAAACCTACAACAGTTTGAGCATCATTAGTTTTCGTGGCTTTTGCTTCCACCCATTTAGAAACATAATCTACAGCCAACAGAATATAAGAAAAACTACAGGAAGAAGGAAAAAGACCCATAAAGTCAATGCTCCATATATTCAATATCTCACAAACTAGAATAAGTACTTGAGGCATTTCGTTCCTACGAGAAATTGTTCCCACCCTTTGGCATCTCTCACATGATTTGCAGAATTGGTTGGCATCCTTAAATAAAAATTCTCAATATAACCCACTATCTAAGACTTTTCTAGCAGTTCTTTTAGGCCTAAAGTGTCCCATACATGCATAGTCATGACAGAAAACTATAATAGACTCAAACTCATTTTCAGGCACACATCTCCTAATTACTTGATCATAAAAGAATTTCCACAAGTAAGATATAATATTGAGAATCACATTTTACCTTGGCTTTTCTAGATGTAGAGAGATGGTGAAGGAAAGTACCTGTGACAAGGTAATTTACCATATCTACATACCAGGGAATTATGTTTTGAGTCTGAAACATATGCTCATCAAGGAAGTCATCATTTAACGACAATTTTTCCTCCTCCTTTACCAGTTTGCTCAGGTGATATGCAATAGAGTTCTCTAATCCTTTTCTATCTTTGATTTTCAGGTTGAATTCTTGAAAGAGCAAAATCCATTTGAATAGTCTTGGTTTGGATTCTTACTTTGACATGAGATATCTCAGAGTTGCATGGTCAGAGAAAACAACTGCTTCAGAACCAATAATATAAGAGCGAAATTTATTGACAGCAAAAACAATGGACAAAAGCTCCTTTTCTGTCGTAGAATAGTTGCATTGAGCGAGGTTCAAAGTCCTGGAGACATAATAGATGACATGGCTTTTCTTATCAATTCTCTAGCCAAGCACTGCTCCCACTGCATAGTTGCTTGCATATCACATAATCTTGAAAGGTAGGTCCCATTGAGGTTGGTGAATTATAGGCGCATTGGTCAATCGTTCTTTAAGCATGTCGAATGCATCTTGCATTCCTTCCCAAATTCAAAGGGAACATCTTTCTGCAACAAATCGATCATTGGCAAGGCAATTTTGGAGAAGTCTTTGATAAACTTGCAATATAAACCTGCATGGCCAAGAAAAGATCGCACCTCCGTAAGATTGGTAGGGTAGGGAAAGTTAGCAATAACATCTATTTTTTCCTTATCTACTTCTATGCCCTTGGAAGAAACCACATGACCTAAAACAATGCCTTGGTTAGCCATAAAATGACACTTTTCATAATTTAGCACAAGATTAGTTTCAATGCAACGCTTCATGACCCTAGCTAAATTATCTAAGAATTCATCAAATGACTCTCCATACACAGTAAAATCATCCATAAACACTTCAATGCATTTCTCAATATAATCAGAAAAAATACTCATCATGCATCGTTGAAATATACCGGAGCATTATATAAACCGAAAGGCGTCCGTCTGTAAGTATAAGTCCCAAAAGGACAAGTGAAAGTAGTTTTCTCTTGGTCCTCCTGTGCAATAGGAATCTAATAAAAGCCAGAAAAGCCATCAAGAAAATAGAAAAATGGTTTCCCAGCTAATCTTTCAACCATTTGATCTATAAAAGGGTATAGGGAAATGGTCTTTCCTTGTTACCTGATTCAGCTTCCTATAGTCTATACGCATTCTCCAACCATTCTGAATGCGCATGGGTACTAACTACTTATTATTGTTCCTAACTACAGTCATGCCAGTTTTCTTAGGAACTACATTGATAGGACTTACCCACTTACTGTCAGAAATTGGATAGATTATACCTACATCTAAGAGCTTGAAGATTTCGTTCATTACCACTTCCATGGGGTTTTTGTACGGATGACGCCGTTTTCCAATGCATTAATGACTGATGACCTGCATTCTGAAAATAATGAAATATGACCCATTCTGACGTGACATAGTGCGCAAAATTACACATGAGGGTAGTATGAGGTGGTCTTGCTTGTTCACGCTCTCGTAGGCAGAAACGCTCTCGCTCTAGCTCTCTCGCTCTCGCTCTCGCTCAAATGAGTGGTTGAAAATCTGGAGAAAAAAAAAAGACAAGAAAAAATTACGTCATAGAAGAGCTAGAGCAGCAGAGCTAGAGCGAGAGCGAGAAGAGCGAGAGCGAGAACGAGCTAGAGCGAGAGCGAGAACAAGCTAGAGAAAGAGAGAAAACGAGCTAGAGCGAGAGTGAGAACGAGCTAGAGCGAGAACAAGCTAGAGTAAGAGAGAAAACGAGCTAGAGCGAGAGCGAGAACAAGCTAGAGCAAGAGATAAAATGAGAACGAGCGAGAGCGAGAACGAACTAGAGCGAGAGTGAGAACAATCTAGAGCAAGAGAGAAAACAAGCTAGAGCGAGAGCGAGAACGAGCTAGAGCGAGAACAATCTAGAGCAAGAGAGAAAACAAGCTAGAGCGAGAGCGAGAACGATCTAGAGCGAGAGCGAGAAAAGCTAGAGCAACGATGCCCTCACAGTAATTTGGACGGGATGCAAAGTACGGAAAGGGTCATATGTCATTAATTTCAAAACACGGGTCAAGTGGCATCGATACACGTGAAAGTGAGTCATCTGCGCAAATTTCCCCACTTCCATCATGGCTGGGTTCAATCGCCTCTGGGGTTCTCTTGATGGTTTAACATCGTCCTCTAGAAGAATCTTGTGCATGCACATAGCTGAACTTATACCTTTTATGTCAGCTAAAGTCCACCCAATGGCCAACTTGTGCTTGATAAGCCTTAGAATTAAGGCTTATTTAACTCCTAATTACTTAAAATATTCTTGTTTTGTCTTAAGATCATTTGAAAATAGTTGAAAGTTGCTGGAAAATAAGAAAGGAATAAGAATGAAGGCAATTAGATAAAATTCTAAAAAAGTTAAGTTTGTTTGCAGGGAATGTGGAATTGCAAAATCAAATTGCAAATTCGTGATTCTGCAATTGTTTATGGAGCAGGGAATGTAGAAATTGCAAAATCAAATTACAGAATCACGATTCTACAATCTGGAGTAGTAGAAAAGGAAAAAAAAGGAAAAAAAATCTGCATTTAACCCATTCCGAAAATCTTCAATTACAGCATGATTTAAGGGAATTTGAGCATGAAATTTGGGCATTCTTCAACCCTAATGAAGGCCTATAAAAGGGGAAGAAGAGGAGGACCAACACAGTTCGGATTGGACGATGTTTTTGGAGTTGTTTTTATGGATTTTTCTAGTTTTTCATCTTTGTTTTTGCACCTCTGTTTTCCTGAAAGTGCTGCAAGTTTATTTCCTACTTCTCCTTTGATTTATCCAATCTAATTCAAGTGAAGAATGAGGAGTTTTTGGAGGCGTTTTCTTGTTGAATTTTCGTGGGTCTTCTTCCAAAAGATCCTCTGTTTTTTTTTTTTTTTTAGTTTTTATGCTCTGTTTTTTTTTCCAATTTTTTTTCTATTTTATATTAAGTTTCTGTTTAATTTTTCTTCAATTCCTTCCTTGTATTACCTAGAGTTGTTGGCACTTTAGTCTTTGTTTTTCATTCAATAACTACAGCAAGTTGGTTTCTGTTTTAATACAATCAAGTTGGTTTATGTTTTAATATTTCAAGTGATTGTTTTAAACAATCAAGTGATACAAGCCATGGTAGTAACACTTTGCTTCAAGATCTACAATTTTGTATTAACATATTTAGCCTTGGGTATTATTAGCAATTCACTGAATTTTCTAATATGAATTTTTCTTCAATAAGTTGTAGAATTTTTATTTTCAATTTGAGCTAAACTTCTTAGGGGGTTTAAGAATGTGAATTCCCTAAGAAGTAATTGTAGCCTAAATTTCAATAAAAATCAAGCCTACATCTCAATTGTTTGCTTGTGTTGAATAAATTTTCGTTGAGATCCTAGATTGATCACCTAGGGTAGCAACTCAAGCTTAGATCTAATACCGATAGGGTTAGTGATAAGAGGATTTCACATAAGTGATGGAGAAAAAGAGCTTAGACATAAGTCATTCCTTACCCTAGACATAGAGATTAAGGACTCCAAAACCCATAAAATTGTTGAACCAAATAATCTAAGATAGAGGGACTATAGACATATAAGTCATTCACTTAGCCTCCTAAAACCCTAAATTCAAGGTGAATAGGAGATGCAATTTTAGTTTACAATTGAGTGTGGAGTAGGTTGGAATTGTAATTTTGGCTTGCAATTACAACTTAGGGCAATGACACTCTTGAGCCCCATTTTTATCTAGTTTGCTATCAACATTGCCATTTCTAGATTCTACAATTCAATTCTGTAATTTTTCTTTATTCCAATATTGTCATTTCTTGATTCTGCAATTAGATTCTGCAATTTTTCCAACACACCAACCCAACCTTATTTTTGCAATTTAGTTTTCAAGTTTGCAATTTTCCTTACATTTTGCTCAACAATATTTTTGTTACTCCGTAACCTTGGGATTCGATACTTGGTACTCACATACCATTTTATATTACTTCGATCGCGTGCGCTTGCGTGTAGCATAGCCGATCAGTGCTCCTTCAGAATTATCACCAGTTTCTCCTCTTGTTCAGGTGTGAGTTCCTTAGAGATGATGACAGGCAATGTCTCAGCATCTCCCAAGTACAAGTACTTGAGATGGTCTGGGAAAGCTTTCACTTCTATTTTAGGTGCCTACACAACAGAAGGTAACATCTTGTTAATTTGTGCAAAAATCTCAGCATTAGATTTAATTGGTTCAGAGAGTGTCGCTGAAGACAACTCTTTCAGACTAATCTCATCATAGATGTCATGCAAAGTAAATGTTTCATATTCGTCCTGTTCTTCAAAAGTCTGATCATGCACAAGTGAATAAAAAATATCAACATGACTAACAAAATGGACATTTTCAGGATATTTCATGGCATCAGAAATATTGAATTCAGCAACCTCACCATCAAATTCAACTGACAAAGTGCCTTCATTAACAGAGATATTAGTCTTTGCAGTTTCATAAATGGCCTCCCTAACAGAATTGAAGCAGAAGTAGGGGAGGACCTCCCATCTATTTCTAAAATATAGAAGTCTACAGGAAATATCAATTCTTTAACCTGAACTAACACATCCTATACGAGTCCGAAGGGGTGAATGTATGATCTATCAGCTTACTGAATAACCACACCAGTTTCTTGCAGTTTATGCAGTTTAAGCTCTTTATATATAGAAAAAGGCATGCCATTAATTGAGGCAACTAAATCTAGCATAGC
The DNA here is from genome assembly GCA_033996785.1 of Trichosanthes truncata. NCBI lineage: Eukaryota > Viridiplantae > Streptophyta > Magnoliopsida > Cucurbitales > Cucurbitaceae > Trichosanthes > Trichosanthes truncata. The sequence continues at coordinate 4,041,119 of MU867261.1, forward strand.
ATGCTCTATTTTTTTTTATCCCTAATCACATAAGGTAAAGAAAACATATCTAGGTCTCTACATCTCTCTAGCATGTTTTTCTTAAGCATGGCTGACACATTCTTGCTCACCAACACCCTTTCTTTATCTTTTAGTTTCCTCTTATTAAGGCACAATTCCTTGAGGAATTTAGCATACCTGGGAATTTGTTTAATTGCATCCAACAAAGGGATGTTGACCTACACCTTTCTGAATGTTTCAAGAATTTTCTCTTCCTGGTCTTCTTTCTTTGGCCTTGCCAACCTGTTAGGAGAATAAGCAACTAGAGGGTGAGAATTAACAGACAAAGGTAGATTAAAACTTGCCCATTTGGACACCTTGGTGGAGCATTCCCTACCATTTTTCTCTTTGCTCTATTCGCTCTCTTTTGGTGGGTTGCTTAAAGGAACTTCACTTCCACTTCTAAGAGCGATTACACATACATTTTCTCTAGGATTTATTTTGGGCTGTGAAGGCAACTTTCAAAAATTCTATGCTTCCAGCCTGCTTACTGATGTAGCTAGCTGGGTAATTTGATTTTCCAAATTTTGCATCCTTGCCCGTGTGTTCCTTTTGAAACTATACTGCTTCCTTTTGAAACTACATCGTGTCCTATCGAAATTGAAGAGTGTTAGATGCTAAGCTTTTTACAATATCTTTTAGAGACATACTTGATGTTGAAGTCTGAGCTTGTGTGGAAGCTTGTGATGGTCTATTGTAGTTATGAGGAGGTGGCCTTTGTTGGCCTCCCTAATTTTCATAACTGAAGTTTGGATGATCCCTCCATCCAAGATTATACGTGTTCGAATAGGGATCATACTTCCTCTGATTATGGCCCTGAAATCCTCCAATAGCACTTGTTTCTTGAGTGAAATCCAACTGACCTTGACCTTCAGCCATTTGACGAATAAAAGAAGTTAAATCAAATATCTGACTTTTCAATTCATTTACCTTTTTAACCTGATGGATTCCTCCACCTCCTCTTGTTCCAAACTACTAGGAGTTTTCAGCTTTGTTTTAAATTAGTTGCTTTGCTTCGGCAGGTGTTTTATCTACCAATGTTCCTCTACTTGCTGCATCAATCATACCTTTGTCATTTGGCAGCAAACCTTCGTAGAAATACTGGATGAGGAGTTGGTCTGAGATTTGATGGTTTGGGAAGCTAGCACACAGTCTGTTGCATCTTTTCTTATATCCATAGAGTGTTTCCCCTGTGATCTGTTGAATATCATAGATCTCATTTCTAAGGGCTGCAGCTCGTGAGGTAGGAAAGTACTTTTCCAGGAAAATTCTTTTCATCTCATTCCATGTTTTAATGGTCCCCGATGGTAGAAAGTACAATTAATCCTTTGTCTGATCCCTCAAAGAAAAGGGAAAGGCCCTCAGGTTTATTTGTTCCTCAGTCACTCCTCGGGGTTTCATCCCCTAACAAACAATGTGGAATTCCTTGAGATGTTTGTGAGGATCCTCACATGAAAAACCACGAAAAACAAGAAGTAACTGTATTAAACCAAACTTTAATTCAAAATCACCTTAAACAGTAGGGTAGGTGATGCATAGTGGCTGTTGGTTCAGGTCTGGTGTTGCCAGTTGTTTCAGTGTTCTTTTGCCATCTTTTCCTCAACTTCAACAAATATTGAGGATTCGTCGATGGTACAGTCAAAATCGGGATCTTCTCTTAGTGCTCGTTCCCTTTCTTTCATCTCTCTTTTCAATCTGCACTCATCCTTCCCAAGCTCAGGAAAGTACTGAAATTCAATATTCTGAGAAGAACGAGTCATATACAGAGAGAACGAATGTAAGTGAAATCTAATAATGAGAAATTAAATATGGATCCCCGGCAACGGAGCTAAATTTTGGTGAGGCTATTGAGACCTACCAAAATTAAACTAGCTTCCTACTCTAACTTGTAGAAATAGTGGACCATGTCGATTTTCCAAAGGAGCCAGAAAATGTATTTTCTCAAGGTTAAATTTCAGTAAAAAGCGAAACAGGGGGGTTTGGAATTTTTTTTTTAGAAAACAACAATAAATATACAAGTAATTGAAAAGGGGGGAAAATCAAATCTTACAAAAATCAAATTCAAAGATACGGTTTTATCCAATTGCAAAATTGATCATAGGCATTCAAAATATTTTTTAACTTAATTATGCAAGTACTTGGTCAACTTATTAGGAAACCCCCAAAAGCAACAAATCTCATAAAGTCATTAACTATAACAAATGTCAAAGTCAAAAATAATTACCTAAATAATTAGACACAAAACCGTTCCATATTATTTAGATAAAAGCATTAAGCACTTTGGAAAGACCAAGACAAATTGGTTAAATAAAATAACTTCAACAAAACCAAAATGTTCCTTTAATTCCTAGAATTAAACATGCAAGTTATGTAGTTAAGGAAAACCATAAAACATACACATGTAATAATCCTAATACTACAGGGCTCAATCAAACGCGACAATTACAGATCATGCATCATGAATAGCAATCAAGCATATACATTGACCAAAGTGTCAATTCAATCAAAAAAATATGCTCATAAATTGAAATAGAAATCAAAGAATACTTGCAATTATAAGAAAACTACATTAACGTTCAAGCCTCACAACATTACAACATTGCAATTGGCCACAATCGACCTCTAAAAGGGAAATGCTAGGTTTAGTCGAGCATCATGATATAATTCTTCAAGTTCAATGAAAAATATGGAGAAAAGGAAAAAATGTCTCAAAAGCTCTCTAAAACATGTAGACAAAGGAGGCAAAAAGTTCCAATCTAAAGTAAAAAGTTTTTAAAATAAGGTAGGGCAACGTCTAAACACTAAGGACCGAGACACTGCCTTCAAAAATAAGGAACAAATTTGGCAAAATCTGGGTAGTGTCTAGATGCTTCAAGTAGCATATCGACGCTATCAGCGTCGAGAGTAGCCTCACCGCATCGTTGGCCAGCGTGTAGACACTTGGAATAGCGTCTAGACGTTGTTCTTGTGGATCTTATAGCTTAATTTGGCCATAAGCAATGTCTTGACGCCCAAAACAACATCTTGACTCTCTACTCTCAGTTCCCTTGGTTTGGATGTTTTCTCTTCTTAGTTCCAATGCTCAAAATATACCCGATTAGCTTCCTTTTTAAGCTTGATTCAACCAAAGTCTTTCAAGTGGCTCTGAATTGGTCAATCCCTACAAAATAAATAAATAAACGTGTGAGGGCAACTAAACTAGCATGAAATAGGTTTATAAAGCAACACTTTTACAATGCTATCAAGAATCTTTTAACGACTTCTAAAAACAACATACTCACTCTCGTCGTGATGTTCTACAATCTTGAGCCTCGAATCTCCTCTTTGGCTCCCCAAAATGATCTTTCAGTCCCAAAACTTTGTCTTCAATCGAGTTTAGGATTTTAAGCTCTAAAAAATGGCTCTCTTTGTAATAAATAATTTTTTTTCTTAAATACTATTGAGATTGCGTTGCAACACTTGGGGTAGCGTTGCAACGCTATTCCTTTGAATAAAATAAAAAGGAAAAGAATTTTTGGAGCTGGCGTTGCAATGCTCTACGTGCTATCTGCTGAAGTTGAAAGGTTGCATGTATGATGTACATAGCATTGCAACACTATGCTCTTGAGCCTCTTTGCTTTGACAACTCTTCTGTTCATGTCATTTTCCCAAAAACACTCATTTAAGCTCATTTTGGTCTATAAACCGCTCCAACTCCTCGGTTTAGCTCTCAATGCTCGAATCCTACAGATTACAACATAAAAGTATTAAAGTCCACTAGAAAAGCACAATACTAACCTAAATCTAAGCCTAGAAATAACACCATTTTGTGTGCTCTCACTTACTCTAACAACATGAAAAAGGGTTTAGATATGTGGGAGAAGTTCTTAATGAATCGCCTGTAAAATCCTGCATGGCCCAAGAAACTCTGGATCTCCTTTACTGATGTAGGTGGAGGAAATTTTGCAATCAGCTCCACTTTAACCCTGTCCACCTCGATTCTTGCCATTGAGATCCTATGTCCTAGGACAATGCCTTCCTATACCATGAAGTGGCATTTCTCTCAGTTGAGTACTAGGTTCGTCTCTTCACAATGCTGCAAGACTTGTTCAAGATTTTTAAGACAATGATTGAATGTTTCTTCGAAGACAGAGAAATCATCCATGAAAATTTTCATGGTCCTCTCCACCATATTTGAAAATATGGCCATCATGCATCTTTTGAAGGTTGTTGGCGCATTGCACAGTCCAAATGGCATTCTTCTTAAAGCAAATGTGCCATAAGGACATGTGAATGTCATCTTCTCTTGGTCTTTTGGTGCTATTATTATCTGGTTGTAACCAGAGTATCCATCCAAAAAACAATAGTATTCCTTCCTTGCAAGACGATCAAACATCTGGTCTATGAACGACAATGGAAAGTGGTCCTTCTTCGTAGCTTTGTTCAAGCGGTGGTAGTCCATGCACACTCTCCATACTATAACAGTCCATGTTAAAAGCAACTCATTTCTCTCATTTGTCACAACTGTCATCCCACCCTTCTTCGGAGTGCACTCCATTGGGCTGACCCAGCTACTGTCTACTATTGGGTAGATAACACATGCATCCATCCACTTTATGATTTTTTTTTGTACACCACCTCCTTCATTATGGGATTTAATTTTCTTTGGCTCTCTACTGACTTCTTGGCTCCTTCTTCCAGATTGATCTTGTGCATACAAAAAGAGGGGTTAATTCCATGGATGTTTGCGGTCATCCATCATATAGCCTTCTAATGCTTTGAAAGAACATGCAATAAAGAAAATTCATCCTGGTCAACAAGTTGAGATGAGATGATCACTGGTAGGGTCTCATCTTTTCTAAGAAACATATATTTCAAATGGGAAGGAAGTGTTTGAGCTCAAGCTTATGTGGATTAACCACTGAAGGTTGAATAGGCATCCATTTAACCTTTGTTGTTCGTAAAGTACTGATTCCATCAATTGCGGCCACACCTTGTGTTTGCTCGCACTCTTCTTCAAATTCTTCATCAAAATCTTCCTAAAAGTCATCTTCCTCAAGGGTCTGTTCTTCAAGTATCTCTTTAATAACTTCTTCCTGCAAATCAGTAAATTCATCCTGCAAAAGCATAATAAGGATCAAGGATCTCTATGCTGGAACATTCCACCATTTCTCTCGGTATCACAATGTGTTCAACGCATTGAATGTGATGTATTGGTCATTTACCCGCATTGTTAGATTCCTTGATTTGAGAAGATTTGCTTGAGAATCTACTGAAAATCTGTCAATTTTACAAACTATGCTAAGTAATGTTATTAAAATTTTCATCCCACATATAAAATTTTCATGATAGACTCAACCATATCTTAGAAAATAGACATCATACACCTCTAGAAAGTGATAGGGACATTACAAAGTCCAAAGGGTATACGCCTAAAGGCAAATGTACCATAAAGGCAGGTAAAAGTAATTTCCTCTTGATCATGAGGGGCAATGCATATTTGGTTATGTCTTGAATAACCATCTAAGAAACAATAATATTCTTGCCCAGCTAGTCTATCCAACAATTAGTCAATGAAAGGGAGAGGGAAATGATCTTTTCTTGTGGCTTTATTCAGCCTTCTATAGTCCATACAAACCCTCCAACCAGTCACTATCCTTGTTGGAATCAACTCATTTGCTTCATTCCTTATAACTGTCATACCTCCCTTTTTGGGCACACATTACACTAGACTCACCTAGTTACTATCAGAGATAGCATAGATGATCCCAATATCTAGCCACTTAACTACCTCTTTGCTGCTCAACAGATTTGAAATTTCCTTCCTCCATATTAATTTTGTGCATGTAAAAGGAAGGGCTTATACCTTGAATGTCAACTAAAGTCTAGCCTATGGCTCTTTTATATTGTTTCAACAGATTCAGCAACATCGCCTCATCCTCAGGCAACAGACTTACTAATATGATAATTGACTTCACCAACTAAATTAATGTTTTAGTTATTTAATTCAAGAATGATCATACATCATAATGAGCAGGAAGTTTAAAAAACCAAAAGACTCTCTCAAACCCAATTGAAACTCATGCAATTCTATAAGTCTAACATGTTCGTCTAAACATTAATAAAAAAGCATGGCATTAAGTTACTTCCAATGACTAAGATAACCCTCCACTATCATGCAAGGATTTACAAGTAGATATGTAATTACTAGTTCTAGCCTCAATTGATTCTTTTTCAAGCAACAATCAAAGCCAACAAGACAAGTAAACTTTGGCCAAAAGAATACTAGCATTAAGAACATAAAAGCACTCAATTATGATGTAGAATCAATTCAAGTTCTAATAACTAAAACATAAAGTTGGCTACATCAATCGCCTAGATAAAAGTCTAGCCACTCATTACTACAAAACTAAAATCTAAACTTAATACAAACTCCACAACAAGAAATACAAACTAAAAAGGGAAAGAAAAAAACTCTAAATCACGCCTCGATCCTCGTTGCCGATGTACGCCACGATCTCAAGCTTTGAACTCTTGTTCTCCAGCTCCCAAGAGTATCCCTTAGCTCCCAAGATAGAGTGAAAGTCAATTTTAGGGTTTTTCCTCTCCAAAACTGCTCTCCCCTTCGAAAAAGAAATAATGATGTATTTATAGAAATTGTGACATCATCGAGACACTTGGTTGTAGCGTCTCGATGTTGTCCTTCCAAAAGCGTATGTTTGCAAAATAGAAAATGTAGCGTTGAGACGCTAGGTTACAGTGTATCAAAGCTACGAGGTTAGTTTTGCTCATTCTGCAGCGTTGGACTCTATTCTCCAGGCATTGAGACGCTACTAGTAGCGTCTTAATGTTGCCTTTGCGGTCTCTATGGCTTGTTTTGTTGCAAATGTGGCGTTGAAAGGCTACTGATGGCGTCTCAATGCCATGCCCTCGAGTCTTGCCTCAATTCATTCATTTGTTTCACTTGGCTTCTCCATTTGTGTTCAATTAGCTCTATACTTGCCATGATATTTTCAAATTATTTGGTTTCACTCAAATGCTTGATAACTAAAATTTCAATAAATAAACTAGTGAAAAATACTAAATAAGCGATAAATACTAACAAAAGTAAAGTCTAGGATAGCACATTTTGTGTGCTATCAATTACTCACAAGTTGCAACCGTAAGTAACCAAGAAAACAAAGAAATTTTGGGAGTTTTGTGACACAACTAAAAGTAAAGGAAATGTGCCCACCATGTGCCCGTATATTACTCAACTAGGTCTGGCTGATTCAGAGATTACTACCTATATGCGCCTGCATCTACCTCTTTTGAGCTCGGTACAGTTTGGATAGAATGCTATTGAATTGCGCTCATAACCTACCCTAGTCAACACTTAGTACAGTGAATCAAGTTCAACACCTATTCAACACCTTTTTCAACAACTTTTAGGAGACTAAGTAATTTAAACTCATATGTCTATGGTTAAATTAACTTAGGTGAATCAAGAACACAACTTTTATGACTCTAAAGGTTTTTGCCCTATTTCTAGATACAAAAAGCAAAGATTCTATTTCTAGACTCCTTTTCTAGATTGCTTTTATGAAAATGCGTGCTCAATCCAACCTTTTCAGTATTAAATCTCACACACACTATGCTAAATCAAGTGATCAGTTTAAGCTAACAATGAAACTTAAACTCAATAAAAGCAAACGGTGATAAATGTTAAGCAAAGTAGCTAAGATCACATGGCGGGATTTATCTCCTTTTTAAGGTATCCACTTCATTGAATCTCCTCCAAGGAGTTTAGCTACTCATCGAAAAGAAAACTAAAGTGCATAAAATAAAGAGAAAACAAGATTGAGAAATAACACACTTCATTGAAACAATGAATTGAATACACTTTGAAGTATGAAACCAAAGAAAGAACTAATGGTACGAAGAAAAAAACTGAAATTATAACTTATAACTAGAATTCAAGTGTAAAAACAAAACTTACAACACTGAAATAAGAACAAAACAACAACTAAAAAACTTGAAAACATAAAGTACAAAAATTAGACGAAAGTTATAAAGAACTTGAAGCTTATTCTTCATTTCTATCTTGTTCAACCTTTTTCAAGGAGAAAAAGTACTTACACCTCCTTCTTGCGAAGTCGGTGTTCGAATGGAGTATGAATAGAACTTGGGAGAAAATTGGTGTGGTGGCTAAAAACTAAAGAGAAAATGGAAGAACTTTGGTAAAGAAAGTAGAAATCTGAGCTCCCTTGAAAATGAAGCATGAGCAGCATTTTATAGACCTCAAGGCCTAGATTTTGTTGTCGATATCAGTATGAGAAGGTATGGCTAACAATTTCCCTTGATTTAAGGAGATTTGATGGAGAATCTATATGAAAATCTGTCAAATCCGTGATTTCTGCACTTTCTGTCAATTAGGTCCAATTGCGGCTGCATCTTGGGCGCAATTTCACAACTTCAGTTCTTTGGGTACTTTGCTGCTACAATCAGGTAGCATTTTTTTACTCTACGTATAGCCAAATTTCTGTTTTTGCTCTCCAAATGTTGTCGCAATGCTAGCACATTTCACATGACTCTGTACTTAGTCAAATTTCTGCTTCTCCAAATGTTGCGTCATGCTAGCGCATCTAGACCATTTTTATACTTCTGCACAAAAACATCAAAACTCAACATTTTCTTACCAAAAATGACTCTATTTACAGCTATTTTCTTATTTTTACAAAACCATGCTCTCAAACACATGTTAAGCTTGTTTTTACTTAAATTCACTCTAAATGACATAAAAAATGACAATAATCGCTTGTTTTCTAGGTAATAAGCGTGGTTTTTAGAGCTAAATAACACTCATAAATGAGTGTTATCAGTTGCGTAGGTGGAGTTTTTCTTTCTCCCAACTCTAAGTATTCAAACACTCTCCTAAAGCTAGATATCTTAGAAATATTCTCAAAATCCTCCTTCAAGCTACTGAGTTCCAAGTCTTCCCCTATAATTTTTCCAAAAGACTGAACATGTTGCTCTAACAATTCTAGCTCAGTACTCTCTTCAATCATTTCATCCAGCACACGAATAGCAGAACACTCCTCAAGGTCATCTGGATATTTCATCGTATCATAAATATTGAACTGCACTTCCTGATAATTCATTTTGAGAGTAATTGTACCTTAGTAAACATTAACCAGTATCCTCCATGTTCTTGAAAAAGGCCTTCCTAAAATGATAGGCACATCTTTGTCAACTTCATAGTCCAAACTTATGAAATATGCAAGAAAGATAAATTTGTCCACTTGCACCATAATATCCTTTATCTTTCCTTCATGATGAGTAATGGACCTATCAACTAGCTGCAAAGTGACTGTAGTAGGCCTAGCTTCACTAATGTCTAACTTCTGGTAGATAGATAGAGGCAAAAAGTTTATGCTAGCTCCTAAATCCTTTCCTCCTATAGAAACTAAAATGGAAAATGGTCCTGGATCTTTCTCTTTCTGTAGAATTTTATTTCTCAAAATAGCACTGCACTCTTCATTCAAAGAAACAATTTTTAAATTTTTAAATCTCTTCCTATTAGTCAACACATCCTTAAGAAATTTCATATAATTAGGCATCTGCTTTAAAGCCTCAACCAAAGGTATGTTTATGTGAATTTCCTTTAGGATATCCATGAATTTCTCAAAATGGGCCTCTTCTTTTTTTTTCCCTAAGTATTTCCTCAATCTCCACTTCTTCCACTCCCTTAGAACTCAATTGATCTGGCCTATTTTCTTCCTCCACTTGCACAACAGTATCTCTTACTTTCTACTTTTTCTTACTGACCTCTTCTTTTTCAATCAATGGCTTTCCACTTCTCAATTCAACAACTTCCACTTGTTCTTTCCATTCTCCCTTTGAATTTTTAGTATCAAAAGAAAATTTTCCTTGAGCTCTAATGATACGCGCTGATGTGTAATTATCTTTGCAATAATTAATGTAATATTATGTGCAAGTGTACACATGAGCTATAACAAGTCGTAAGTAAATTATCGTATTCCACTGGGATTAGAAATTTTTCGACTCAACAAGAATTAATTCTCAGCAAACTCAATTGGTAACAGAAAATAGTTTGAGAAATTCTATGGAAAAGTAACATACTTAAGTAAAATTAAATGCTAAAGCAGAGAATAAAACATAGTAAGACAGAGTAAAGATACGGTGCAAAATGAGCTTGTATTATAAATGAAACAAGTTCAGATTAGGGAGAGGTTTGCATTGCTTTAAGAAAAATGCGGCAGCAAAATCTATGTTCTCTTAACCCACACACAGCCCTCACGGAATCTTCCCAAATTTTTAGATATTACGGCTTAATTCCTATTAAACCTACTATGACCCAGCTGCTAATAGTGTGCATTAGGTGAGTCGTTATCCCTAACCTCACCACTTAGCTAGCTACAAACTCAAATAAAGAGCTAATGTGATCTTAAGTGTTCGACCTCCCCCATTTTTTCCAAAACTCAATGAGACAATACCCGAAATGGTTGGCTAGACGAAATCGAGCAGTTGCAATAAAAGCCCTCAAAATCAAATTAATTAAACAAAGACTGTTGGTAAACTTGTCTCAAAATAATACAAACATCCCTAACCCTCACCTTGAGGTGGTTAGTTCATGATACAAGATGAAAAAGTAATAAACAGTAAAAAGCATACATTCTTGCTGTAATATAAAGAAAATAAAACTCTAAGCTAAGGGAAGAAGCAAAAAATGGAGAAGAGCTCTTTATTGGTGCCGTTTCCACAGCTCCCGCGAAGATCTTTGCTCTATCGGCAAGCTCCGTCACAACTTCCTTGATTTTCATTGTTTCCTTCGTCCTCCAATTGATACCTCAAAAATGGATGCTACTGCAATTTAAAGCTCTCCCCAAATGTAAAACGAGGGATGATTAGATGTTTTCACGTGGCGATCTCCCTGTGGCTTTCGTGTCCGATTTGGCACATTTCACTCCAGCTTAGTTTAATGAAACGCATCACACGTGCGAATTTCACATGAATTCCATATCCAAAATTTGCTCCAGCAGATAATATCATCTCAGCATCAATCATTCTGTTTGTCCATTCTTTTTCACTTAGCTTTTTCCATTTTATCTTCTTCCAAAAAGTACCTAATTCAATCAATAAAGGCACATAAGTGGCATATAACTCTTGTAGCATGAACCAAGCAATAAATACTAGAAATAGGAGAATTCTAATAAGAAAATATGCACTATTTTTCCTAAAACTACCAAGCTTTAGCCATAAAAGCTATCATATAACTCTTATTTGAAGAGTTATCAAACCCCCAAACTTGAATCATTATACGTCCTTGAGTGATGCTTTCTCAACCTAGAAAAATAGCTAGGGACTCTATTCTGCCAAAATGAAATCCAAACTTGTTGAATCAGATAGTAATGCTCCATCCACAGATAATAACCACATAATGTTGTCCGACTTTTAAATTTCAACTTTGATTCTTTGAAAAGGGTAAAACTTTACTCTTTTTCATATGCCTAAGATTCAACCATAATCCTTTTATCATCAAGCTCTATATAATTTTACAACTAGAATTTTAATCAGTAAACTCAAAAAGCAATCTCATATCCAAACTCAACTTGCTAAACACATCCACTACAACTAGCTTCTCCAAACTACTCACTCTCTTAACTCCTTTCATTTTTCATAGATTACTCTCTTGAAGAATCCTTGAAGTCATGGCCCTTGTTCTTGGAATGACAACATGATGTCGTTCACCCTAGCTTCTAGGCCCATTACTACATCAAAACAACACTCATTTTTCACTAAAAAGCTAATGTTAACCCTTTTGCTACTTCCCTCTTGCTTCTCAGAATGGCGACATTTTATGATGAAGCTCACCTAAGCTCTCAGAGGGATGCAACTACCAGGAAAACACTACATTCAGCCCTTAACTACTTCCTTTATTACTCTTATATTTTTTGTGAACCTCAATGCCAATTGCACTTTCGTTTTAGCTTACTAACACTTTATGGTGAAGTATCTAACTACGGGCACAACTTACCATTGAAATTACTTTCTCAAACTCTCATCCTAAGTTAGCTTTTCATGCAGGAGAAAACTATGGGTGTCATAAATGCTATTGGTTACTTCACTAACTTGAGATGAACGAGCTTTTTTTTTGGGGGGGGGGGGGAGGGGGGGGAGACGGGACTAAAAGTGCACTTTTTAGGGAAAAGCAGAATGCTCTTCAAGAATATAAAGGGAAATACAAGAGATTGACTAAAGATGGAGAATAATGATTTGGTCCCTCCAAACTTAAACATCTCATTGTCCCCAATGAGAGTTAAGCACGAGAAAGATCCTCAAACTTATTTAGAACTAGAAGAGTGAAGGCTAACAAGCTAAGGATTTGGCTGAGAATGGGTTTTCCTAAAATTCTAGTTTCTATAGAAGAATGGCTCCAAAAGTCTCTACTCAAATCTCAGGGCATATTCACAAAAGAGTAAGCATAATTATTTGCTAAAACAACTTGCACTCATCTAGCATTCTCTATACTCAGATTCTATGAACTTATAAGAACCAAAACAAAATAGATTATTCAGCACGATTTCCCAATGGCAAGTAGAGTTAACCTAGACTAACAATTTTTCACTCATTTTCTTCAAACTACAAAGTTAATGCTCATAGGGGAAATAAAAATAATAAGAATCAATAGTAGCTCAGATCCATCAAAGACATCATCAAATTATATTTTTACTCGATCAACAGAAAACAAACATGCATTTCATTTCATAGAACCAGGAAGCAGTTTTTTCTTCTAACAAACTTAAACAAAAGCTAAAGGAACAACAAAAACAAACTAACATAGCTTGAAAAGATAGAACATAACCACAACAAATTAACCAAACCGAAGGTAGAGAGATTAAACCAACGTCCCTGAAATAACTCTAACCTTCATTTGTAAGTCTCTTTCATTCTCTTCTTCATTGGTTGTTGTAATTCGTTATGCTCTAGCCTTTCATTATTAGCCCTTGTCGTTCTAACAAAATAAGAAAACCTACAACAGAAAAACAGACTCAAATCAAACATGCCGAAAATAAAAATAACTTAAATGAAAATAAACCTAAACGCAACAAACCATCTACAGGAGCACAACTGATTTTCAATTAAAGTACCAATTCTTCCTCCAAATTATTGTCTCATCCACCTTCAAACAGTTGGAGAAAGGCACAATTTCGTTTCAACTCCTCCCTCCAATAATGTTTGATTAGCTGCCCATTCACCTTAAAGTCTCTCTCATTCTTATCAGCACACTGCTAGGGCATTTCCTCATCCATAACCTGTGATATTGCTAGTAATTGCTCATTTAAAAATACATCATGTATTTCAGGTTGCTGGAGCATTTGTTCTTGCTGCTCTAGTCTGAAGAGGTGATCTACAACTTGGTTTTCAAACTCCTGTTGTCTTTATCTCTAAATTGAACTACTTGATTGACGGCTGAGTGGGTGGTGACTTTGTATCTACTAACTAAAAAGATTTGAAAACTCTTGTATAGTTAGAAATTTCATCGGCGCTTTGTAACTCATGTGTTGCACTGGACAATTCCAAATCCTCCTTCATAACTTCTCCAAACTTTTGAGTATGTTGCTCTTGCATTTCCAGTTCAAAACTCTCTTCAATCAGCTCTTCCAAAACATTAATAATTGCACAATCTTTGATTTTTGAAGGGTATTTCACAGCATCAAATATATTAAACTTAACCTCTTGATCGTCCACATTCAGTGTAATAATTCCTTTTCCAATATCCACCACTGTTCCTCTAGTGGCTAAGAAGGGTCTTCCTAGAATTATTGGGACATTGTTATTTGCCTCATAATCCAATATAATGAAATCGGTTGGAAATATTTATTTGTCCACTTGCACCAATATGTCTTCAATCTTCCCCTCAAAATATGTGATTGATCTATCTGCTAGCTGCAATGTCACCGTGGTTGGTCTTGCCTCTCCAATGCCTAACTTTCAAAAAATGGACAGTGGCATGAAGTTTATGCTAGCTCTTAGATCACAGAGAGCTCTTATTACTTCTTTTCCTCCAATCAACACTGATATTATAAATGATCCAGGATCTCGAAGTTTTGGAGGGATAGGATTTGCAATGATAGAGCTACATTCTCCTGATAATGGTACAATTTCGTACTCAATTGACCTTTTATTCTTAGTAAACATGTCCTTAAGGAAATTTGCATACTTTTGCATCTGCTCAAGAGCTTCTAACACAAGAATGTTTATATGAAGTTACTTAAATATGTCGAGGAACTTCTTAAAGTTTTGGTCTTGGGTTTTCTTCTTTATCTTTTGATGAAAGGGTGGTGGATGGGGTACAAATTCAGTACTAGCAGTAGGTGCTTTCTCAACTGGAGCTAGAGGTTTTGCTCTCACAATTTCTTCTCCCCAACATCCCCTGTCTCTTTCGAATTAACATCTTCAACTTCAATTGCTATTTCTATTTCTATTTGCACAGCCAACTCTTTAACCTTCTGTTTCTACTTGTTCAGATTTTTTGCTGTAGCAAGAGGCCTTCCACTGCTTAGCTCGATAGCTTATACTTGTTCTTTACCTTCTCTCTTTGGAGTCTCAATATCTGAATGAAGCTTGCCCTGAGGTATGGCATTAAGCTCAGTAGCTAGCTGTTCCATTTGAATTTGTAAGTTCCTCAGAGATGCTTGTTGACTTTGGATTGCAAAATCAATTTTTCCATGAATTCTTTCATGAGACTCTCGAAAGAAGTTCTTTGTATTTGCTAATTCATTGGATTTTGTTGTGGCATACTGTGTTGATTTTGCTGCTTAAATCCAAGTTGAAAATTCCTTTTGTTAAGTCCTTGATTTCCTTGTGAAGTATTCCCTTGTACACTTCATGAGAAATTTAGGTGATTTCTCCACCCCAGATTATATGTGTTTGAAAATGGACTGTTCTTCTGCATATTCTAATGTGTAATTATCTTTGCAATAATTAACGCAATATTATGTGCAAGTGTACACATGAGCTGTGGCAAGCAGTAAGTAAATCATCGTATTCCACAGGGATTAGAAATTTTTTGACTCAACAAGAAATAATTCTCAGCAAACTCAATTGGTAACAAAAAATAAGTTTGAGAAATGCTATGGAAAAATAACATACTAAAGTAAAATTAAATTCTAAAGAAGAGAATAAAGCAAAGTAAAACACAGTAAAGAGACGGTGCAAAATTTTCAAATATAACCATTATATTAGGAAACAACCTAATCAAAAATTTTAAATATAACCATTATATTCAAAAATAGATAAAATGCATGATCATGCTTAACCTATGGTGGGATTTTAAATTTAAATGACATACTTTATGCAACAATCAAACAATTGCCTAATTAAATTAAAAATAGCAAAATTGACTGGCATATTTAGCATATCCTAAGAAATTGAAAATAATTTAAATCCAAGACATATCTTGGTCTTCAATATCTTTCTTGTTTGGACCATTTCAAATTTAGGATTTAGAAATCCTAAATTTCCAATTGCAGAAGTTGACTTCAATTCACGTTTTTTTTTCCACGAACCTTTTTCGCTGTCGACATCTTTAGCCCATATAATCGAAATTTGCAGCAATCGTAGTCATTTAAGTAAAATACATGAAATCCTAACCCTTATGGGTTTTACAATGATCTAATCAAAGCCATAAATCTAATGTCAAATAGCCTACACAATCAATTTGCAAACCACAATATATCAAATATATGACAAATTAAAATACCCACCATCACAAAACTTTAATTCTAAATAAAACTCAAAGATTGCTCTGACACCAATTGATAGGAATGAACTCTTCATCCCGCAGCGGAAGCATTTGATCATCTTTGATTTTATTTAAAATTAAACTAAAAATAATATTAATTAAGAAAACTTACTTTTGAGATAAATATGGAGAATATTCTGGCAGGTCTTTATCTTCTCCACAAAGTCTTCCTGGTTATGACTCTAACACAAGATCAAGGCTTGTGAGAGCCTTTTGAAAGAAAATCCTCAAGGGGTTGGAGAGGAAAAAGTCTAGAGAAAATTCTCTAATTCTCTATTGAGGAGATGTGTGTTCTATTAAGAATGTCCAATGGCTCACCCCTAGGGACTTATTTATAGTGGTCTAGGGAAGATAATTAAATAATATATTTTAATATCTAATATATTAAAATATATTTATCTAACCAATTTGAATCTTATTCAAACCTTTTAAAATTCTCCTACGACATCTATTTCCTAATTTGAATCCAATTCAAATTTAATAAATATCTTTTCTTTAATGTATCTAATATACATTAATTATTTTAATATTTAATGTATCAAATACAATAAATATATTTTCTTCTTTTATATTTAATATATCTAATATATTAAATATTAATTTGAACACTTCAAATTAAAAATTAACTTGAACATTTTAAAATTTTCTTTCAACTAAATTGATCTTTTAGTGTTACTATGAGCTAGCAATGGGACCTTATGGACCAACAGATTATTAGCTCCAATGATACAAATTAATTAATTAAACTATTTAATTAATCAATTTTCATTCATTAACTCTAGGGTCACTCCACTATAGACCTAAAGTTGCACTCTTATGTACTGTAGGACAAGTTGTGTCCATTGATATAATCACTACATGCAAGTCGATCCTTCACGAGTTGTTCGTAATTACAGTTGGGTCAAAAGTCCGTTTTACCCCTGTAATTACATCTTGCACCTTAAGTACCACTGATCTTGTAATGAACAATTTGTTTATGATCCAACCATTAACTAAGTCCCTCTTGGGCCAGTGAGAGGGTGGGGCCCCATTGTTCAAGTCTCAAAATTTGCACTTAAGGGAACTACTCATCTACTTACCCTATAAGGGAATGAGTGAATTTCATCTTGTGAGATTATGTTCCCAGCTCCCTATTTGGTCAAGTCCCCAAAATGGTAGACTTATTAAATCGGCAACAAAAACCACTCTCACCCATGCAAATCAAAAGACAAGCCCTCACAGGCAGGAGTTCATAATTAACTCAAGATTAAGATCGAGTCGCATATGATCATCCTGATGAAATATTAATCTTCTCAATTAACAGATTTACAAAGAGAGATTAAATATTTCATGGTCCAGTCTTATACAAACTCATTGTATAAGATACTCCCACTCATATGCTCCACATGAACGATTTGGATCAAATCATTTGTAACTATTACAAAGTGGGTCGTATCTATAGTGTTACAAAGATAAGGCACCCAACCTTATCCATATACTATGACCTTTTAAGTTATTTCTTGAACATGATCCTCTCGTATGTCAACCACATACTGCTCAAGATTACACTAATAACCTTGGATTTTTCATATAATGGATAATATTATATTGTAAATAAAATCATCAAAATTATTATTAATTGTTAAATAAATCATTAATTACGAGGCTTTAGGGCATAAATCCCAACACCAATGGCTTCCGCGTCCGATTTGGCATATTTTTCTCCAGCTCAGTTTAATGAAACGCGTCGCACGTGCGAATTTCGCACGAATTCTTAATCCAAAATTTTCTCCACATATGATAACGCCTCAGCATCAATCTTTTTTTTTTTTTTTTGTCCATTCTTTATCACTTGGCTTTATCCACTTTATCTTCTTCCAAAAAGTACCTAGTTCAATCAATAATCAATAAAGGCACATAAGTGGCATATAACTCTTGTAGCATGCCCCAAGCAATAAAGACTAGAAATAGGAGAATTCTAAAAGGAAAATATGCACTATTTCGCCTAAAACTACCAAGCTTTAGCCATAAAAGCTATCCTATAACTCTTATTTGAAGAGTTATCATCTAGCACTTAACTCACTAGCTAATTGACCCCTACAACTCTAAGTTTTGTTGTATTTGAATAATGGCATTGTTTTTGGTCATATACTCCTTCATCAAACTTTCTAGAGAAGTGCCTCGAATATGTTGTGGGTTTACTGCTTTTTGATGTCAGGGCATAGCTTGCTGGTTTCCAAAGGATTGTTGGTTCTGATTCCCAAACCCTGGTGGATAATTTCCCTTTGGTTGTATGATCGACTAAACTTAGTGGGTTAAAAATAAAAGAAAGAATTCATCTCAGTCCAAGTGCACATTTTTGATGCAAGTAATAAAATTGAAAGTACTCCAAAGTATCAATCCCACAAAGAACAGATACAACAAAATTTAAGAATAGCAAGACTGTTTAAAAATTGCAACTTTGGTAACAAAATATAAAATATGAGGAGAGTGAAATGGTAGAAGGAAGTTGTGAAAATCAATAAAGAGAATGAGGGGATTTAAGCATACTTATGCTCTTTTGGTGAGAATTGCTTTTCAATTGCAATTGCAATCGCGCCTTAACACAAAGTAATTGTAAACCGAATCAACTCCTATTCAATTTTGATTCAAAACCTTTAGGAGACTAAGTGATTGGACCTATATGTCTATGGTCAATCATACTTAAATAAATTTCAATCACATTCTAGTGGTTTTGGGGACTCGTCTTATGACTAGGTTCGAGCTTTACTTATTTCGAACTGTTATTACTCCATTGCTTTTGCAAGATCTGCCTTCCTGTAACCTCTTCAATATTAGAAAAGACTTGTGATAAGCCTTAGTATTGAGGCTTATTTAACTCTCAAATGGTTAAGTTATGCTTGATTTTCTTTAGAATTATATAAAGAAGTTAGCAAATTCTTAGAAAACATCAATAATTTTGTAGGAAATACGTTTGATAGGAAGATTGAATAAAAAAGGAAAATATAGACTAAAAGTAGTGTTTGGTTGTAAGACATTGGAACATTGCAATTTCGGATTGCAAAATCGAAATTGCAATCTTATATAGCAATCCAGCAGAAGCAGAAAAGGAAAGTCTTCAGCTGAAGCAAATATGGAAAGCACCCGATTCTCCTCAGTTGCTACATGATTTTCGTGGAAATTTGGACGAAATTAAGGAATCAAATGAAGGGAATAATCGAATTAAACCTATAGCAGAAGCATTGGAATCGACTTTGATTTTATTTTTAGAATTAAATGAAAAATAATTTTAGGCTAAACAAAACATACCTTTGAGATAATATGGAGATATTTATGGCAGGTCTTTATCTCTTTCACAAAGTCTTCCTTCATATGACTCAAACACAGGACCAAGGCTTGTGGGAGCTTCTTAAAAGAAAATCCACAAGAGATTGGAGAGGAAGAGGTCTAGAGAGAATTCTCTAATTCTCTATTGAGGAGATGTGTGTTTTGTCTAATGGCTCAATCCAATGATCCTATTTATAAAGACCAAGGGAAAATATTTGCCATAATTAAATATTATATTTTAATATCTAATATATTAAAATATATCTTATATTTATTTGAATCTCATTCAAATCTCCTACGATATTTATTTATTTGAATCTTATTCAAATTCTATAACTATCTTTTATTTAATGTATCTAATATACAATAATTATTTTAATATTTAATGTATCAAATAAAATAAATATATTTTCCTTTTATATATTTAATATATCTAATATATTAAATATTAATTTGAACATTTCAAATTTTTCTTTCAACTAAATTGATCTTTTAGTATTACTATGAGCTAGCTAGGGGATCTTATGGACCTACAGATGCTCGAATGATACAAAATCAATTAATTAAACTCTTTAATTAATTAATTTTCATTCATTAACTACAGGTCACTCCATTATAACTATAGGTCACTCCACTATAGACCTAGAATTGCACTCTTATGCACTGTAGAACAAGTTGTGTCCATAGATATAATCATTACATGCAAGTCGATCCTTCACGAGTTGTTTGTAATTACAGCTAGGTCAAAAGTCTATTTTACCCCTATAATTACATCTTGCATCTTAAGTACCACTGATCCTCTAATGAACAATCTGTTTATAATCTAATTATAAACTAAGTTCCTCTGGGCCAGTGAGATATTGGTGTCCTATTGTTCAAGTCCCAAAATCAACACTTAAGATAACTACTCATCTACTTACCCTATATGGGAAGGAGTGAATTTCATCTTGTGAGATTATGTTCCTAGTTCCCTATTTGGTCAAGTCCCCAAAATGGTAGGCATATTGAATCAACTACAAAAGCCACTCTCACCCATGCAAATCAAAGGACAAGCTCTCACAGGAAAAAGTTCATAACTCACTCAAGATTAAGATCAAGTCGCATATGATCATCCTGATGAAATATTAATCTTCTCAATTCACGTATTTATAAAGAGAGAGTAAATATTTCGTGATCCAGTCTTACACAAACTCATTGTATAAGATACCCCCACTCACATGTCTCCACATGAACGATTTGGATCAAATCATTTGTAACTATTACAAAGTGGGTCGTATCAATAGTGTTACCAAGATAAGGCACTCAACTTTATCCATATACTATGACCCTTTAGGTTATTTATTGAACATGATCCTCTCGTATGTCAATCACATACTGTTCAAGATTACACTAATAACCTTGGATTTTTCATATAATAGATAATATTATATTGCAAGTAAAATAATCAAAATTATTATTAATTATTAAATAAATCATTAATTACGAGGTTTTAGGGCATAAATCCCAACATAAAAAATCCTAGTTTTGAAGGAAATAAAAAGAGCAAATGGGTGTCAGCAAAAAGGCCCATCTTCACGTATTTTTTCCTCAAGCAAAAAATGAGTTTTTTGGATTTTCTTCTTCGTGCATTACTGCATTCTGTCCGGCTGCATGGTTACATCCGAGAAGCCTTTTTTTTCTTCCTTAGCTTCGATCCAATCCAAACGAACATTTGGATTATAAAGATTCATTCCTTCTTTACAAATAACGAGGTTGAATCGATTGAAATCTAAAGGAAAACAATGGGCTTTATTTAGTTTTTTTTTATTATTCTAGCTTGTTCTTAATTTAGTTTGAACTTGATTTCTATAATTCAGTTTGGTTGTAATTTTTTTATGTTTTTTGTTCCTTTACCTTCTGTATTAAACATTGGAGTTGAGTTTTAGATTAAGGAATCAATTGAAGTTTAATTTTCTAGAGATTTTGGTCATGGGTTTATTGTCCAGCAAGTATATTTTCAAGTTAACGAAGTTTTGATCATTGCCTTCTTCAACTTTGACCTTCAATGTTTACTCTTTTATGTTTCAGCAAGCACTTGTCATCCTTCAAGTTTTGTTTTAGATTAAGTGCAGAAGTTACTCTTTTCATCATGAAAATTATTTCCAAATTTTACTTAGAAGCTTTTGAGTTAGTTATGAGTTAAAACTTCTTAGGGGAGCTTAAGTTGTAAAGACAACCGAGCCTACATCTCAATTGTTTTTTGTGTTGAATTAAATGTCTTTGTGATCCTAGATTGATCAATTAGGGTAGCAAACTAAGCTTGGAACTAATACTGACAGGGTTAGTGAAAAGCGGATTTCGCACAAGCAATGGAGACAAGAGCTTAAACATAAACCAATCTTTACACTAGATATAGGACAAAAGACTTCAAAATTGAGTAAAATTGTATGGGCCAATTGGTCTAAGTTAGAGGGCCTATAGACACATAAGTCACTCACTTAGTCTCCTAAGAACCTAATTACAAGGTGAATGGGAGTAGCAATTTTGGTTTACAATTGCTTGTAGGGTAGGTTTGATATTACAATTTTGGTTTGGCAATTTATCACTTAGGGCAATGGCACTCTTGGGCCCCGTTCCTTTTCATTGAGCATGTTCCCTTGCATTTTCAGTTCATGCTATTTCGCATTTCTTACAATTTTGATTTTGCAATTTTGATTCTGCAATCTATTTTTGCATTTCGACTTTTATTTCCATTGTTGTTTCACGTCAACCCAATTATGATTTTGCAATTTATTTACCAAGTTGTAGTTTTCAATACAATTTGTTATTTCAATCTTTTTGTTAAAACATTCCCTGTGGGATCGATACTTAGAAATACTCCTATTTTATTACTTGCATTGATAGTGTGCACTTGCACTGGGCTGAACATCTTTCTTTATTTTTAACCCACAAGTTCCTCCCGATCAACTTGAACCCTATAGTTGATCAATAAAGGTTTACTAAAAAATTGTTTCAACAAAAACAAACAAACTTTGTGTTAAATTAGATTGCCCTTGCTTAGAAGCTTCACATTCTCACCTCTAGGGCATTCATACACTTGAATCCCTAAGAGAGATTTAGCTCATGATTGAATGGAAATATTAAACAAGCTTTAATTAAAAGAGATTTGATATGAACCACCAAGGACATCAAATTATTATTTTATAATTTTTATGTAATTTTATAATATTTCAATTTTATGCTTTTTTATGACATTTTAAGTATGGATATTTTTGTCATTTTACGATGATCAATGCTATGGCATTTAGGGTTTGGGAAGCTATCTAAAGCTTAGCCATTAGGTTGTACAAGATAGTTTTTTACAATGAATTGAGTTTTTAGCCTCTATGCTTTTCGTTTTAAGTTTAGCCGAGAGCTTTTTGAATTTTGCAATTCTGTGTTGAGTTTCATGCCAAGAACATTCACGTAGGATTGATTATCCTATCTTGTGGAGTGTTCAACTCTTGGGCCAAGAACTTGTTCTTGTCTTAAGAGCTTTGATCTTAAAGGTAATTCAATGTCTAACCTTATCCTTAGAATTGAAATCAAATCGATTTGGGGTTTTTGGAATTTGATAATTAGGGGTTCACATAACCAAAGGGAGATTTTCAAAATTCTAGGGTTTTCACATCATTTGGTATCAGAGCTTTGGCTCTAGATCGGACCTATCCTTCTTTTTTCTTTTTTTCTCATCTATATTCTGAATTTATTTACTTCCTAAATTCTTGTCTCTTTTGTTAAAACAAAAAACTGTTTGCAATTAGTTTGATTTGTGTGCTTAAATTCATATATTTGCAACAAAAAAAAATTGTATTGTTTCATACTTACATTATTGTTGCAATTTTACTGAAATTAATCACATTGATAAGAGCTTTCTAACAAGTTTAAGTTCATCTAATTTGGAGTCTTGTAGCCTAAGATACATTGTTTTCTTTGAATTTTCAATTCTGGAAATTTCTGCTGCATAACTCATAATTGCATTTTTCTTAGTAATTTTTTTCTCTTTCATATGAATACAAATTATACCAAACCTGAGCCTAAGCTGTAGCAAATTGAATTATCTTTGTGAGAATAATTTTTTCGTTTTGAAATATCATATATTCTTAGAGATATCATTATTTGAATAAAAGGTGCTCGATTTGGAAATTTTCTAAAATTCTACTAACACTTTAAATGATTGTGCATAAATCATCCAATGTCATTTTGAGCCCACATTTTGACCATAGGTTTAAATACCTCTTGAAAAGAAAAACATAAACTTTGCTCAAAGAATTGGCCAAAAAAACTATAAACCGTTCATTTTTATCCGATTGTCCAAGATTCAATTTTATGCAGTAGTTTTCTCTTTCTGTAATTTTTCTTTACTTAACCTTTTTCGATTTAAAGTTTAATTTTATAGGAGTGTTCTACACTTTTTTAGCTTTGATTTGACACCAATTTCACTCAATTTCGAACCATTATAAATTTTTTCAAAATTACCAAATTGCCCTTGCCACATAACCTAGCTAAATTCCTATTCTTAAATTTGTGATCAAGGTAAGTAATTTTATGCATATAGTTTGTAAGAAATTGTGCATGATCTTTTTCTTATTGATCTTCCATTAGAAACACTTGCAAGTATTTAGTTTGTTAGTGCTGATTCTTTTGTTTATTTCTTTGTTTCCATTGACTTATCTTTTTATATCTTGTTTCTTTGTTTCCTTGCTTTACTCTGAATCTTGTTTAGTAGTTGATACGTGCTAATGTGTAATTATCTTAGCAAAAATTAGTGCAATATTATGTGCAAGTGTACACATGATCTATAGCAAGTAGTAAGTAAATTATCGTATTCCATAGGGATTAGAAACTTTTCGACTCAGCAATAATTAATTCTCAGCAAACTCAATCTGTAATACAAAATAGGTTCGAAAAATGCTATGGAAAAACAGCATGCTTAAGTAAACTTAAAAACTAAAGCAAATAATGAAATAGAGCAAAATAGAGTAAAGAGATAGCACGAAATGAGCTTGTATTATAAATGAAACAGGTTCAGATTAGGGAGAGGTTTCCGTTGCTTTAAGTAAAATGCTGCAGCAAAATCTTTGTTCTCTTAACCCACACACAGCCTTCACGGAATCTTCCCAGATTTTCAGATATTATAGCTTAATTCTCATTAAACCTACTATTACCCAGCTGCTAAAGTGTGCATTAGGTGAGTGATTATCCATAACCTCTCCACTTAGCTAGCTACTAACTCAAACAAAGAGCTAATGTGATTTCAAGTGTTCGGCCTCCCCTATTTTTTTCAAAACTCAAGGAGACAATACCCGAAATGGTTAGCCAAACGAAATCAAGCAGTTGCAATAAAAGCCCTCAAAACCAGATTAATTAAAGAAAGAATGCTAGTAACTTGTCTAAAAACATCACAAGCATCCCTAACCCTCACCTTGAGGTGATTAGTTCATGGTGCATAAAATACAGCAAGGAAAACGAAATACAGACATACTGAAAAATAGTGCAAGGAAACTAAATGGAAGAAGAAAATGATGAAATAAACATAATGTTGCCCCAAAAATCTCGATACAACATTGACACGTGCTAGAGTAATGTGAATAAATCAACAATAATATGATTGTTTATGCGTAAGTGTTCACATGTAAATGTAGCAAGTGATAAGTAAATTATCATATCTATAGAGACTAGTAATATTCTACTTTGCCACAGATTAACTCTCAGTAAACTCAAACTGTAACCAATAAAATTCATCAAGGAACCGAAATAAAATAAATCAACAATGCTGGAACAAAATAATTGATAAAACATAGACAAACAGGGGATTCATAATTAAACAAAGAACTGTTGAACTTATACTTTGAGCTAATTAAAAGACATGGATTAGAGGTAAATTCATGATTTAATTCATTTTATAACTTAAGTACACATTCATTCCGCTCAACCCACAACAGATCACAAGTCATTCTCCCGAATTACCTAAAATGTACTGTTTCATTCCCATTACTACAACAACAATTTAACTCACTGTATTGTGTGTGCATTAGGTGAGTGATTATCCCTAACCTCGTCACTTACATAATGTGGTTTTTAACTTTCTGCCCCTCCTATTCTTCCTAGAAATTAGAGAAACATTGCAACAAAACGATTTGCCAAATGGAATCGAGCTAATGAAATAAAACTTCTTAAAAACCAGATTGAGGTAATGAAATATAATCATCTGTAAAAATAATCAAAAGCAATCATCCTCTAATCCTCACCTTCAGGTGATTAGTTCATAATGTAAAAATTACAGTAAAGAAAGCGAAATACATACATAAAGTAAATGGTGCAAGAAAACTAAATGGAAGAATGAGAAGGAGAGAAGAAATGAACATAATGTTGCCCCAAAAAGCTCAGTTCAGCATCAGTTTCAGCTCAACGAGAGAAACCTTCCTTATTTGGGAAACAATTGCCCATGGCCTCCAAAATCGGAAGTTCCTCTCATTTTCTCTCTATCTTCCTTCTTGAACCTTTCTCTCCTTCTCTCTTACCCATTTTTTCAAAAAACTGCTACTCAACAATTATATCCCTTTTCTTATGCAAATCAAGGTTGATTAGATAAGACCCTTGAAATGGCAAACTCCTATTGGCTGAAATAAGCTGATTGTTCTGACATCTTCAGCTCATTTAATGAGCTACCTTTTCTCACGTGCAAAATTTGTGTCGTCTTGAACTATCAGATTTGCTCCAGCAAAACGTTATAAAATTGTTGCCCTTAGCTTCAAGATTCTTTCTTCCACAGCAGTTATCCAATCTTTAATCATACCCTAGATTAATCAAATAAAGCTCATTAATTACTAAAATCTTGCTCTAATAAGAATTTTACTAAATCAAAAGTAACTTAGAGCAAAAGAAATCAAAGCTAGGGGATTTCTAATATAAAATGAGGTCAAATATGGCAATTCACTCCTAAATGAAAACCTATAACTTTTATTTTAAGAGTTATCAAGTATCAGCTTCAAATCAACAGAAGATTCCTTCCTTCTTGGGAAAACATCCGTCAATGGTCTCCACTCCGAAAGTTCCTCTCCCTTTTCTCTGTTTTCTTTCCGATCCTCTCTCTCCCCCTCATGCAAAAACGGCTACCCAACCTTTTATACCTCCCAATTTGTGCAAATCAGGGTTGATTGAACGAGACCCATGAAATGGCGAGCTCCTATTGGTCGAAACAAGCTGAATATTCTGACATTCTCCATTTCATTTAATGAGCTGTTTTCTCACGTGTGAAATTTGTGTCAACTTGAATTACCAAATTGCTCCAACAAAACATTGTAAACTGTTGCCCTTAACTTCAAGAGTCTTCCATCAACAGCAATTACCTAAAACTTTAATCAAGCCCTGAATTAACAAATAATACTTGTAAATTATTGTAATCGTGCTCTAATAACAATTTTACTACATCAAAATTAAACCTAGAGCAAAAATCATCAAAGCTAAAGAATTTCCACAATAGAATGAGACAAAATATGATAATTCAATCCTAAAATGTTAGCCTATAACTCTTATTTTAAGAGTTATCAGTAGTCTTGCCATTTCTTTGTTCATCTTGAATAATTCCTGGAATTTTAAATATTAGATTCTTAATTCTAGATATCTTATTTTTGTTGTTTCTTATCCTAGTTTGTTGGATCTTGAATATTAGGTTCTTGATTCTTAGTTTGCTTATTTTTGTTGGTTCTACTTGTTTCTTTGCTTGAATATCAATACTTCACGTCAATCTCGCTTTATGTTCAAGGCTTGCTCCTTAAGTATGTGATATTGCAAACTCTTGCCTACTTGTTTAGTAACCTTTGAGAAAGCTTTCTTTGGTGCCATCACTTAACTTAATAGAGAAAGAGATTAGAACCGAGAGAGGGTCCCACTGGGTGTGCTAATTTGTTCACACAAGATTTCAACAAAGAAATTTGATACGTGTAAATCAATTTGATTTTGTATTAGTTTGTGTAGCAAAGTATAATATCTAATGTGTTCCTTTGATTCTTTCTCTTAAATGTACAAATGTCTCGAGGGCTTGACAGCTTGTTCTCGAGAAAGTTTGTTGATTTTTTTCTGATCGGTCCTCTGGTTTATTAATCTACTTGAATCGGCCCTTGGTTTGTTGATCTTAGTGGATCGGTCTTTAGCTTGTTGACCTTGTTGGATCGGTGGAAGTCTTAAAGTCTTGTACGCTTCCAATGCCTTCAACTTGTCTTCTAAGTCTTCAGATCTTCAAAGAGATTCCCATCTTTAAAGTCTTCTAATTTTCAAAGTGTCTTTGGTCTTCAAAGAATCTTTAGTCTTCAAAGAGATTTCAGAGAGTCAATAGCTTCAAAAAGTTTTCTGATTTTCTAGAAGTCTTCTGAGTGCTCTAGGTTCTAGATTTTCTAAACCTTTCTCTTGAATGTCTTTGATCTTCAAGGAGTGTTCAGTATTCAATGTTCAAGAGTTTCAAAGAGTCTTCTGATCTTCTTTACTTCTGAATTCTCTCTGAGTTCTCTTGTCTTCTTCTGAGAGTTTGATTTCTAAACCCTTCAAATGAAGGATAGCTTTTCTATTTATAGAGCATTACATGGGCATGTGGGCTTGAGCTTTAATGATTTTTGGACCCAACCATTGGAATAGGGCCTACCCCTTTGGGTTTTGTTTAAGTTTGACCCATATACCATAGAACCCAATTTGACGAAACTAAAATTAATTACTTGATCAAAGGATCATAATGAAGATATGTGACTTTAAAATTTAGAATTTGCCGACTTTTTTCTTCAAATTAAATTTGGGATACATGTCAATTTATAATTTGCCTCAAATTTAATCATTTATGATTTTGTCATTAATTCACAAGTAATGACATGACAATTTGTGATTGGTCAAAATTTCTCATTCAACAAGTATATTATCCACTAAGTTATGTCTAGAGAAATAATAAATATATTATCCACTCAGTTATCCTCAATTGATAAAAAATTTATTTGGTTAGGATTGGATTGGTTTTGGATAAGGAAATAGCATTGTGCAGAAAACGCCCCGTTTGCAATCAGCCAAATCCATGTGGTTTGCTTCTCCCACTAAACTACAATACAAACATAACTTCTTCTTTGTACTTCCCAAGTCTATGTGTAACAATTGTTCTCTCTCTCATAATATCACATCTATCATTGTACGTGTATAAATAGAAATCAACAACAAACAACAAAAAAAAAAAAAAAAAAAAAGGAAAGAAAGATTGCCTACCTTGATTCATCTAATTTGACTAATTTGTATTGGTTGACTTGACTTTATATAATTTTAAAAATATAAATATTTAGTTAAATTACAAGTTTAGTCTCAAAACTTTCAAATTTGTATCAAATAGGTCTCTGAATTTTAAAAAGTCGTTTTTAATAGATCTCTGAACTTTTAATTTTATGTTTAATAGATCTCTGAACTTTAAAGGGATAACAGTATGAACGGCCAAATTTAAATGTGCATTTTGAAATATAGCCTTGAGACTTTTTTGTTGAATAAATGGCCAAACGAGTTTTTTGAATTTTTAAATAGGATTTATTGAATGACAAAAATGCCCCCTAATTAAATATTTGATTGAAATACTGAAATGATAGCTCATATCAAATTTAAATTTTAAATCATAACAAATCAATTCCCCACAAAGAATTGTTGGCCAACATAAAAATAAAAATTACATAATAGTTAAAAATATATGAATTGATTAATGCATAAACACAAATCAAAATTTTAAAAAAAGAAATGTCAAATCCCAACATGCAACAATCAAATCGAAATTAAAAATTTATGTCTTGCATACTTTATATCTATTTATTTTATAGTTATTCTTTTTTTTATATAAGAGAAAAAGTACAACATATAATTGTAACAAACTAAGATTGTCAACAATAACCTACCAAATTCACCTCTTGAAAAGAAGGAAAAAAAATCGTTTCGGATTGTGACTAAATGGAATCTAGGAATGATTTAGAAATTTCTTTTAAGAATAATTTTATGTTGCAAAAACAATTTTTTTTCGAAATCATTATTCCTTGTATTTCTCTTTTAACATACTTTGTTTATAATTTAATCAATGAATATCAAGTATTTGGCAGCAATAACAAAGTGAGTAATATTGAAAATCTGATGTTAGTTAGGTATAAGAAACTTAAAATTTTAATGACTCGAAATTTATGGATTCAAAGAAAGAAGTACCAAATACGATGTATTCTAATGATTCTACACCACAAACCTCTACTATTCCATTCCATAAGTATGCAAGAATCCGAATTGACAAACCTCAGATTCCAAATATCACATAAATTGGAAACCTGAGATTCCCTCTCCAATTAAAAAGAAATGCCAGAAACCATTGTGGGGCAGCCTTTATTGTGACCATAAAAGCTAATAAATGATGGAAATTAAACGAAAAAGAGGGAGGGATTGAGTTGTGGAAAGAAGAAAATTGAGGAGAAAGGAGAGAGAATTGAAAATTGGGGATGAGATGAAGGGGGAGTGGGAGTGGGAAGACGAGGAAATAACCCTCCTCTGCTCCCGTCTTTATCGGCGTCGACAGTGAGTGATATGTGCCAAACCTTGGAATTGTATTGGTATTTACGCTTAATTTTTAAAAACTAAATGGTTAGGCTTTAGAGACTAGATTTGTAATTTAACCTAAATACTTCAATCAACTTTTGGTTAGCTCATTCGAACGATATAGTCATTCGTAAGCTTCTATTGATTTTTCTTCTTTTCTAGAGTGTTGATTATGCCGGTTCAATTTTCAAAAAAGACAGTTTAGTGTTGATTTTCAATTCTATTAACTCAACAAGTTAGCTTATACATCTTATGACTTTAGTATCTAGTATGATATGGCCATTAAAGAATGGATGACAATATCAATGAGTTTATAGGTGAAGAATCCAATTAGCGAATTATCTCATAACTAATGTCGAACCCAAGAAGACATAAAACCTAGGTTTAAAAGAGTATTCAGTTGGTGATACAATTGGATTAATGAGAAGAAATATAGTTGTAGGGCAATGAGAATGCTTCAAATGTCTGCATTAGGTAAAAAAATATTATCCTTCACTTGGAGGAGCTTATCAAACCCTCAAAAGGTGACGATCCTCAATATGAGAGTCAAAGGCGTGACAAACAATAGGCCATTATGATGCGAACCCCTAACAAGGTGATGTTGGGACTGAGGGAGCAATGAACACACACTGATATTGGCAAGTGGCCAACGTTTGGGCGCTTACAAGCCGACTGTTAGTCTATAACCCTTATGACACTTAGGGGCTGTTTGGGGGATGGGTTTGGTTTGGGTTGGATTGGCTTCCAAATCCAATCCCATGTTTGGGGGATAAGTTTTCCATCCCTAGGCTTCAAACAACAAACCCCCATCCAATCCCATGGGATTCCTTCTCCAAACTCATGGGTTCTCTTGAAATTACAAAAAAGTTAGTGGGACCCATCACTTTTCTCTCTACTTTTGTAATAATTATGGTGGGTCCCACCACTTCTCTCTCCAATTTTTTCTCATAATTATGATGTATCCCACCATTTTTCTCTTCCTCCTTATCTATCTTTCTCTATTAAAATATTTTTTTAAATTATAATTATATAGTTTTTCTTCAATTAAAAATGTGAAGTTACATTATCTTAATCTAAATAAAATTATTTTTTTATTTATATTTAATTCAATTAACAATAGTTCAAAATATGTATAATTTTTAAATTTTAATATAAGAAAAATATATTTTAGATGACTTACTTATATTAATATTTTAAAAAAGAACATTTAATTTTAAGTTAACATATTAAAATTTAAGCCTATATGTTATTTTCAAATTAACAATATTCAATGTAACAAAAATAAATGGTATTTTATTTTGAATTTATTAAAATAAAATAAAAAATATTTAATTTTAAATTCGTTATAGTAAAGAAAATATTTAATTTTTAAATTAGATACACAAAAAAAACGAAAGTATATGTATGATATTAATTTTGAACTTAGTTATATTAAAATAACTGATATAACTAAAATATATGTTATTTTATTTTTAATTTAGTCATTTTAAAATAACATATATAATGTATTTTATTTTAATTTAATCAAATTAAAATTAGAGAAACTATATACATTTTTCTCTATATGTAATTCTATAAACTAATTTCACTTTTTCCCCATGAACCATGTGATTTTTTTTCTCATTAACTACTTTAACTTATGTCACCTACCAAAATTTATGAAAAATTGGAAAAATACTTGGAAAAAAAAAGTTCATTTCTCAATGTTTGAACTTTTTGTCAAACTACTTGGTAAAATATACTTTCAAAATTCCAAAACTTTAGGCCCCGTTTGACAACTATTTGGTTTTCAGTTTTTGGTTTTAAAAATTTTGCTTGTTTTCTCATCATTTCTCTACATTGACTTTCATCTTCTCTACAATGGTTTTCATCTTTCTTAAGAAAACACTTGAATTCTTGGCCAAATTCCAAAAAAAAAAAAAAAAAAAAATTGAAAGCTACTTTTTTTAGTTTCCAAAACTTGGCTTGATTTTTGAAAACACATCTAAAAAGCATATAAGAAAACATGGAAAGCTATAAGTGGAAGTAGTATTTATAGGCTTAATTTTCAAAAACCAAAAACCAAAAACCAAATGGTTATCAAACGGGGCCTTAACAATACCCTTCTTACTTTTAACTTATTCATTTTATGCTTTTGATAATGTTATTTAAATTGACATCACCATGAATGGAGTGAATGACATAGATTAGAGTTACACAAACTACACATGGTATAATTCCAATTTGAATATGGTTTGGACAAAATCTTTAAATATTGATATACAAATTTTCACACAAATCTTGTCAAAATATTGATATGCAATTCAAAAACAAATTATTAGGTCACAAAAAATGGAAAAAAAAAAAGCAGCATAAAAAATGTCTTTAAAAAAAAGGTATAAACAGCTTCATTCCAACCCCAACCCTGCACTCCAAACATAGGTTTCAGCAAACCAGACAGACTCAACACTGCACCCCAAACACAGTAATCAGGATTCCCAGGCTTTCTGATTACGACCCAGGATTCCCAGGCTTTCTGATTCCCAGGCTTCATGATTACAAAACAGCGCGCCAAACAGCCCCTTAAGGCCTTGCTCAAGTGAAACTTATATCATATGGGGACTAGCACATAGGCAAAGGCACCATCGACTCGCAGGTGACGGGTCCGGCCACAAAGGGCTAGGCGCTGTTGGAAGCGTGTGATGGACACTCACAAATAAATAATCAAACAAAGAATATTTGAGAAAAATAATTCACCTGTATTGAAAAAACTATTCAAGAAGCTACAAACTTGGTTCACACTTTTCTCTCAAATTCACTTTGATTTTCTTCTTCTCCACTTACTTGATGATACAACACATACCAAGACATCTTATTTATAGGACTCGTGAAAAAATCTAGATCTTATAACTCTCATCATATACTTAATTTCATGAATAACTTACTTACCTTTATGAACATATATAACTCTCATACTAACTCATCCTAAACAACCAATTCAAATACAAAAACGTTCTTAACTCCTATCCAAAAACTTTTAAATACATTAACATACTTAATAAAACTATAACTCATGAATGTGTATAACTTACCATTAAAAATATGTTTAACTTTCAACATCTCCCCTTAAACATGTTTTTCTGAAAACTCCAAGCAAGGTTCTCAACTTGTTAAACACATCAACCTTGAGTGGCTTTGTGAAAATATCTGCAATTTGATCTTCTGTCTTCACATATTCAACTCGAATCTCCTTTCTTGAAATACAATATCTGATAAAATGAAATATTGTATCAATGTGCTTACTTCGATCATGGAACACTGGATTTTTGGCTAGAGCAATTGTTGACTTATTATCCACATGGATCACAGCTGTGTCCTCTTGCAAAATTCCAATCGATTGAAGCAAATTTCTCAACCAAACTGCATGACAAACACATGATGCTGCAGCAACATATTCTGCCTCACAAGTAGATAATGTCACAATTGGTTGATTCTTAGAACTCCAAGTAAAAGATGTGTTACCAACAAAGAACACATATCCACTTGTACTCTTTCGATCATTAAGATCTCCAGCCTAATCACTATCACAATAACCTTCAAGCTTGAATTCTTTAGACGATGTATAAAATAATCCATAGTCAAGCGTACCTTTGAGATAACAAAGAATTCTCTTTGCCACTTTTAAATGAGTCGTTGTAGGAGATTCCATAAACCCACTCACCAATCCAACACTGAAAAGAATATCGGTTTAGAATTGAACATCTTGAATTTCTCAAGAATTTCTCTAGTATATCGTTCTTGAGAGATGAAAATACCTTCCTCCGACTGCTTCACCTCGATGCCAAGATAATATGACATAAGTCCAATATCTGTCATTTCAAATTCTTGGGTCATTGCCTTCTTGAGATCTTCAAACATGCTTGCACAATTTCCTGTAAAAATTAAGTCATCCACATATAGGCAAACCAACAAAATATCTCCACAATCATTAGTCTTAATATAAAGAGAATGTTCATGAGGGCATCTCAAATACTCATTGTCAAGGAAATATTTGTTGATTCTGCTATTCCACATTCTTGGCGCTTGTTTCAATCCGTACAAGGCCTTCTTTAATTTCAAGACTTTATCTTCTTGACCTTTCACAGAATAACCAAGAGGTTGTTCTAAGTAGACTTCTTCTTCGAGATATTCATTCAAAAAAGCTGATTTGGCATCCATCTGAAAGATCTTCCATTTATTTTGAGCAGCAAGTGCAATTAACAACCTTATGGTCTCCATACGAGCTACAGGAGCAAACACTTCATCATAATCAATTCCCTTTCTTTGAGAATAGCCTTTCGCAACTAATTTTGCTTTATGTCTCTCCACTTCTCCTTTTTCATTTCTTTTTGTCTTGAACACCCATTTGACACCTACTGCTTTCTTTCCACTTGGAAGAGTAGAAAGCTCCCATGTATCATTCTTCTTTATGGCTTTTATCTCTTCATCCATAACAGTCTTCCATTTTTCATCTTGTGAAGCTTCTTCAAAATTTAAAGGTTCACTGTCACTAAAAAGACAAAAAAGAGTAAGATCACTGAAACTTTGACTTAACTCTTCAGTTTCATCATATATGTCTTGCAAACTTCTTATGCCACGAGGCCCTTCACTTGAACTTGTAGACGATGAAGGTGTGTTTTGTTGTGGAATGACTGGCGATGTAGGTGGTGTTGATGGAGAAGCAATGTTACTACATCCATCATCATCTTCGGGAAAAAATAGGAACTTGTAGTCTTTCGGTTCATCATTCCAATTCCATAATGCTTCCTCATCGAACACGACATCTCTGCTTACGACCATCTTCTCTGTAGCAGGATTATAAAGCTTGTAGCCTTTTGAGCTTGCATCATATCCAATGAAAACGTGCTTCTCACTTTTATCATCAAGCTTACTGCGCTTTTGATCTGGTACATGTGCATAAGTTATACTCCCAAATACTCTCAGATGAGCAATAGATGGATTTCTTCCAGTCCAAGCTTGTTGAGAAGTTTTGTTCCATAAACTTCTAGTGGGAGAACAATTTGACAAGTAAACAGCACATTCAACTGCTTGTGCCCAAAATTCTACTGGCATCTTTTTACTCTTCAACATGCTTCGAGCCATATTGAGTATCGTTCTGTTCTTCCTCTCAACAACACCGTTTTGTTGTGGAGTCCATGGAACTTTCATAGGGCGACGAATTCCATTTTCTTCACAAAAATCTTTGAATTCATTTGAAGTGAATTCTCCTCCTCTATCTGATCTCAAAGCTTTTATGTAAAGACCACTTTCTTTTTCAACAAGAGCTTTAAATCTCTTGAACATGTCAAATACCTCTGATTTCTTCTTGACAAAATAAACCCAAGTTTTTCGACTAAAATCATCAATAAACAATAAGAAATAATTATTCTTACCGAAAGAACTTGGTTTGATTGGTCCACAAAGATCAGTGTGAACAAGCTCTAGTGGTCTCCTTGCTCTTGAAGAAGATTCTTGTAGAAAATTCTTTCTCGATTGCTTGCCGTAAAGACAACCTTCACAAAATTGATCTGGTTGTTTTACATATGGCAATCCTTTCACCATGTCTTTCCTGGCTAATAGTCTCAAGCTATCAAAGTTCAAATGCCCAAATCTTAAATGCCAAATCCAAGATGGATTCTTCAAACATGATTTCAAACATTTTGCAACATCAGTTTGAATGTTTAATAAAAACATTATGTTCTTCGTCATTTGCACTTTAGCAATCATATTATCACGATGACCCTTTATTGAGAGGCTATAATCCTTCATCAAAATATTATAGCCTTTCTCTAGGAGTTGTCCCAAACTCAAAATATTGTTCTTCATATTTGGCACCTAATAGACATTAGAGATAAACTCATGCTTTCCATTCTTCAAGTTGATTAAAATCTTACCTTTTCCTTTCACAAGAATTTTTGTAGCATCACCAAATATGATATTTCCACCAACGGATTCATCAAGTTCCACGAACATTGATTTACTTACACACATGTGATTGCTTGCACCACTATCAAGATACCACAAATTATTTTCACATGTCTCTTCACCTTTGCATGCTAGAAGCAAAGATGGCTCACCACTTTTAACGTCTTGCTCCGCATAGTTGGCATTTTCTTCAACTTTATTTCTGCATTCCCAAGAAAAATGACCAAATTTATGACAATTATAACATTCCATTTGACTTTTGTTATACCTTCTGTCATTATTTGATCTTCCTCCATATGGCCTTAAATAATTTTGTCTTCCACGACCTCTTAATGAATTAGAATTTGAATTACTGTCATCAAAATTTCTTTGACCGAAATTTTCTCGACTGAAATTTCTCCGACCTCGTCCTCTAAAATTACCACGTCCACGACTGTGACCATGTCCTTGACATCGATTTCCCTTTTCTTGGCTATCTTCTTTATCTTTCAAATGCAACTTTGACTGGAAAAGTTGCTCAATTGTCTGTTTGTTCTTCTTGAGAAGCTTCTCTTCATGGGCTTGTAAAGTACCCATAAGTTGATCAATGGACACTGTACTCAATTCCTTTGATTCTTCAATAGCTACAATGATGAAATTGAATTTTTCATCTAATGAACGAAGTATCTTTTCAACTACTTGCTCATCATTTATTGTCTCACCATATCTCTTCATTTCATTTACCACTACTAGCAATCTTGAAGTATAATTTGAAATCGATTCAGACTCCTTCATGTGTAATGATTCATAATCACCTCTCAATTTTTGGAGGCGAACCTTCTTGACTCGGTCTACTCCTTTATAAGTATTCTCCAAAGTTTTCCATGCTTGCCTCGCAGTAGTTGCTCCATAAATTTTCTCAAGATTTGTATCATCAATTGCTTGATGAATAATGGTGAGCGCCTTTTGGTCTTTCTTTCTGTATTTTGCAAAGCTTCTTGTTGAGCTTGATTCAAAGCCATGTCATTCTCTAGTTCGTCATAGCCTCTATCAACAATATCCCACGCATCTTGTGAACCAAGTAGAGCTTTCATACTAATACACCAACTGCTATAATTTTCTTTCGTAAGTCGAGGCACTTGGAAAGGAACCAAATTGTTGTTTGTCATTTGCAAAAACAATTCTCTTTTTTCAAACTCAAGCTCTGATACCACTTTGTTGGAAGCGTGTGATGGACACTCACAAATAAATAATCAAACAAGGAATATTTGAGAAAAATAATTCACTTGTATTGAAAAAACTATTCAATAAGCTACAAACTTGGTTCACACTTTTCTCTCAAATTCACTTTGATTTTCTTCTTCTCCACGTACTTGATGATACAACACATACCAAGACATCTTATTTATAGGACTCATGGAAAAATCTAGATCTTATAACTCTCATCCTATACTTAATTTCATGAATAACTTACTTACCTTTATGAACATATATAACTCTCATACTAACTCATTCTAAACAACCAATTCAAATACAAAAACGTTCTTAACTCCTATCCAAAAACTTCTAAATACATTAACATACTTAATAAAACCATAACTCATGAATGTGTATAACTTACCATTAAAATATGTTTAACTTTCAACAGGCGCAACACGGCAAGGATGCTTGATGGGGCATGGGTGCTTCATCAAACTCATGCACACAACCTAGCACGTAGAAGGCGAGCGCATAGCAAATGCATGCAAGGAGGCACACGATGTGGGGACGCGCACTTGCATACATCCAAGGGTAAGGTGAACCATGTTGAGTGTCACGTTCATACTTGTCCGGGGCATGTTGTCTGTGGTTGCATGTCCATTTCAACTCCTTTTTATCATGCTTTCATTGTATGTCTTTCCATTTAGCATTGTTATTTACTTTTCTTGTATTTTTGTTGGCATATGACTCCTCACCATTTTCATGTTTATGCTTGTCAAAGGCAGTTTGCCTCATAATGTACTATCAGGGGTGCGACTAGTTGTCAAATCTTCCTACCCAAGCTATATGCTATCAATGTCGTTGTTGTCACTTATTGCTTGCTAGCGTATAACATTATCTTTCTCAAATGCTTTCTAAAACGTTTTCCAAAATTTTCTCTAACCCCGCTTTCTAAAACCATTTTTCAAGATTGGGGGTGGATGTTGCGAGATAGGCCCTTTGTGCCACCGGCGATCCGAATTTTAGTTGGCTGACTTACTCAAGGGCGATAGTAAGTGTTGCACAATCGACTTGCAAGGCCAAAGA
Organism: Trichosanthes truncata; assembly: GCA_033996785.1. NCBI lineage: Eukaryota > Viridiplantae > Streptophyta > Magnoliopsida > Cucurbitales > Cucurbitaceae > Trichosanthes > Trichosanthes truncata. The sequence goes on from MU867261.1 coordinate 4,079,067, forward strand.
AGTGCAATTGTGACAGTTGGTATCGGAGCCGAGTCGGCTCCTTGAAGTAATCATGTCCACGACTAAGCAGTTGGGCAAGTCCCATGTTTACAGATTGACTAAGATCGAGGAGCAAATGTTCTTCTTGATAGAAGTCCCTAATAATGTTTAGTTTTTGGAATCTCACCTAGATGAGATTGCCACCAAAGCCGACACGATTGACGCAGTAGCTGGCCGCTTAGACGGGATGCCTGTCCAAGAGTTGATGATGCTAGTTGAGACCCTAGAAGACAAAGTCACACAACCTGGTGGTTTCGAGCGTGGGGATAGCTCGTCGGGCTATGTTGCCCATATAGAGGAACGTGTCTAGAGTCTAGACATCGCCCAAAAAGTAATAGCTTATATGGTCTCTGACCTTTCTAAAGATGTGAGAGCTGTCATTGATGTTGTTAGGGTCGAGGTGGCAAATCTGAGCGCCCAAATGAATTTCACCATGAGAACAGTGGGAAATCAAGCCCCAGATGGGAGCGTGGCCAATTCAATAAGGTGAAAGTGCCTAAACTTAATCCCTTCTATGGGGCTCGTGATGCAAAAGCCCTAGAGAACTTCATATTCGACATGAAATAATATTTCACGGTCACAAGTATAGTGTCCGAAGAATCGAAAGTTACCTTAGTGACAATGCACTTGACAGACAACGCCAAGTTGTGGTTGAGGTCCCAATACATGGACATCCATGAAGGGCGATGTATCATGGATACATGAAAAAGATTGAAACAAGAATTATGTTCTAAATTCTTCCCAAAGAATGTCGAAATTTTAGCAAGATGCAAATTACAAGGGTTGAACCACACTTGGACAATTCGAGAATATGTCAAACAGTTGCCAGGCTAATGTTGGATATCCTAGACATGTCAGAGAAAGACAAGGGGTTGAAACTGTGGGCCAAGTCCCAAGCTTTGTAAACAAAGGGTACAAAGTTTGTCAAAAGCTTATATTGCCGCAAAACGGTTATTTGATTTGAGCAACGACCCTAGTGATGATCAATATGAAGATGTGAGACGAAATAAAATCTCCCCACATAGAGATAGTAGAGACTATCGATCTAACTCTCCCAAGAGTGAAGAAGATACCAACCTGGAAGGGAAGGGAGAGACCATAGACCCTCCCAATAAAGAAGTAGGAATTCATGGCGAGGGTCGTATCATCAGAATAATTACAATCGGAGACCCCTATCCTGCTTCATATGTAAGGGGGCCCATCAGGTGTTTGAGTGTCTGAATCGAGCGGCCCTCTAAGCTTTTCAGGCCACATTTGAGACAAAGACAAGAACTGAAATCAAAACAGCAAAAATTGAAACTCTGCAAGATGAAGGTAATGAAACCCCTCACATAGGTGCCCTAAAGTTCTTATCTGCCCTCTAGAAGAAAGTGGGTGAGTCGAAAGAGTCATCAGGTAAAGGCTTCATGTACGTTGATGCATGGGTCAACCATAGATCGACCAAAAGCATTATAGTCGACTCTGGAGCCACCCACAACTTCATCTCAAAGACCGAAGCGAGACGGCTGAATTTACATTGGCATAAAGACACAGGAATGATGAAAGTTGTCAACTCAGCAGCCCTACCCATTTCAGAAATAGCAAAGGGAGTCGCAATGAGATTAGGGGATTAGAGTGGACAAGCCGATTTTGTGGTTGTTAAAATGAATGACTTCGACATTGTGTTGAGGATGGAGTTTCTCCTCGAACACAAGGTCATTTCGATACCACTAGCAAAATGCTTAGTGATCACAGGAACCAATCTTAACGTAGTCCACACCAAGCTCAAGCAACCAAATGGGGTGAAAGTGATATCGGCCCTCCAACTGAATAAGGGCCTAGACAAGTGTCGCGGCATTATGTCCCAAGTGATTGACCACCTGTGTGAAGAAAAGAAGCGTCAAGCTCATAACCCCACTAAAGAGTGGAGGCAAAAATCTGAAGCGGTGTGAGAGTATCCAAAGGAAGCACCGAGGAACATGAAAGAGTGGGTCAATCAGAAACGAACTCCTCTTGGATTTAGAGTAGAAGATGAAGTGTTTGTAAAGTGAAGCCAACACCTTACGAAGAAGTACGAAGTGTTAAGTCCACCGATCCAACTGAAGAACACCTTCGAAGTATTGGCTAAGAGAACGCAACAAGTAGACAGTCAGAATAAAGATGTGCAAGAGTTCCCAGAGAAGTGGAAGGGAGCTTCGAACATAGAAGTTCATTGGGATCGCTTTGGAGATTAGAAGTCAACTGCTCCTAAGACCGCTGAGTTCGAGCAGAGTCGGTTGACAAGGATGTCAACCATTTAAGTGGAGAAGAATGTCATGGTCATGCTTGTCTAGGGCGTGTTGCCCATGGCCGCATGCCCATTTCAACCTCTTTTTATCATGCTTTCATTGTATGTCTTTCGTTTAGCATTATTGTTTACTTTCCTTGTATTTTTGTTGGCATATGACTCCTCACCATTTTCATGTTTATGCTTGTCAAAGGAAATTTGCTTCATAATGTACTATAGGGGGATGCAACTAGTTGTCAAATCTTCCTATACGGGTTATATGTTATCAATGTCTTCGTTGTCCCTTATTGCTTGCTAGCCTATAACATTCTCTTTCTCAAATGTTTTCTAAAACGTTTTCCAAAACTTTCTCTAATCCTGTTTTCTAAAACCGTTTTCCAAGAGCAATAGTAGAGATTGCGAGATAGACCATTTGTGCCACCGACGATCTGGATTTGAGTTGGTTGACTTACTCGAGGGCGACAGTACGTGCCTCACAATCGACTTGCGAGGTTAAAGAAGTGCGATGTGACATTGAGCAGCCAGACAAAACGTCTAGATGTGCTAGGGAGGCGCACGCATCACAGCATGACCACGATGGCATGCATAGATGGTGCATGAGCATGGAGGCACAAACACGCACAAGGTGCGTGGGCTACGTCGGGAGGGCATAGGGCATTTTGAAGGTGTGTTCATAGAGACCATTTTGGAGGGAGAACGTGATTGAGATAGTGGATGAAGGTTGAGATCATTTTGGAGTAGATATGAGTATTTCGGCCATAATAAATTTATCAAATCTAAACACTTTTGAGTGTTTCGCTTTGAAAGGCAATATTGAAGCATTCATTTGATTTTTTTTTTTTTTTTTTTTTTTTTTTTTGAGTTCAACACCATTTGAGAGTAGGGAGATTCGAACCTTTGACCTCATAGTCGATAATACATGTTAATTACCGCTAAACTAAGCTCACTTTAGCCACTCATTTGAAGTTAGTATTATATATTTGAATTTCTCCAAAGGTCTAATACTAGATCTAGGAACATTAGAATGTTTTGATTATATGTTTGGTCAAAATTAACACTGAACCAACATATTGATTTTAAGAAAAATGAATAATCAACATCGAAATCTATCTGATGGAATCTAAAGTGGTTGCTTGACAAAAATCAACCACTAAACCAACCATAATCAAATTGAACCACAATCAAAATCTATAATCTATCCAAACTACAACCAACCATTTTTTAACTTTATGACTTATGAAATTAAACCGACCAATATTTGTGGTTAAAAACAATAGAATTAACCTTACTTTAATTTCCCTTTTTTGTCAATTTAAACAAATCAATTGATTTGACATTGACATTGACATTAGCACCAGTAATAAAATTAGTATAGCATCACACTTTCCTCTCAAACAAACATATGATTACACTTTTATCTTTTTAGTTAAATTTAGTCATTTATGTTGTTACCTTTTTATTTAACTCTTGATGCTTTTAAGCACACCACGAGTTGGAAGTAGGGGTGTGCAAAAACCAACCCAAACCGACAAACTGAATTGAACTGAGCCAAACTGACTGGTTTGGTTCGATTTTCTTGAAATTTTCGATTTATTCGGTTTAATACTTGAAAAAATCGATAAGTTTGGTTCAGTTTTTGGTTTTGTATTTAAAAAAAAAACCAAAAAAACCGAACCGCATACCATAAAAAAGAAATAAAAAAAAATTATTTCCAACCCACTTTTTTCTCATACCCAAGCTCAATTGCCCCATCCCCAGTCAAGTCTTCCAGCCCAGCCCATAAGGTATTTTAACTTTGCTCATAACATATTCCAAAACCCTAGAAAATTTCCACTTCCCCCACCGCCTCATCACCTCAACATCTCTCCCTCTTCTCTCATCTGCTCCTCCATCTTTCATCTCTCTATGACATCTCCTCACCATCTTTTTCTCTCTTTTCTCTCGTATCCTTCCCCATCTTTCTATCTTTTCTCTTTCTTTCCTCATCTCCTATTCTAATCACTTTCTTCGGTCTCCACAGCAGCGAATCGCCCCCATCTCCCAACTCTCGCTCTCATAAGTTATCTCACTCCGATGGCAGCTAGCAGCCCCCCACCTCTAACACTCATATCTCTGTAGCCGGCGACACCCCACCTTCCAACTTTCATTCTCATCAGTCTTCCTTCAATGGACCGCCCTCACGCTACCTCAGGAGTTTTCGTTCACTCGTCTCTTTCATCATTGACCAATGATGCACATCGACAAAAGGAAGCAAAATCGGTTAAAATCGAAACTAAACCGTGGTGAACCGAAACCAAATTAGTTTAGTTCGAACCAAAACCTAAAATAGTTCAATTTTTTCGATTTAATCATAACTTAAACTGAGATGTTCAGTTCGGTCACCGGTTCTAACCAAAATCGAACTGAATCGGACCATGCACACCCCTAGTTGGAAGGAAGGGGTGTTAGATTATATTTTAAATTAAAGCCTATTTTGTATTTGTTTAATTCAATTTGTCATTTAAGGCTTATTTCTTTTTTTTTTTCTTTAAGAGTAGAATAACATTTTACTTAAATTTATTAAAATAAATAGGATACTATATTATGTTTTTATGTAGAGCTATTCAAAAAATTCAAGACATTTGTTGCTCTCTCGATTTTTTTTTACGTGCTCTAAATTCACACCATTAACCATCTAACACTTCACTGAGTTAGATTTAACCTTTAGTTTAATACTATCAAATTGAAACCTAAATTATCAATAACTTCCATTGTTGTATTTTAGGGGTCGTTTGGTTTAAGATTTTATTGGATGTTTATGAGTAATAGATGTCTAAGAATAAGATGTCTGGAAATAATAAATATTTGGGAATAAGATAACTGTGTTTGGTTCTACATAGAAATGTTATCAAATTTTTATATAAACAAATTATATTTATATTTGTTTGATGAAATTAATATATAAATCTTATGTAATTGTAATACATTAAATAGTGAATTAATATTCCAATAAATAAATACAATTCAATTAATGTACTCTACTAACATTATAGCTTAATTGACATGTACTTATTCTCTTGGGATCGGAAGTTCAAATCTCCATACCCTCATTTGTGTTGTACTAAAAAGCAATATAGTTTAATTAATTATAAGTAATAGATGAAGTAGACAGTAAACATGTTAGGTCAATATTTTGCAAGTTTGTTTCATGAGAGGTAAGCATCTTTCAACCACAAAAAATATTCAAATAGACAATTACGTTCTGTAAATAATGTGCAAATTTATTTTATGAGATTGATCTTATAAATCTTATATAACTTAATAAAACAATAAAAATAAATTTCAAAAAAGAATATAATTTTTTTTAAAAGTAATAATTAATTATTAATTGATCACAAATAACTCATGAATAATTAATTATAATGATTATCCTTACCATAAATTAATAATATTTATAATTAGTTGATTAAATATAATATTAATTAGTGACTTAATATTTTCATAATAGATTTTATAATGGAGGTTTATGTTTGTTTTATGAAATTAATCCTAAATATATTATTTTGGTACATTATTTTATGAACTAATCAAAATTAATTTCAACCAATAAAAATTAATTAATTAATTATAAATATTTTTAATTAAATAATTAATTATAATTATTGAAAATGAATATATATAGAGACTAAATATTAATAAAAAAAGACAGAGAGAAAGAGAGAAAGAGAGAGAATGGATGGGTATAAAGAAAACTCACCCTTCTTGAAGGGTATAAAAAACTCATCCATTATGGGAAAAAGTGATGTATGAAAATAAGTGATACTCATGTCCATACTTGCAAACCTTGTTCCAAACAAAGAGATCTAAAAGTCTTACCCGTTCCCATCCTTATTTCCCTCCATCCAAACGGCCCATTAGAGATTTGTAATTGGACGTGAGGTTTTAACTTATTTTACCTTCTTAATTTGGTAGGTGAGATTGAAGTTCTTGTGACTAGCTAGATTTTGCTTCCTTTTTGTTCTTCAAGGAATGAAAGTGAAAATTCAAACGAAAAAAATCAATTCTTACCCCTAAACTTATCAAGTTGTATCAATTTTTAGTCTAAACTTTCAATTTCATCAAATTATACTCTAAACTTTGATAAGTGTTTCAATCTTAACCTTAAACTTGAAAAAGTGTTGCAATTTATACTCTTTGATAAATTTCCGCTTGAAAATTCGTTAAAAAAAGTATTCTCATATGCTTTCAATGAATTATAAAATATGTATATTGTACAAAATTGATAAGATGTCAAAGAAAATGGACATTAGAGCTAAATTTTTATTAAAATTTGTGAGTTTTGACAAAGTTATTTAATAGTTAATTTGTGCATTAGTCAAACTTAAATTTGTCCAAAACTTGATATTGTTGAAATTAGTAAATTCACAGAGATTTTTACATTGCTTTTTGTTAAAATTAGTGGGTGAATTAACAACGCTTGAATAGATGATAGAAGTTGCAACATTTAGTTAAGTCTAAAGTCTAATTTGAAAACTGATGTAGCATAATAAGTTTAGGAATAAAAATTGAATTTTCCCAAATTCAAACTTATGAAACCTTAAAAGTAGAGAATCTTTAACTGCTAAACTATGCTTATGTTAGTTAGATTTTGCATGTTTTATTGGATGAATGCAAACTTACCTCTCATAGATGATTTTTTTTATATCTGTGAGTGTCCGAAACAGCTTGAGCGCACCTCGACTAATCTCACGGGACAACCGCTTGACACTACTATATTTGATTATCAAAAAATATATAGTAGATATCAAATTCTAGATAGGTGGTCATCATAGATTGAATTCATTTCCTGACCTCTCAAAGATGTTTTAACCACTAAACTATATTTACGTTATTTTAGATTTTGTATGTTTAGTTGGATGATCAAATGATGACTTCCACTCCTATAAACTTCCAGTTTAATTTGATAAGAACAAAATTTTTAATACTAAAATTCATTCAGAAGAGAATAAGAAAGTCTGCACTATGCTATTTCTACATGCTGACTCCAGTGGTTTCCAAAACCAAGTATGTCACCTAATAACCCTTTGTCACTTTCCCCCACAACTAAAATTTACAGCATACCTATCAAAATAGTTTCCCTTAAATAAAAATGGACTGATAAATTTTACTGCATCAGAAAGAAACAGACTATTCTGTACCAAGATTTATACAATTCTACCCCATGCAAACTGGAATTTCTCTATCTAAAATTTATATCTTTTGATATTTTATAAATAATATATATATTGTTTATAGGTTCCAAATGAAACTTGTTCCCCATGCAAAGCCCCTACTCACCATCTCACATGTACGTGTCACCATTTTGCCAATCCCACCTCCATTTATAAACACCATCCAATATTTCACTTTTCCTCCACCATTTTTCTGTTTTCCTTTCACCCAAGCAATGGCTGATCGTCCACAACCACACCAGATCCAAGTACACCCCCAACGCCGCTACGACGACGTCGGAGCCAAGGGGCGAGCAGGCCCTTCAGCCTCCACAATCCTCGCCGTCGTGACCCTTGTCCCTTTCGGCGGCTCGCTGCTTGGACTCGCCGGTTTGACGCTGGTGGTCACGCTGTTTGGCCTGGCGGTGTCTACTCCGGTATTCATCATCTTCAGCCCCATTCTGGTGCCAGCAATCTTGACCATAGGTCTGGCTGTCCTTGCCTTCTTGACCTCTGGGGCATTTGGGCTGACGGCTCTCTCTTCGCTCACGTGGGCTTTCAACTACCTGCGCCGGGCTACCGGGTTCATGCCGGATCAGATCGACCAAGCTAAGAGGCGCATGCAGGATATGGCTGGTTATGTGGGGCAGAAGACTAAGGACCTGGGACAGGAGATGCAAAGCAGGCCCCAAGAACAAGGGAGGAGGACGTGAATGGTCAGACAAGGGAAATGGCTTGAGTTATGTTTGAGTCCTGTAGCCATGTCAATGTCGGAATTGTATGTGCTTCGAGTGTTTCTTTGAGAATTCCTAGGATAGTTCACTTTTGAGCTACTTCTAGAATGCTAGCTTTGGTTTGCATTTCTACTAGTTCCAGTGTAATGCATGCTTCTCTATCTGTTCTTACACATGCATTGGTTGTTAAACCTCTTTTCTCTCTCCTCTCTCCCCTCTCAAACACCCGAGTTCCCACATCTAATCAAGAGAGAATTATATTTAAACTTGAAAAATAAGTCAAATACATAAAACTATAGCTGACCTACGTAAACTAAGATTTGTCGGAGTTTGTTTGATTGTTTAATAATCCGAAGTAGAGAATGCGTGTAATTATGGCTTTCATTGAGATATATGTTCCGGTTGAGAATGAGCTTCGAATTCCATACCCGAATCGTCTGTAGACTTGGAAGTGTTGGGGATCCAGAATGTGAGAACAGTGGAGGCGGCAACAAACATGACCCTGCGAGGAGCCCATTTCAAGCACGAGGCAACGCCTATGTGACTGTTCCAGCTTGCAACCTACAGTTACAATTGATGAGGATCAGAATCGTTATTGAACAACTTAAACTACACAAGTCAGAGGACTAAACAGGCACCTCAGTTCGCTTGTTAATGTTCCACGCATGCAAGGTTCCATCTCCTGAGCCTTCAACACAAACATAAATCTATTTAGCTTTGAATTCTGATAATGTGCAAGAAAACATGAGAAAAAGAAGTGATATGCAGGTTTGAATGGACGACTGAAACCGGAAAATAGCTGCTATTTAAACAAAGCTATTGAACTACGTTTAATAGATTGCTTAAGGATATAGCATTTGTGAGCGAAGTGGGGGATGATTGCAGCCGGGGTATCAGCATCCTGAGTATGGATAGAAATGAAGAAAAGAAATGGCAGAAGAAATATAATTTTTAGAAGCAAGTCAAGGCAAGTTTATCACCTGATACGACGTACTGACCATCTGGGGTAAAGGTAGCCTCTATGGTTGTGTTGGGAGATGGTTCCAAGCTGAACCCACATTGCTGTACGATTAATAGGCAGGGAAGATCATAAAGATGTTCCTTTTAGCTCCGTAAATTAGCCAGATAGAAGTTTAAAATTGAAAGCATGCACACTAACCTTCTCTCCTCCGTATGCATCAAGAACATAGATATTGTTATTTGTAGTTGTCAAGAGCATAGATTTGCCATCGTTGCTAAATTTGATATCAAAGACCTCGGCCATATCTCCTCCAACTAAGAAGGTATCGAAGGGTCCCTGTATTTGGATAGTTGATTAACTCATGCTATAAATGTTACTATCAAGAAATAAGGTAATGTTTCTCCTGTATGAACCTTGTCGTAGGAACGTGAATCAAACAACTTAATAGCACCTCCTTCCATTGCCACAGCAAACACGAGGCCTTGTTGGTCATACGCAACGGTAGGTCTGCCACGTAAGCGAAGTATTCCCTGAAAACTATGAAAGTAAGCACAATCATATTCGTGCGAATGATGAAACTGCAATCAAAATGCCATTGAGAATTTTAATTTTGGATCTTCTAAGTGTTAAGACACAATACAGCCCATTCACCCACAATGTGCACTCGTCCATTTTATTCTATTTACGTGCATTAGAATAATGCATGGGTGTAAAATATGCCTGAGAGTTATTTAATTCAATTTTCTAGCAGAACTGGATATCAAGTATCTCCCCGTTATGCTTGCCAAATTATTGAGGAACAAGTCAGGAACAAGTCATAAGACACCATGGTGGTCAACTTAGTGACTTAGCATTGAAAAATGCTGATATGGACCCTGTTGGATCGAAGCTTCTGGATCCTCTTTGTGCTGCTCTCTCTCTCTGGTTTGTTAATTTTATGCAAATAGGATGCTTACAAGTCTCACGGTGGTTTACAGTTCTTTGTCCTTATTCCCCTATTCTTTTGAAATATATATAATTCCTTATTGGTCACTGTACAGTGTAAAAATTTAGAGATATGAAATACGAAGCAATTTGCTTTGTTAATTTCTTGCCCTAGCCTATTTTTCAAAAAATTAGAAAACCTAATTCAAATCAATACTGGAGAGATACCATGATGTTGCAAAAAGCAAATATTATACTCATGTCCATTGAGAACACACCACTACATTTCAACCTCGTTTTATATAATCGTGTCCTATCCGATACTTGCCAAATCAATACTAGAGAGATACCATGACATGGCAAAAGGGAAATATTATACTCATGTCCATTGAGAACACTCCACTACATTTCAAGCTCGTTTTAAATAATTGTGTCCTATCCGATGCACCAACAAATCTCACCTTTCATAAGCCTAACTCAAGCCAACCATCCAGTTTCAATCTCATATCAATTGTTGGGTTTGGAACCTAGAAAGCAATGGTTTATTTTCTTCTAGATCTCTCTGCAATGCCCCTGTGTCTAGTGGAAATAGGGCTGACGGCCTCCTTTATAAGCATGTATGAAAGGGGAAACATCTAAAGAAGATTTAAGTTCTTTTTATGGGAGCTTAGCCATTGTTGTATTAACACCCATGATGTTCTACAAAGAAGATCCCCATGGATCTCTATTTCTCCAAATTGGTTCCTCCTTTGCAAAAAGGATGATGGTACTACAGCACCTATTCATTTCTTGTCCTTATGCCATGCGGTATCTTTTTGGAGGATTTTATTGGTTGCTTTTAAATGGTCCATTGCATTACCGGGAGATCTACTTTCATTACTTGAAGCTCTTTTGATCAGTCACCCATTCAAGGACAGGGAGGTTTTATGGCTTAACTTTATTAGCGCCTTCTTCGGTCCATATGAAATGAGAGGAATCATTCTATATTTCACTGACAAGATACAGATATCATGTTCCAGTAAAAGCCAAACAGTCAGCCTCGGTGTTCCTAAAGTTGAGCAAGTCAAGTTTGATTCCGGCCATGTTCTATTCCTAGTCCTTTTGTCAATAGGAAGATAAGTATAGCATCAGTACAGTAGTTTTATATTCCAATAAAGAGGTTTGAGGATTGGATTGTCCGGGAAAGACACACCATACAATAACTAAAAACCACTCAATCAAACCTACAGTTAGCTCATTTTCTTCTGTTCACGTGCATTTGTATACCTTTAGTGTAATATTCTTTTAAGGTTTTGGGCCCGTGTGGTTGTTTGGGATCTGTATATATTTATGCTTCTTCATTCTAGGACATAAGAAATAATCTAGCAGTATACGGAGTTCCACCTTCAAAGAGAACTCTTTCTAATGAAAGCTAAGTGTAAATACATGAGAATCTGAACCAACCTGGCAAGCATTTACACGAAGATCCCATATCCTGACACTGTGATCGAGAGAACCTGACATGAAGCTGTCATTGATTGGAGACATGCAGAGAGAGACAACCCTGCAAATCAAAAATCAAAAAGGAAAAAATGGAAGTAGTCAGACTAAGTACCTCAGTGGTAAATGGAATAAATGATAGCCCTTTTTTTAATAATTTATAAATGGAATTCTGAAAATCGTCTAGAAGGATCATTGAGATGATCTCGGGAAAAGCAGAGTAGAGAATTTCAAATAATTCTATTGCATACTGCCACAGATTGTGAAAATGGACATGCAACTCAAACAAATCACTTTAAACCTCCATCACGGACACTTTAGTTTGGCTAGCGTGTCTATGCTGACATGTATTAGCACAATAGATATGTTAGACACTAGTTGTACAAAGTCAATATAGTCCAACATTTGTTAGACACATATCAACATTTGTTAGACACGTATCAACATCTATTAAGTATACTAAATAGACACATACTAATAAATTTTGAGAAATAAATTAAACTCATATTTTTAAGCATATAAATGCATAAACTTATAGACTTCGAATTGCCTTCTTGATATATATTTTAAAAAATGTATATTTTAATAATTGTGTCCTTGTCATGTCCGTGTCCTAGATTTTTAAAATATGGCGCGTCATAGCATTTGTGTCGTGTCGTATCCATGTCTTGTATCCGTATCCTTGTTTCTTGAATAAAATCACATGGAATCTAAGAAGTCTTAGGTAAGGTAAACGCTGAAGGCTCAAAATTGGACAGTTCTTTAGAGACTTGGCACATTAAATTCTTAAAGAGAATAGAACATATGTTTACTTTCTTCATCTATCAATTAGCCATTAGATTGTACCTCTCTTTGTGTCCTTTGAAGTAGCGAAGACATCGGTTGTCATACATTGACAGGTATCGCAATGACTCTGAAGAGATAAACAGAATAAATGCAGTTAGTATTCAAAGTCAGGAAGTGCCACAAAAATTTCAAACACCCAAAGAAATTTACCTACCTCCAGTGTCTAGATTGTATTTTGAGGAGCATATTACAGAACTTGGGTGGTGGGTAAAGCATATACGATCAGCACCATGCTTTTTATGAAATGTGGTTTTGAGTAACCTGAAAATTATAACCATTTGGGTTAAACTAAATCCCATTAACCAGATTAGTGTCCCTCATCCAGTGAATTAAACGAAAGAATAGAACCAATGGAGAATTTTCAAATTTCAAAAGGTTAACAGCAATGTCATCTATTCAATTGGAATGCTAAAGCAAAGCCAGAGCCTAACTGGTTTGATAACGTTAAGCCTACAAAAATCTAACCTGGCATTAGCAATATCGTAAAGTCGCACGGAATCATCCTCGCTCGCCGTCACCAGCAAATCTTCCTTACGATGAAAATCAAGTGAATTTATCTTTCCAACCTGCAACCAGACAATTCGAACTTTTAGAAAGAAAAAGAAAATCTCACAACTACAAAAACACAAAATACTAAACAGTAATTCTCCCCATCTAGACTTTCTTATTCAGTAGGAACACTTTGCATGCACTCGGATAGACAAGAAACCACAATTCCAATGCCGCGAAAGTAAGTTTTTGCAGCCATATGTTGAAGTACATTGCCAGAAGCTTCAGATAACCAAATTTCAATCGGAAAAAAGGAGCAGAAAAAACAGAAAGTAAGATGATCAAGTAGATCAGAAAAGAGGAAGCGAAACTCACGAAGTCGGAGAAAACAGCTCCGATTGACATGCTGCGGACCGTGCCATCGTCGAGCTCGGTAAGCGCCATCTCAACGCGGGGAATGCTGTGGATTCCTCGTTTTGAATGGCCTTCTTCCCTTGGCTTCGCAGAGTCTACTGTGGGGTCCCTCTCGACTTCGATAGAGTTTCAGGTTCAGGTTGGGGTTTTACGCCAAACCCTTTGTTTCGAGAGGAAAAAATGTTACTTTATGAGGCTTTTTGGCCCACGGAGTGGAGTTCGGAAAAGTTGGGTTATCCTCGTTTGGTCCAAGAGTTCCTAAACTCGAATTTAATTTGCTCAAATTCTAGAGCTTCAACAGTAAACATTGTTAAAGTTCGCACACTCTCTCACGTTGTTGATCACGTTCCATCATTTTCCATTTTCTCTCCTTCTCTCTATGCAAAAGTTCTCTTCTCTCTCTATTTTGTGAGGTTCGTATTCAGATCATCTCCCTCCTCTCTTCTCGATCTCATCTTCTCCCCATCTTCATTGGTTGTCTTCTTTGATTTGCGCTCTAGATCATAGTCCGTTCAAACCCTAATTGCTTCACCTTTCCTCTTCGATTTTCTGTTGTTCTTTGTTCATCTTCGTCGTTTCGTTTCTTTGACTCAATGGTAGTGATTTTTTTTTTTTTGAACAACGAAGCCAAAACCGTAGGTCCTAACTCAGTTCTAATGACCTCGTAGATCTGAAACTCTGCCTCTACACTTCTCCACCCTTGCATGTTATTTTCCTCCACATTCAAACCCTAATCGTTTGTGATTAACATCAGTTTTCTTTTTTTTCAGATCTGAAACCCCACTCACTCCCATCGTCGCTTCAATCGTAACATTGCCCTTATCACACTCAGTGATATTCCCTCATACACAGCAGCTTCCTCCTAATCGATGCTTCTTGTTTAGGTTTTGTGAGACTACATGTTCCAATGGCAAGGAAGTGCTTGGTAGGGGTTGTCCACGTTTTAGAGCCTGGCGGGGGAGAAGGGGGCTTCTCCAACAAGTTTGTATCCTTCTCCCTAAGGCCAATAATGAGTTGTATAATTTTTTATTTTATCTTACATTTTTTTACATCTACTTCTCTATTTTCATCTCTCTGCATTTCTGGCTGTTATTGTCTGTTGTTTTAATTTTTATTAAGCGTGCAATATATGTTTCCCTATTTCTAATTTTTATTCCCTAATTTCACCCTTTAATTGTAGTTCACTTCTTCTTCTCTGATTTTTTATTTATATATTTATTTATTTGTGCAACATATGTGTTCTTTTACCTTAAACCAAAATTTAATTTTTCCACTTCCGATTATTCTTCTCCAATTCTGACCCTCAATTTGTGCTTCACTTCTTCTTTGTTTTTCTCACTGTGTTTTGCTCAGTTTCTTTAGTTCAAATTATTGGCATAGTGTTTATACAAATTTATATCGTATGGATGAAACACATGTTTCTCTAAGACCAATTTTAATACTCACCTACGTTTAGACTTGGATAATCCGCATCTCTTTGCTATAACCCATTGTTCGGTTCTATGTAAATGTGATTATCACGTTTGATGTTCTATCTCTGAGGTCATACCTTTCGAACGGATATGTTATTAACTTTACAACAACCCTCTCTTTAGGTTGGTATGGTGTTTAATGTGGCTAATATATTTAATAATTTATTTCATGTGTATTAATCACATTTACACATGAATCGAACAACTCTTTATTTGTATTTGATGTATATTAACTGCTATTTATCCCTATGTCTTCCTCACATTAATTTTGTTAGGTGCATGATAACTCTTCAATTGAGAGTTATATGCTAGTATTTTTAGAATGAATTGTGATATTTTATTTAATTATACCTTAGAAATTCCCTAACTTTGAATCATTTTTTCTCTATGATTAATTTTGAGGAAGTAAAACTTTTTATGAGAGCATTGTTAGTTGAATTAACAAATTTGTGTGATTTATCTAGGATTAATTCAAAGAAGGACCTGTGGAGAGTTGAAGCAGCAGAGTTACAACAGTTTGCTGGAGCAAATCAGGCAATACGGGCTAACATCAGTTTCGCACGTGAGAAGACCAATTCATTAATTGAGTTGGCAATTGTCAGATGACTCAGCCTGTTGTATGCAATAGAAGCTCGCCACGTCGTCAACAATGCCCAGTCAGCCCTCGTTTTGCGCGAAATCCCTGTGGTATTTAAAGAACTTGTTGGTAGCCGTTTTGAGGGAGAGAAAAAAGAAGGGAAGAAAAACACAGAGAACAGGGGCTGTTTCGGGAAGAACAGAGGAGCTGTCCAACTCATTCCGACGAGAGAGAGGCTGCCGAAGCATTTCCAAAAGAAGACGGAGCTGCTGCTGAAGCTATTGCTGAATGCTGGGTCAACCCTCCTGTGGCAACAAATCGTCTTCTTCTTCTTCTTTTCCCTGCTTGTTTTCTTAATTTAGTTACAGTGTTAGGATAATGCTTCATTTCCTAATTATCTTCTTTGTTCTTTACATTATGAACTGATCACCGATAAGGTGAGGATTAGGGAGTGTACGTTTTAATCATGCTCACAGCTTAATACATTGTCTTTCACCCAGTTTGGTTATTAAGTGCTTTTATTTAGTATCACAACTTCGTTTGGCCAACCATGTTGTGTAGCGTTTTTTCGATTTCTGGAAAGAATAGAAAGAACTGATTGCTTGGGAACCACATTAGCCCCATTGTTAGGGTTAGTAGCTAACTAAGTAAGAGGATTAGGAATGATCTCTTGCCTAATGCACATAAGTACAGCAGGATAGACAATGCTGAAGTAATGGAAATGAAACAGCAAATTCTGGTCATTCGGGAGAATACCATGAGAGCTGTAGTGAACTGAGGTTTTTGATCAAGTGTTTAAGCTGGAGAATAGATTAAAACGGACAATTATCCCTAATCCAAGCCTTCCAATTCATTCAAAGTCCAAGTTTAGTTGTTCTCTGTTTTTGCAGTTTACTCTATTAACTCTGCTTTAGCATTTATTTTGTTCCAACAAATCTGAATTATTTTATTGTGTTCCATGATGAGTTTAATGGTTACAAATTGAGTTTATTGAGAATTAATTTGTGGTAAATTAGAGAATTACTAGCCTCTGTGGATACGATAATTTTACTTACCACTTGCTACAAAATGAATGTGTACACTTGCACATTGACATCCTGAATTTGCCAATTCATTCATATTACTCTAGCAAGCGTGTCAAGTTTTTGGCGCCGTTGCCGGGGACTAGTATCATTTTCTTTTTACTTAATTTGATTCTTAGTGAACTGGTGCTTATTTGAATCTGAATTAGCTGTTTGGTTTCATTTTCAGGTGTGTTAGTGGTGTATGAACAAGTCTTCTGACTTGGAATTTCGAATTGATCCCGAGATTGAGAGAACATTTCATTTAAGGAGAAGAGCTCAAAGAGCTAGTCAAAGAGATAGGCGATATCTAATGGAAAGACAAGATCCATTTGTACCTCCTGGACCTCGAGTAGGACCTGCTATCGATGAGAATCAACCACAACCTGAATTGAGAGGAAATCGACCAGTTAATCAGGGAAATATGGCTGAGAACCCTGTTCTTTTAGCCAATGACAGGGAAAGAGCTATCAGGGCTTATGCAATACCCACATTTGATGAATTATATCCTGGAATTGCTGGACCAGAAATTGAAGCAGCAAATTTTGAGATGAAGCCAGTTATGTTTCAAATGTTACAAACGGTGGGACAATTCCATGGCTTACCTTCTGAAGATCCACATTTGCATCTTAAGTCTTTTCTAAGTGTGAGTGATTCATTTAAGAAGCAAGGAGTATCAAAAGACGCACTTAGGATGATATTATTTCCATATTCTCTTAGAGATGCAACAAAGGCATGGTTGAATACTTTTCCACCTGGATCTATCACTTCGTGGAACGATTTGGCAGAGAAATTCTTGATAAAGTATTTTCCACCAACGAAGAATGCCAAGTATAGACATGAAATAGTAGCATTCAGGCAGTATGATGATGAGACATTTAGTGAAGCATGGGAACGGTTTAAAGAATTACTAAGAAAGTGCCCGCACTATGGTCTACCACATTGCATCCAAATGGAAACACTGTACAACGGATTGAATTTGGATACTCAGAACATGGTAAATGCTTCAGCAAATGGAGCTCTGCTTTCAAAGACTTTTAATGAAGCCTATGAGATTTTGGAGAGAATTTCTACCAATAGTTCTCAGTGGGCAGATGTAAGAAGCAACCCTGGGAAGAATAAGCAGGGAGTGTTGGAAGTTGATGCATTATCATCATTAAGTGCTCAAATTGCTTCTATGGCAAATATTTTGAAGAACATGTCAGTGGGGAATGTGTCACCAAATGTTGCATCAGTTAATCAAGTCACAGCAGAATCATGTGTTTACTGTGGGGAAGCACATACTTTTGAATTCTGTCCTGGAAATCCAGCTTCGGTAAATTATGTTGGAAATCAAAACATGCGGCAGAACAATCCGTATTCCAACACATATAACCCAGGATGTAGAAACCACCCAAATTTTTCTTGGAGTGGTCAAGGAAGTAATGCTGCAGCAAATCAAAGTCATCAAAGAATGCAGTACCCTCCCGAATTTTCACAGCAGCAAAATCAATAATTTTCACATCAAAAGCCTGTTAATCAAGCAATTCCTGGAACCTCTTTGGAGAGCCTCATGAAGGAGTATATGGCCAAGAATGATGTTGTAATTCAGAGCCAACAAGCCTCCTTGAGAAACTTAGAAATTCAAATTGGGCAATTAGCAAGTGAGTTGAAGGCCAAACCTCAAGGAAAACTTCCTTCAGATATCGAGACTCCAAAAAGAGAAGGTAAAGAACAAGTACAAGCGATTGAGTTGAGGAGTGGAAGACCTCTTGCTGTAACAGAAAATATGAGCAAGCAAAAACAGAAGAGTAAAGAATCAGCAGTGCAGACAGAGGAAGACATAGTGGAGCCTGAAAATGTGAATCTGGAAGAAACAGAGGATGCTGAGTCAGAAAAAATTGGCAGAGCAAAATCTTCAGTTCGTCCTAAGGAAGTACCAATCATTAGACCTGAGTTTGTACCACCTCCGCTGCCATTTCCCCAAAGGATAAAGAAGAAGGCTCAGGACCAACAATTTAAGAAGTTTTATGATATCTTTAAACAATTTCATATCAATATCCCAGTGGTGGAAGCCTTAGAGCAGATGCCAAAGTATGCAAAGTTTCTTAAAGATATGCTTACCAAGAAAAAGAGACCAGCTGAATATGAAATTGTGCCACTTTCTGCAGAATGTAGTTCTATTTTTGCTTCTCCAATTCCTCCAAAACTCCGAGACCCAGGGGCATTTACAGTACCTGTGTCCATTGGTGGTAAAGAAGTGGGAAGAGCTTTGTGTGACCTGGGAGCTAGCATAAATCTTATGCCATTACCAATTTTTCAGAAGTTGGGAATAGGCGAAGCACGGCCAACTACTGTAACACTCCAGTTAGCAGACAGATCAATCACCTATCCTGAGGGAAAGATTGATGACATCTTGGTTCAAGTGGACAAATTTGTGTTTCCAGCCGATTTTATTATTTTAGATTATCAAGCTGATAAGGATGTTCCTATAATTTTGGGAAGGCCATTTCTAGCTACTGCAGGGACACAGATTAATGTACCAAATGGAGAATTACAAATGAAAGTCGATGATCAAGAAGTGAAGTTCAACATCTTTGATGCAATGAAATATCCTTCTGATATAGAGGAGTGTTCTGCCATTAAAATCAGCGAGGCGTTAGTGGAACGAGACATCGAGACAAGGTTTTTAGAATATCAATTACAGATGTTAGATGAGAGTCTGACGGAAGAACTAAGTTGCTGCAGCGAAGTTCCAGAATCAGAAATAGTAGGCGAAATCTCAAATTTTAAAAGAGTTTTCGAATCGTTGGAACTAGCTGAACGGAAGACGCCACCTATTAAACCATCGATTGAGATTCCCCCCAAGTTGGAAATGAAACCTCTGCCCACACATTTAAAGTATGCATATTTGGGAGATGGGGAGACATTACCAATTATTGTTTCAGCAACCTTAAGTCCTGAAGATGAAGATTTGCTGTTACAGTTGCTGAAACAATATAAAAGAGCTATTGGTTGGACGTTGGCTGATATCCAAGGAATAAGTCCATCATTTTGTATGCACAAAATAAATTTGGAAGATGGTAATTTCAAATCTGTTGAAAATCAGAGAAGACTTAACCCAGCAATGAAAGAAGTGGTGAAGAAAGAGATTATAAAATGGTTAGATGCAGGGATTATTTACCTCATTGCTGACAGTAATTGGGTGAGTCATGTTCAGTGTGTACTGAAGAAAGGAGGAATGACAATGATAGTTAACGAGGCTAATAACTTAATACCAACCAGAACAGTGATGGGTTGGAGGATATGTATGGATTACAGGAAGCTTAACAAAGCTACCCGTAAAGATCACTTCCCTCTTCCCTTCATTGATCAGATGTTGGATAGGTTAGCTGGCAAGAAATATTACTGCTTTCTTGATGGATACTCTGGGTATAACCAAATTCCAATAGACCCCAAGGATCAAGAAAAAACTACCTTCACTTGCCCCTACGGCACATTTGCTTTTAGAAGAATGCCTTTCGGGTTGTGTAATGCTCCAGCAACTTTCCAGCGTTGCATGTTAGCTATTTTTTCTGACATGGTGGAATCTATTATGGAAATTTTCATGGATGACTTTTCAGTATTTGGGGAGTCCTTTCAAGCCTGTTTGGAAAATTTAGGAAAGGTGTTGCGAAGGTGTGAGGAGACGAATTTATTGTTAAATTGGGAAAAATGTCATTTCATGGTTAAGGAGGGGATAGTATTAGGACATAGGATTTCTAGAAGAGGCATTGAAGTTGATCAGGCAAAAGTTGAAGTCATAGAAAAACTGCAGCCACCTACATCAGTGAAGGGAGTCAGAAGTTTTCTGGGACATGCTGGTTTTTATAGAAGGTTCATAAAAGACTTCTCAAAAATTGCTAAGCCGTTGTGTCAATTGTTAGAGGTGAGCAGAGTATTCCAGTTTTCTGAAGATTGTTTGGAGGCGTTTCAAGTTCTGAAAACAGCTTTAAGCACAGCGCCAATAATATCAGCTCCTGACTGGAATTTGCCATTTGAAGTGCTATGTGATGCCAGTGACTATGCCTTAGGAGCAATGCTGGGACAAAGAATTGGAAAAATCACGCACCCAATCTATTATGCCAGCAGAACTTTGAATGATGCCCAATTGAACTATTCTACCACTGAAAAAGAATTATTGGCCGTGGTATTTGCTTTGGAAAAGTTTAGATCGTATCTAGTGGGAACAAAAGTGGTGGTGTACACAGATCATGCGGCATTGAAATATTTGTTGGCGAAAAAGGATGCAAAGCCAAGACTAATTCGTTGGGTTTTGCTCTTGCAGGAATTTGATTTGGAGATTCGTGACAAAAAGGGATCAGAGAATCACGTGGCCGACCACTTGTCAAGAATAGAGCAGCAGACTCAATTGCTGCAGCAATCAGAATTGCAGGATGCATTTCCAGATGAGCAACTATTAGCAGTAACTCAGGTTGTAGATGAAGAAATTCCCTGGTACGCTGATTATGCAAACTATTTGGCTGCTAATATTTTACCTGCAGATTTGACAAAGCAACAATTGAAGAAATTTCTGCATGATGTAAAGTTCTACTTCTGGGATGACCCTTATTTATTTAGACATTGTGCAGATAATATGTTGCGTAGGTGTGTCTTTGGGAAGGAAATTCAATCAATTTTGCAGCATTGCCATGCTTCAGCTTATGGTGGACATTTTGGCGGCCAAAGAACTGCAGCAAAGGTTTTTCAATCAGGTTTCTTCTGGCCTACAGTATTTAAGGATTCTCATGTCTATAGCAAAATTTGTAATGAATGTCAAAGGACAGGGACTATAGGAAAAAGAGATGAGATGCCTCAAAATTATATTCTAGAAGTTGAATTATTCGACGTATGGGGTATAGATTTTATGGGACCATTCCCTCCATCTTTTGGCAATATTTACATTTTGATGGCTGTTGATTATGTTTCCAAATGGGTAGAAGCAACTGCTTGTCATTTGAATGATGCTAGAACTGTTTTAAAGTTTCTGCATAAAAACATTTTCACTAGGTTTGGTACACCTAGAGTCTTGATTAGTGATGAGGGAACTCATTTTGTCAATAAGATGCTTAGTAATTTGCTGTTAAAATACAATGTTAAGCATCGAATTTCAACCCCCTATCATCCACAAGCTAATGGCCAAATTGAATTGTCAAACCGAGAGATAAAAGGGATCCTAGAGAAAGTTGTTCATCCAAGTAGAAGAGATTGGTCAAATAGACTAGAAGATGCTTTGTGGGCTTATAGGACAGCTTATAAAACACCTTTAGGGATGTCTCCTTATAGGCTAGTTTTTGGAAAAACATGCCATTTACCCCTTGAATTAGAGCACAAAGCATTCTGGGCTATAAAAGAATTAAACTTCAATTATGCTGAAGATGGAGCATTAAGGTTGCTGCAGCTAAATGAGTTAGATGAATTTAGACACTCTGCCTACGAAAATGCCAAAATGTACAAAGAAAAAATGAAACTTTGGCATGACAGGAGAATTGTACCTAAAAGTTTTGAAAAAGGACAAAGGGTGTTACTATTTAACTCTAGGCTAAGGTTATTCCCGGGTAAACTGAAGTCTAGGTGGTCTGGGCCATTCACCATTGTTGAAGTTTTCCCTTATGGAGCACTGATGTTGAGGGATGAGAAGGCTGGGAGAGAATTCAAGGTGAATGGTCAAAGAGTTAAACATTACTAGGGAGAGGAATTTCAGAGGAAGCTTGCTTCCCTGAAATTGATAGAAGATTGACGGAGCAAAACTTTTGCTGGAGCATAACATGCATCGAGAAGATTTTCCTGTGTATGCTCCAAAACGAAAAAGAAAAGAAAAAGAGAAAAAAAATAGTAATAACATTCTGAGAGGTTGGTTTATTTCATTAATTTTTCCTGTTTGTTTTTTTTTTCTCTTTTGTTTAATCGCTTTCATCCTTTTTGCAGGTTACCTTTTTATTTTTCAGTGTTTTGTTTTGTTTTATTAACGTTTAAGAAAAAAAAAGAAGAAGCACATCAAGGGACATCTGTCGGATCATTAAATTTGCTGCAAGAACAGTTGGGAAAAAGAGACCAAATCGTACGGTTGGGGATCAAAGTTGAGTTGCATGCAAGGACAGCCGTAGATGAGGGTGATAGAATCAAAACCAATTATTGTGATTTGATTTTATCAAAGAAGGAATTTATTCCCAACCAGAAAGGACGAAATCAGGGGGATTTTCAAATTTAAATCTTTTGCGCTAAAAGACCTTTTTGCCCCAGCTTTTCGTTTCTTTAAAAAGGGACCCTAGCCAACGTGAAGGAACAAATAATTTGGTCCTCTGAGGAAACATTCTGAAAAATCAAAACCCGAAATCTTCTTCAAAAATCCATTCGACAAAATGCCAGCGAAAACACGAGGAAGAAAGATGAAAGAAGTTGCAGAGGAGGTGCCGTTGGAGCAAGATGTCCCTAATCCGAGTCCTTCAAAGAAGAAAGGGTCGAAAAAACTTAGAAGGAAGCTCGTAATAGAACAAGTGGAGGAGGAGACAGAGCATGTGGAAGTCGAAAATGTTTTACCAGAACAGCCTGAAGCCTCGGCGGAAGCAGATAAAAACATAGCAGAATTGTCGGAACATGTAACAGAGCAACATCAACCGGTTGTTAGCGAAATTGAACCAACAGAAGTAATGCCGAAGCAACACGAGGAAGAAGAGATTCCAGAAGTTGCACAAGAAATTGTCCAAGAAGAGATTCAAGAAGTTACCCAGGAAAGCCCCCAGAAGAAAGCAAAGAAGAAATCGAAGAAAAAGAAACGTTCGGGGGAAAAGATTCCAAGCATGCCAATACCTCAAGTAAGTGAGATACATGATGAAGCTGCTACAAATATAGCAGAATCCTCAAAAGAGAAAGGAAAACGGCCGCTGAAAGAATCGAGAAGATACCCCTGGGAACCTTTCGTTTCAGCAAAGGCTAAGAAAAAATTCAAAGACCTGAAGAAAAAGGAGCTATTGGGCGAGAAAGGATTCGATTCTGAGTTGACCAAATTGCCACCCTTCCTGAAGAATGGCATTGAGGCATTGGGCTGGCAAGTATTTGCAAAACAGCCGAATAAAGCAATTGTGCAATGGGTACGGGAATTTTATGCTAACCTGGATGTGAAGGAAGGTCATATGACCATTGTGCGTGAAATACCTGTAGATTGGTCACCAGAGGCTATCAATGACCTCTACCAACTGGAAGACTACCACCACGCCATTTTCAATGACATGATAAGTGCTCCTTCAAATGAACAGATAAATGCCGCATTGGAAGAAGTAAGAGTTGAAGGATCGCAGTGGATGATTTCAAAAATGGGAACCAGAACATTTCGGGCAGCATATTTAAAGAAGGAAGCAAATGTGTGGTTAGCATTGGTTAAGCTTCGGATGATTCCAACAACCCACGATTCCCCAGTCTCTATGGAGCGTATCCTTTTAACTTTTGCAATTATGAAGGGGTTCAGCGTGAATGTGGGACAAATTATTTTCAACGAGATTGCTCAATGTTCGAGGAAAAAGGTAGGAAAGCTGTTTTTTCCAAATACCATCACGATGCTTTGTAAGCGAGCAGCTGTACCTCAACACCCAAACGATGATACCCTTTTTGAAAAGGGAGTGATTGATCCTGCGAATATAGATCGTCTGCAAAGAGGAAACACTAAAGCTGGAGGTGTGCTAGTTGGCTTGGACAAAATTTTGGAGCAGCAAAGCCAGATTCTGAAACGGCTAGAACATTCTGAACTGCAACAGCAAACATACTGGCTGTATACTCAAAAGAGAGATGTTGCAATGAAGCGTGCTTTGCGGGCCAACTTCACAAGACCTTATGACGCTTTCCCTACCTTTCCTGAAGAAATCCTGACTCCATGGGTTCCACCGCCTGCTGATGATCAAGTAATTGAAAAGGATGATGAAGAGATTTCAGAGAACGAAGACTGAGAGGGATGTTTGCCTAATCCCTATTTAAGCTAATCTTTGTTTGTTGCTGCTTTATCTATTTAATTTATGCATTTAGTCCTTGTTGCCTTTGTTTTTATGTCCTTACTTTAGTTACTCTGGTTGTTGCTGTAGTATTTTAAGCTTGGTTAGGAAATTAGAGGAAGAAGAAGAAAAGTTGTCTGAATTTGCCTCTGTTTTTCAATTGAATGAAAAAAAAAAAAAAAATCTCTGCCTTCTGCTTTGAAATTGTGATGCCTTATGTTAATTCTGTCATTGCGTTTTTAAAGAATATGTTTTAGAAGCGATAAGCTAGAACAAATAGCTTCTTTCAACAAATGGTTAGTTAGTGCTGTTCTGCTGAATTAGTGCACTGTTATATCATAGGACTGAGGAATACTGTTGAGAATGCTGGAAGATTGCTCATGATTTAGCATTTTAACTTTTGTAATGTTGATGCTCTATAAACTTTAGAACTCAGATTGGATTGTTTCTAGAGCCCTCATTCTGTACAGCCTTAGATTTTAGGCAGATTTACTCTCAACCAAATTATCAACAAATCCACTTTCTTGTCTAGTTCTAACTTTTGTGGGTTGCTAACAAGTTTGGGGGTTTCCCTTAACTTTCTCTCATTGCGGACAATGAGATATTTAAGTTTGGGGGGATCGGTGGTTAAAATAAAAAAATTAAAAAAAAAAAAAAAAGTCTACTTTAGGTGAGCACTCCTCTTCTTCATGCAAGATACACTCATATCCCTTTAGAAAGCCCATGTGTTATTATGTATTAGAGCCTAGTAGGCTGTTTATATATAAAAAGTGGGGCATGTTTAAGTAAATTGAGTGTTGCTTGTACTCGTAGTTAGATATCTTCACTGCAAAGTGTTGATATTCTAGAGCGAAGGTGCAAGTGGCAATCAAATTGCAAGAAAAAAAAAAGAGAAAATTTTTTTTTTTCTAAGGGATGAGTATTGCCTAACAGTTACACCCTCCCAAAGCTTAGGTGAGCTTCATCATAAAATGTTGCCATTCTGAGAAGCAAGAGGGGAGTAACAAGAAGGATGATCTTGATTCAAATGGGAGAATGAGTGTAGACCTCTAGGGTGATGGCTTGAAAGCTAGGGTGCACGACATCATAAAATGTTGTCATTCCAAGAAATAAAGCTATGACTTTGAGGTGTCTCTAAAGAAGAAGTTAAGAAAAAAAAAGAATTGTGAATAAGTTGTAGCTCGCAAAATTTAGAGTTAGCAGGAAGTGTTCTAGTTGAGGCTTGGCCATGAGATTGCTTAGTAAGTCTAAGGATTTGAATCTTTGGTGTAAAGGAATGTAGAGCAAAAGAGCATTCGTTTGAATTCTGTGGTTTAGGGGCAAAAGAGCAAAAGTTGAAATCTTGAAGCAAGACAGCATTCTTGAGGTTGTTAATCAGATTTCTTGTGATGGAGCAATTAGGGGTAATTCATTTGTGCACTCTTGACAGCAGAACATATTAGTTAACCATAGCTTGGTGTGTGTGAGGCATCACTCGAGGACGAGTAATGATTCAAGTTTGGGGGTTTGATAACTCTTCAATTGAGAGTTATATGCTAGTATTTTTAGAATGAATTGTGATATTTTATTTAATTATACCTTAGAAATTCCCTAACTTTGAATCATTTTTGCTCTATGATTAATTTTGAGGAAGTAAAACTTTTTATGAGAGCATTGTTAGTTGAATTAACAAATTTGTGTGATTTATCTAGGATTAATTCAAAGAAGGACCTGTGGAGAGTTGAAGCAGCAGAGTTACAACAGTTTGCTGGAGCAAATCAGGCAATACGGGCTAACATCAGTTTCGCACGTGAGAAGACCAATTCATTAATTGAGTTGGCAATTGTCAGATGACTTAGCCTGTTGTATGCAATAGAAGCTCGCCACGTCGTCAACAATGCCCAGTCAGCCCTCGTTTTGCGCGAAATCCCTGTGGTATTTAAAGAACTTGTTGGTAGCCGTTTTGAGGGAGAGAAAAAAGAAGGGAAGAAAAACACAGAGAACAGGGGCTGTTTCGGGAAGAACAGAGGAGCTGTCCAACTCATTCCGACGAGAGAGAGGCTGCCGGAGCATTTCCAAAAGAAGACGGAGCTGCTGCTGAAGCTATTGCTGAATGCTGGGTCAACCCTCCTGTGGCAACAAATCGTCTTCTTCTTCTTCTTTTCCCTGCTTGTTTTCTTAATTTAGTTACAGTGTTAGGATAATGCTTCATTTCCTAATTATCTTCTTTGTTCTTTACATTATGAACTGATCACCGATAAGGTGAGGATTAGGGAGTGTACGTTTTAATCATGCTCACAGCTTAATACATTGTCTTTCACCCAGTTTGGTTATTAAGTGCTTTTATTTAGTATCACAACTTCGTTTGGCCAACCATGTTGTGTAGCGTTTTTTCGATTTCTGGAAAGAATAGAAAGAACTGATTGCTTGGGAACCACATTAGCCCCATTGTTAGGGTTAGTAGCTAACTAAGTAAGAGGATTAGGAATGATCTCTTGCCTAATGCACATAAGTACAGCAGGATAGACAATGCTGAAGTAATGGAAATGAAACAGCAAATTCTGGTCATTCGGGAGAATACCATGAGAGCTGTAGTGAACTGAGGTTTTTGATCAAGTGTTTAAGCTGGAGAATAGATTAAAACGGACAATTATCCCTAATCCAAGCCTTCCAATTCATTCAAAGTCCAAGTTTAGTTGTTCTCTGTTTTTGCAGTTTACTCTATTAACTCTGCTTTAGCATTTATTTTGTTCCAACAAATCTGGATTATTTTATTGTGTTCCATGATGAGTTTAATGGTTACAAATTGAGTTTATTGAGAATTAATTTGTGGTAAATTAGAGAATTACTAGTCTCTGTGGATACGATAATTTTACTTACCACTTGCTACAAAATGAATGTGTACACTTGCGCATTGACATCCTGAATTTGCCAATTCATTCATATTACTCTAGAAAGCGTGTCAGTGCACTTATTACAATAAGTGCACCCAACTACCATGTGAACAACCCCTTTTAGTGGATGGTATCCCTCTATATATACACACTATCACACATGATGCCCCTTTGAGCACAACTCCACGACTTCATCACCTATCAAATACATGTGGATTGTAATTTTACTTTCAATAAGTAAATTGACACGTGATCTTAAATGTGTGACTAAATTTTATCCAAACTTATGTGTCTTTCAGGATTTAGAATCGAAGAAGACGATTGGCAGTGTTAAACTTTGTTTCGAACTCTATCTACTCAATTATGATTAGGATCAATGTTCACTAGCAATTGGAGACAAGTCTTCGTTTTTATCTTCCTTTGTTTCTAGTAGTCAGTTCCTTCTTGTGTCAACAAAGATAGTGAAATTATGTTATTACACTATTGGTTAGGTCATCCAAATTTTTTGCATCTCTCCAAATTTTTTCTAAATCCTTTTCATAATAAAAATCCTACATTGTTCAATTGTGAGATTTGTCAAATTGCCAAGCATACTCGAAACCCCTATCCACGCATTGTGTATAAACCGTCAAGTCCCTTTTTATTGATTCATAGTGATGTATGAGGCCCTTCAAAAATTAAAAAAAAAATATCTATGGGGCTCGATGGTTTGTTTCCTTTGTTGATGATCATACACAGGTTACATGGATCTTCCTTATAAAAGAAAAATCTAAAGTTCACTAACATTTCAAATATTTCCATAATATGATTCAAACTCAATATCAAATCAAAATTTGTGTCCTCAAAATAGACAATGCAAAAGAATTATTTAGTTCATGTCTTGGAGATTACCTATCAACCTAAGGGATTCTTTATCTTAGCACTTGTGTTGACACTCCCCAACAAAATGAAGTGGCCGAACACTAGAATCGTCATCTCCTTGAAGTCACTCAATGTTTGATTTTCTCTACACATGTTCTTAAATTTTATTGGGGTGAAGCCACTCTCACTGCCACATACTTGATCAATGTATGCCCTCTCATGTTTTCAGATTCTCCACTCCTCATCTTCATGTTCAGTCTTTAGATTTGGTCCCTAAAGTTTTTAGGTGTAGTGCCTTTGTCCACATTTATTCCCAACATCATAGCAAATTGAATCATCGAGTCCATAAATGCATATTCTTGGAATACTCACCCAATCAAAGGGGCTACAAATGTTACTCTCCTATCACAAAATGGGTATATGTCACTATGGATGTCACATTCTTTGAACATCTGCCATTATATTCCAAAACTAATTATCAAGGGGAGAAAGTGATTAACAATCAGTTGTGGATCTCGTTACTTGAGATTGGACCCGAATCTGTCTCCTTTCTTCTTCCTCATCCTCAAGTCACGATTTCCACTTCACCAAGTGTACCTGTGACTCTTCCAGTATCTCCAAAAACAAATTCAAATGGCGTCCCTCCAATTTCTAGTGAAAGTCTTCTCACCTACACAAGGAGAAACAAACAAGTTAGGAAGATAGATTCTATAACAAACGTTTGAACCAGTTCTAACTTCCATTAAACAATCCATAAGTGAGGATTGATCTGGTGAAACATGTGGGTAAAAATAAGAGAAATAATTTTAGCCCAGTGCAAGTGCACATTATCGATACAAGTAATAAATAGGAGTATTACTGAGTATTGTCTCCCAAGGAAACGATTTAACAAGAAGGTTGGAAATAGCAAGGTTTTCAAGAAGTGTAACTTGGGTAACTAAATTGCAAAATATGATTGTGGTTGTGTGAAAAACAGCAAAAGACAAAATACTAAAGGATAAATTTATGAGAGTAAGATGGGGCTCAAGAATGTGCATTGCCCTTAAGTTGTGAATTACTATTTTAAATTGCAATTGTAATATGTACCTACACAAATAATTGTAAACCGAATTGCCAATCCTATTCACCTTGCAATTTGTTAGGAGACTGAGTAACTTATATTTCTATAGCCACTCGAACTTAGATCAATTAGTTCACGCAATTCTTATGGTTTTGGAGTCTTTTGCCCTATGTCTAGAGTAAAGAATGACTTATGTCTAAGCTCTTGTCTCCTTTATTTGCGCAAAATCTGTTCTGCACTAATCCTTTCGATATTAGCTTCAAGCTTAGTATGCAATCCTAGTTAATCAATCTAGAATTACAAATTCAACCAACTCAGCACAAGCAAATAATTAAAGTGTAGGCTTGGTTGTTTTTGCAATTTAAGCTCAATTCACTTCTTAGTGAATTCACACCCTTCAACCCCTAAAAAGTACTTAGCTCATATTAAAAATAAAAGGAACTAATAAAGAACAAAACTTACACCCACGATGGTAAGAAGAAAACTCAAAAACAGTAAACTGGAAATAACATGAAGCTGGAATTTAAAGCATTTAATTCAATTCTTCCTTTGAGCAACTTAGCATAAGACTATGACCGAAATTTAGGAAATAAATTATAGCCTTGACTAACCCACATAGATCAAAAAATTATAGTAAAACAGAAACATAAACTAGAATTTGCTAGATCTTAAGAACATGAAAACCTTTATCAAAGAATTCCTCAATGAAGTTTAATTCGAAAATAGTCTAAAGAGTGTAGTACTAACTTGAGACAACTAAATTATAACAACTCCAAATGCAAACTAAAAACAAAATTGAAATTGAAAATAAAAAAGAAAACGAAGTGCTAGAATGTATACATGAACCACAATCTAATCCTCTTTTTCTCCCTTATTCCTCAATCGATTAAACCCCACTTTGTTCAAAAGGAATTTAACATTCACAATCAATAACTTTCATTCAGATTGGATTGAGAGCTAAAGGCCAAAAATACAGGAAAAATGATAAGAAAAAAAGAGCAGAAAAGACAGCAACTAAAAATGCAGAAAAATGGGTATTTCGGAGATGAAATCCGCCTCTTTATGTGTTTTTTCTTTCATTTTATAGACCATGGCGATGAAGGTTTTTTTTCTCCTTCCATTGGCCAAAGAATCTCTAGAAATTGAGCTGAAATTAAGGGTTGAATTGTGGAGGAGAATCTTGAAATTTTTTCAAAAATCTCGCAATTCTTGAAATTTCTGCATTTTCCAGATCTGTAAATAATTGCCATTTCCAATTTCTATTATGGATTGTAATTGCAATTTTTCTTTGTTCAAAATCGATTACCAAATGTGATTGCAATTGCAATGCTCCAATGCTCTGCATCAAAACTCAACTTTCAACCTTTTTTTTTTATTCTTTCCACTTCTTTTCTTCATTTGGTTCATCCCTAACATGCTTACTAAGTTTCACTAAATATTGCTAAGATTTCCTAAGCTCATGCACATAATTTCATGGAATTTTAAGCCTAACTTGAGTCTAATAAGGATAAATAGTCCTAAAAAATGGGAATTGTCAAGGATAAAGGTGAGCTGGAAGATGTTGTAATTTCGAAAGTTGATGATTTGGATTTACCAATTGCAATAAGGAAAATAGTCAGGAGTTGTACCATTCACCCTATAGGAACTATGTGCCATATGATGGATTATCTGAGTCATATCAAGCATTTGTTTCTATTATTGATAATGTTCAGGTACAAGCCAACATTCATGAAGCGCTAAAACATCCTAGATAGAGAAAAGTTGTACAAGATGAGATTAAAGCTCTTGAGAAAAATGGCACGTGGACAGTGATAGATCTACCTAGTGGAAAACAAATTGTTGGATGTAAGTGAATTTTTGCAATGAAATATAAGGCAGATGGGAGCATTGAGAGATTGAAGGCCAAACTTGTTACAAGAGGATTCACTCAATCTTATGGGATTGACTACTAGGAAACTTTTGCACTAGTTGCTAAACTCAACACCATAAGAATTATCTTTTCTCTAGCAGTCAATCTTGATTGGGGTCTCCAATAGTTAGATATTAAAAATACTTTTTTGAATGGAAATTTAGAAGAAGAAGTATACATGGATATTCCTCCTGGATGTAAAGAGAAATTTAATCCAACAAAGGTTTGCAAACTAAAAAAAACTCTTTATGGACTTAAGCAATCTCCTTTTGCTTGATTCGATAGATTTGCAACTTTTGTTCTTAGTCTTAAATATTCACAATGCCGGTCAAACCATACTCTATTTGTCAAAAGGAGGTATGACAATTTACTTGCCCCTTAATAGTATATGTTGATGATATCATTCTTTTCCGAAAACGATGAATTGGAATTGCAAATGTTGAAGAAGCACTTGGCTCAAGAATTTGAAGTCAAAGATCTAGGAAATCTCATATATTTTCTAGGTATGGAAATTGTTTGGTCAAAAAAAGGTATAGTTGTAACCCAAAGGAAGTGCATATTAGATCTTCTCAAAGAAACAACACGTTAAGCTGTAAACCAGCAAACTCTCCTATGGACCCTCAAAAGAAAACTGGACTCAACCATAAGAGCGCACCCATGGATAAGGGGAGATACCAACGTAGTATAGGTCATCTTATCCATCTTTCTCATACACACGTCTACATATTGGATTTGTTGTCAACATGATTAGCCAGTTTATGCATAGTCCTAATGAAGAACATATGGAAGTTGTATATCAAATCCTCATATATCTAAAGATGACTCCTGGAAAAGGACTGTTTTTAAAAAAACTAACAAGAGAAACATTGAGGTATATTTTGATGTGGATTAGGTAGGTGACATTACAAATAGAAGATCTACCTTAAGTTACTATTCCTTTGTATAGGTAATCTTGTTACATGAAAAAGCAAAACGTAGTCAAAAGTAGTATGTGGTTGCAAGAAGAAGTAATGCAGAAGCTGAATTCAAAGCACTTGCTCATGGCATGTGTGAACGCATATGGATCAAGAGTGCCTAAGTAAATTAGAAAAAGATTGTTCATCACCAATACAGATAATGTGTGATAATCAAGCTGCAATTAGTATTGCAAAGAATTCAGTCCATCATGATAGGACAAAACAAGTTGAAATTGATCGACACTTTGTCTAAGAAAAAGTCAATAATGAAGTGGTTCATGAAGGAATGAACGTTTCACTCTGCAGCGGAAGCATTGGATCGTCTTTGATTTTATTTAAAATTAAACTAAAACAAAAGATTAAGCAAACTTACTTGGAGTAAATATTGAGATATTTATGGTGGATCTTTATCTCCTCCATAAAATCTTCTTAACTATGACTCGAACACAGGACTAAGATTTGTGGGAGCCTCTTGAAAGAAAATCCACAAGGGATTGGAGAGGAAGAGGTCTAGAGAGAATTCTCTAATTCTCTATTGAGGAGATATGTATTATGTCTAATGACTTAACCCAATGGTCCTATTTATAGAGACCAAGAGAAAATCTTTGTCATAATTAAAATATTATATTTTAATATCTAATATATTAAAATATATATTATATTTATTTGAATCTCATTCAAATCTCCTACAATATTTATTTATTTGAATCTTATTCAAATTATATAAATATATTTTATTTAATGTATCTAATATACATTAATTATTTTAATATTTAATGTATCAAATACAATAATATATTTTTCTCTTTTATATTTAATATATCTAATATATTAAATATTAATTTGAACATTTCAAACTTTTTTTCAACTAAATTGATCTTTTAGTGTTACTATGAGCTAGCAACGGGACCTTATGGACCTACGGATTATAAGCTCCAATGATACAAAATCAATTAATTAAACTCTTTAATTAATTAATTTTCATTCATTAAACTATAGGCCACTTCACTATAGACCTAGAGTTGCACTCTCATTCTCCCTCTATCCACTGGTGCCACTGCCTAGAATTACAAAAAAAAAAAAAATCCAAACACTTGTGATGGTGTTGTTGAATTTGGTAATGGATTAACGCTAGCGAAAGAGTGGTAATGTATTTGGTAATTCATTAACTATCCAATGGTGTTAACCCAAAGAATTTCAATCATCCTCTAAAAATAAAGTTGAAATTATTCTTCGGCAGATCATTCAAAAACACCATCAACTCCACTGCGCTGGGAGTGGATGATGTCGACAATCAAAAAAATCACAAACAGTGGGTTCAATCCCCGTAAAACAGCCGAGGCTGGCGTCGTCAACAGCGATTGCAAAATCGGTGGCGCATAAGGCAGAGACGACACGAAGAAGTAGAGGGTGAGAATCGAATCGGTATTTACGTTGTGAGATTGAGTTTGGTGACCATGAGAATTTTTGGCATTTTAGAATTCTAGTTTTCCTCCATTGATTTGAAATTTCTTCCTCCTCTATAGTGATTCTTGAGATTCTCTTTTTTTTTTTTTTGTGTTTTCTTAAGTATCGATCATTGACTTAATGAAGGTTGATTTAATACATAAACTATGGATGGTGTATAAATTATTTGTTATTTTTTATGTTTGTATTTTAAAAAGCGTTTGGGCTTTTTTTTCTTTTAACTCTAGGAGCGACACTAGTGGATTAGAGGGAGAAGGGAGAGAGGGGAGAGGAGAAAAGAAAACAGAAAAGGAAAAAAATGTCAAATAATATAAAATGAATATATATTGCCAATTCATTTAAAAGTTGCCAACTTAACATTGTCATGTCACATTTTCGTTAGTCAACTAACAGTCAATTTAACATAGGGACTATTTAGAACTATTTTCCAAACTTTAGAGACTAGAGTGTCCCTTTTGAAACCTCATGGATCAAATAGACATCAACCACAAATCTTAGGGACCAAAAGTGTATTTTACCCAAAAAATAATATCATAAACTTCAAGTGCAATGTACGCGAAATCTTGTGGTTTAAATTTAAAGTAAAAAAATTAAAATTTTAAAACTTATTATTAGATATCATTCTACATTATAAAATACTAAAATGATTCATATTTACATTTATCTAAATTTATTTGTTAACCATGTTTTTTGTGAGCTCATGTATGACATGTTTAAGTGTATCTAATTCAACCCAATTATTTTAGACATTGCAATGTATAAATGTCCATATGTGAAAAACATATTTTAAATTATTTGCATAGTCATACCCTTTATGTAATGTTTTTTTAGTTCAACAATACCGAGGTGGGAGATCAAACCATCGATCTTTGTATAATGTTAATGCTTAGTGCTATCATTTTTCTAACATCTAAAATATTTAATTAAATTAAATCTCTCATACTTGCCAAATTTTATAATTGATTATATAATTATTTTAATTTAGCCACTAATAATTAAATTAAAATAAATTGTTAAAATAAGAAAGTAAAAATGGAAAATATATCGAGGCTTGCGAAGAAGAGAAATATGCAGAAACTTGCAGTTGTTTATTGAATGCATTGTTCCCTTAATTCTGGCTTTTTATCTTCCTATTTCTCTCTCTAGTATAAATAAAATTATAAGATTCCTAGGCATTTATTCAATGCATAGCCATCTTCTCCTTTCGTTCTCTCTCTTCCCATTACTCTTAGGGGTGAGCAAATCAAACCGAAAAATCAAGCCAACCAATCGAACCGTCAGTCGGTCAGTTTTAAGGATTAATCGGTCGGTGGTCAGTTTTTCATATAGAATGAAAAACTGACAGTCGATCGGTAATGAAGTTTTAAAAAAATATAGTTTTATATTAAAGAAAAAAAAGAGGAAAACAACTTACCACCCATGGTTTTTCATCAAAACCATTGTCTTATCATAGGTAATTATAACCTATATAATAGGTAATGATTACCTATTTTTAAATACACTTTTTAATTATTTTTTTATGTTATTTTATATAATTTTCTCCTCTTTCGTACAAACCCTTCCCTTCCTCCTTCTCCATCTTCTATTTTCCTACACACACACTCTCTCTCCACACACTCCCTCTCCTCTGATCACTTCTCCCTTTCTCATAGTGTTCTTTTTTGCTGCTCGTTGGAGCCCAGCGCCGCCACCAACAAACCACCATCTTTTTCTCCTTCCTCCATCTCCCTTCTCTTTTTTTCATATTTGTCCTTCTTTCTTTCTCCTCTTCTCTCCATTTTTTTATCCACGCTTTCTTTGTCGCCATGGATCATCCTTTTCTCAACAACTCTAAATGACCCAAAATCGACCTGTTCGATCGATCAGTTCCATTACCCTAATCCTTAGCCCAAAGATCCAAGCTTATGTTGAAGCAAGAATCCTTGAATCAAAGAAATTAACACCTCCTTATAAATTTTGAAAATCAACTCAAGGAAAGTAAGAACCGAATTACCTTGTTGATCAAATACCTCAAGACAAGAAAACTTGTTTGAGATTCGAATAACTCCACAAGAAAGATTGATCAAGTCAAGCTTGAATGATTCTAAGCATGCAACATAAACTACATAGAATTGCAAAGAAACATAGCTATAGGCTATAATAAACCTCAAATTCTCATTACATTGATTAGTTAGAAAAATAAATCTTAAATTATGCAAACAAAAAATATTTTATTAAGCTTGAAAAACAAATCTTAAATTAAAATTTTAAAATTGATGAAAATGAGTCTTTAACAAAATTGTAAAATTTTCATAAAATAATATAATTTAAAATCTCAATTTTAGGATTGACGGAAACAAATCAATATTATTTATAGAATTGAGAGAATAAAAGCATAAAAATCTTGAAGTTTATTTGAATCCCTTTAAATTAATGGATTGAAATCTTTTCGAATCACATGTAATATTTAAAAAAGTATTGTAAGACTTTATTTTGTTTAAAAACTATCAAATGCAAATGAATAATTAATGTGAGAAATATTGAAAAAAGAATATGAGATATTTTGTTCAATTTTTTTTCGTTTAAAGAAATTTTTTAAATTACATAAATTAATAAAACACAAAAAATCCCAATCTTAAAATTCATGGGAACAAATTCTTAATAATGAAATTTTGAGAAATTGTAGAAAAAAACTGTACAAAAAAAAGCTAAAATCTCCTCAGACTTCTTATTTAACAAATAAGCACCTAGACTTCAGAATTCATACTCCCTGCAATTTCTTGCCCCAAACACAGACTTACAAACTAAACAACTTTGAACCCCAAACGCCTAACTCCTACTCCCTGCAACTCCTTGCCCAAACAACCCCTTATAAACTAAACAGGTTAAATTATATTTTTCAATAGATGGACCAAAATGTTTTTTTTTTTTTAGTTTTTGAAACTCCAAAATATTTTTTTTAATAATAATAATAAAAATAAAACTTCCATCCAACTTTAAAATCACAAATTTCGGGATTTTTTTTATTAATATTGTAATTTTCAAACCATATTATTCAAATATAGTATTATTCAAACTATTTATATTAATATTGTAGTTTTTATTAACTGGACAAAGGTAATATGTGGTTGAAGATTGTCTCTTCAAGAGACGACCTTCACTTGCGTGGAAGGAGGTCGTATGCGGCGTTTAAAAAAAAAAAAACTTGTGTGGAGGTCGTCTCTTCAAAAGACGACATATACTCTTATTAACCAATTCATTTGATTTGGAGCAGTGGACAAGAGTGCGGTCTTACATCCATGGGCGCGCTTGGTTTCAATTCATAGTGAGTTCAAAATAGTTTTTTTATTTTTTCATTTTACTTGTTAATTTCTTTTAAAAAAAATACTACCAACCTCTCTGCTTTTCTTTTTTCTTATTTTTCTTTATAAAAATTAAAATTAGTTATTTGAAAAAATAGTCATTTTGTAATTTTTATCTAATATTATAATAACTAAATTATAATTAAAATGTTAAAAATTATTAATGGTAGCTTTTTTTTTTCTTCTTCTTCTCTGTTTTTCTTTTTCTTTTTTCTTATTCTTCTTTATAAAAATTAAATTTAGTTTTTTTTTAAAAAAAAACATCAATTTATAATTTTATCTAATATTATACTAACTAAATTATAATTAAAATATTAACAATTATTAGCAGTAGTTTTTCTTTTTGTTTTTTTCTTCTTCTTCTCTGCTTTTATTTTTCTTATTCTTCTTTATAAAAATTAAACTTAGTTTTTTCAAAAAACAACCATTTTATAATTTTTATCTAATATTATTATAACTAAATTATAATTAAAATATTAAAAATTACTAGCGGTAGCTTTTCTTTTTCTTTTTTTCTTATTCTTCATCACAAAAATTTAAATAAGTCTTTTTAAAAAAATATTATAATTTAAATTAGTCTTCTGCTAATAATTTTTAATATTTTAATTATGATATAGTTATTATAATATTGTATAAAAATTATTAAATGACTATTTAAAAAAAAAAACTAAGTTTACTTTGTATAAAGAAGAATAAGAAAAAAGGAAAAGAAAAACATAGGGTTGGTAGTATTTTTTAAAAAATAAATTAACAAGTAAAACGAAAATAAAAAAAATGTTTTGCACTCTCTATGAATCGAACCCAAACACTCATAGTTATAAGATTGCATGTTTGTTAACTACTCCAAACCAGAAGATATGATAAGTATGTGTATATGTCGTCTCTTGAAAAGAGACCTCCATAGACGTTTTTTTCTTTAAATGCAGCGAAGTTCCACACAAGTTGTCTCTTCAATAGATGATTTTGACGCGGCTAATAAAAACTATAATATTAATGAAATAGTTCAAAAATTACCATATTTTTATAATAAATTTAAAAAACAACCGTATTAATAAAAGAGCAAAACTTAGGTGCAGGCTGGGCTGCACCCATCTTTTGCAACCCAGCCACGTGGAGCACTTTTATTGGGTGTTATATATATATATATATATTAAAAAAATCTAACCAAACTTTTCACGCCGTTCACGCCGTTTGCTTCTCATTTATTTATTTATTTATTTTTAAGTTGGAAACTTATTGTGCACGCTGTTCTTCTCACCCAAAATTGGATATTATATATATATATATATATTTAAAAAACTTAATTCTTGCCATTAGTCTTGTCGTTAGTTTCTGTGTTGGGCTTCACGTTTTATACTTTTTTTTACATTTGTTCCTTTCTTTTTTTTTTTTTTCTGCTTTTGGCTTCACGTTTTTTTTCTTTAAATATTTTTCTTTCCTTTTGTTCAGCTTTTTGAGTTTTATACTCTTTTATCATTTTCAAATTTTTAGATGAATTAATAATTATTTTTCAATTAATTATACATCTAATTGCATGTAATTAGATATTTTGTACAACTATTATTGTCAAAAGCCAAATCTAGCAACAATTATTTAAAAGGGCAATACTTAGGTGCTGGCTGGGCTGCACCCATCTCTTGTGCAGTCCAGCTTACAGCCACAAGTTTTTTTTTTTTGAAAAAAAAAACCCAAAAAAAAAAAACTTGTGGCTATAAGCTGGACTGCACAAGAGATGGGTGCAGCCCAGCCAGCACCTAAGTATTTTCCTATTTAAAATTTAACGTGGATATGTCAATCCACTCTACAAAAATTAGAGGTTTGAATGCACACACCCTAAATTACAAGACCTTTCATAACTAGTCAATTGAAAATTGAAGGCTTGAAATAACAATGTAACAAAAAATTACAACTAAATTATAAATAAACATTCAACAATAGTTATAACTTTATATAACATTAACAAAATGTTTCATATACTTGAAAATATTTCAAAATAAACTTAAACAAAACACATTAATGCTCTAAGTTATCAACCTTCACTTGGTTGGATTTTTTTACCAAATGCTAATGTTTCCTGCAAAAGAAAATATAAATAAATCGATAATAAATAATCTCTATAAATGTAACTAAAATATTTTGAATAGAAAGTTTACCTCAAGTAATTGAGTGAATGACATATTGTTTTGCCTATCCGTAGATGCAGTTTGTTGGTTTACAATCGGCAATATAGATATTGTTTGTGTATTTTTCTACATAATATTTTCCTAATTGAAAAAATAATCATTAGAATAACTAAATATATTTACTTTGGAATTCATAAATATATATATAGTTTGATGTGATGAAACCTGTGTGAGGGATATGATGTGATTTGACGAGAAAGAAACTTTGTTTGACTTCAAATTTTGTTTGTAACTCCACGTGCTTCTACTAGATTATCTCCAATCAAACTTGAATCTTCTACATTGCTTGCATTATTATTTTCCACCAAAATTTTTTCCTTCATCTTCTCTAAATCTTTGAGCAATTGAATAAAATTTTGTGATGCATGCTCAAACAACTTTTCATGTTCTGCTGCTAGTGAAGTAATTTGGCAGGCATTACGACATAAGTGGTTATAACGCTTTCCAACTGACTCTTTAAAATTTCCACTTACCTCATGTATTTGATTCTCAAATCCACTTGAAGCTCTAGCCTCTTTTGTCCACCTTTTCAAAATATATGAAGTAGGAATTTTGTTCACATTCTTCTTATCAAGCACCTTAAGCGCGTGGGTACATAAAATACCCATAAAAGTGAATTTCATGCAACTACAAGTGACAGTTTGTGTTGAAGCCTCATATTTAACCAACCAATGATGTGATCTTCCAAAAAATGATACTTTATACTCTGATGTACCATCCAACTTACCAATCTTATAGAGGTTACACTTAAGAATATCTACATACTCTTTTTGAAACAATTTAAACATCTCTGGTGTATATATTTTTGCCGCATGTTGTAACATCTCTGTATTTGTTAGCAAAACTGGTGTTGTTTGATTCATCTTAAAATCTGCAATCAATTCCTCATATCTTCGATCTGCTAAAACTCTTTCATAATGTTCAAGGAAACGCAAAATGTCATGACTTGGCTTTAAATATTTTTTCAATAAACTATTTATACTTTCACTCCGTTGTGTGCTTTTCATATCAGCTGTAAAAGTATGTCGCCAATATACCATCGCCCATTTTTCTCGCAATTCAAACAAATCTGTCAACCACTTATTGTCTTTAAGATTATAAATCTCCAACATTTGTTGCCATGCTAGCAACCAATCATCTTCATCTTCATAATCATACACACAACGACTAAAGTCATGAACGAACTGGTTTGATCTATGAAACACATGACTTAAATTTTTAGCCGCATTTTGAAAAATATGCCAAACACACAGTCGATGTTGACTTTCAGGAAAGACATCGCTTATTGCTTTAGCCATTGCTGCAGATTGATCTGTAAGAATTGTCCTTGGTTGTTTTTTCGACATTGCACCAAGAAATGTTTCAAACAACCATTTAAAAGATTCTATAGTTTCATCATAAAGTAAAGCTGCACCAAACACCACTGATTGTTTATGATGATTCACTCCAATGAATGGTGCAAATGGCCGACCAAGTTCATTTGTACGATAAGTAGTGTCGAAACAAATAACATCTCCAAAAAGCCTATAATCACAAATAGAACGTGCATCTGTCCAAAAAATGTTAGTGATCATGTCATCTTCATCAAGTTTCAATGCATAAAAAAAGGAAGAACTTCCCATTTGTCTTTTCTGAAAATACTGCAACAAAACTCTAGCTTCTCCCTTCTCGATTCTTGATTTTCGCTCTTTATTCACATAATTTCTGTAATCCTTATCCAAGAATCCCAAATGTTCTCTACCACCAACTTCCCTACTCATTAGTTCCATGGTTGCTTTAATTGAAATTCCTGATCTGTCTGTATCATAAGCTAGAGCCTTTTGGGCACTGGAAATGCTCCTATTGACTTTTAAAATATGCTTCATTGGTGTTCTAACAAGGTCGTGATTGTGGTTTCTATTAAAAGACACTACTTTGTATTTACCATTCTTTCCAAGCAAGCAAGCTATATTAGCTTTACAACCCGTTCTTGAAATTGGCCGAGTATATGAAACACTTTTTTTTTGGCTGTCTACTTGACGAAACCCTTCTTTTGAGCAACAAAAAACTATTCTTGAAATATCTCCATTTTTCCTCTTTTTGTGATATCTTTTCCTTACATTAAAACCAAAATTTCCTCCATAATTGACATAAAATTGATATGCATCATCAATAGAACTAAATTCCATCCCAACTATCGGCTCAACAATTTCAAATTGAGTATTGATAGCAGTCTCTATATTATCTTCAACTTCATCCCATTGAGTACTAATTGTAGGCTTCATATTATCTTTCAAATGAACTTCATCAGATTGAGTACAAATTGTGGGGTGAGTATCATATTCTAAATTGATAGTAGGCAAGTTTGTATCTCCTAGGTTCTCCATGACTTCAAGATATGATGTTTAAATCACAGCAATCACACACATAAAATCATTGTAAATCAGTAAAAATCTCACAAATTGTTCTTAAATAGCTGATTACATAAAAGAAATATGCAACTATGTATGCTTGCTTTTTAATTCGTTACAAAAAGGTCTTTTAGGATCATAATACATAATGACTAAAATTACTTCATTCTAGCTTTCTGTTTATTGGGATTGTGCAATCTAAATATCCAAATTATTTATGCAGAGTCTTGAACAAGGTGCATGCTTTGTGTTCAAAATCTTGTGATTAAAATGTCAAATACAAAAACCTACTTTTCTCTTCTCCTAATTTAAAATAAAATCATGAAAATAGAGGAGAAAACCCAAACCTGAACTGAACTGAGGCGACAGAGAACAACAACGAGCTGAGGCGAAATAGAAATTGGCGATGGGCTGAAGGCGGGCTGAGGATGGCGACCGGTGAAACGACAAATGTGTGGGTAAGAGACGTTGGTGAAATGCCG
The DNA here is from genome assembly GCA_033996785.1 of Trichosanthes truncata. Classification (NCBI taxonomy): domain Eukaryota; kingdom Viridiplantae; phylum Streptophyta; class Magnoliopsida; order Cucurbitales; family Cucurbitaceae; genus Trichosanthes; species Trichosanthes truncata. The sequence goes on from MU867261.1 coordinate 4,121,040, forward strand.
GTAAAATGCAAGTGAGAAAAGACGTCGGTGAAATGCCGATGAGAAAAGACGCCGGTGAAATGTTGGTGAGAAAAGTCACTGAGATTAGGGAGAAGACGAATGGGAGATGAAGAAGCTGTTGATGAACAATTAGGAATAAATGGGAGAAGAAAAACGTGAAGCCAAAAGCAGAAAAAAAAAGAAGAAAGGAACAAATGTAAAAAAAAAAAGTATAAAACGTGAAGCCCAACACAGAAACTAAGACAAGACTACTGGCAAGAATTAAGTTTTTTAATATATATATATATATAATATCCAATTTTGGGTGAGAAGAACAGCGTGCACGATAAGTTTCCAACTTAAAAAAAAAATAATAATAAATAAATGAGAAGCAAACAGCGTAAAAAGTTTGGTTAGATTTTTTTAATATATATATATATATATATATAACACCCAATAAAAGTGCTCTACGTGGCTGGGCTGCAAAAGATGGGTGCAGCCCAGCCTGCACCTAAGTTTTGCTTTTAATAAAAAAAGTCCCGAATTCCGAGTACCAACTTAGCGAGGCTCCCTCAATACCCCCCCGATGCTGAGTTCATTCTCTGTTTACTGAATTATGGACTCGTATGCTTCATTACTGGAGAAACTCCGGCTGCCGCAGCCGTCGCTTCAACGATTCGCCGTCACTTCAATCTTCTCCAAGCTCCGAACTGCTCCGAAGCATCTCAACTCCGATTCCGGCCCAGGCAGGGAAGTCATTTCTCAATGCCTACTCCACTCCTCTCCCGCCGTCGTCGACCAATCAGTTCGAGAGCTCTGCCGCTTGGTCAAGGATTCTCACGTCGACGTCTCTCGCGCCCTGATGGAACTCCAAGCCGCTCTTGAAGGATCTGAATCGCGGTTCGTTGACGTGTTCGTCAAGGGACTGGGCTTTCTCGTCCAATTTGGATTCCAGAAGCACAATGGGTCGTGGCAGTTTGGCTCGGCGGAAACTCATCCGTTTGTTAAGGTAAGAGAAGGCCTTGCTCTGTGAAGAGATTGGCTGAAGTTACTTGTGTAGAATCGGTTTTAATCCTGTAATGTTTTAACGATGTTTAGGCATTGTGTATAATTAGGAGTAGGTTTGTAATTTTCATTTCAATTGTTAATCGTTTTAGTTGGTTGGTTTAGGTTGATTAATTGGCTTAAATCCTCTCTATAAACAGAGAGTTTATCTCTTGTATTGGTATACTTTTGTGTGGATTCTTGGAATTTAGACTCCTTTGATGCTTGGTTGCATCAGTGCTATTTTGGGCTAGATGAAACCAATGCTTACCTTTTTGGTTTATAAGATACAGGATCATTAATTTTGAAAGTCGATCCTCTGGTTCTGTATTCTATTTGATGAGATGCCTATGCCTTATCTCGGTTGATGAAATTGACTAACGGGCAGTCTAATTCTCGCTGGTTGATGTAAAATTTTAAGCAGTGACAGTGTGGAGTGTGTGGCAGGTGTTGTCTTGTCGAGTTGATGTTCAAGCGCAGCTCTTGCACCAAATTCCACTATTTATGGTACAGAACAAGTCACTGGGAATGGAAGCCGTTTGCGAGTTCTTAAGCCCATTTGTGAAACATTCAATTCTAAGAACACAATTTTCAGACTCATCATCTTCATTGTTTGTGCGAAATTTGATGTCATCGATTATGTCGGTTTGCTGCACATTGCCGCACGAGGCATCGCCTATATTTGCTTTGTTAATCCGAAGCCTCAAATATGTCCCACGCAAGAGTCTAGAAGTAAGTTGGCATTGAGGCAGATAATTTCCAATACTGACTTGAGTATGTTTGGATTATTATGTAATTAAACTTGATATTTATCATTTTAAGATTTCCCCACAGTGAGCATAATATACAAATATTTGTGCTCGATTTGTACCAGTAAGGTTCAGATTTCTTGATATTTTTTCAGGATTTCTGGAATTTCATACATCTGGTGGAATCTTTGGTGGACGCTTGTACTGTGGTGTTAAGATTGTTAGTCAACAATGGGTCGGTATGCAGCCGTTTCATTCTTCACCACAGTTAGATAATATAATTTTTTTGTCAGTCTGTTTGTTTGTTTATGTATCCACTTGCTTGCACAGAAGTTTGGAAGTTTAGTTAAACTGGTTGAAAGCTTTGACCATGTCTTGAGTTCAGTTACAATATTTAAAATTCTCTGTCTTGACCTATCCTTTTCTCCCCACTTAGCATCTCATAATGGAGGCTCAACAACGCAGTGTGGAACTGTTAGATACAATTCTCTCCCTGTATGCATGTTTTGACAGACATGTTTGTGGCTTTGAGCGCATTATTGAACTATCAAGATACTTGTTGTCTGTACAAAAGGACCTCGGGATGCAATATGTACCTAAGCTATCTTCAGCCTTCCCACCATTATTTACGATCCTCATGAAATCAGATCTAGAACACGAGCAATTGTTAATATTGAAACTTCTTCTCTCCCTCTTGCAGTGGAAAGCTGAACATGGTATGTTTTCTGTTTAGTTGAATGCATCCTACTCCTAACTATTATTTATGTTTTCACATTTTCTTCTTTTGGCAGTCAGTAATAAGAAAACTTCTTTCAACATTGTCCATTTTACTGCCGTATTGTTGAATATATAATGATGCTTATGGCTTTTCAGAATATGCTAACAGGGCAACAACACTTTTACCAAGTGAAGAACTTTTATTTGTCTTTCCTGCCATCAGCTTCATGTCATCTCCTTCAAAATCTATTAAAGGAGCAGCAACTGAATTGCTTTCCATATTAGAAAAGTTGTTGGCGACGCTATTGGTGACAACACAGGATGAAGTTGAGGAGAGGGGGTTCCACTTTCCATCGATTACCACACCTGGGTCTATTATTGTTAAGCTTTTGGAAAAGCTATGGTTCCAGGTCAATTTTGTAATCTGACATCTGGAGTATTTTTCTTTGCTTAACTTGAAATGGTTGCCTAAAACTACAGAGATGGAATTCTTACTGGAAATGGTTATTGGCGTTTGATAAGATCCAAACCATTTTATTTCAGGGCCTTTCTTCACTATCCAGTGGGTTCTTTTTGGATTTTGCTCTTTATGGCCAGAGTAATAGCAAAGATGATAACGATTTGCCTAAAAAGTGTTGGACATCTAAATTAAGAGAATACTCATTATGGATTGTTGATAGAAGGAAATCCCTCGTGCCCCTCACTCAATTTGAGGAATTATTTCTTACAGGTAAAAGAAAGCATTCATTTTTGAGGAGTTACTCACCATGTCTTAATAACAGTTTTTATATTTTGGCATCCCTGGATTGATGGGGTAAGTGATTGATATTCTTTTGTCATTTGCTTATGCAGAAATGCCCGTCCTAGTAAGTGCAATCACTGCCATTATGGTGGTACATCATTCATTGGCGAGTGATGCTGTAGAGTTACTAGCTGCAATTGGAACTTTGGATCCAAAAATTGGATTTCAGCTGTTGCTTTTAGTCCTTTTTTATTGTAATATATTTTCAAGGAAAGAAGTCGGATGCCAGGATATGGTGGTGAGTTTTCTTTTTGCACTTGGGCCTGACTAGGTTTTCAGCATGTGTCGCACCTAATATATTTTGCTTCATTGTATCTTATTTTAAAATGAATTTGTTTACTATTCGAGAATGTGTTAATATTCATTTGAATTGATGCTAGTCGCTATTAGCTGTAATAGTTACCTCTGGAGCATAAACTTGTAACTATAAAATATTAATATATTTTTGTAGATTATTAATTATTATATAAAATTATGAATTTTCTGTTATCTTTAACCCTTCCATCATATAATTAAATGAATATTAGAAAAAGAAATTAACAATGTCAACACTAAAAATAATATTAATCATATGCATTTTTAGTGTCTATCAATCAATGTAAATCATTTGAATCAAATAAAACAATATTAGAAGAGCTTATCCATTTAGTTACAATACTCGTATTTATGAGAAAACAGTCAATATTCTGGTAGATAATGTTATTAACTTAGGGTATTTCCATAATATACTTCATTGATTATTTAATATATAGGCATACCTTATTTTTTGTTCTTTTTTTAAAAGGAAAGAAGATTTCATTAATGTAATGAAATATATATATATATATATAAAGAAAAAACGGTGGAAAGCCTCCAACCTGGCTAAGGGAGGTTACAAAAAAAGCCCTCCACTTAGCATATCTATTGGAAGTTGAGTAATAACGAAACATTTTTGAGAGTCTACATCAAGTAACAATAGTTAAAATAATATGTTCTAGTAAGAGAGAATTTTCAATCTCGATTGACAAAAATACATTGGTTTCTCTCTCCAAGTTTTCCAGATGAAGCTTTGCTTTTTTCTTGAAAGGATGATTGTACAACAGAGCTTGTATTTTGGATGTGGTTTTTTTGTTAAAGGGCTGGGTTCATTCAAAAGAGGAGAGAGGCAAATGTCAGAAAGATGATGTGTCAAACTACCAGTGGAAAAATAGGTGGTCTTGAATTTCAGCATCTTTCTTGCAAATGACAGACTTTATCTTATTAGAGAGAATTTACAAGTGAGGAATAAATATCAAGCTCACATTTGTAGAGTTTTTTTTTAACCCCTATCTCACATTTGTAGATTAATAATGTAAGTTTTTATTTTTTAACAGGAAATGAAAAGAGACTAATGCTCAAAAGATACAAACTCCACAAGAGAGTGAAAAAGAAAAACAAAAAATCATAAAGACTAATGAAAGATAAAAACGTTCCAATGTAAGTAAATATCATTAAGAGAAAAAGCAGCAAAAGATTTGGAAAGAGAACACCAAGATGAAGCTTTCAAGCAAGTTGAATCAATACGCTCGAACCAAGGGAGACACTTGTTGTTGAAGATTCTGGAATTTCTTTCCATCCAAAGGTCTGAAATAAGGGCTTTAATTACATTGGGCCAAATAAGAAAGGGCTTCGAAGGCAAAGAAGGCCCTATTAGAAGCTGAAGCACATTCTCCTTCAAAATTGACGAAAACACCCACTGCATCTTGAACACCGAGAATAGCTTAAACCAACAACACAGAGAATAGGAGTAGTCGAAAAAGAGATGTTTAAGATAATCCCCTTCTTCAAAACAAAGCAGACATACCGATGACATAAAAGCAAAGAAAGGCAACTTCCTTTGTAAAACCTTTGAAGTGTTAAGGCTTTCATTAAGAACAATCCAAAGGAGATTGTTGATTTTCTTTGGACTCTTAGTTTTCCAAATCGCCCGATATAAATCTTTGGACAAGGGCAAAGATAAAGCTAACTTTCTAGTCATTGATCTTACTTGTGAAAATCCCTGAAGGTTCCAAATCACCCGATATAAATCTTTGGACAAGGGCAAAGATGAAGCTAACTTTCTAGTCCTTGATCTTACTTGTGAAAATCCCTGAAGGTTCCAAAGACCAAACTCTTGAATCAACTAAATGGCCAACTTTAAAGGGAGAAATAAAACCCATTAAGGAGGCAAATGCTGAAATCCCCCCCCCCCCCGGATGTCTTCTAAAAACAATATTTCAAGAGAAGGTATAGGGTCCCACAAATCTCCCACCGAAACATTAGGAGAAGAACAAAGAGTGAATAGCTGCGGAAAAAATCCATTAAAGGAGACTGACCAACCCAATTATCCTTCCAGAATGAAATTTGATCACCCATCCCCAATTTAAATGTTGCATATGAGTCCACCCGCTTCCAAATCTTAGAAGTACTAATCCATGGACTTCTAAGTCTTGAACAATACTTTCCAACCATGTGGCAATCATGAATAGAACAACCATGAATGCTCTTCACCAATCACCACCATACACCAAAGAGAGTGGGGTTCAAACATAAATTTCCAACCCCATTTTGCTAGAAGAGCCTCATTTCTGTGCTTTAAAGCCCCTCTACCGAGACCTCCATCCAATTGAGACTTTGAAGCTAGATTCCAACGCACCAACTGTGTAGATTTACCTCCTTCACATCCTTCCGAAAAAAAAGTTTCGCATCAATCTTTCTAAAATCAAACTTACTTCAAAAGGCATTAAGAAAAGAGACATAATATAAGAGAATGTTGGATATCACCGAATTACAAAGAGTCAATCTCCCTCCACGAGACAAGTTAAATCATTTCCAACAGTCCAACTTCTTGAGAATTTTGTCCATGACCAGTTGCCAAAAAAATTGCCGACTTGGGATGACCCCCAAGGGGAAGACCAAGGTAATTGAAAGGGAGATTCTTAACCTTACAATTCACCTTTTCTGCCATTTGAATGACCTTAGAACGAACCCTCCACATTAGTGCCACAAAGTGCTGACTTTTACCAATTCACCTTTAGACTGGAGCTCCATTCGAATAAGGCAATAGTTTGAGACAATATATTAAACATATCATCATCATATTTTCAAAACAACAACGTATCATCCACGAATTGAAATAAAGATCCTCTCCCCCTGTTTCTTTTGTTGTAGTAGTCGATGTTTTGAGTATACTTGTCTCCCAGGAGATGGAAAGGGGTCTAGTGGAAGGTTTCAAAGTGGGTAGGCACAAGATTTTCTTTACGCATCCTCTCAAATTCTGAGATCATATTAGGACTTGAAATTAATAGGGATAGAAACTCGGTTAATGTAGTTAATTCAAAATTCATTAGGTGGGCAGATCTAGTGGTGTGTAAGGTATCGGGTTGTCCCTCTCCATGCTTGGGCAACCTTTCAGTCACAACCTAATAATCCTAGCTTTCTAGAACCTTGTAATATACGGTGAGAAAATATAGTATTCAATATAAATTTATTGTAATTACCAATTAGAACGAACTTTAATTGTTCACTTTTAAAACGGGGTTCATTTAGAAATACAATAGAAGTCTGTGGATATTATTCTCCAACAAAAAATAAGTTTCTTCAATGTACTATCCACACCTTTATATCTGGCATGGATAATTAATACTTCGAATATTTGCCTTTTGTTTTAGGCACATCATTAGTCTTTATTATCTAGATATATACGCATACTTCTTTCATGTTAATGCAGCTTAAACTTTTGGCCTTGCTTCCATGCCTTGCTTCTCATAGTGCAATGGTTCCGTTCATAGTTGAAGCTATTTCACCAATGCTTCGTAAGGATTCAGAACCGTAAGTGCCTTGAAAATCTTTATGGTTTCGTTTTACTTCATTTATTAGTTCGTTTTTCTGTGCCCAGTTGCCACTTTGCCTCGTATATAGTCTTTATAAGATATAAGTGATTGTTGATATATAAAATTGTTGATATAATTAAATTTACCATAATCCATCAACTTAAGCTTTTGGGTTGAGTGGTGTTTTAACATGGTATTAGAGCAGGAGACCCTGAGTTCGAATCCTTGTGATGTCATTTTTTCTCCAATTAACATTTATTTTCACTTGTTAGGCCTTCTACAAATTTTCAAGCTCACAAGTGACGGAGAGTGTTGATATAATTAAATTTACCATAACCCATCAGCTTAAGCTTTTGGGTTGAGTGGTGTTTTAATAGAAATATACTAAGAGCTTATGGAAAAGGACTTGACATATAGAACTAGGAAAATAATTACAAGACAAAAGAAACGTGGGTCAAAATTTTCAAATGTTGATCATCTCGAGGTGTCACTAAAGATTCTTTTGTTACTCTACTCATATCTCCCATTGCATGACATGAAAATCACTCACTCACAAACTTTGGCTTGGTCCCTCACAACTTCACCACATAGGCAGAAGAAGTCAATCTTTTAGATATCTTGCTATCAGGAGAGGGATGTTGAAAATGCTAACCAATTTGATCTGTCGAAAGCAGTAAGACTGGGGAGGAACAAATGATCTCGATCCTCCTAAAAAAATGACATAAGCAACACAAATGGGGACTAAGGGAGATCACTAGGTTCTTTTGCTGCAGCTTAACATTAGTATTAATGCCACCTAAATAGAGAGCACAAGAACACTTTGCATTTCTTGTAGATGAAGGCCTTCCATACTATCTTGCAAAAAGTTGGCTGGATAATACGAAACCTTGGGAAAGAGAGTATAATAGAGATTTGACATAGAAAAAGCTTATGCTTTTCAAGAGACCAAAATCTCATATTGCAACAGAAGGAGAAGGATATGCTGCTAAGACGGGATATAATAGAATTTCACTTCAAGAACCCAAATAAGCACCCCACGCCTCCTTAATCAGGATCTCTCTCCATAGCTAAATTGAAAAAACCTTGTATATTGCTCCTTGAGTGGACCACCATCCCATGAAATCAACCAAAAAAGAGTAGATTTGTCTTTCACTTCAATAGCAAAATTGTTCAAAAGTAGAGATTGTTTCACAGCTGATTTTTTTAAAAAATCTTGAAATATTATCAAGCAAGATACTATGGTAATGTTTCAAGATTTTTATACTAATGGTATCCTCAACGTGGCTCTTCATGGGACCTGTATTTGCCTTATACTGAAGAAAATAGATGCACAAACGGTTCATGTTTATAGACCCATTAGCCTCATCCCATGTGCTTGGAAGATAAAAAAGCTAGAGTCTTATCAAACCATTTAAAGAAGGTTCTTCCTTGTAGCATTGTTGAAAACCAAAATGGCTTTTGTGGTGGAGAGACAGATTTTAGATGCCTCCCAATAGCAGATGAAATTGTAGATGATTGGTAAACAATAAACATGTAAGAAGAGTAGATTGATTCTTAAACTAGATTTGGAGAAAGCTTTTGACAAAGTCGATTAGGGCTTCCTTGATGATCCTTCAAGCCAAAGGGTTTGGTCTTCGTTGGAGAAAATGGATTTTTGGTTGTATCTCTAGTGCCAAGTATTCAATTATTATTAATGGAAGACCATGAGGTAAGATTATTACATCACACGGTGTTAGACAAGGGGACTCTCTCTCCCCTTTCTCTTTATTATTGTCATGGATTGTCTTAGTCGCCTTTTATACCATAGAGCTCAGTTGGGTAAGATTATGTCTAATTGCATTGGGAATTCTTCCTTAATGATGAATCACTTACCATTTGCGGATGACACATTATTATTCTCTTCTATGGATCCTCAAGTGGTGGAGAATTTATTTGATATTATCTAAATTTTTGAGAAGGCATTGGGTCTCAACATCAACTATGGCAAAAGTGAGCTTCTTGGTGTTAATGTTCCTCACGAAGATTTGGACTGTTTGGCTGTAAAATTTGGTTGCAAAACTGGTTCTTGGGCACCTACATACCTTGGAATTCCATTGGGAGGCAATCCAAAATCAGAACTGTTTTGGAATCCAATCGTGGAAAAACTACATCACAAGTTGCATCATTGGCAGTATTCTTTCATTTCCAAAGGGGTAGGCATACACTTCTTCAACTCTTTCTAATATGCCTATCTATTACTTATCCTTATTCAAATTGCGTTAATAAGGTTGCTGAGTTGATTGAAAAGATCCTTAAGGATTTTCTATGGGAAGGTGCCAAGGGGGATGGTGGAATGCATAATGTGAATTGGGAAAAAACTCAACTTCCTCTTTTAATGGGTGGTTTGGGTATTGGCAATCTCAAGAAAAGAAATGAGGCACTCCTATCTAAATGGATTTGGAGATTTCTTTGTGAAGAAAATGCTCTTTGGAGGAAGGTCATCAAAGCCAAGTACTATCTGATGGCAATGATCATTGGTCAATATCTTCTACTATAGGCTCCTCTAAAGCACCATGGAAGTCCATTTCAGTTCTTAATAGTTTGGTGCAGACCCACATTAAATGAACTCTTGGCAATGGCAGTCACACATCTTTTTGGCATGATGTTTGGGCCTATGAAACCAATTTTTCAATCGTCTATTTGAAGCTCTATAAACTTTCTGATGGCCTAATGCAACGGTGGCTAAAGTTTGGAATTCAGCAAATAGGGATTGCGGATTTGGATATTGGGCTGCAAAGGAATCTTAAGGATGATGAAATTGTTACTTCATCTTCTGCTACGGATTCTTGGATATGGCTTAGGTAAATCCATCCAACAAATTTTCTGTTAGTTCTATGATGGGGGCGTTGCTTCAGAATCGTGGTCAAAGACATCAGCCTTTATTCACAGTGATATGCAAGGAAGCTTTTTATGGGAACTTAACCATGGGGTGTCAATACAGCAGATCATCTTCAAAGGAGAATGCCCTATTCCCTTCTTTCTCCTAATTTGCAAGACTAGCTCAGAATCTCAATGTCACTTGTTTGGCTATTGTTCTTTTGCACAACAATATTGGAACTTAATCAGTCAGTGGCTTCGATCCTTTCTCCGGGAACTCCCCCGACCCCTTCCTTTGGCTTTTATCGTGCGCTAACTAACAGGGAATCTTCGGATGTGATTTCTTTGTTATCTCTCATTAGTGAGTTCAAGTTTTTTCCCACGAGGGGGGATGTTCGTCTTTGGAGTCCTTGTCAGTCCAGAGGCTTCTCGTGTCGTTCCTTTTTTCACTGTTTGGTTAATCCCACCTCTTCGGAGGTGTCTTTGCGTGAGTCTTTCTTCTCCTCTTTATGGAAGGTTAGGGTTCCGAAGAAGGTTAAGTTCTTTGTGTGGCAGGTCTGGCATGGACGGGTTAACACCTTGGATCGGATTTTGGCCAGAGGTTCTCCTTTGGTTGGGCCTTTTTGTTGTATCCTGTGCAGGAAGGCGGCTGAGGACCTGGACCATATTCTTTGGGACTGTGATTTTGCTCGTGCTGTTTGGAGCTGTCTCTTTGGGGAGTTTAACCTTTCTTTTGTCAGGCCTCAGGATGGTAGAGAGTTGGTTGTGGAGCTTCTTATGTTCTCGCCTTTCATTGAAAAAGGGATGTTTTTGTGGCAGGATGGGGTTTGCGCTCTTCTGTGGATTTTGTGGGGGGAGAGAAATAATCGTATCTTCAGGGGGCGGGAAAGATCTGTTCAGGATGTGTGGTCCCTTGCTAGATTTTATGTTTCTCTTTGGGCTTCGGTGTCGAAGCTTTTTTGTAATTACTCGCTAGGAATTATCTTGCTTGATTGGAGCCCCTTTTTCTAGTGTGGTTCCCTTTTTTGTGGGCTTTCTTTTTGTATGCTTGTGTATTCTTTCATTCGTTCTCAATGAAAGTTCGGTTTTTCATCAAAAAAAAAAAAAAAAACAATATTGGAACTTAATTGTAGAAGGTTTCAGTTGGGACATAATTATACCAGGGAACATTTTTATTTTATTTATTATCCTTGATTTTTGTGGGACATCCCTCCAAAGGGGACAAGAAGACACTTTGGCTTGCCTCTAACTGTTCCATTTTAGGTCTCTTTAGTGTGAAATGAATGAGTGAATCTTCAATGACAACCATTCCTCATATGATAGCTTTATAGATTTGGTTTTATTTAACACTCTTTATTGGTGTAAATGTTTACACCCTTTTAAAGATTATAACCTTTCTTGTAGGTAGTTGAGGACTCCTTTTACAGGCTTGTTTTTTACATGCCCTTGTATATTCTTTCATTTCTCTCAATGAAAGCTTCATTTCTTATAAAAAAAGATTATAGTTATAATTGAAGATCCTTTTTGTAAACCTGTGGTAATTTCATTCATCAATAAAATTGTGTTTCTTTCCAAAAAAAAAAAAAAAAGAACAAAGACAAAAAAGATACCTTTAAGGTCTTTAAACTTTTGAATGAAAGAGAAGGCTGAGTACCCTTAGGGAGTAATTGTTTTCCCCGGGAAGTCACAAAGAGATAGAAATTGTAAGGTAACTCCCTTACTATTTGATTGAAAATTCAAAAGAAAAGCTCCATACCCAACCAATTATAGAGGGCTGGTAACCTCTCCTTACATCTTACTTTCCTATAACAAAGCTTGCCCTGCCCCAAAGCTTTTCCTAACACTTATAGATGCCCTCACTCCCATACAAACCACACATCTACTCTCCACTAACTGTTGGTGACTATTCCCCTTACTAGTGTACATATTCACAATTGGGAGCCTCAAAGAAATTTTGTCCGAGAAAACCAAACATTACTGAACCCAAATGGAGTGTGGCTCTTAAGTAGATATCCAGTTTCAAGCAGCACTAGGAAATGATCCAAAGTTGTATGTGACAATTTTTTGATGCAAGAGGCTTTAGGTTTATAGAAGCTAGAATTCAAAATACAAATCCTATTTAATTTGTAGCAAACTACTGCCTCTCTCAATTTTAACCAAGTCAACAAATTGTTTTTCATCGGAGGGTTAAATAGCTCATGCGTCTCAATAAATTGTTTTGAAAGTCTCATATTAATATTAAAATAGCCGCTAAAGACTTGTTTCTGGGCCACTTCACTACATAAAAGTTCCTCTGAGCACCCCAATAAGGCATGTAGAGACCAACTAGATAAGCTTCTCAAACCAGAAAGGGACCCTAGCAGCATTAGAAGACGTGCTGTAAATAGCAAAAAGCCCCCAAGGAAAAACCATATGACCGATGAAAATTGATAGCCTAAGAGAAGGAGCCTTGGATAACTTCCAACAAAGAAATGGAGCCCTTCAACAAAGAAATTGATGGCATGGGATTGTTGTGAGTAATTACGGTCCTCATCCTTTCGATTGGCTGTCTGGTGGGGTCAAAGGCACGTATAGAAACCCTTGGAAAGACATCTCTTTTGAGATCCCTTTTTTCTCTTCTTTTGTCTAGTATTCTGTTGGGGATGGGAAGGAAACTTACTTCTGGAAGGATAAGTGGGTGGGGGATAGACCCCTCTGTGCTATGTTTCCTCGGTTATAACATTTGTCTTCTATGAAAAATCATTCTATGGCTGATGTTTTGGGCCCTTTTGGAGGCTCTCCTTCCTTCTCGTTTGGCTTTTGTCGTCCATTATCTGATAGGGAAACAAAGGACATTGTGGCTCTCCTATCTTTGATTGGGGACCAAGGATGGGGGGTCTTCGTTCTTGGTCCCCTAACCTTGTTGAGGGTTTTTCTTGTCGGTCGTTCTTTCAGTGCTTGTTGAACCCTTTCCCCGGGTGGTGTGTCCTTCTTTTCTTCAATGTGGATGGTGAAAGTTCCAAAAGAAGGTCTAGTTCTTCGTTTGGCAGGTCATCCATGGAAGAGTAAATACTTTAGATTGGCTCTTAAGAAAGATGCCTTCTTTGATCGGTCCATTTTGCTGCATTCTTTGTTGAATGGCGAAGGAAGACCTTGACCATATTCTTTTTGTGACTTCGCTTGAACTGTTTGGAATTCTTTCTTTGAGGTGTTTGATTTGCAGGTCATAGAGGTCTTCGGGAGATGATCAAGGAGTTCCTTCCTCATCCGCCATTTCGGGAGAAGGGAAGGTTGTTGTGGCAGGCTGGGATTTGTGCTGTAATGTAGGGTTTGTAGGGTGAGAGGAACAATAGGACCTAGGCTTGAAAGGGACCCTAGTGGTGTGTGGTCCAATGTTAGATTCCATGTTTCTCTTTAGGCGTCGGTGACACGGTTGTTTTGTAATTATTCTTTAAGTCTTATTTCACTTGATTGGAGCCCCTTTCTTTAATGGGGTTCCTTTTTAGACCCTAGTGATGTGTGGTCCCTTGTTAGATTCCATGTTTCTCTTTGGACATTGATGGCATGGTTGTTTTGTAACTATTCTTAGTCTTATTTTACTTGATTGGAGCCCCTTTCTTTAATGGGGTTCCCTTTTGTGGGCTTTGTTTTTTGTATGTCCTTGTATTCTTTCATTTTTTTCTCAATGAAAGTTCGGTTCTTTATAAAAAAAGAAAAAAAGAATTGGAGTCCCTCAACAAGAATCATTATAACCTTGATGCATTTCAAATTAGCATCCTTGTGAAATGCTCTTTTAGAAGCAGCCCCAAGAACTCTGATGCTCCAGTCGTGGATGAGAATTTAGGATTATTTTAATCATCATTGTTCTGTTACACATTCTGGTTAGTTTAAAAGTGTCACTTTTATTTTTAATTTAATTTTTATTTTTTGAGAAACATCAAGAGCCTTGTGTTAAAATACAAAAAGGACAGCCTAGGCCAGGGGGTAGAGGAAAACCCCTCCCACAAAACTTTTCATTCTGCAGGAAGGTTTTTTTTCCCTGAAAAATACATATAGGATGTATAATTCTTAGAATTCTCAGTGGCTTACTATTTATTAAGATACCTTCTTTTAAACTCTGATTTTTTATTTCATTTCCAGAGTGTTATATGCTACGGCAACGCGATTGCTATGTCAAACCTGGGAAATCAATGATCGTGTATTTGGGAGTCTGCAAGTAAGTTGTGTTTATATTTGTGCGAGTGCTTGGGGGAGTGGGAGGTGGGGTTGTTGGCTGGGCTTTCCTTTTTACCTGAATACTTAATTGTGTAATAATGCTCCATTGCTTCTTCACCTTACATGTAGAGAGTCCTACTTCCCAAGGGATTTTCTGACTTTGCTCGTGAGAGAGAGATTTGTCTCAGTTTAGCTGCTTCAATTCGAGATGTTTGCAGAAAAGATGCAGATAGAGGAGTGGACCTTATCTTGTCTGTTTCGGTACGGCTTTCTTGGAAACCATTCTGTCTTTGTTTTTTGTTTCACATCTATTACAGATGGATTTAATATATCCTCTCAATTAACAGGCGTGCATTGAAAGCCCTGATCCTATCAATCAAGCTCTTGGATTTCAAGGCCTTGCACATCTATGTAAAGCTGATGTCGTTGGTAAACTTGAGTTATTTTCTTATAATCTATTAATATCTAAATTATTCCTACTTTAAGAACCAGACAAGACTTAAGTAGCTCACGATAAACCTTCCAGATTTTTACACGGCATGGGATGTCATTGCTGAGTATCCACTGGACTATTCTGCAAATCCAATTCTTGCAAGTAGGTTAGTCACTGCTCCCAACGAACTACCATTGGATTTTACGGAGAGCAAATGAAGAAAGAGTAGTTTTACAAATGTGAAAATTTTACTGTTTTTATATGACATTGGTTTTATTGTGAAATATATCAAAGGGGCCAGAGCCAGACCCAATGGAATGTGGCAAAAAGCCTCTCCAGTTGAGGACAACATAAGAAGGGGAATAATTTTAAAGATAAAAAGATACCGCAGTCCAGAGGTTTTTATATAGAAATAATCATATCCCATATTTCTAAAACATTCCTTTCCCAATCATTTAAAATTTTACAATTTCTCCGATCACACCTCCCAAGAATAGCCCTAATAGCCCTTCTCCACAAGACAATACCCCTTCTGTTAAGCTAGAAACCATCCAGTAAATCTGACACAAAGGGAAGGTAATTTGGCATCAAAATCCTGAATCACAATCTCCACAAAGAAGTAGTAAAAGCGTTTTATGTATATATGAGAAGCATCCCCTTCAAGGTCTTTTTGGGCGAAGCACACTACCCTAGGAGAAGGCAATCTATTCTGCTGTCTAGAATGCAATTTATTATAGTTTTTCTTTTATATGACACGAGACTCTGTATATGAATCAAAAGTGGATTGCTTATGCCATTTAAGAACAGACCACAAAAAGCTAGGAACCCTGCTGAAGATCATTAAAAGCAGCATTCTTAACCTTCTTGGGGTAGTGATCCTTCTAAATCCTCTTGTACAAGATGGTAGGAAGGAAATGATCATAGGAACTACTAGAATAGAGGTTGACATGAAGACACTTTCGAGGAATCTGGCATCCACGCTCTCTGATCATCAAATTCAAGAAGGGTTTGCAAGTCTAGTTCGTATGTGGGGAGTGGGTAGATCGTGAGAAAAGTGGCTTTATGTGTGTAGTGCCTCTGTGACAGTTAGAAGGAGCCTGTCCCGAAATACTAATTAGACTTATGAACCCTTCTGCTTGTAAAAGTGCAACAAAATGGGGACCTATGAGACTTCCAACCACTTCTATTTAATCAATAACTGAGTCAATGTATTTTCCTTTTCAGTATCTCACAATATGATCTTATTTATAAATCTGACTGATCTTACTAACGATTGTCAAATTTTGGAGGGAAAATATTTTTCTGCAATTTGGTTGACAGTGAAATTGTTAAGTTAAAAATAGTTAACTTTAACTTTCAACTACTTGTATTATTGATCTATTTAAGGGGACAACCTGGCTTTTTGGCAGCCTTTGCAATCTTCTCAGGTGGGGTGCGATTGATGCTGAAGTCTATCCAGAAGCTTCAAAAGACATAATAGGAATTCTTTTCGCTGTTGGTACATCAACTTGTCCCGGTCATGACTTGCAGTGGACGAAGGCTAAGGCTTCTGCTTTTGACGCCTTAGCACAATATGAGGTAAAATTTAAGATGAAACCATTTCTATAGTTGTTAGCGACGTTTTTCTTCTTTGATAGAAGAAACAACCTGATGGAACCCAACTATATTGCAATATAAAAGATAAAAGAAACTACAATGCAACTCCCCCAAGTATTTGAGGGACTTAGAACCTCTCCTCTTGAGATGTCACTCAATCTCTAAGCCACTAAACAATTGCCTACCTTCATCCTTTCCTACCTCACTCTATTTATAACAGATCACTAGTATAACTTTCTTAACTAATTATTAATATACCCTCAATACCGTAATAATATTCTTAATTCTATCCTAATAGCATTCCTATCACAATTGGATTGATGTGTAATGTTTACAGTTGACTAGGGTTGACCTTAAGATTAGGCTTGGGGATCACATAAATAATTTCAACTTACTGTGATTAAAAAACAAGTATTAGGATTTTCTCGCTTTATGATCTTAGTTTAAATTGACATGTGTTTATTAATCCTTTATAAGTTGTACTTTTATGTTCTTTTATTTTTATACACTGTCTATGGAGTTTGAAAATTTGAGCATTAGTCTCTTTTCATCTCTTCAATGAAAAGTGTTGTTTCTTGTTCAAAAAAAAAAAAAATCGTATTAGGATTGGGTGCCCAAAAAGAGACGATTTGTAACAGCCCGAATTTTCTAATACAGTCATTCTAACAATAATGCGGAAACGTAACAATTAAAACTAAAATAGACTTAAACAAATTCAACGAAAGCAATTTCTTACAAAGAATTTTTAAAATAAACTATAGAATCCTTAACAACAGCTTTCAAAGTTTTGTGCCAGAACACTAAACTTCACTTCTTTCGAAACTATCACTTGATCCTTCTTCTGAAAACATTTTGGAAAAACAAAAATGAGTACAAAAATACTCAATAAGCAACTTCCACGTCAAGTTCAGAAATTCATTTGTTTCAAAACAAAACATAGAAATTCAATTTAACAAATCCTTTCAATAGTTGAATCAAAAGTCAAATGTTCATTCGGTCATTTGCTTTCAAAACAGTTGTAAACAAAAATACAAATATCCTTGCAAAACTTTTAATACAACTATCAAAACTTTCAGTTAAAACTTTTAGACAATCGGTGCTTTAGAAAAAAACAAAAATCTTTCAATCAAACAAGCTTTCAAAACCAAACCTTTCAATTAAACAAAACTTTCATTTAACCAAAACTTTCAAACTAAAGCTTTCAAATGTCAAAACTTTCAACTCAAACAGTACTTTCAATCAATCAATACTTTCAATTCAAATAGTACTTTCAATCAATCAATACTTTCAAATATTAGAGTGGGAAGATGCATTATTTGGGTAGCCTTCATAACATATATGATGGTTACCTGTTGGTAACACCAATCAATCATTCAGACCATTCAATTAGAGTTGTCGATAAAAATCAACCAGAACATTCAATACAATTACTTAAGTGTGAGGTCATGTGAGTGAAACACACACATGAATCTTCATTCCAAATGAATGCCAAACCACAAAATGTGCCTTTCCACAAATAAGCTTCAATCAATCAAAGCTTTTAATTAGAGATGTTGATAAAATCGACCAGAACAATCAATAATTACTTTAGTGAGGCCAAGTAAATAACACACATGAATCTTCATTCCAAAAGAATGTCAAACCACAAATGTGTCTTCTCACAAATAAGCCAGAACAATTCCATCAATTCCAATTTAGGCTACTATCACAAATAAACAAAGCATTCCCAAAACAGAAAATTGGCATATCCAGATAGTTCTTATCGAATCGATCAAAATTCTTTCATAAACATTTGAAACAAAATATGTAGTTTCAAATAACAATTTCAATGAAGATTCATCAACTCAACCATTCAAACTCTTCAATAATTTTCATATGTAACAAAACCAAAACAAACTTACTTTCCATTCGAAATCAATCAAATACTTTTATTTCAAATTATCCAAAACGGCAAACATACTTTCAAATAGCAAAACACTTTAAAGCATATAAAACAATTTCGACCAATTTCAAATCATACAAAACATACTTTCAAACATTTGTCAAATAAACAATATTCAAAACATAATTGTACCAAACTTGCTATTTTGGAGGGGATGTGGAAACTACTTACCTCGATCGTTAATCCTACAATTCTCAATCTCAATTCTAGATCTAATTCCACTTTCTTGAACAATCGTCAACTTTTCCTAGAAACTCGAACATAACCAGTAATTCACTTTTCGTAAACCATAACTCTATCTTAAGGGTCCAAAACTTATCTAAAACATAGACAATCTTATCTATTCAATTTGTCCCATTCAAAACAATTTTATGCATAAAAAGCTAGGGAAAACAGGGTTCTTGGACTAAAAAAATAGCACTGAAAAACTGGGTTAAAAACACGTTAAAATCCAATTAAAAATGTACTAAAAGCAATAAAATCAATGCTTTTCAATACGTAAAAAAATACCAAACAATTTTTCAATTCTACAACTTTTAAAACCTCCAAAACTATCATAAATTTGAGACAATCAAACTAGAAAAATTTCTGCTCTATAATACAAAACTTTCCTAGATTTTTAACACTTAAAGAACACAAGATTGCTACTGTTACAAAAAAATCCAGATCTGAAAAAGGCTATAAAACTGCTGTAAAAACATTAAAACATGTCTTTTTCATGTAGAAATCAATGCTATAAATCACACTTTAAAGAAACAAAGCAATTGGTAAACCTTTTTTATGCAAAAAAGAGTTCAAAATACACTAAAACAGTCCCCATTTAGAAGAAAATAAAAGCTGAAAAATTCTCCATTATTAAAACCTTCAATTTAATTCCAAAAGTCCTATAAGAGGAAAATTTTGATAAAAATTAAGCAAACCAAAAACTTAAAAACTTTTTAGGACAAAATTTTAAGAATCTTTTCATTCTAAACAATAAAAAACGAAGCCAAAAAGAATCAAAACTCAAAATTTTCCAAGAAAGATTCAACCAAGAAAGAAAGAAAACAAACTTCAAAATAGAAGGGAAGAAAACTTACTGTTTTTTCTTTAGAGAGGAAACTGTAGAACGTCTTCTTCTTCTCTCTTTTTGCCGTCAAAACATTTAGTCAAAAAGTTAAAACTTAAAAGATCTTTTTTAAAGAACCATAATTAAAACCCTTAAAAGATTGTCTTTTTTTAAAAAAAAAAAAAAGAAGAAAAGATAATAAAGATTTATCTCCTAATTTAAAAAGAAGATAAAATTCCAATTTAAAAAGATTTTAGAAATTAATAAAACAAATAAAAAAATTCTTTTTTTTTTCGGTTGTTTTAGTTGTTACACGATTAGCCTAAACTCATGCTAAGCCATTCTCCCTATATCCCCTAGCATGATTGATATATATTTTTCTGTTTTCCAAACCTCCCACCAATTCTTCGGAGCGTAATCTCTCCTGATAATTTTAAGCTCAACCTTGATTGGTGAAATCATCTACAAAGTTTCTTCCGTAATCTTCTTGTGTAGAACCATGGTTGATGATCTCTTAATCTTTTCACAAAGAACACATTCTAGTTAGATTCAAACATAGAGATGTGTTGTTTGAATCACATAATTGGCGTTCTTCCAATGGCCAAGTCCAACACCTGGATTAGTCTCCTTTCAGTCCCCTTTGTCTTAAACATTGTCAGCCATTCATGACATCGACAATGTCACATACTTTCTGATAGTGGTAGCAATACATTCATTCAAATTATTTGTTCACCTTTTTGATATCCTTTCCTTTGGTTTTGTTATTCATGCTTCCCAGGTATCCCTTCTTGAGAGAAATATTCTAGATTTTAAAGAAAGGAGCACGTCAGTTCTTTTTACTGAGACAGATGTGAACATCCTCAGTGCCATAAAAGATCTTCTGGTCAAGATTATAGCTCATGAGCACAGGTTGAAATTTTCATGTATTACAATCAACTTCCTGCTGCAATTGCTGCCGGGAAAAAACATTCAAATAATTGATAAACCATTCCCAATGTGTTCCAGTAACCGGAGACGACTCATAAAGGAGAAGAGAGTTGCTGGAAGTAAGATTGAGAAGTTACTAGATGTCTTTCCAAGTCTTGTCTTTTCTTCAGGTATTATATGATTAATGGTGTAGCCATTATGTACAAGAATTTCACGCTATAGTCCCTTATTTGCCTGAGAATTTTTCCTAATATTTTTTAATGCAATCAGGAGAGATCTTTAATAATTAGTTTGTGAAACCTTTTGGTTTTGGGTGGATGCTTATAACCCCTCATCTGGATCTCTCTTCGTCTTTTATGAAAGGTTTCATTATATCTGCTTGACATCTACTGATTATATCTAGTTCTCAATAAATCTATGCTGCAAGAAGTGTGTAGATGTTGGAAACACATTTTGTGGGCACACCACTCGTGCACCTCAGTTAATGTGAAAATTTCACATTAAAATTCTAATAAAAGATTAATACATAAAAATATATTAAACAAATTTTTCTATAAGAAACAAATTTTCATTTCATAAATGAAATATGTTAGGCAAGTGCCAACAAGTCCGAAAGTTGCAAAACTCTCTCCAAAGTGGCACAGAGCAAAGAAAGGCCATAATTATGAAAATCTTTATGCAAAGCATTCCAAGAGGAAGATCCAAAAATACCATTCTCCAAATGGCCTCCACCACTCTTTCCTCACCGGAAAAAACTCTTCTAGTTCTTTATAACCAAACCTCCTACAAAATGGTTCTTATGGCATTGGCTACAGATTTTGAATTTATCCAATTTTGGGATTTCTTAATACCCTTTTACTACCAGTTTACGAGGACATTACCAGGAACAATGCCAGGAATCATAAAACAAAGGAGGACCACAAAATAACATGAACAACCTAAAGTACTAAACAAACAGAACCACTTGCATCGGATTCAAACTACATCGAAAAACAACCAACCAACAAACTAAGTAGAACTCCACTCACACTTTTAGAAAATGTTTAACTAATATCCCCCTATAATTTGAAAAAAAATGTAATCCAAAAAATTATATTAAAAACTCAGTTTTCTTTTTCCTATAAGAAACCAATTTTCTCTAAATACATGAAATATTCAAGGTAACTGCCCCCCCCCCAAAAAAAAAAAAGCGCAAAAATTCTCTCCAATTGGCATAAATGATAGAATTACAAAAATCGTTATGCAAAGCACTCAAAGAGGAAGAAACAATACAATTCTCCAATTGGCCTGCACCACTCATTCCTCACCCAAAAAAACCAACCACCTATAAATAGGTCTTATGGCATTGACCGTACGATTTTGACTTTATTGATTTTGAGATTGTCTTGCTACCTCTTTCCTTCCAATTTACATATAATACATTGAATGTAATCAGTATTGAGAGAAAATACTCATTGTATTATTCATAAGAAAGACTAACTTATATATAGGTACACAAGGAAACCCTAACTAAAGAATGTACAATTACTATAAAGGACATATATGCATAATACTATATATATCATAACACTTCCCCTCAAGCTGGAGAAAATATGTCAAACATGCCCAGCTTGTAGCAGAGATAATTTATTCTTGCTCCATTTAAGGCTTTAGTAAGGATATTTCCCAATTGTTCTCCAGTTTTTACATATCCTGTGGACACCAAACCTTGTTGAATTTTCTCACGAATGAAATGACAATCTACTCCAATATGTTTAGTCCTCATGAAACACTGGATTAGACACAATGTGAAGTGCAACTTGATTATCATACTGCAATTTAGCTGGCATAGTAATACTGAAGACTATCTCAGTCAAAAATTGATGTATCCACACTATTTCACACACAGATTGTGTCATAGCTCTATACTCCCACTCAACACGTGAACGTGAAACCACATTCTGCTTCTTACTCTTCCATGACACCAAATTGCCTCCTACAAAAATACAATATCCAAACGTTGATCTTCTATCTTCTTTAGATCCTGCCCAATCAACATTTGAAAAACATTCAACTTTTGTATGACCATGATCTTTATATAAGATTCCATGCCCAGGTGTAGCTTTTAGGTAGCATAAAATTTGTTCTACTGCAGCCCAATGATCCATGGTAGGTAAAGACATATACTGACTTACAACACTTACTGAATAAGCGATGTCTAGTCGTGTCACTGTCAGATAATTCAACTTCCCAACCAATCTTCTGTATCAGGATCTTTAAATGATTCTCCTTCTTTGGTGAGTTGCAAATTAGGTATCATCGGTGTACTGCATGGTTTAACTCCTAGTTTTCCTGTCTCAGATAACAAATTAAGTACATATTTCCGTTGCGACAAAAAGATACTTTTCTTCTCATCACTTCAATACCCAAAAAATACTTCAGTGTTCCCAAATCCTTCGCATGGAATTGACCCTGAAGGAAAGTTTTCAAAGAAGATGTACCTGATGTATCATTCCCAGTGATAATGATATCATCGACGTACACAACCAGCAAAGTTATACTATTCTCAGATCGTCGATAGAAAACAGAATGATCAGATGTACTTTTCTTCATTCCAAATTGCTCGAATGCTTGACTAAACTTACCAAACCATGCTCGTGGGCTCTGTTTCAATCCATACAATGATTTTCGAAGACGACAAACTTTATCACTCTCCCCCTAAGCAACAAACCTAGGTGGTTGCTCCATATATACTTCCTCTTGAAGATCACCATGGAGAAAAACATTCTTAATGTCAAGTTGATGCACAAGCCAACATTGAGTAGCAGCCATGGAAATAAGTAATCAGATGGAAGTGAATTTAGCCACTGGAGAAAATGTGTCAGAATAATCTATCCCATGAGTCTGAGCATAGCTTTAGCAACAAGGCATGCTTTCAAACGAGCAACTGATCCGTTAGGGTTAATCTTAATTGCAAACACCCATTTACACCAAATTCCCTTCTTTCCTGCAAGACGAAATATTAAATCCCAAGTACCATTACTATCTAAAGCATTCATCTCTTCAATCATTGCATTACGCCAACTAGAGTGAGATTAAGCTTCATGAACAGAGTTAGGGATGAAAGAAAAGAATATGTTGGTTGGAACAACTGGTGATAAGAAACAAATAAGGCAATAGGATAAGTACATGTGCGTTTACCTTTACGAAGGGCAATGGGAAGCTCATCACGTGTTCTTGGATCAGATGTCGAAGAATCTTTTGGTACAGGACATGTGTCTAAAGATTGCGGTGGTGGCCATCTAGAGTAAACTTGAGTAATGGATGGACGATGAGGGATAGATACTGAAGGAGATGGAGTAGAGAGGGAGGATGGAGAGACGATCTCATAGATAAGTAGGTCATCCTCCCCCTAACACGGACTCGACATTGATGGGCTAAAGGGAATAAGAATATCTTCAAAAAACGTAACATCTGGAGAGACAAGATACTTGTTAAGACTAGGACAATAACAACGATATCTCTTTTGAACACGATAATAACCGAGAAAGATGCATTTTAAGGATTTAGGATCTAACTTGGTACTATGAGGACTGACATCTCGAGCAAAACAAGTGCAACCAAATATTTTGGGTGCAATAAGGAACAAAGATTTTGTTGGACATAGAACACGATAAGGGATCTCACTATTAAGAATAGAGGAAGACATTCTATTAATCAAAAACAAGCTGTGAAAACTGCATCGGCCCAAAAATGTTTTGGAACTTGCATTTGAAAGGATAATGCTCTAGCAGTTTCAAGTAAATGCTGGTTTTTTCATTCTGCGACCCCATTTTGGGATGGAGTGTCAGCGCAATAAGATTGATGAATAATCCCATTTTACACAAGTAAGATCCAAGCATGTGAGAAAAATATTCATCAGCATTATCAGTTCGAAGAATTTTAAGAGAGACATTAAACTGATTTTGAATTTTAGCATGGAAAGTACAAAAGTGAGTAAGTAACTCATAACAATTTTTCATTAAATATAACCAAGTCAGACGAGAATAATCGTCAACAAAAGTAACAAAATATCGAAATCTAGTTTTGGACACTATAGGACAGGGACCCCAAACATCATAATGAACAAATTCAAACAGAGCACTAGCTTGTTTATGAACTCTAGGACTCGAACAAAGACGATGAAATTTGGCAAACTAACAAGACTCACAATTCAACAAAGACAAAGAATGAAATTCTAGATGAATTTTCTTTAACACGGACAAAGACAGATGACCTAAACGACAATGGATTTCAAACGGAGATGCAAGCAGGCCATAGCTTTTGGTATATGTTGATAAAAAATGTAAAGGCCTTCAGACTCATATCCTTTATCAATAATCTTCTTCATCATATGATCCTGAAACAAGCGCCAGGAAAAAATGAGACAAAGCAATTGAGGTCACGAATAAGTTTACTAATAGAAATCAAGTTGAACGAGAGTCGAGGCAAATGCAAAATAGAAGACAAAGGAAGAAAGGGTGTGAGATTAATGGTGCTTGATCCAAAAACAGAGGATGTTGATCTATCTACCAAAGTGATAGTGGGAAAAGGTGCAAGTGACAAAAATGTAGAAAATAAGCTAGAATTACATGTCATATGAGCTGTGGCACCAGAGTCTATGACCCATTTGGTGGAGGATGTAAGGAGACAATGATTCTTATTACCTGATTCAGCAAGAGTTGCAATAGGATTTGATGAAGAAGATGCTTGCAATGATTCATGGTACAACTGGAATTTAGCAAACTTGTTTGCAGAAATAGTAACCAACCTCTCAGATGTATCATTAGTGGAAGCAAGCTGAGCAACTTGAGGCCATCGACCCTTATTCAACAATTTCCGACAGTTATGTTTCATGTGACCAAGCTTACGACAATAGTGACATATCATCTCCTGTGAATTTTGTCGTCGATTATAAGAACCAGGTCTCTGAGTGTTGATGCTCATCCCTTTAGTGACCTTAGGATCATTCCGACTAATGAGAGCACTGTTGGACTGAGGAGCAGATAGACCAGATGAAAGGTTTTTTGTACGAAAGACTACTAAAGGCTTCGTCTAAAGAAGGGATCTTGGAGCTAGATAGAATTTGTGATTTAGCCATCCTAAATTTGGGTGAAAGTCCATTCAGAAAGCTCATGACACCCATCTTCTCTCATTTTGCTTGTTGAACCTTTATATCCGTACTAAATGGGAGTAATGTATTAAGTTCTGCACACATCTTCTTAAGTTGCATAAAGTGATTCGTAACAGACTGTTCTTTCTGTTCTGCATGAAAGAAAACTATGCAAACTTCATACATTTTATTGGCTTGCTCTTTTCCTGAGTATAAGAACTCTAAAAACTTAAGCAGTTCCTTCATAGAATCACAATGATTCACCAAGCATTGAATTCTTGATTTGAATGTATAATCTAGCGTCATCACAAAGCCAAGCCTTCTTTTTGTCATCCTTTGGTGGATCCTGATCAATATGATTATCCATCTCTGTACTTCGTAGATAAAACCGAGTTGTTCGACTCCAATCATAGTAATTGGAGCCATTTAACTTGTGTTCCGTGATCTTTGACGAAAGAGGAACCATATTAAAGACCACCACAAGTTTCATCTCAGCCATGGTTACAAAAAGGCAGCAAATAAACCCAATAGAGACGAAAAAACAGATCTAGACAGGAAGAAAACACAACCTAATCGCATGCAAATAGCACAACCCGAGGTCAAACAGATCAGTATCGTCGAAACCAAGTGTACAGACTGGCTGGAAATATCAACCCGAGAAAAACCCAAGTAGCGGAAAGTCGAACGGCACATGAACGCGCCCTCACTCGCCAGTGCGTGGCGGCGGAAGCAGTGAAGTTAGTGTGGCTCACGCGCGGCTGTTTCTGGCGAACGGCGATAGCGATTTGGCTCTCCTGACGGCAGCGCTCCTCTTGAGGTAGGTGGTGTTGACAAACGACCACTCTAACGTGATGACTCAAACTTCAAACCCTAACCTCACTTGGAAAAGAGAAAACCCTAATCGCCAATAAAAAATTCTAAAACCCTAGGGATGGCTCTGATACATGTAATCAGTATTGAGAGAAAATACTCATTGTATTATTCATAAGAAAGACTAACTTATATATAGGCACACAAGGAAAGCCTAACTAAATAATGTACAATTACTATAAAGGACATACATACGTAATACTATATATATCATAACACAGACATTACCACAAACAATTCCAGGAATTGTAAAATAAAGGAGGACCATAACAAAACATGAAAAACCAAAAGGAATGAACAACAAAACCACTTGCATCAGATTGAAACTACACCAACAAATGGAGCCAAAAGGTGTACCAATAAACTAGAGAAAATTATTTTAGTTAAAACTTAGTAAGAGCAAGAGAGAAGCTGAAAAAGCTAACTAAAATCAAGTTGAATAAATTACATATCACATATCACACATGTCAAAATTGAACTTTTAGTATCATTTTTTTTGCATTCTCATCAGATATTGTCTGTCTTTGTTGTTAGTTATTAAAGTCCTGGATGAAGGTAACCTTTTTGTAATAATTATTTTGTTTGATTTTAAAATAAGACACCCACACAAGGAAATGTAGTTTCGATTCATTAAGGTCCATAAATAATATATATTCTTTCATGGTTAATAGTTTATTCAAGAGAAAATGGAATATACATCTTAAACCAACTTTGTTTCTAACACCTATTCAAATTCATGGAAAAATTGTTAAATGTTGATCTTCATTAAGTCCATAAATAACATATATTATTTCATGGTACTAGTTTATTCAAGAGAAAATGGAATATTCAGCTTAAACCAACTTAGTTATTAACACCTACTCAAATTCATGTAAAAATTGTTAAATGTAGATCTTCATAAGTCCATAAATAACATATACTATTTCATGGTACTAGTTTATTCAAGAGAAAATGGAATATTCAGCTTAAACCAACTTAGTTACTAACACCTACTCAAATTCATGTAAAAATTGTTAACTGTAGATCTTGAAAAAATTGGTAAGCTTGTAAAGCAATAGTTATTCAATCATATTTGAAAGAATTGATAAAATGAAATTGAAACATGACATGCAATGCAACAATTGCACTAGAAAATTAGCAGAAGTAAATTAGATGCTTAAGGTTGCATCCTATGATTTTCCTTTTTTCCTCAGAAAGGTGGGGTTGTATTCAATTGAATTTGAAATTTTGGTCAATTAGTTTAGGCATTCCATATGGTGAATTGTTTCCTCCTGTGCTTATTTGTGTAAAATTGCTAGATTCCTTAAATTTGTTCTCAGGGAACAGAAGTACTGTTAGGGAACTGCCTGCTGCTGCACTGCTATGTCTTTCTTTTTCTTCTAGAAAAGGGAATGATCCAGCAAGAGTAAGGAAGTTGTAATTGGTAACCATCACTTTGAGAAGTTTTTTCTTTCCCTTAACAAGCCAGTTCTTTATTCAGAGAACACAAGATGAACATGCCAGTTATGAGAATGCGATGTGTGAAATTGCTGAATCTCTTCAACTTTCAAGAAACGTTGTCATGGCTCTCTTAGCCCTGGAATCATGGAAAGCATTTATGGAACGCTGGTTAAAGTCTGAAGTTTTATCCTTTGATGTTAGAGATACTGCAGTTATCTCAGAGAAAACTCGTAAAGCTGCTAATGAAATTTTGAAGGTTCCCGTTGTCTTTGCCTTCCTATTTTGTACCTCTTACTTTCATGTCAGTTATCTAAAATAGTTTGGAGAATGTTGAAACTTTGATAGTAATGTTGTTATTCCTGTCATTCAGAGTATAATACTTGCTGCTGAAGAAGCTTTGCCAAGATCTGCTGAAAATATGGCACTAGCTATTGGTGCACTTTGTATGGTAATCTTTTGCTTCAGCAAGTTTTTTCTTTCACAATTTGATTGTCAAGCAACTTTGAATTTCTGTCAAAATGTCATTTGACTTTTTCTAAAGTTCCTTGAATATCCATGTTATCAGTCTCTGGTCTTCAATACAAAGTATGATAATTGTTAATTTGGATATAGATTCGTATGGAAATGCTATTATCACTGGGATGTTAAGGTCAAGAGGTCTACTCCATGCCATGGCCTTCAGGAGTAAAATTGATTTCTTGTTAGCCTTTGTGCATTTTTAGATTTGTGAGCTTAGCACAGCAGCCTTATTAGAGTCATTGAGGATGATCTAGTAAATATAGCTTATGAAAATGAGTTTTTTTTTTTTTTTAAATAGTATGGCTCTCCTTTCTGTTTTTTTTTTTCTTTTTTTTTTTTTTGGATAGGAAACAAATATTTGATGACATGAAATATACAAATGTCATTGTGGCTTTTTTCTTTCTGTTATCAGGTCTTGCCTCAGTCTGCCCATGCTGTGAAGTCAACTGCTTCCAAATTTCTGTTAAATTGGTTGTTCCAGCATGAGCATGAGCATCGTCAATGGCCATCTGCAATATCCCTTGGAATAATCTCCAGATGCCTACATGTCACTGACCATAAATTGAAATTTCAGAACATCTCTGGACTTCTTGAGGTATGCAGATCCTCGTTCAGTCATCAAGTGCTTTGGCAAAGTAAATGACTGTTTTTTTCTGCATGGCATTGTGCAAATAAAGGAATTGCAAAGTTCTTATTTGATTATAATTACTGTTAATTTTCTATCTTTTTGCCTTTGAATTTCATGAAATCTCCTTTTCAGGTTTTAAGTGTTAGCAAAAGCACCCTTGTTAAAGGAGCTTGTGGAGTTGGGTTAGGCTATTCTAGCCATGATCTTCTTTCCGGGGTTGAAATTTTTGATAAATCTAAATTGGGTAAAGATAAGCAGACAACCAAGCTAGAGGAAGTAGAGTTACTAGGAACGATAGTTAGGGCTTTATCTTTGATGATATGTCAGCTCACCGGATCTTCTAAAGATATGATGGAAGATCTCTCTGCGTTGTTTCCAGTGCACTCTTTTGATCTCAGTGTAGATGCCCACCTGTTGCATGAGAATGGTGACTTTGAAGAAGATGTCTGGGGTGTTGCTGGACTAATCCTAGGTCTGGCTAACACCATCGTTGCAATGTACAAAGCTGGGACATATAATGCTGTCCTGAAGATTAAAAGCTTGATTTCCTCGTGGATTCCTTATGGAAATTCTGCACTTCAATACTCTGGTTCATTTGATGAAGATTCTATTAGAATTCTCTCTGTTGGATCCTGTCTTGCACTACCAACTGTGATGACGTTTTGCCATAGATTGGAGTTGATGAATGGCGATGAACTGGACCATTTAATAAGTGCCTATAAGGAGATTATTTCTGAACTGTTATCTGTTAAAAAATCTAGTGCATCCCATCAGAACTTGTTGATGGCATCATGCATAGGAGCAGGGAACCTCCTTGCCAGCATTTTAAATGAGGGGGTGCATTCAATTGAAGTTGGATGTGTCCAAGACTTGCTGGAGTTATTTAGAAGATGTTATTCTAATCCATACAGTCCTTTGATCCATTTTGGTGGAATGCTTGGTGTAGTAAATGCCATGGGAGTGGGTGTTGGAAGTTTGTTCAATGTGCATCCTACAACATCATCAGTTCAAATTGGACATGACCTAAAGGTAACATGTCCTACTGTTATGCTTTTGTTCACTTTTAAATTGGTTTTCTTATAAAATGCATTTTCTTAATAGGAGTCTTCTCATCTTATGGGTCCACTACTTTCAAGTCGTGTTTGTGAGCCACTGTTGACATCAGTGATGCAAGAGATGTATCTTGTTGCACAGAACTCTGATGACAAGAAATTGCAGCAATATGCTGCATGGGCAGTTTCATGCCTTAGACATAATATTTGGTCTAAGGAATTTCCAAACCTTCAGAACTTAAATGAGACAGATGTATCTGGTTCAAGATCTTTACCTCAAAATTTCCCAGTGGATGGTGTAGTAATGCGGCTATGCAATTGGCTAATGCAGCTGAATCTTTCAGGGGTATGTTTCTTCCGTTTTTCTTTTTAGCTTTGGTTTGAGCCTATTATATATATACATGCATGTATGTATTGTGCATCATCTCACATTTCTTTTAATTTATGAAAAACCATACTTTCATAGAGAAAATGAAAGGAAATACAAGCGGGCAATTAAAAGAAAAACCAACCCAAGCTAAAGGGAGACAAGACAAAAGGGCTCCAACCATTGGATATAAGAAATAAGGGATGATTACAAAAATCTCTAGTTATAGACACCCAAAGGGAGGTGTTGAACCTCATTGAAGACCAAAGATTCTTCTCAAGACATCTCTATCCCTAGAATTCTTCATAATTCTCTCAAGCCAAATATACCACAGAATAGCTTGTTAAAGTATTGATATAAGTAAATTTACTGTAACTCATGAACTTAATCTTTTGGGCTGAGTTGTGATTTAGCATGGTATCAGAGGAGGAGGTATTGTATTCAAACCCATGTGATATCATTTCTTCCCCAAGTATATTGATTTCCATATGATATCATTTCCTCCCCAATTATATTGATTTCCACTTGTTGGGCGTTCTACAAATTTTCAAGCCCACAAGTGAGGGAAAGTGTTAAAGTATTGATATAATTAAATTTACCGTAACCCATGAGCTTAAGCTCTTGAGAGTGTAGATTTGTGTATGGTATAATTATGTTTTTTTTATCGGTCTTTCAATATTTTTTCATTATCCTTTCCTTTTATAATTAGTTTTCGTAGTTGAAACTTCTTGTGTATTATATTTACCCATTATAAGAAATATAATTTCTCCAAAACAACATAGCTAAAAAAGGCAGTCGTTCATAAGACTGAAGTACAAGTTGATTATTCCTTTCACTTCTCATGAACTTTATTAAAACTGAAGTACAAGATCTATTAAGTTGCATAAAAAAGAAAAGGTTCATCCTCAGAATTTATCCAAAGCCTATAGAGAAACCTAGTTCTTTACATAGGTTCAAACTTCAAATCTCTCGAACTTCTCTTCATTCCTGGTACCCCAAGAAATTGGCCTACATAGTGACTGAAACGTCTAATGTTTCAGCTTGAAGCTTTTCCGTAGGAAAAATCTAAACAAACAATAACAAAGCTGTTTTGGGATAAATGCCACATGCTCCTACTTAGAGGAGCTTAAACCAAAATGGTAAATAGAACTAGCAATTTAAAGTTTAAGTAGTTTTCTTTAAGCTACTTTGGCTTCTTGGGTGGCATTCCTTACCTTATCCCCCTTTGAGTCTTCTGCAATGAAAATTTTGGTTCTTTTTTGAACTTGTAGTTTACTCTTCTTATTATTCTTATATAAGAAATAAATTCATAACAAAGAAAGTAATACATGAAGGGGGAGGATAAAGCATTCTCTCCTTAGCTAGAGAAAGGAGTTCCAATTGGCTTGTGGCAGAATAGAAGTATAATTAGAAAAATGCTTGGTCTCTTGAGGCAAGGAAAATAAATTTTCTATTAACGTTTGTAGTGGCGATCCATTATCTTCAAAGTTGCTGCAATTACCAACTTACCCTCAGATCAAATTTGCCAAAAGATCACTGTCATTCTGTTCCAAACCACGTTGATCTTAACCTTGATTTAACAATTCAGAAAGCTTTTAGTATTCTCCAAATTTCATTTTTGAGTATCGTTGGGAAGTTGGTCCGTATTTCCAATATAGTTATCTTTTGATAAAAATGAAAGTTGCTTCTTATCATCTGAAAAGAGCATCAATGAACTGTGAGTTGAGTAACGAGAATATTGTCTACTTTGTTCTCATGAAAACTCTTTTGATAACATACGAAATTCTTATTAGCATTTTGTTGAACTGAAGCGATCTCTCTTTCTAGGGACTTGTTGGCTACATGCATAATTTATTTTGTTGAGAAGTTTAATCTGAAAAATCTAATACTTCAAAAGTTCAGACAGGGACAGCTACACATATTGACACTTTAGTAACCACACTACGGTGCCTCTCTCAAGCTCCCAGATTGCCGTCCTTGGACTGGGGAGCAATAATCAGGCGCTGCATGAGGTATGAGGATCAAGTTGCTGAGTTGCTGCCACCAAGTTCTGCTCTTAGAAAGGGCATTCTAAGGGAGGAATGCTTGAAGTTCTCATTAGCGCATGCAAACCAATTTAACCAACTACTTATTTTTCTTGATGAGCTCTCCGACATCTCCAGGTTCAGGACACTTGTGCTGAATCTGCAGTCATGTCTGCTTATTCATCTTGCAAGTCTCATGAAAGTATTCTCCAATTCGAGGGTTGAAAAACTTTTCGTTGACATGAAAAACTACTTGTCTTCTTCTTTCTCTGACCAACTCCAGTACAATTATGAAAAGCATTTACTGAGCATCTCGTGTTGGAAGGGCCTCTACCAATGTCTTGAAGAGGCTTCTCTCAATTCATTAGAGTGCATATCTCATATTGAAAACTTCATGGAGGTTCTTTTTACTATGTTACCTACATTGTCCTCCAGTACTAACACAGAAGTGGATGAGGTACACTCCACAAAAGAGTGGTCCGAGGCAATAAGATGCCTAGGCAAGGTGAGGCAGACCTGGTTGCTGAACTTCCTTCAGGTACATAACCCCGCCTCTTCATATTTCCAAGGGATTTTTCATCGTGTTCATTGGAGGGGCTAATATTCAAGTTTATGTGACCACCAGTTATCTATGCTGGTAAACCTTTGCAGAACAGCATTTTGTTAATTCCTTATCTATTGGAAGCCGTGAATTTTCAATTGTGCATTTAATCTCGTGTTTCTGACTTGTGATGTGCCGTGTGCAGATTTCAACAGAGGATCTCGTATCAAAAGATAAGAAGTTTTCTGAAGTTATTAAAAAGATGAAGGCCAAAGCCAAGCTAACCAGGAATGGTTCTCTCCCACTGAGCGAGTTGGGAAAAATGAAAACCCTGATGCTGAACTTGAAGTCGCAAGGTTCTGCTTCTTTGAACAAATTTTAGGAACAAAGTTAATAATTAGTATCGAGTATATTAAATGGAGGGACGATTGCATGTTATTTTAACACAGAATGGGACACTCGCAGTCTCATGTCCATTTACTTATCTGTTTCAAGGCATTCGATACCGAGATTTCATATTGCTATTGAGTTACCTGAACCTTTAATTTGCAGATGTGTGGGATGTACTAGTTGAGGTTGTAGCAGCTCTTCAACTTGCAGAGGGAAATGTCAAGAGACAATGGCTGATTGATGCAGTGGAAATTAGCTGCGTGTCGACACATCCTTCCACGGTAGGCAATGACAAAGTCCTTTGATGAAACAGTTGCATTAAAATTTAGAGAATGAACTATATTAAAACATGATTCATGGACGAAATAAAGTATTTTGCTTTTAGTGCTATCTGATTTAGTTTACCTCAGACAACACCATATTTTAAAATGAAACCATTAAGTTGAATTGGATGATCTGAATTCATTGTTGTCATATTTAGAGGGCTGGGAGTAGAAACATGCAAATTTATAGTTCTTAGTTGCGAACCTTCCAGCAAAAAGCAACTTCCAAACATGCAGTTAAGTGTAATGTTGTATTTTCTCAGAAATTAGAGAACATTTTTCTCATGTCCCGAAGTATGATAAGAGAGATTCTATCTAGTGTTCTTGAGTTTATCATCACTTTCTTTACAGAAATATTGCTCAAAACATCCCAAAATACGGTTCAGTTTCCATATCTGAATTATTTGAATTTGGTGCTGTTAAAACCTTTCGCTGTTTTCTCCTGCAGGCACTGCAATTTCTTGGTTTACTATCAGGTAGCTTCTCCAAATACATGCCTCTACTGATTTTAGACCCTCATGCCGTGCTGAACGATCTACCGGTGACCCTTAATTCTCTTCTATCCATATCTGGCTGGGGTTACATTGCAGAGCCCGTCGCTTCCCGTCTCTTTGCCTCGACTGAACGCATCTATCATTTGGTCACCCGCATTCCAAATTTGGATAGTATACATAGCCCTCAACCTATTGATGAAAGTGAAATTGATGCAGCTTTTTCTCTATTACATTTGATGCATAATACCTGCGTTTCTTTGAAGGACATCTTGCCATTGGAGGAGCAGCTTAGGCTTGCAAACATGAATATCATCACTTAGCAAAGAGGCTATATTTGAAATTGATCATCAAATATTGTAGATTTAACGATAGTGAAATTGGCTGTTAATGTTAGATCAGAGAATTTAGGTGAACAAAAGGAATGTGATTGGTCCATCTTCATGGTTGTATTCATTACCATTGTAACATCAATTTTTTTGTCTGGGCAAAATTATAAAAAAAAAATAAAATAAAATCTTAAGAGAGAGAGAGAGAGAGAGAGAGGAGTTCCGAAATAAGTTCATCTCAGTTAAATTTATTTACTGTAATGGAATATTATGGTTAACAGCTCTAAGAAAAATGAGTTTATGAAGTCTGGATGGAAATTTTTGGATTTGTGTGATACGTTTGAATTATAAAAAAGTATATTTATAAACATCATCTCGATTGCAAAACTACATCTATGAGAATTTAAAATTTTAAAGTTTAGATTTACATAACGCGAATTCATCAATATTAGCAAACTCACAATTGCAGATAAAACTCGCATATTAAACATAATTTAAAAAAAAAAAAAAGTTATTCGACCAAAGGCAATTTCGATTCTTAGCTCTTAAGCATGGGAAGGAAAATATGGAATTGCTATTTATTGTAATAGTTACAGTAAAGACACTGAAACTGGCTTGAAGATAAAATAGAAAAATAATTAAACTAATCTAAGAAATGAGTTGATCAAAATTTATTCTTTAATCCTAATAACGAACCTAAAAAATAATATTGATTCAATCAACTATTTCAATCAATTATCCTTGGTGATAATCTGGAATCAGAGACTCCTTTTCTTTTTACATGAATGCAGTAAGAGGGGGTTGAAAATGGAAAACAAATTTTCACATTTGCTAAACCAGTTTTCCTGAACTAAATAATAAAAAGAAAAAAAGAAGGAAAAAAAAAACTCCATTAATTTTACATTTTAACTCGGCATGAAAAATGCTCCCAAAAAAACGCCTCCTAAACCATAAAAATGCTTCAATCATGTCTCTCTTTCTATCGCTGGCGAAACTTTACCTGTTTCCGAAGGCTCGACACTGCTGTCTCGTGTTGAATTCTCAGATTCTCCGTCTCTTGGGATTTCCTTAAAGGGGATGCTTTCTGGTTCACTTTCAGGCTCCATGTCTACATCTCGAGATGCCTCCGAAGAAGCGCCATCAGGGTCTTTGCCACTAGATAGCCAAACAAATTTCAAGTCTTGACCCTGCCAGCATTTTCCATTTTCAAATGCCCTTTCAGCTGAATGACGGGTTAAAAATGTGACATTAGCTGAGCAGTTATTGGACGCATTTGAAATGTGGTCGCCATCTTCCGAAACAAGTTCGACAGTACAAACATCACCGAACGATGAGAAATGTTCTTTTATCACACCCTCCTACAAACAATTGATAACATGAAATTAGAATCAGGTAAAGATGCCCCAAATGCAAAAGTTCAGCCAAAAAATAAAGACTAACACAAAGATGGTAGTTAAAAAGACTTCAACCAAGAAATTCTTATCAGCGTTGATGCATCAAACATCTTAAAAGCTCAAAAAACATTTCTATCAGCTTCTTGAAAGACTTTTTTGTTTCTCTCCAAACAAATTTCCAAAAACTGGTAGCCTAGATTGCGTTGTTGAACAAAAGTTTATCGTCGCAAAGTATATGAAGTACAATAAAAGACCACCAGCAACTCAAACTCGCCAAGGAGAACAAGAAAAGGAAGATTGATTCCCAATAATCCTGCCACAGGTACCAGACGCATCCAATGAGGATCATTACCCTTTTCATACTTCAGCTTCCAAATCGCATGACCACTCTAATGGAGAAGTCTCAACTCATATATCCCCCCAAAATTCAGTTGAGAATTTTCTCATTTTGAAGTGCATTTTATCAAACTCCTATTCCAAGGAAAAAAATACCACAGGCTGTATTTTACTCATTGTAGGAGTTTGTTTCCTTTGAAGTTCGTATCTAGTTAAAATATAAATATATATAGATACCACAGGCCCCTTGAACTAATATTATAGCATAAGCAGACCCAGCAAAAAGCTCCTCACCAAACTTGTTGGACATGATATAAATACTGTAGAGCATCCCTCTTCTTAGAAAACTCCCATAATCACCACCAATTTTTTTTTATTTAATAAGAAACCAAGTTTTCATCGATAGAAATGAAGTTAATAAAGTTAATTCATTTTCCTAAAGTTACCAGTGTCAAGAGCATGCACACCTCCAAGGAAAGAAATCTCAATTAACATGATGATAATTACCCTTCTAAATCCATTCAACCCTCAAAAGCAATTTCTGATTATCTATTCAAGCACCTTCATAAAATCTTTAGGCTTCTTAAAAATTGAGAGGTAATGGAAAGTACCTGATTCTTTTATATATATATATGAATAGTCCTTTTACTATTTCCATATGGAAGAAGCTGCTAATTA
Organism: Trichosanthes truncata; assembly: GCA_033996785.1. Lineage (NCBI taxonomy): Eukaryota > Viridiplantae > Streptophyta > Magnoliopsida > Cucurbitales > Cucurbitaceae > Trichosanthes > Trichosanthes truncata. The sequence continues at coordinate 4,157,670 of MU867261.1, forward strand.
CATCCAGTACGCCCATTCCCAGCCCCAGTAGAAATTTTCAGTTTCTTTGTTGCTTCCTGGCCATGCTTTCAAAAATGGAACTCAATTTGGTTATACGGGGTGAAAGTTTTTACCTTGTAGGTCATTTGGTTCAGAAGAAATTAGATGAAGAAGATGGAAGTGAGAAGACTTCTATTGGATGAAGCCGATGAAGTTTTTTGAAAGATTTTTCATCACTCCCAATAAGACCTCCACAAACATCATGAATAAACTCAAAGGTCGAGGTGTCTAGGTTCCATTCGTTTACAGGAAGTAACCTTGATTCAGCCTCCATAAGAAGGAACAAACTTCTCTTTGAAGAGACTTCTTCATCCTAAGGTTCAAAATTGAGTTGGAAGTTACCATTCCGTATGTCAACCCCACCAATACCAAAGGGGACTTGATGGAACAATAGTCACTCACATTTCCTCTAGAGCTCTTCTAACCTATTTCCAATCATCATGGAAAGAATCTCCTTTATACAACAATAGAGCTGCCCCAGGTGAGGCTGATGTTCCCTAGATTTTTTCTGTGGCTCAACAGAAATCATGCTTAGTGTTTAATGTGTGGGATGTGGAGTCTAGATCATAGAGAACTTTTTTTTTTTTTTAAACAAGAAATAAACTCTTCATTGATGGAAGAAAATAAATAAATGTTCAAGGATAGATATTTTGTTAAATAGGAAACAGAGACATATAAAACAAAAGAACAAAAGGACAGCCTAAGAGCCGGAGGTAGAGGAAACCTGTAAGGTATCCAATATACGTAACAATAAAGAAGCACACAAGAAAGCGAACACAGAAGGATATAATTGCCCCGATATTGAGAGTTCTTCAATATGGGGTATTCTATTAAGAGATTCACGATAACAAGGATAGTCTCCAGCAATTCGAGAGGCTCTCTCCCTAAGACATATCGTCTACCACAAAATTGCCTGCCTCCAAAACAACCCGCAGGTCTGATAAAAACACTCCCTCCCCACTACCCCCGTACACCCTCGCTCATTCCCCTCCTGTGGTCCCCAATTCGTTATGCTCAATTCCCTTCTTACCCTTCCTCACATATGTCTTGAGTATTGGAGGTCTTACAAAACCCCATCCCAAAAAAAACCTACTCGACAAGTACTTTCCAATGGCTCATAATCATCAGGAGGTTGTAGTTACAAAAGAATTTAGAATGTAAAAAGGCCCACCAAGAAGCCGTATTTCGTACAAGATTCCAAAAAGAGACAAAATGAAGAAACTTATATGGAAAAGATTTATCATTTCTTTCAAGCCACAAATGCCACAAAAGAGCTCTAGTAGCGCAACTGCCCAAAATCCTAGCTTTGCCCGGCAAATTCCAACCATTAAGACCTCCAAAGAGCCACTCATCTATCCTTCGAGGAAGACAAGTTGCAATCCCAAGCTTTTCCAAAATAAAAACCCAAGCCTTAGAAGCAAAAGAGCAATGAAGAAATAAGTGATGAATATCTTCCACCTCCCTCAAACATAATCTACTACAACCAGACATATACAAAGCCCAACATCTAAGCTTCTTTTGGAACATATTGTCAGTGTTAAGGCTTCTAAAAGTCATCAACCAGAGGAGCATTCTAACTTTCTTTTGCCACTTACTCTTCCAAACCAGATTAGTAAGGTGAATATTAACCTTTGAAGGGGTGTTAGAGAAGCTTAAGAGAGCTGACCTTGCTGAGTAAGTTTTAGAACCCTCAAGGGACCAAGTTAACCAGTTCGACCCCCTCACTAAGGTAAACCATATTCACCTTATCAATGATCTCTACCCAACTATCAATTTCTCTATCGAAGAGCCCTCGCCTGAGGCCCATATTCCAGGACTGATTAGAGTTACTCCAATACTCAGAAATGGAGGCACCTTTTTTATTGGAGATGAGATAAATATCAGGAAAACAAGACTGGAGGGAAGCTTGCAAGCCAAATATCTTGCCAAAAGTGAATTTGATTGCCCATACCACCTTTAAATCTTGCCAACCGATCAAAGAAGGGCAAATTTTTGGTAATGTCCACCCAAGTCCTATTCCCTTTTTCTTCTTGATCTCTTTTGTCATCCACCCTTGAGAATTAACACCATAGATGCTCGCAATTACCTTTTTCCAGAGGGATTTTGTTCTTGAGTGAATCTCCAAATCCATTTAGGAAACAAAGAAGTGTTTTAGTGAGTGAGAGAGCCAACACCCAGACCCGTGTGCATCTTAGAGAATGTTGAAAAAAAAATCATGAGAATGAAAGAAGAGCTTTACTGGACTACTTGAATTCATTAATTACATTTGGTGCCCAACAAAAAGAGAGAAGAATCCAAAAATGAGATTCATCAAGTGAACTTTTGGTAAAATCGCAAACAAGATGGCCAAGGAATCAGTCTACGTCTTGTTGAAATTCAAGAGTCCAAACAAAGTCAATATCTTTATTCGACTTGCTTGCTAATTTGGGTGGTCTTTTGACAGTGAATAAAGTTCAAAAATAAGTGTTTCACTATGGATTTGTTTCCAACGGTTTGTGTACACTGTTTCCTAGTAAGAGAACATGAAGACCAATCTCATATGTTCTTTCATCGTTGCTACATAAGCAAGTGTTTTCTTTTCTTATAAGAAACAGAGAGATATATACTATAGACAAAAAGGAAGACAGCCTACGGGGTAGGGGCGAAGGGAACCCCTTCCGAAAAGAAATAATAAATAACACAAAAAGGCCTTCCAATTTCTAATAATCATGGTAAGGTTGGAGTTGCACCAAAACTCTTTGTGACTTGAACTCCACCAAGAAGTCATGTGTTGTATACTATAAACAAAAGAATCTTCTGAACTCAAACAATCCTCAAAAGATTCTAAAGTTCCCCCTCTTTTCAAATCGTCCAAAGGGTCACTTTCATAGCACAACACCAAGAATCTTAGCCTTGCCCCTAAATCTTGTTCCCATCAAAAGCTTCCAACAACTAATCTTCAACCCTCCTAGGAAGGCAAATCGAAAGCCCAAATTCTTTCAAAATAAAAAGCCAGCCTTTGAACACAAGCAACAAAAAGAGGGGGAGAGAGACCAAAAAGGAAAATGTCATTGCAGTCTCCCGGTTGTGTTTATGCTTCTGTACATCATTGACCATAGAAAGACTTTGACTTTTAAAGAAAAAGACGCCTTCCATATCATCTTCCATATCTTCTTAGAACTCAAGGACACTGTAGTACAACCTACTGAACAGATCTCATTCAAGTACAAACGTCATCTTCCACATCTTCTTTAGATAAGAGAACAAAAAAAGAAGATACAAAGAAACCAAGTCCCCTCTTCAGAATTTTTAGTGGAAAGGAATTCAATCCTTTAGCCAAAGGAGAGGGTTGGACAGTAGTCAATAAAGCAGATTGACATCCCTTCAAGGAAAACTAACCTTCATGAATTTCTAGAAATAACCTGAGAGCCCAATACACTACCCCCACTACATGACATTCAGCACCAAATCAATTTTATACAAGGTTCTGCCCTTCCAAACTTGCCTCATTATAAGTCCAAAGGAGTACGACATACTTCAAGAACATATCCAAGAACTCCTTAACAAGGGCACCATTCAGCCAAGTCTCAGTACATGCACTGTCCCAGCCCTCATTGCTCCAAAAAAAAGATGGTACTTGATATATGTGCATCAATAGTCGAGAAATTAGTAAGATAACGGTAAATATCGTTTTCTTAAACCTCGTCTTGACCAGCTTGTGGTGGATCTCAAAAGGGAATACTAACAAATAAGGATAAAGTCAATAAAATCCACTTCTTAGGATTTTGTTGTATACTTTGACAATATCTTAATATATAGTAAAACTAAGGAGGAACATTTGACTCAACTGAGGACACTTTTTTAAACCTTAAGGCAGCATCAGCTCTATATTAAAATCCACTTCTTAGGATTTATTATAGGGTCAGGTGGAATAGAAGTTGATCCATCTAAAATCCAAACAATCATGATTGGCCAACACCTTGTAAGGAGAGAGATATCCAAAGTTTTCTTGGCCTAGCTTCATTTTATAGGAAGTTCAGTCGGGGTTTTAGTACATCAGTTGCACACAATGTCTAAAAGGAGGAAATTTTGTTAGACTAACGAGCAAGAACACAGCTTTAACATTTTAAAGAAAAAAAATTAAGTTTCCTATTAAAAAAAAAAAGAAAAAATTAGGCTCAGCCCATCTTAACACTTTCATACTTTGACAAACCTTTTGAGGTAGCTGTTGATGCTTTGAGTATAGGTATTGGAGCCGTCCTATCTCAAGAAAACCAGCCTATAGAGTACTACAGCGAGGAATTAAGTGCCCCATGACAGAAAGGGAGTACTTATAAGCAAGAATTGTATTCTCTAATTTCAGGCTTTAAAGACTTGGGAACACTACTTAATAGGGAAGGAGTTCGTACTTTATACTGATCACTTCTCTTTAAAATTCCTAAACATACAAAAGAATGTCAACTAAATGCATGCTCGTTGGATTTCCTTTATTCAAAGATATTTCATTAAGCATAAGGCTGGAACTTCTAATAAAGCTGCCGATGCTCCTAGCCAAAAGTTTAGCCTTTCAACTCAGTTTGAGGGAAAAGTCACGACCTTCTATCACTTGCCTACTAGCTATGAGAACGACCCAGACTTCCACACAATTTGGCTCAAGTGTTCACAACATGTTCATCCTGGTGATTTTCCTTTTTTAATAATATGAAACTGGTATGTATTAATCACAAAAAGGCACAGCCTAGGGGCTAAAACACCACAGCCTCCCAATTTTGGAGGATTTGACCTAGGCTATAGTTACAAAAAGAAAACTGTGTCTAAGGCTCTATAGAGAGGAAGTAATTTGAACATTTTATAAAAATAACAAAAGAAAAAGACTTATCTTCGAAGATCCTCCTATTTTGTTCTTTCCAAATCTCCCACACAAGTGCTCGGGGTTGCAGATTTCCACAAAATTCTGACATTTCCTCTAAAGCTTCCATCCATTCAAAGCTTCAATGACCCAATCCATCACATTTTCAGCTAAACAAAGGCACATGCCAAAAGCCTCAAGAATCTGCTCCCAACCTCCCACCAATCCATCACATTCTGGTGATTTTCATTCGGTAAATGGTTTTTTTTTAATAAGAAACATCAGAGATATTATAAACAAAAAGCTGGAAAAACAAGCCTAAGAGCCGGGGGATGAGGCCTCCCCCACCCAAGGAAACTACTTACAACACGCCTTCCAATCAAGAATAATCAAAGAAAGAGGATAGTTACAAAGAAATTTGCTAAAGCTAATGCACCACCCAGAAGCATTAAGTTGTTCAACAGACCAGAAATTAGCTAAAGTAGACTTATCCTCGAAAATTCTCTTATTTGGCAAATGGTTTCTTGTTTAAAGGAAATGCATTGTGCATTCCTCACATTTCACTTAGGGAGGTACTTATTAAAGAATTACATGGTGGCAGATTGGCTGGTAATTTAGTAGAGATAAGACTTTAGAACTCACGTCTTGTCAAATTTCTAATGAACAAATTCATAATACAGGACTTTACCAACAATGGTCAATCCCTGCAAGTATTTGGGAAGACCTCCCCCATGGACTTCATCTAGGATGTCCCTCAAATGCAACGAGGTTATGATTTGGTAATGGTTGTGGTTGATAGATTTAGTAAGACGTCTCATTTCTTGGCTTGCAAAAAGTTTGATGTTGTATATATTGCTAATTTACTTTTTCAAGTAGTACGATTGCTTGGTATACCTAATACAATAGTTTATGATCATGATTCATGATGTGAAATTCCTAAGCCATTTCTGGAATTCAAAGGAAAAAGTTTGATAAAGGTCTCAAATTTAGTAACTCAAGGCACCCCAAACTGATGGGCAAACAGAGGTCACTTATTTAAACAATTAGCAATCCCATCAGATGTTCAAGTGGAAACGGGCCTAAGCAATGGGACGTAAGTCTTGCAGTGCACAAGCCTAGTTCGCATACAATCACATGCAAATCGTTTGACAAGGAAGTCCCCATTTGAGATTGTTTATACAAAACTCCCTCACTTGACCGTAGAGTTAACTAATCTTCCCTCTTCTCTTGATTTGAACCAAGAGGCCAAGGCTATAGCTAAACATATTACTCGATTGCAAAAGGAAGTTCAAGATCCTTTGGAGCAATCCAAGTATAAACCTTTGGCTGACAAACATAGGCGTACGAAGAGTTTTAATGTGGGTGACCTTGTCATGATTCATCTTTGCAAGAGTCTGCTACCTTCGAGACATCATTCAAAATTACACCCTAAGAAGATTGGACCTTTTCCTATTTTGCAAAAGATTGGCGCAAATGCCTATTGAGTGGATATACCTCTTGAGATTAAGTTCTCCTCCACTTCCACTTACAATGAGTTACCTTCCCTCCTCTTATCTTGGGCTTCCGCTTGATGGGAATCCAAGGTGTCAGGTGTTTTAGAATCCTATCTTGGATGAAGTGCAAAAGCAGTTGTCTTCTTGGAAAAAGGTTTTCTTTTCTAAAGGAGGTAGGCTTACACTAATCCAATCGGTCTCGAGTGAGATTCCCAGTTACTTCTTATCGATCTTTAGGATTCCTGCTTCGTTTAGAGAGAGGCTTGAGAGAGTGATGAGGAATTTTTTGTGGAAAATGGTTGAGGAGGTAGGTGGGTCTCATCTAGTTAGTTGGGAGGTGGTAGTTAAGCCTGTAGAGTTAGGAGGGCTTGGATGGGGGATTTGAGGTTACGTAATGAGACTCTGTTGGCTAAAATGGTTGTAGCAGTTCTTCATGGAGCTGGATACTTTGTGGCACAGAGTTATTGTGAGCACGTCCACACAGTGGGTAGTTAGCAGTGGTTTTTTTTTTTAACAAGAATGGAAACTTTTTATTGAAAAAAATGAAAAGAGATTAATGCTCAAAGAATACAACCTCCACGAGGGAGGGAAGAAGAAGACAGCAACAAAAACAAGACCAAACAGAGAAAACGAATACAACAAAGGCCTAAAGAAGAAACAAAAGGGCATAACCCAACTATAAAAATCAACGATAACGAAGGAAATAAAAACAATCCAAATGATAAAATCCAGACAAAGGCTTTGATAGAGAGCTCCAAGATGAGGCAATGAGACGAGTAGCTCAAAATCTTTTGAACCAACCCCGCCTTGGAATATTTTTTTCAAAAGATTTTTTTTTTTGGTATATGAAACGATTTCATTGATGAATGAAATAAAGGAGATAAAACTCCGAGCACCTAGAGGTGTGTTACATAAAAACTCTTCCATTAGAGATTAAAAAAGACAAACTATAAAGACCAAAAGGTTGTAAATGTTTAACCCACAAAAAAGCATTGGATAAAACAACATCCATAAAGCAATCAAATGAAGATGTATCACTAAAATTTCGGCCATTTCTCTCAATCCAAAGATTCTAGAGAAAAGCCCGAACAATCGCAAGCCATAGGATCTTCTTTGTTCCTATAAAAGGGTGACCCACCAAAATAGTAGAAAGAAAGTCGAAAATATTGTGTGAGAGAGACATTGAACAGCCAAAAGCTTCTAAAATGCAACTCCAAAAAAGAAAAGCAAAGGACCAATGCACAAACAAATGGCCTGGAGTTTCGGCATTCAAACCACACATAATGCACCATGAAGGGGAAAGAGTCATATAAGGCATTCTTCTTTGGAGACGATTATACATATTGACAGCTCCCAAGCTAAGCTCTCAAAGGAAGATTTTAATCTTCTTTGGATAAGCATCCTTCCAAATCATGGAATAAAGATCTTTTAGTAATGGATCGACAACACCCACCAAACTTCCCATAATAGATTTAACTGAAAAACTCCTAGAAGGCTCTAAAGGCCAATGCCATGAATCAGAAGTGTTTAGCAGTCTGATCGAATCCAAAAGTTGTGACAGAATAACCCACTCATTTGTTTCCAAATCATTCAAGTTACGGCGTAACTGCAAATTCCATGCTGAATCAGTAACATTCCACATCTCTACCACAATAAGAGCTAAGTTCGAAGCAAGCCTATATAGTCTAGGGAAAACAGTAGCAATTGGACCACAATTTAACCAAGAATATGTCTAAAACAACGTTGAATTACCATCACCAAGTCTCCTATGGGCACGACTGGAGATCAAATCTCAAACATTACTAATAAATCGCCAAGGAGATTTATAAGAAACATTCCTAACAGGCTGTGGCCATCCATCTCCATTCACAGCTCCATAATACTTTGTAGCAACAAGACGTTTCCAAAGGGAAGTAGGTTCATGAGCAAATCACCAAATCCACTTAGCCAATAAAGTTGAATTACAATGCTGAAAATTATCAATTCCAAGGCCTACCATTGGTTTAGGAAGTTGAGTGGTTTTCCAATTTACATTATGCACCCCACCATCACCCCGAGAACCTTCCCAAAATAAATCTCTAATGATCTTATCCAAAATCTGAACTACTTTGGATGGAATTTTAAACAAAGACAAATAGTAAGTTGACATGCTAGAGAGAGTGGCTTGAATAAAGGTATGTCTACCACCTTAAGAAATGAAAGCATATTTCCAATTATGTAATTTTTGTAGCATTCTCCCAATAACAGGCTGCCAAAAGGACAAAGACTTAGGATTTCCTCCCAATGGTAGACCAAGGTAAGTAATGGCTAATGAACTGTTTGATGATTGCTTAAAGAAGAGGAGATTCCTCGAATCCATTTTATTTGGTTGTTTTCTTTTTTTCATTTTTTATTTTCACTCTTGTGTGGAGTCTGTATTTTTTAGCATTGGTCTCTTTTCATGATATCAATGAAAAGCTTTATTTCTTGTTTAAAAAAAAAAATCTTTTGAACCAACAAAGCAAACAAAATCAGAGTCAATCAGAGATGAGACTGATTTTTCTTGATTCCTCCTTTCTTCAAAAGCAGAAAACCAAACCTGGAAGACATCCTTCAAATCACTAAGATTAGAACTAAAAAACAAACCCTGCCCAACGAAGAAAACAAATTTGAAGAACAAGTTGAACAAAAAATGCTCCTCACACCGGTTGACAAAACCAACTGACAACTAAAGAGGAAGCGAGAATACCCTTTTGAGTGCGTAGCTAGCAGTGGTACCAATAGGCCTTCTAAACACCTCTTGTTAGCTATTGCTTTTGGTCTTCCTTTCTTTTCTTCTTTCGTTAGGTGTTCAGTGGGGATGGCTCAAGTGTGTACTTTTGGGAGATTGTTGGGTGGGTGATACCCCGTTCCATGAGTTGTTTCCGAACTTTATCATATTTCGAACAAGAAGTTGCATTATGTGGCTTCCATATTACCCTATGATCCTTCCTCGTCTTTGTCCTTGGGGTTTCGGCGTTCTCCTTCTGATAGGGAGGCGTTAGAGGTGATGAGTCTTCTTTCTATTCTTGGTGGTCAGCACACAGTTAGGGGGGGAAGGGACGTTAGATTTTGGTTCCTTAATGTTTCGAGGGGTTTCTCTCGTAATTTCTTTTTTTCATTTGTTATTTGTCCCTTCCCTGCCCCATTCTGTCTATGCTTTCTCCTCTCCCTGGAAGGTCAAAATCCCTAGGACAGTAAAATTTTATGTGGCTTGTTTTAGCCTTGGAGAGTCAACACTTTGGACCGTGTTAATAAGTACTCCCCTTCGTTGTTGTTCCCGCAGTAATGCATTCTCTGTAGGTGCCAGGCAGAAGATCTCCATCATTTGTTGTGGGATTGCCAGTTTGCCCAGTCACTTTGGGCTCGTTGGTTGACTTTGTTTGGGTTATGTTTGACTTGGAATAGAGATTATTTTGCTTTGGTGAAGGAGGTGCTTCTGGGATCGCCTTTCCGTGATAAAGGCAAAGTCTGGTGGCACGCTAGCTTCTTTGCCATTTTGTGGGGTATTTGACTTAAGCAGAATAATAGGATTTTTAGAGAGGTTGAGAGGTCTTGTGACGAGGTTACTAGCCCCTTTTGTAATTATGATATTGGTTTGATTTTGTTAGACTGGAGTCCGTTTCTGTAGTTAGTTCTTGGACTCCCTTTTGTTGTTGGGCTTGTTTTCTGTATGCCCTTGTTTTTCTTTCATTTTTCTCAATGCAAGCTCAGTTTCTTACCAAAATATTTTTTAATGAATACCATGCTTTGGATGATTTTAAGTTGACTACTTAGTTTATCTCAATGTTGAGTTTATTTTTCTACGAGGATGGAATTGGTGTCACCAATTGCTTATCTTTTCTGACTTATTGGACGTTATGAGTTCTTTTATTCTAGCTGCTACTTTTTCCTAGGTAGCTTATTAATTGGGTTAGTGCCCGGTTACCTACTACATTGGTTTCCTTTTTAGTTGTTGGACGAGGTAGTTAGGTGGTTGGGTTGGCTGCTCCAAAGGGAGCCATTTATTTGTTGTAAACATCGATTACATCACCAATTAAGGTTATTTTTTAGAGATTCAAAGATAAACCCAAGCCAAGTAAGAACAACTTTAAAATAAACCACCAGTTCTTAAGAATCTCCAATTCACCGAGGCAAAGAATGATCGTACCATCACCATATTGAAGGTGAGGTGCATAACTTCTACCGCTTTTCTCCCCAATTTAAAGCCTTTAAGAATTCTTCTCCCACAACAATAGTGGATTATACAGTTAAATGTCTCCCAAAATGGGGAAAAGGAAGGGGAAAAGGGATCTCCTTGTCTAAGGCCCCTTTTCACAAAGATCTTTCCCCTTGGCCTACCATTCACCGTCGAAATACACCCCACATCCATTTACGCCATTTGTGCCCCAAACCCTTTTTTTTTTGGGGTAAGAAACCAAGCTTTCATTGAGAAAAATGAAAGAATATACAAGGGTATACAATTGTGTCTAAAACCTTTGAGTTCAAGCACTACATCAAGGTAAGAGTAAGACCAATCGACTTTATCATAGACCTTCTCCAAATCCAGCTTTAACAAAAAAAAACCTTCCTTCTTCTTTGCTTTCCACTCCCCCACAAATTTTGTTGGCCCAAAATTGCATCGAGGAGCTACATAAGCAAGTGTCGGGAGCACCTATTTAAGACTTTCAATTTCCCTTTGGTGTAGGATAAAGGTTCTAAGGAGAATATCTTTGGTGATGGATAGAGGTTGGGTGAAGCTGGAAAATAAAGTGAGATAGTCATGGGTCACAATATGACAAAAGCTAATCTTTGGAGTATTTGGTTTGAAAGAAACAAAGAATCTTGAAAGGAAAGGTGTAGATTAGTATGAAAGATGAAAAAATACACTTTTCCTTCCAAAGATTCTTCACATTGGAGGGGACTTCAATATAGTTAGATGATTCCAAGAAGCCTAATGGACGGAGAAGTACTAGAAGCATGAAGAGGTTCAACTCCCTTATTTAAGGCCTTGATCGGGTAGATATTCCCTTTAGTAATGGTCTCTGCTCATGGTCAAATATGAGGGAGGCCTCGGTGTACACAAAAATTGATAGATTCCTCGTCACGAGAGAATGGGTTGACTTCTTTAAGAAGTATAGAGTGGACAAACTCAAAAGGATAACATCAAATCATTTTCCTTTGATGCTTTCTCTCAGGGCTTTCAAATGGGGCCATCCCCTCTCACTTAGAGAATATGTGGTTGGAAGCTCCAAACTTCTTAGAATTAGAAGAAAAGTGGTGGTCTTCTCTTGATGATTGAGGGATGGCCCGATTATGTTTTCATGAAGAAACTAAAAGGACTTTTAAAGACTTCATTACTAGATGGAATAAGGAGAGAAGTTTGGGAGCATGAATGATGCTAAAAGAAACTTAAAAGCAAAGATAGACAGTATTAACGAGACAACATAGATGGGAACACCCACTCATACCAAATTGTAAGCAGAATGATTCTGAAGGAAAAATTAGTAGAGATGATTCAGCAGTATCAAAGGGCTCAAAAGAGTATGCTTCAGTGGCCTAAGGACAGGGATGCTCTCCTCCCCAAAAAGATCGAGGAAATAGATTTGAAGATGTCTTTCTACTGTTAATTTCTCCTTTTTTATCAATGGAAGACCGAAGGGTAAGGTGTTTGCTAAAAGGGGGCTCCAAGAAGAGGATCCTTATCTCCTTTTCTCTTAGTAGAGTAGATTAGTTCATTATTGCTGCGAAAAGAGAATTCTCAAGGGCTTTGTGGTAGGGGATAGAGAAGTTGAAACTACTCACCTGCAATATGTTGATGATACTCTCCTTTTTTGTCCCAAAAATAGAGGTATGTTGAGAAATTGGTGGTTTATTCTTAACCTCTTTCTTGCTAGAGCAAGGCTCTCTCTAAACCTATCAAAAACGGCCTTGATTGGTATTAATATCAGCAAATCAGAAGTTGAACAGAATGTCTTGCTAATAGGGTGTAAGGTTGAAGATCTTCCTTTTCCTTACCTCGATTTTTCTCTTGGAGGTAACCAAAATAAGGTAGAATTCTAGGACCCAATTGTAAACAAATTTAAAGCCAAGTTAGAAAAATGGAGAAGCCCCCTTCTTTCCAAAGGAGGAAGGTTAATTCTTGCATATTCAGTCCTCAATAGCTTTCCTATCTTTTTTTAACAAGAAACTGAGCTTTCCTATCTATTACTTTTTGCTTTTGAAGGCACCTTGTGAAGCGATTAACACCATGGAAGCTTGTGAGGGATTTTGTTTGGAGTTGAGGCCCCTGGCAAAATGGTAGTAATCTAGTCAATTGGAGTACTACTTCTCTTCCCATCCATTGTGGAAGCCTTGGAATAGGAGCTTTTAAACATAGAAATAAAGATCTTCTCATCAAATGGCTTTGGAGATTTGCCAATGAACCAAAGGTTCTATGGAGGAGAACAATTGCAACCATTTATGGGGTGGATGATTAGGGATAGTTGCCTAAAAAGGCTAAAAGGAGGTTGAAAGGAAAACCAGATATCGACAAGAATAAGAAGGGTTCTCTCATTTTGCTATTTTCAAAGCTGTCAATGACCAAAGAATTCGTTTTGGGGAAGACTGCCCTCTTTCCTGGTTTTTGACGTTCCTTGCACGGAGAGAAGTTCAATTTAGTTTGTAAGTATATCTTGCTTATTTTTTAAGCTCCTAAAAGCTGAATTCTTTGGTTTTTGGCTGTCTGGTTGGTTAGGCAATTATTCAAGGTTTTTGAGTGTCAAGTTTTCGAGTGAGATTTGTTATCTTTCTAATTGTTGCTTTAAGTGGGTGTTGTATTTTTTGGTTTTAGGTTGTTGGTTGAGCTGTGTTTATTCTATTTTCAGAAGTTTTTAAAACCTCCATTGTAAAACTCATTTCTTCAATGAACAATTATGTTTCCTTGTCAAAAAAAATATCAACGTACATACCTGTAAATGACAGAGAAACCACAGATGCCTTATCTCCTTGCCATTTTTGTGCATCCTTCCCTTTTCAATATGAAATGTTAAATGTCTCTTTTTTTTTCCCACAGATCTTAATAAGATCCAGTGAGTTAACTAAAATCATAGGTTGAACTACCTAGCTAATAGAATGAGCAAGCCTACACTTGTAAGATGTAAATCGCTGCTCTCAGTTTTTCTTTCCAATCATTATGGAAATGCCACCTTCGCACCACAATCATAATATCCCATTATATTTCAAAGAACAACCTAGATGACCTCATATCCAAACTTGCTTGAAATTCAGAGTGTTGATAGGATCCTCAATTACCACCAAAGCAAAAGAGTTAGCCAGGGTAAAACAAAACTTTCTTTCTTCTTTTTTTTTTTTTTAATTTTTATTTTCTGCTAAGAGAACCGCTCTAATTAAGAAGAATGAAAGAAGAAAATTGTCACTTATATGGGAAAAAAGGACCAAGTTCTAGGGCGGGTAAGAGCTTGATGACTATCAAACAATTTTCAAAAATGAATAAATAAACTATGTGAGTGAGTGCGTACACACACATATAAAGGGTGTAATAAAAAAGGATTCTTACATATCTCTGAAATCCTTAATTACTACATAGACACCTTTTTTAAAAAAAGAAAAACAATTTCATTGATAAATGAAATAAAAGGAGTCAAACACTGTTAATCACCAAAAGGTGCATTACATGAAACAGCTCCAATTAGTGATTAAATTACTACCTGGACCTATCATCGACTACAACCTAACCCTCCATTTGGAATCAAGAAAATTTCTACATATATATACATATATATATATATATATATATGAAAACCAAACTTTCATAAAGATAGAACAAAAGCAAGGGCTATACAAAAATACAAATCCAAATAACACGTAGCCGAAACTACAAAAGGAGACTCCAATTGTAAGAATACATAAATGATGTGTGCTACTATAGAATGCACCATAAGATTTGAACCACATTTATGGAGATGTCACTTTGCAAAAAAGACTTGGGCTAGTTTTTTTTTTTTCCCTGGGATTGACCAAGCTTTCATTGAGAAAAAATGAAAGAATACAAGGACATCCAGCCCAGAAAGGAAACCCAACTACAGGAAGGGGTTCCAATCAAGTAAAATATGACCAAGCGAATAATTACAAAAAACTTAGAAACCAACGCCCAAAGAGAAACACAAAACCTAACAGTGGACCAGACCTCATAGTGATCTCTCTCCACCCCTCTAAAGATTCTATTATTCCTCTCCCCCACAAACCCCAAACAATCGTACAAATCCCTGCATGCCACAAAAAATCCCCTTCTCACGAAAGGGCAGATGGAGAAGGAATTCCTCAATCATCTTCTTGCAACCTCTGGTGTCGGTTTTTCAACCTCCTTTGGTGTTGGTTTGGTTCCAAATAGGGGTTCATTCAAATTGGAGGACACTTTTGCACCCACCACAAGTACATATAGTTGGAAGTTCTTAAGGGTGTTGAAGGTTCCTGGGAAGAGGGGAGGGATGTTGCCTATTTCTTCCCAACCAAATACTTATCTTCCAATAACTCTAGACATTCCATGTGTTAAGTGGTTGCAAGTTCATTACTATTTACTACATGAACTAAAGAAAAAATTTGATCACCTCATACCATAAAATTAAAAGATCCCACGCAAGCTTCACATAATTTTTCCATTGAAGTACAACTAATGACTTAAAGTAAATAAAAAAACAAGACTGATTTTTCCCGCCAAGAGCCACTAAGATTCAGCTAGGAAAAAAAAATAAACAAGACCATTTTTGGATAGTCCTCAACTGAATATCAATCACATTCCTTTTCTTTTTGAATAGTCCTTTGTATCAACTCGCGGTCTCACCTTTCAGAACATCCTTACAGGGCAAAGCAATTTACGTCCTCTGATCAAATATAAAGACAATAGTAGATACCTCACGTCGTCAAGCTACCCAACAACATTCCAAAGACAATATAATCTAATGAGTCGATAGCATCATCATCTAAGAGATTCCAGAAATTTGCTAATTAAACTATCATGAATGGTCTTGATATAGAGGGATGGTAAGACATACATTGGTAAATTCGGCTGGTAAAGGAGGAAGAATTCTAAATCCAGTAGAACAGCTGCTCAATTTCTCTCTATCAACGTCAAAAGGTGGTTCGGGTGCCAATGGATGAACAGGCTCAAACTTTGTGGATTCCTGTTCTACAGTAGATGTGGTTGGCTCAGGACAAGGGCACTCCACATGCTCCCCATCCACCTCAGTATGTGGTGATGCCAAAGCAATACTTGAATCGCTGGCCTTTGGAGTAACAAGTTTACTAGCATCAGTTTCTATTCCCACTTTAAGTCGCTTGGCAGAGAACCCAGTGACTGCTTCGGTTTTGTTTCCTGTGGCCTGTATTGAGAACAAAATGAGAAAATAAAACAAATGGTAGATTTAGATTGCAGTATGTAACACAAGAGACTAGAATTGCACTTCTACAGCAGGGTGTCTATACATGGAGATTAAAGCCAAGAGTTGGGTGATAATTAAATCAGATGACATGAAATGAACCTCTAAATGCTATCTTCCTGGCGTGGATTTTCTTTCTCAACCTCTATTTATTTTCTCCCCTTATTCCTCCAACAGAAGAGGCGATGTCTTAATAAAAATAGTCTTCTGATCAAACATGTATAGTAACGGAAATTTATAAATAAGGGCTGAAAGTTCACCTGTTTTTCAAGTTTATCTAACTGGCGCCTAAAATCATTCCGCTTCATGTCTAGCATTTCTTGTTTCTTCCGGAGTTCCTCCTTTAACTGTTCCAGATTCTCTAATTTCTTTTGCAAAGGAGAAGACACCTTGGGGCTATTGAAAGCATGAGAGTGATCCGGGGCAGCTAAAGAAGATTCCAATGGATGGGAAATACTGCCTTTTGAAGTGGAAACCTGGACACTGTTCTTTCCTTTGACAGCAAGAGAAGGAAGTGAAGCAGCTGCAATATGACGTGGAGGTACATGAATACCATTATTACTGCTTACACCATCATCAGGAATACTGTCACGATTAGCCCACCAAAGTTTGATAAAACGATTGCCCATAACAGCATCAGGTGACTTTAAAGCAGCTTCTGCCTCTTCCCTTTTTGAGAACTGGACGAAAGCACGTTGACTATTTGCTGGAATATAGATGTCAATGACCTCGCCATATTTTTTAAAATGAGAAAGAAGGGTCTCTGTTTTGTTGCTCTGTTGTGGAATCCCATTGACAAACAGAGTACGCATTGCTTTCTGAGATGGTTTCCGCATGGTACGCATGGCATCACTCTGTGCCTTGAGAGACGAATCTCCTGCTTTAGTGTGAGCATCATCCTGAGCCATGTGCTTTTGTTGATGGGAATTTCCTTGAACACTAGCCAGTACCTCATTGTGTTCCTTCACTTCATTTTCGTGATAACCAGAGGAACTTACAACTGGATCAAGTTTACCTTTCACATCTTGTCTATTTCTCGACCCAACTCTACCCCAGACAGACGAACTAGTAACCTGTGAACCACTAGTTGCAGTAATTCTACTACTGCATCCATTATCAGCAGCATCACATTTCCTAACCTGATTCCTATCAGAAGGATCGTCTCCCATCAAGGATTCAACTTCATCAATCTTTGATGAATGCATGCCTGAGAGTGCATTTGGTTTCTCAGGACAATTGTTGTTCCATAGAGGTTGATCAGGATCGTACAAGTCAGCTTCAGCTGCATTACCAGAACCTGAATATACACCATGAAAGGCCAATGAATCATCTCCTACACCAGGCTTGCTATTTTTTCCAAGCAATCCTTTGCCACTCATTACGGTCGTGGAAGATGTGCTAACTGCAGGCAGAGATCCAGTAGTTTTCCCCATTAAGTGTGCATTTGGAAGCGACAGAGGAAGGTTAAATTGAGAAAGACTCTGCAAATGCAAGACCATACAATTCTTAGAACTAGACATACAGTTATTAGTTATACATACAAAAGCATAAAGAAATTTCTTTTCAGGTAAAACATAGGCCAGAAACAACCCAAAAGCTGTATTGATTGGTAAGATTATTGCTTATACACGATATACAATAAGGTTCAACCAAATAAAAAATGTAAATGGGAAGGAAATTATATTGCTCTTTTAAATTTTTCATCTGCTATCAAGCAACTTATAGATATAACTTAATATTTGGTAGTTTTAACAAAGTTCCTTATGTAAGGAACTAACTTCCCTAAAAAAGAGTTATAGCAAATGAAATTATTTATGGAACTTCTAATTTTAAGAGGAAACAAATAATTAATGGTACATTTAAATTTACGAGAGAAAATTATACAAGTTCTTTATATTATTAAAATGATAATGATAATACTAATTAACAGAGGGAACAATATAATGAACAAAATGAATAATGAAATGGAAGTAAAGGTCGAATCCTCTCCTTGACCACAAAAGAAAAGGAAAAAGGAAAAGAAAACTTGAACGGCTAGTTGTTTTCAAACTACACATGCACATGCACATGCACAGACTAGATTTTCATGAAGAAATGACAACTTGGATTGCTAAAGCAATTATAGAAATACAATCGTGCCTATAAGTTTTATCATATACTTTAATTTGGGATGTGTTTAAAAGTTATACAAAGAAGAGAGTAAACAGAAACACAAGTTTCCGAAAATTAATACAGACAACAATTCACTCAGCATATTTTTCTTTGAAAAGAAGAGGGGGGGGGGTATCTTTTTGGAAATTGTCTTAGGAATTCTCTGTTGAGGAGAGGGAGAGGTAGGGGAGCTCTCAAATCTCCCCTTGGCTTGTAGCTCTATTCATAAATAAAATTTATTGAGGTTTATCAGGTAATCCCATGGTAGAGTTGGATTAAGAATTTCATCTTTGAAGTTTGGACCAAAGATAACAATATCGTTCTAAGTTTCTAACGAAGCAAACTTGGAATCTAAGAACACCAAAATCGATGCTTCCAATAATTGGCAGTACCAAGGAGATATATAGCCAGAACTCCTTAAGTTATTATGCTCTATAAAATTTCAGGAAAAAAATGAAAAGTATACAATCAAGATGGTGTTAAAAAAATGTCCTTAAAAGATGTAATATAACCTGGGTGACCCTAGTATGGGAGACCAAACAGATTACGAGTTCATTCTAATCAAAACATCATGCTCAGTCAAATACAGTAAACTGGGTGATAAACATACCTGGACATCTTCAACTACAATGCGGTTAATACCATGCTCCATTGGACACATGTCTCCTCTCAGACAGAATCCACGTTCCTCAAAATCTCTACATCTCTGGCGAGGCATGCCTATGCTCAGAGGAGGGTTGATTGGAGGCCTGAGAGTTCCCTGCAAACCCATGGAGTGCATCGTTTCTAACCCACTATTCGGAATTCCTGGTATTAATCCAAAAGCATTCCATGGTGCAGTTGGTGCAGTGGAAACACTTGGTAAACCCCTTCCAGCAAATAAACTGGGAGGAAAAGACCCATGGTGAACAATTTGGGAAGCAATATCAACAGGACTAAACCTTGAATCAAACTGGTTCCAAGTGCCAGACTCCCTGCCTCTTCCCCTACCAGAACTTAGGTCAACAGAAAACGCCTGGTTTGCCCTGATCCTTTGATTGAAATCCCCAGCCACTCGAGGACCTGGCACTGCACCTAGGCGTCTTTTATCAAATTTCCCAGGGATGTCTTTCTCAAGAGTGGGAGTATTGAAGGATTTCCAAGCTTCATTCACTTGAGCATCATTGTCCCTAAAACTACGTCCATTTTCAAAAGGTTTACTACGCTTTCCATATGGCCTCAAAACGTGTTCACGTGTATCTCTTTCCAAAGACTGAGAGCGTGTCTCCCGCCTCCGATGCTTATGGTTGCGATCATCATCTTCATCATCACTAATATCCTTTTCCTCCGGATCACTAACATAATCAGAGGAAGAAATGCCTGGCTTAGGATATGAAACTTTCAGTTCCATTTGACTCCCAGCAATAACCAGAATGATCCCTTATTGCTTAGAAGTATCTAGTGTCTTGTATCCAGGACTCGAATCACTATATTGAGTTATTTTAACCTAATGAAACAAAGAAAGAAATCAATTAGCCTCGAACGACGAGAACAATAAACAGACCTATAAACTTTTAAAAAAAAACATCGCGCCAAATACAAAAGGAATCAATTCCGTCGCATTCATTAATCATCAATTCCCTAATGAAATACAAACCACACTAGTTAACAGCTGAATAGCATACTTCAAATTATCCAGCATCGAATTGGTTCAATAAATCCCAACAATCCATCACTTCAATGACGAACTAATTAAACCATAACCACAACAGTTCAAAATTCTCCAGGTGCGCAACAAAAACGAAGTCGCAGAAACTAGGGGGGAAAGGAACAAACACAAAGCAGTAAAGAAACAACAAATAGGTTACCGAATATTCTCGGACGAATTGATCAAGAAAGCGCCTGAAAATGCTTGAATTAGTAAGAGCGAGGAAACTCGGCTCTGGAATCAGCGGAGAGCAAAGCAAGAAGAGAAAACGAAGGGCATTTGAAGAGGAACAGAGGCGACGGAAGAGACAAGATCGTTGGACGAAAACACCGCCGGCGTTTAGCGATTCAACGGCGGTCCGGCGAGAGAGAGAGAGCGCTCGAGGGTTTCTCTGCAACCCTGAGTTCGTATATGGCCCCTTCGGAGTTGTGAACAGCAAACAGGATTCTAGACCGAGAGGAAGAGAGAGAGGAGACGACGATTGTACCATACCAAAGGGAGTTAGATAAAATTACAAAAGGAGAATTTGAGATTAGGAAATTGTATTTTTCTCCCATGATGTTTTCCTAATTGTGCTTTTGCCCCATTTTGGCGCCTGGTTTTTTTTGTAGATAAATGGGCCGGGAATTTGGGCCGTTTGGGAGATTGAGAACGGCCCAGAATATGAGGAAGGTAGGCTTGTTGGTCGTCGATTGGGGCTAAAAACATGGGAAATGTTCGTATATAACTTATGGCTAAATTTAAGTGAAATTGTGGCAAAGAGCACGTTTTCAACCATATATTTCACAAATGTCTCATTATAAAAAAATTATCGGCTCTAGCATGACTCATATTTATGAGATCAATTTATTCCATTTGTATCCTTACAATTTTTGCATATATTTATAATATTGTTATAATTATCATTTATTGTTTCCATAATTAAATCATTCAATTTAGATAATTAATGTTACCATTACTTACATGAATATATTTTTTGTAATAGTAAATATTTTTTCTTCCATATTTTACTATTCGAATTAGGTTAGAATTTCTTGTTACCATTAATAACCATGCTCCATTATTCTAATTGATGGTCTTCTCCACCGGCGTTTTTCTCCGATTGTGGGTTCAATTGTCGTGTACAGATATTTGTTCTCCAAAATAAGTAAGCTAGTCTTCTTCCTTATTCCTTCTTCTTTGTTTTTCATTTATTTTTTATTTAAATCTTATATTTTAGACTAAAGAAAGCAGTATAGATAGTTCCTTTACATAGAAGTATATTATATATACGTATGTATATAATTCTATTATATTTTATGTAGGCAATAAGTATAGTTATATTTACATACATATATTATATAAACATAGGTAAATAATCGTCATATATTTTGTATTGGTAATAATCCTATTAATTTTGAGATAACCTTATAATATATAGCTATAATGTCATAACATGGCCTATCAATTTTATACATACTGTATGTAATATAAAATGTTCAATGGGTTCCTAAATATATACTGTGTTGTATATTGTACCAATACATATATATGTTGAGGTATATAATATATACATCAGCATGTAATCATTTTATATGTTTGGGATAACATGATACTCCTATTATATTTTCAGATATATATTATATATACCCCTACTATATTCTCAGATATATAATATATATACCCCTTACGTATGAAGAATAGAACCGTTGATAATGGAAAGGGTTGTCTAGTTTTTAAAATCCCTAGATTTTAGGAGGAAAATCGTAAAAATCTTTCATCTATTATATTCCTTATACAAAATTAATGGTGTTTGGAGGGAAGGATATAGGTTTCAACGTTTATGGAAAGTATTCATATACTTTATTTTTATTTTATATATCTATATAGAGAGAGAGAGAGCAATAAATAGAGGGGTAAATGAGTAATGTTCCTCTAGATTTTGCTTCTATTTGGCTTGAAAAGTGACAAAGCCAATATTAATAACAAAACGTGTCATTTGTGTAAAATTTGGTTCCAAATATGTCATTCATGTAGTTAACCCTAAATTTAAATAGGTATTTTGAAAAATGACCAACCAACTTTTTTATTAGATAAATAGTCAAAAGATTAAATGCCGGATAATTTTAAATAATAAATTCTTGTTATTTTAGGGTATAAGGGTTTGTTTGATAGGCAATTTGAATTTTGTTTTATGTGTTTCGAATCCAATCAGTTCAGTGAAAATGCATTTGGCAAATGTATTTTCGAAAACTGTTTCCGAATTTTGAGATCTAAATAGTACAAATTTTGAAAACAACATTTTTATGTTTTCATTGTATCTAGATTTTGAATTTGAAATTTTAAAATGCATAATTACATTCAAAATGATAAAAACTTCAATAAATATAGTATTTCATGTTATAAACTCAATTTATTTTTGTTAAATTAAAATACGTATAATATAATATATTACAAATTATATGATGATGTAAAAAAATAAGTATACAAAATTTATAACAAAAAGACATGTTATATTAATTAATAATGGTTTATATTCAACCTAATATTTAGTTTTGTAAATACAGCTAGTTTCATGGTCTATAAATATATTATAGAACACATTTTGAACAATTGTTTAAATTGGAATCCAATTTTTAAATATGCTACTAAACACATATCTGAAAACATGAAATACAACTTTGTTTTTATTAAATCTCTTGTTTTCAAAATTCTGTTTTCAGATTGCCTACCAAACATGCCCTAAGAATTTGGATAGAAAATTAACCTTTAATTTTCATTTCTCATAAACCCTAAAGATCAGTCAAATCGTAGCCTTAAGTTTACCTTCGCAATTTAACAATTAGAGCAATTATAGCACATGATAACTTGTAATAACAACAAGTTATTTTGGGCGCCTTAATTTGACTATTCTTGGCCTCAACATAGTAAAAGAAAGCATATATGGAAGAAAATAGAGCAAGAATTGCATAAGTATGTGTGATGGGCGCATTACATGTCTAACGCAGTAAATTTATTGAAAACCTTCGAATTTCTTCTATTATTGCTTCATTCTTAATAAGTGTTTGTGCATGTGAATTCAAATCTAAGGCGTTGAAGTTTGAACTCATTGAATAGAGGTGAATTATGTAAAGAATAGGCTTGACGCGCCTAAAAATGAGGCAGTTGAATGTTGAGGCGCCTGAAAGTGATGCAATTGAAACTGAGGCACCCGAAATGAGAAGCCGAGAATGGTAAGAGGCCACTATCATACATCACTTTGTTCAAGGTCGACTAAAAGGACACTTCAGAGAGGGACCACTGTACTTGTCTGCCCTGCACTACATGCATAAAGCATATTTGTCTACTGCCTCAACCTGATTGGATAGACATATTTTAAATAGACACTTTCATCTCATATGGAGGGCATCTGGGAGAGTCTGTCTCCATGATCAGCTACCTCCATCCACCATTCTTTCATCTTCATATTCTACCTCTAGAAGCTCACATGGTGGAGTGACAACACAATTGAAGAGTTGAAGGAGGCTGAGAGGCAACTCAAGTTCACCAACCTCACATCATCCAACTTAGTTTTTCACCTGCTTTAGTATTTTTACTGTTTTAGTTTATTTCCATTATCATGTTTTCATTTGTAGTTTTAGTTTCTTTACTTTCAAGCATGAGTTAGTTTTCTTGTAAGGCTTGGTTAAAAGCCCTATGTTGTTGATCGATGCTTTTCGCTACACGTAAGTGCACGTGATCGAAGTAATAAAGAAACTGGAAGTACTCTAGAGTATCATACCCAAGGGAACGGGTTTTAACAAAATCTTATGAAGACGACACAAATTTTCTTACAAAATGAAATTGGGGTAACCGAAGAGGTAAAAATATAAGAGGTTGGTTTGTTAAGAAAAATAAGTGAAATAAAAAAAATCAATGAGTTAAAATAGGGAATCAAGTGATTCAAGCACCTTTGGAAAAATGCTATTCAAAAATGTAATTGCAATCTTGACTAAACATGTGAAAACTAAGTAAACCGAGTTCAACTCCTATTCAATTTTGATTCAAAATCTTTAGGAGACTAAGTGATTAAACCTATATGTCTATGGCGAATCTAACTTAGATATTTTCGTACACAACTCTAGTGGTTTTGGAGTCTCGCCCTATGTCTATGGTCGATGTTCAGAACTTATTTCTAAGCCTTTTCCTCCATTGCTTTTGTGACATCGGATTTCCCTTAACTCTTTCGATATTAAGTTCAAGCTTGACAAGCAATCACTAGTTGGCCAACTAGATTTACCCAGATCTAAATTCAACAAAAGTAAACAAAGTTCACATGCTAGCTAGATTGGTTATGCTTTAGAGCTTTTACATTTTTCCTTAGGGCTTTCACCAACTTGAACCCCTAAAGAAAATTTAGCTCATTATGGAAGAAATGAAAATACAAAATTCAATTGCTATAAATCTCATAATTAGTAACCAAAATACCGAAATTAAATTCCTAATAATAGGGTAAACAAATTGAAATTTAATAAGAATTTGTGAATCTAAATCAATAACCCAAAACACTCACAAGGCAATATGTATTCAATAATGGAATTCAAGTGAGCACCTTTATTAACTTTTAGCTCAATTTCAAATAAATCTGCAAGCAGTGAATAAGCTAAATAAAAAATTCAGAATCTTTGGAGCTAAAATTTCATCAAATTGACAAAAAAAATGAAGGAGAACAAAACCCATAATTTAATGATTGATTCAACTTCTTTAACATATAAACATTGGAGTAAATCGAGTCTAACTAAATGAGTAAAATCGAGCTGAAAAACAGAGGGATTAAACAGAATAAAACTTCAAAAACAGAGTAACAACGCTAACAAAAATTCATTGTTTTGATCGAACCAAAAGTCCTTCAAGGGCAATTGGATCTTTACCTCCTTGAACTCTCGTTGAGGAGGGATCAAACTCAAAAATTATAGGACAAGATGAAGACGAACTACTAAGAAAATGATAGAAAAACAAACTAAACTAGCTGCTGTCCGAAAATCTAAAAACTAGAAAAATAGAGTATAAATCCGAAAAAGCAGAGTCGCCTCTTTTCTTCATTCTTCTTCTCTTTTATAGATATTCCGAGGCTTCTTTTTCCATCTTAGGGCTCCTTAATTCTTGGGTAAATGTTTGGGCACGAGATTAGGCTGGAAATTCTCCCATAAATCAAGTAATCTCCATCAATTGAGGTGATTTTCCATGATTCCCGTAATTTTTGCAAGAATTGATAATTCCAGAAAATGCAATTGCATTTCAATTGCATTTTTCCTCTTGTTCACCACCTTGCCTTCTCAAGGAAATGCAATTGCATTTCATTTGCATTTTCTTCATTTCTTCAAATCTGCACAAAAACAATGATTTTAGCTAACCTTCCTCTATCTTTTCAACTTAATTCTTCTTTTTCCATACTCCGACAAGCTTGCATGAATTTATCTTATAAATGCTATTTTTAGCTTGCTCGTTATTCAACAAAATATGCAAAAATGGCAAGAACAACTTAGTTTTAGGGTTAAATAATCCTCATAAATGAGAATTATCAGTTGTAATCTCTCCTTTTAAACTGAAATTTCTATGAAACTTATTGGTATTCAAACTTGAGAAATCTTTTGTTGAAATTGCTCTTGTCCGCCTAATCAACCGACGTAGAGTAGTAGTAGCATGTTTTAGGCACCGAAAGAGTCAAGGCATGTCGAAATACTCATGTAAAGCAAGAGTGAACATAGTTTGCTAGGTTGTTTTAGGGATAACTCAACCACTTGTAGGCGTGTAAAAGGGAATGGTGGAAAATGTGATAGCAAATAGTATAACAACAACTCACCAAGATCTCCTCCAAGACAATCAACCAAAAATGATACTCCAATATACCACAAATTATTCACCAAATAATTTCCAAGCGATCAACCAACAATGGACAACAATAAACCATCAAAAATTGCATAAGACTAAATGCAAACAACACAAATTATACGTGGAAAACCTCTTCAATGTGAAGAGTAAAAACCACAGGACTTGTGAGGAGTCCACCCTTGTCACCTTCTCTTATTCTGATAAAATTGAGGGGAAAATAACCCAAATAAGTCATACAAAGGTTCACAACCCACCAACAGTTCCATACATAAGAGAATAACAATTGAGAGATGAAAGATAAAAGTATCACCCAGTTTTTTTTTTGGTTCTGTCTATCAGCGATTACCAACACATCGGAGCTTAAAAAGACGATCCAACCATTCAAAACATGACCCTATGTGTCATCAACAGGCTGACTAAATTTCAGCAAGATCCAACGGCTGAAACTCCAGAAATTGACAACTTTGTGGAAGCTGTCTCTGAAAAACCGAACTGCACTCCTCCCTCTTCGTCGTCTGTATATTTCTTTATGTTTTCTTTCTCCTTTTTTTAGTTCATTCTCCCCTAAAAAAAAACTAGGCTTTCTAGGTAAGCCCACATGTTTAACCCCAAGTGGGCTATAAGAAAAAACTTTGTTTGTCTAACAAATGGGTTGGACACCCATAACAATCTCTACGAGGAAGACACGATCACATCCATGATCACTTGAACCTCATCCCGACAAGCATACTACAAAGCTCAACCTTGCTTCCAAGAACTACTTTAGTTAGCATATCTGCACTATTCTTGTCGGTGTAGACTTCTTCAGTCTCATTCTCTTCTCTTCAATCACATCTCGCAGCCAATGATACCTAATGTCAATGTGTTTGTTGCGAGCATGATACATTGAATTCTTGCTCAAATCCATAGCACTCTGACTATCACAGAATAGTACATACTCACTTTGCTTCAAACCCAACTCTTGAAGGAATCTTTTAAGTCATAGCATCTCCTTGCTTGCTTCCACTGCTGCAATATACTCTGCCTCAGTTGTGGACAATGTTACACATTTTTGTAGCTTGGATTTCCATGAGATGGCTCCCCCTGAAAATGTAAACACATAACCTGAGGTAGACTTTCTGTTGTCAAGATCACTTGCCATGTCTGCATCAGTATAGCCTTGAAGTATAGGTTTATCACCTCCATAACATAAACTCAATTTGGAGGTGCCCCGCAAGTACCTGAAGATCCACTTCACTGCTTCCTAGTGAGCCTTACCTGGATTGGATAAGAAATGACTCACTAAACCGACTGCATGTGTAATATCAGGTCTAGTACACATCATAGCATACATCAGAGAACCAACTGCAGAAGAATAATAAATGGCTGACATAGCTTCTTTCTCCTTCTCTGTTGTAGGACAAGCTCTCTTATCTAGCATGAAGTGAGTTGCTAACTATGTACTAACAGGCTTAGCATGCTTCATATTGAACCTTCCAAGAACCCGTTCAATATACTTCTCTTGGGATAACCACAATTTCCCAGCTTTCCTGTCACGAGTAATCTCCATGCCTAAAATTTGCTTTGCATGACCCAAATCTTTCATGTCAAAAGACTTGGACAAGTCTTTCTTCAAACTTTGAATCATATATGCATATTGTCCAACTATTAGCATATCATCTACATATAAAAGAATGATGATAAAGTTACCTCCAGGAAACTTTCTAAAATACGCACAATAATCAGCTGTAGTTCGTTTATAATGATTGCTTGTCATAAACGAATCAAATTTCTTGTACCACTGCCTTGGCGCCTGTTTAAGCCCATAAAGACTCTTCTTCAACCTGCAAACAAGTTTATCTTTCCCTTTTACTTTAAATTCTTCAGGTTGCTCCATGTAGATGTCTTCATGCAAATCACCATGTAAAAATGCAGTTTTTACATCAAGTTGTTCCGACTCAAGATCAAGACTTGCTACTAAACCCAACACTGTTATGATAGATGTCATTTTGACCACCGGAGAGAATATCTCATCAAAGTCAATGCCCTTTTTCTGGTTGCATCCCTTTACCACTAATTTGGCCTTGCGCTTTACTATCTTCTCGCCATTCTTTTTGTACTTAAAACCCCATTTGTTTCTCAAGACTTTCTTGCCCTTTGGAGGCTGTACTAGTTCATAGGTTTCATTCTTTTTCAAGGAATTCATCTCCTCCTTCATTGCATTAAGCCACTAGTCTTTCTCGTCATGAGACAAGACCTTTTGATAATTCTCTCGCTCCCCACCTTCACTAACTAGAATGAACTATGAGCTTGGATACCTTGTTGAAGGTTTACGCTCTCTTTTGGACCTTCGAACCTGTGTATCCTCCACTTGAGGGGCAGATTGCTCCCCCTGCTCATGAACTTCTTCATGAATCACTTCGTCATGCACATCTTCCTTATGGATTTCTTCATCAGACGAAGACTCATCAAGATCATCATCATCAATATGATCTGGTACATTACTATCAGGTTCTACCTCATCAACATCATCATGTACATCATCAATTACGTCCTCAACATTCTCATTTGACGGCTAAATAATAGAAGGAGTAGAAGTGGAACCATTAGTAGTATCAAAAGACAATTTTAAAATAGAAGTGTACCTTGTACTTAGAAGATTTGCACCCTTATCATGCTCAAAGAATACTACATCTTTGCTTCTCACTACCTTTTTCTTTTCTGGATCGTAGAGCCTATAACCATACTCTTCATCCCCACACCCAACAAATACACATGAATTAGTCATCGAATCAAGTTTTGACCTCTATTCTTTAGGCACATGCATGTATGCCTTGCTGCCAAAGACTCTCAGATGTGAATAAGTGGGATCACGTCCCTTCCATGCTCTCTCTGGAATGTCATGACCAAGAGAAATCGATGGAGATCGATTAATCAAATACACAGCACATTGCATTGCTTTAGCTCAAAATGTCTTAGGAAGATCAGATATTCTAAGCATGCACCTCACATTCTCTACAATGGTTATGTTCATCCTTTCAGTAACTCCATTGTGTTGTGGTGTGCCGGGCTCTGTCTT
This sequence comes from Trichosanthes truncata, assembly GCA_033996785.1. NCBI lineage: Eukaryota > Viridiplantae > Streptophyta > Magnoliopsida > Cucurbitales > Cucurbitaceae > Trichosanthes > Trichosanthes truncata. The sequence continues at coordinate 4,186,210 of MU867261.1, forward strand.
CTCATGTCTAATGCCATGTTGTGAGCAATAGTACTTGAACTCATTCGAAGTATACTCATGTCACAACCCGCCCCAGATTAACTCTACTAAACTTAGGATGAGCTGTGACGGCAGTAGACCCCAACTGTGCAATGGAATCTATTACCAAATCTTTATCTCTTGTCTCATTATATAACTTTATATGGGAAATCTCATGAACAACACAGTCAAGATTTCTCTTAACTTACAATATATGATATGCAATGACTTGATAAAAACTGGTTGCAGATTCTGATTAGCTAACTCCGGTTGAAACTCAAGAGCAACCTGGTGAAAAATTAAAAACAAAATAATGAGCTAAAAAGCCCAGTGAGTGGTAAGTCAATAAGAAAAATTAATTTTTAAGAAAATCTCTTTACATGGAAAACATAATTCAAACTCTATAAAAAAAATGTAAATCATGAAAATTTTTGAACTTCTCAAGATCATGAAAACATAGTGAAATTTGTAGCAAGATCACTCTTTCGAAATCCCTTAGAAACATAAGCTGCACAAACTGAGATTTCAATTCTTGGAAACAACAACTCTTTAAACAATAACTCTTGAAACATAAATACGGCCAATAAAAACGTGTATAAAGAAATCTCATAATTTCAACTCTTGAAATGTAAGCATAAGCTCTTATCACCAAATTTGTACCCAAAACTCTGTCATACTGGCGTAGAGTAATCTCCATACGCACAGCAGAGCAATCTCTATCATACGTGCACGCATAGTAAACTCTATCACCTGTAATGCTTCAGGACCAGAATTTGGACCAGGATTCGGAATCCGGATTCGGCACCTAATGGCCCCGACATTCCCCTGCATCCCCAGCGACCTGGGCACGCTGCATACTATGGAAACACATTCTCATAGCATATGGGTAATCACCATGGGTACAAAGATCTAGTGGTTTAAAGATCCACTTTTAACATAAAACGTCTCTTGATTCTCAAACTCTTTTTGAAAACCATGCTCTTTCTTTAAACATCTCATAAACTTGAGAGATTTTTGAAATAACATTAAACATTTATACTTTCTCGAATAGTCATCAAATCTCTCAAATAATATAAAACATTTTCAAAGTCTTATTTTCTCTGATACCACATCTCAAAAATCTCATACATTTCTCAATAAACATTAAAACTCTTCAAATTCAAATATGCTAAATCATGAATTCAATTTAGTGATCATATGTCACTTTCTTATCAAATTAGCAAATCATCAATCTCAATAATAAACAATTTGTGAAATACAATTAATTTCCTCCAAATTTTCAAATAACTAAATCATTTGCATTAATATTAATTGCAATTGATTTTAAATCTCACAAAAGTATCATCAATTACTAAAACAATTGAAATACTTTATAAAATAACCACTCACAGAACCATTTTCGTTGTCACCCTGAAACGTTGGCTATTCCAATTCTCTGTTCAACCTGGAATTCCAATAATCATACCAGAGATTATGAATTATTTCCAAAGGAAATAAACATGCTTCACATTGGTCGATTAAACTAATTTTTCAAATTCCTTCTCTTAATTAATAACCAATTGTCCAAATTCCTACTTAATATCTCATTTTCTCTTTCATCCTTTTATGACCATGGTTAGAGATGTCCACGGGGCGGGGCGGGGCCGGGGAATGGATTCCCCGTCCCCGTCCCGTCCCCGCCCCCCATTTCATTCCCCATCCCCGCGAAATTTTCCGTTTAATTTCACGGGGATCGGGTTCCCCGCGGGGAATTTTTCCCCGTTCTTTTTTTTTTTAAAATTTATTCTCAACCATAATAAAAATTATTTCTAAATGAATAATTTTCAATATAATTCTATTTAAAGTAAATGTTATAAAATTTCCTAATAAAAACAATAATATACCATAAGTAAAAATACTATAATGTCGAAACAACTTAATTTCTAAAAATTCAAATTTCAATATTACAACATAGACTTTAATTTTTTTTTTTTTATAACGAAATAGTCTTAAACTAATTCCTACTATAGTTTTTTTTTAAAAAAAAATTTATTTATAGGTAATAATAATATATATATATATATATATATATATATATATATATATATATATATATATATATATATATATATTATTAATCGGGGAATCGGGGCGGGGCTGGGCGGGGAATATATTCCCCGTCCCCGTCCCCGTCCCCGTTTAGCCAACGGGGAAAAAAACTTCTCCGCTCCCTCCCCCATTCCCCGTGTAATCGGGGATTCCCCGCCCCATTCGGGGCGGGTCCCCGCGGGGCCCCGGCCCCGCGGGTTAAATGGACATCCCTAACCATGGTACATTTGTCTCCACTCCAATTAAAATATATTTAATCAATTCCAACTCTTCTTAATTATTTTGTCTTTTACCTCTAAATAAACAATTCTTTTCATACAAATGGACCAACCTCACTCATCAAAACTCATTGACCAAGTTATTTTCACTTTCTCCTCTTCCAATTTAAGTAAAAGTATTATTTTATTTTATTTTATTTTTTACCTCTCTTCCCCTCCTCATGTGGGTGAGCCTTACCTTCAAAGCCCTTTCTTCTCTCTTCATTAAATACAAATTGTACAACACCACTTCTCTTTTCTTTTTTTTTTAAATAATTTTATTTACACTTTTACTTTAATTTTTTCTCTCTTCTCTTCAATCATCTTCTTCCTCTTCACATCTCCATCTCTGTTTTTGTCCTCCCTTCAACCCACAAACTCCACCTTTACATTTAAATTTCTCAAGCACTTGTGTTGAATCACAAACTATTGTTGGGTGGCTAACTTCTCATTTCTTCCCCTTAAACAACATAGTCTCCTTTTTTTTTTTAAAAAAAAAAATAATAATAAAAATAAAAGAAATCAACATTTCAAACCCCATAATCAACCTTCAAACTCCATTCTTAATTGGTTTTGAAGCATCGTAACAACTTAACAAACAAAGAAAAATAAATCCACAAAATTATTTCTTTAGAAACTTATTTCCCTTCCATGTTTTCCAAATAAAACTTACCAAATTTCTTTGAACCTTCCTTGTCTTCAACCTTCTCTTCTCTTTCTCTCTCTCTTTTGAAATTTCTCTTTTCCTCCCTTTCTCGTTCTCCTTACCTCCTTTATCTTTATTTATTTATTTAATTTCCTTTTCTCCTTGTTTTCCATAACACTCCCCTATTCCTTTTTTTCTTCTTTTTTTTTTTTTTTTTTACTTTCTTTTTGTGTGGCTCTAATATAGCCACACCAATTTATTTTATTTTCTTTTCTTTTTATAAAACCAATAGCTTCCCATGGAAGCTTGCCTTCCACTTCACTATTTTATTATACATATAATTCATTTTCCTTATCTATTCTTTTTTTTTTAAACAAAGTTCCACATTTTCAATTCTTTTTCAATCCTTTTTCTTTTCCTTTTATTACAAGCTATCCTTCATCCAAAATTTTCAAAACCAAATAATCAACATGTCATAAATACTCAAAAACTAGAATACCAAAATTGGGTCTTACAAATTATTACTCCCTTTTGGGAATTTCGTCCTCGAATTTCAATTAAGGAGTGCATTTGAACTCATTTTTCCATGTTGCATCTTCATTGCACATTTTTTTTTTTTGAGTTCTTAAAGACATAAGAGGGTGTTACAACTCACCACCATTGTCAGATCGAAGACACTTCAACTTTCTTTCAGTCTCCCTTTCTATCATAGCATGAAACTTTTTGAAAATCTCAAACACTTGGCTTTTTGTCTTCAACATATGCACCCAAGTTCTTCGAGTAGCATCATTTATGAAAGTGACAAAATATCTATTGCCACCAAGAGGCTCTACCTCAATAGGACCATAAATATCGAAGTGAACTAACTCCAATTTTTCTCGTCTTTTAGTGGACTTCCTAGAAAAAAAAAACTCTATGATGCTTACCTGCCAAACAATGATCACAAAGGTCAAGAGAAACTGTTTTATCAACCATAATAAGAGATTTACCTGCCAACAGTTTGATCTCATTTGAAGGGAATAATCTAATTAAACTCAAGCAGAAGCGTATGAATCGATTTGAGTTTATTTAGAATTAAATAATAATATTATCGTTAAGCATAACATACCTTGAAAATATGGAGATTCTTCTGGCAAATCTTTATCTCTTCCACAAAGTCTTCCTGACTATGACTCGAACACAAGACCAAGACTTGTGGGAGCCTCTTGAAAGAAAATCCACAAATGATTAAAGAGGAAGAGGTCTAGAGAGAATTCTCTAATTCTCTCTATTGAGGAGATGTGTGTTATGTCTAATGGCTTAACCCAATGGTCCTATTTATAGAGACAAAAGGAAAATCTTTGTCATAATTAAAATATTATATTTTAATATCTAATATATTAAAATATATCTTATATTTATTTGAATCTCATTCAAATCTCCTACGATATTTATTTATTTGAATCTTATTCAAATTCTATAAATATATTTTATTTAAAATATCAAATATACATTAATTATTTTAATATTTAATGTATCAAATACAATAAATATATATTCCTCTTTTATATTTAATATATCTAATATATTAAATATTAATTTGAACACTTCAAATTAAATATTAAATTCAAATTAAATATTAAATTCGAATATTTCAAATTTTAATATTTAATGTATCAAATACAATAAATATATTTTCCTCTTTAATATATCTAATATATTAAATATTAATTTGAACACTTCAAATTAATATTAATTTGAACATTTCAAAAATTTCTTTCAACTAAATTGATCTTTTATTGTTACTATGAGCTAGCAAGGGGTCCTTATGGACCTACAGATTATAAGCTCCAATGATACAAAATTAATTAATTTTCATTCATTAACTATAGGTCACTCCACTATAGACCTAGAGTTGCACTCTTATGCACTGTAGGACAAGTTGTGTCCATAGATATAATCATTACATGCAAGTCGATCCTTCACGAGTTGTTCGTAATTACAGCTGAGTCAAAAGTCCGTTTTACCCCTATGATTACATCTTGCACCTTAAGTACCACTAATTCTCTAATGAACAATCTGTTTATAATCTAATTATAAACTAAGTCCCTCTCGGGCCAATGAGAGGGTGGGGCCCCATTGTTCAAGTCCCGAAATCAACACTTAAGAGAACTACTCATCTACTTACCCTATATGGGAATGAGTGAATTTCATCTTGTGAGATTATGTTCCCAACTCCCTATTTGGTCAAATCCCCAAAATAGTAGACATATTGAATCGGCTATAAAAACCACTCTCACCCATGCAAATCAAAGGACAAGCCCTCACAGGCAGGAGTTCATAACTAACTCAAGATTAAGATCAAGTCGCATATGATCATTCTGATGAAATATTAATATTCTCAATTAATGGATTTATAAAGAGAGATTAAATATTTCGTGGTTCAGTCTTATACAAACTCATTGTATAAGATACCCCCACTCACATGTCTCTACATGAATGATTTGGATCAAATCATTTGTATTTATTACAAAGTGGGTTGTATCAATAGTGTTACCAAGATAAGACACCAAACTTTATCCATATACTATGACTCTTTAGGTTATTTCTTGAACACGATCCTCATGTATGTCAACCACATACTGTTCAAGATTACACACTAATAACCTTGGATTTTTCATATAATGGATAATATTATATTGCAAATAAAATAATCAAAATTATTATTAATTATTAAATAATTAATTAATTACGAGGCTTTATGGAATAAATCCCAACACCCTTGTCACTCATATGTCCTAGCCTTCGATGCCACAAATTAGGAGAATTGTTTTCTTCAACTGCATTCAGCTCACTAGAACTTACCCTCAAGTATGTTTTATTCAAAGAGCAACACAGCTCACCACGAGCAACTGTCATCGAACCTTTAGACAATTTCCACTTACCGTTACCAAAGGTATGTTGGAACCCTTCTTGATCAAGGACATTTGCAGACAATCAGTTAAGACATAAATCAGGAATATGGCGCACATTCTTTAATGTAAGCATGCACCCAACACTTGTCTTCACACAAATTTCACCTAACCCAACAATGCTAGCTGAGCTCTTGTTTCCCATCTTCACACTACCAAAATCACTAAATTGATAGTTCATGAAGTATTCCTTTTTGGGAACACAATGATATGAAGCACATGAATCTACCAACCACTTTGGGGCTGTTTGGGGCGCTGAGTGGGTTATAATAGTCTGTGAAATAATATAATATTGTTTAAAATGCAGAATTGTTTAGTCTGAGGTTATAATAGTATGTGTTTGGGGTGCAGAGTATTCCATGGGTTATTATAACACAGGTTATTATAACCCTTGCCCCAAATAGCCCCTTTATGTCTGAACTCTCTAAATGATGACACTCACTAGTTGCACAAATTAAAGTGACATCACCGTCACTTGTAGAAGCAATTGCTGCAGTATTTTTATCATCTCCCTCCTTTTGTGAGTCCTACTTCTTACCTTGTTCTTTCTTCCAACAGTAGCAAAACTTTTTGGTATGGCCAGACTTGTTGCAGTAATAACATGTCCTGGTCTCTTTGTCTCTAGACTTGGACCTCCCCTTTGAGTTACCACGGCCTTTGGGTCCTTTACTCTTACTTCTTCCACGATTCTCAACAAGAAGAGCATTCGAATTATCAACTCTCATCTCCTTTCTTCTTATCTCTTCATTGAACATGCTTTCTTTGATCATATTCAGAGATAGAACACCTTCTGGAGCAGAGTTACTAATAGTCAACCAAGGTTTCCCAACTGTATGGCAAGGAACTCAACAAGAACAAAGCTTGCAATTCATCATAAAAAACAATCTTCATAGTAGTCAACTTGTTAATAATATCTTGGAAGTCACTCAAATGCTCAGAAACATACTTCCCACCCTTCAATTTCAAATTAACAAGTCTCTTGATTAACGAAGCTTTATTATGCGCGGTCTTCCTTTCATAAAGACCTTCCAATTTCTTCCACAAATCATATGGGTCGGACTCTTTAGACACATGGTTGAAAATGCTAAGATCAACCCATTACCTAATAGTCCCCAAGGTCTTCCTCTTTAACTTAGCCCAATCTTGCTATTCCATTTTCTCTGGTTTTGAAGGTTTAGCAATGGTGCCATCAGCTTCTATGGTTGTTTCAATTTGATCGTACAAATCTTTGCAAAATAACAAATCCTCCATCATCGGTCTCCAAATGGAATAATTGGTTAATGTCAGTCTAACCATTGAATTACCTCCACTAATGCTAGTAGACTCCATAACAATGATCAAATTAATCATTGGCTATGATACCAACTGATAGGGCTCAAATAGTATAGCAACAACTCACCAAGATCTCCTCCAAGACAATCAACCAAAAATGGTACTCCAATACACCACAAATTATTCACCAAATAATTTCCAAGCAATCAACCAGCAATGGACAACAATAAACCATCAAAAATTGTAGAAGACTAAATGCAAACAACACAAATTATACATGGAAAACCTCTTTGATGTGAAGAGTAAAAACCACGGGACTTGTGAGGAGTCCACTCTTGTTACCTTCTCTTATTATGATAAAATTGAGGGAAAAAGAACCAAAATCAGTCATACAAAGGTTCACAACCCACCAACAGTTCCATACATAAGAAAATAACAATTGAGAGATGAAAGATAAAAGTATCACCCAAATTTTTTTGGTTCTGTCTATTAGCGATTATCGACAAACTAGAGCTCAAAAAGACGATCAACCGTTCAAAACATGACCCTATGTGTCATCAACATGCTGACCAAATGTCAGCAAGATCCAACAACTGAAACTCCGGCAATTGACAACTTTGTGGAAGCTGTCTCTGAAAAACCGAACTGCACTCCTCCCTCTTCATTATTTGCATATTTCTTTCTGTTTTCTTTCTCCTTTTTTAAGTTCATTCTCCCCTAAAAAAAACTAGGCTTTCTAGGTAAGCCCACACGTTTAACCCCAATTGGGCTAAACATATAACCAACTTTTTTGAGCCCACAAACATAAGAAAATATCTTGTTTATCTAACAAATGGGCTGAACACCCATAACAAAATGAACATTAGTAGTAGAGATGTCCATTTAACCCGTGAGGACTCGCCCCAAACAGAGCAAGGAATCTCCGATTACACGGGGAATGGGGGAAGGAGTGGGGAGACTTTTCTCCCCGTTGGCTAAATGGGGACGAGGCGGGGAATATATTCCTCATCCCCAACCCCGCCTCGATTCCCCACCCCGCCCCGCCCCGATTAGTTAATATATATATATACTACTTATTTATAGGTAATAATTAGTATATATATATATACTAATTATTACCTATAAATAGAAAAGTTTTAAAAAAAAAAACTATAGTAAGAATTAGTTAAAGACTATTTTTTTAATTAAAAAGAATTAAAGACCATGTTGTAATATGGAAATTTGATTTTTTAGAAATTAAGTTGTTTCGACATTATAATATTTTTACTTATGGTATATTATTGTTTTTATTAGGAAATTTTATAACATTTTCTTTAAATAAAAATTATATTAAAATTTATTAATTTAGAAAGAATTTCTATTATGGTTGAGAATAAATTAAAAAAATAAAAAAGATAAAACAAAACAAAAAACAAAACAAAACTGAAAAAAAATTCCTGCGAGAAGCCCGATCCCCGCGGGGAATCCCCACCCCGATCCCTGCAAAATTAAATGGAGAATTTCGCTGGGAGAGGGAATGAAATGGGGGGCAGGGCCAGGGACGGAGAACCCATTCCCCCGCCCCGCCCCGCCCCGTGGACATCTCTAATTAGTAGCACGTAGGAATATAACTACTTTTGTGTGGGAATGCGATACCGGGAGGGAGGCTTGTTTATATATATATATTAGCATAATTTTGCTAGATTTGTAATTGTCCAAAAAGTTTTTAAAAAAAAAACCGAATATTTATTGAAAGGAACTTTTTAAATTTTTACAGTTATGAAAATAAAAATTGCACAAAACACATGAGATAAGTGATAAATAATAAAAAGTAGTCTTATTTAAAAACCCACTCGTTCACTCTCCAAATTACATGCATTTTCCCTTTGGAGAGAAATACATTAATAACAACAACAACAACAATCAAGCTCTACATAAATTAAAATAAGTACTCAATAGTTGAAATGCCAGAAGAACTAGGCCATGGCACTTGGACTGCCACCATTTGGTCTTGGTACTTGAACCCAACATCCTCACCGTCAATCCGGCAAGCCCGCGGTTTCTCGGATGCAAACGCTCGCATCTCACCAGTACCTTTGACGCCAATCTCGACAGAGCTAAGGTCATCGTCATAGTCCACAGATTGGATGGCACCACCAATGTTGAGCATATTGACGAGGCCAATTGGGGCAAACTGGACAGAAGTTTCAATGAGTGTGGTGACTGGCGAGACAAAAATAAGCTCAAAGTCGAAGGGGTCGAGGGCGATATCAATGTTTTGGAAGGGCTTGGCGAGGATGAGCTTCTTAGCTTGGTAGAGGTAGAGCGCAAATGTTTTCACACCTTCAATAGAGATAGGGTTTTCTCCACTATTCCACTCAATGTCTTTTGCATTAGTTTTGGAGGTCACTCGCTTTGAGTACTGAGAGAAGCACTGGTTGCGTCGCGTCTCACGACACCATCCTCCTCCTTGGCAGTTGAATGCACCGATCACACCAGTGAACTGCGTCAAAAAAAAAAAACAAAAAAACAAAATCTTAGAATACTTTTAAAACTAAGCAAATATTTGGACTATGTATTAGCTAGGCATATTAAACAATCTTAAGAAAAATGCTTACCTTGTTGAGGTTCCATATCTTGAGCATAGTCTTCCCATCGTGCAAGGGGTCCTCAAAGAGACAGTCGCGAGTCGGGAGAGCGTAGTACGCACTTCGAAGGATCGAGCCATCAGGGAGCACCAGTTTTTTTAGGAGCTCGAAGTTGTGCTTTCCGACAAAGTCACTGACGTAGATCGGGCCGCCGGAGATGGCTCGGGAGGCAGCGTGGAAGGCCGCGCAAGGGTGGGTGGATTGGAACATATCCCAATCAGGGTGGATGAAGTTGCCCATCCACAGGCTGTTGTAGGCGCAATGCACCATGTGACATCCTTGCAGCCAAAACGTACCATTTGGATCGCCAGAGGGGTCGGTGCACCAAAAGTCATCACCTATATCAACAAACACGTGGCACTCATTGAAGTAGTTCAAAAAAATACGTTTTATTAGTTGAGATTGTGGTGACGTGTGCACTACCAAGTGCTTAACTTCCAAATTTATTGCATGACCAGATAAGGAGTCTGTGGGCCCATGTTACCAAAATTGAAATTATGGATAATTTAAATTATTAATAAAAGAATAATCAAATTCAACCAAACAAAAAATAAGAGTTTAAGATGCAATTTCCATGAAATTGAAAGTTGAAAGTAAAATTTGTCAAATTCAAGGTAAAAATTGATATTTTCTCTTCAATAGAGGAATATAAACGAACCGACAAAAGTATTTAAACTACAAAGGTTTAAAGAAGAAAGATAATGTACCAACACGACCGAGAGAGATAGCTTCAGTGCCGAGGAACATGAAGTCGTTGCAATGTTCCATACTTGCAATGACTCCATTTCCTTTGAAATGTTTATTTATTGATTTTGTCATTGCTTTGTAATATGCCTTTGCCAAATCCACTCTACCTCCATAGTCCTCGCACAACATCTCCAACAACTGCCCATTCAAATTTTCCATAATATTTTTCAGTGAAACACAAAGTATTATTTTTTTAAAATTTTCTTTTGCAACAAAATAATAATAAAATAACACCGTCATCATATTTCAATTATTTTATCACCTAATAAATCAATTCACCTGCGTCAGCAAAATTGCTATAATATTCTAAGCCACACTATCCATTTATTAAAACCAATATTAACTTAAAAACCAAAATAGTAATTATTTTTAAATTTTACCGACAAAACAAACATTTTGAAACTTCAAAAACCAAAATAAAATAAACAATTCAAAACTTCATAGGCTAAAAAAAAAACAATACTTGTCTACACACCAAGAACTCCTACCAAAGCACTAAAAAAGAAAATGAGTTCATTCCTATTAACTTTCTAATATGGTGTGTTTTTATCGTTTGAAATTTTTTAATCGATTCACTTATCTATTACGCCACATTAGAAGAAAGTTAATAGCAACAACTCCCATTGACCAGTATATAGCCAAGTATTTTTCAAAACAATTTCAAACGTTCAAATACCAAAACAAGATTTAAACACAACGAACAATGCTTACGTGGATAACGTCGATCTTAACGCCGTCAATCCCAACATTTGCCAAATGAGCATGAAGGCCCTCATACATCTCTTCTGCCTTCTCCGGCGCAACCATCCCAACCTTATGATGAACAATCTTATCCACAGCCAAATCCTCCATTGTCTTCTGCAGTCCTGGCGAGAGCTCCGGCTGGATCACTTTCGCCTCTGGTAACCCCGGCACGTGCGGTCGGAGCCCTCCCCAATATCCACATAAAGCGTGCCACACGTACACATACTCCACCGTATTGTACTCCCCTTTGAGTTCGTCGACGAAGGCCTTCATCCCCTTCTGGGCGCCAGAGCTCTTGGGGTTGACGTAGTCGCGAAATTTGTAATTCTCTTGGAATTTTAAAAGGCGGCAGGGCATTTGCTCACCAGCGACGGTTTGATTCATTCCTTCTTTGGTGATGGGATCGGCATCATGGCCGATGGACTGCCAACCGTCGTCAATTAGGACTAAGCCGGGAGGGCAACCGCCGTCGACGAGATGCTTTACACCTTCTATGATGCCCTGTGGGTGAACTGTTAGGTAGAATGCATCCCATGTGCACCAACCAAATTTGTCCACGATGCCTATTCATAATAATATGAAAGAAAAAAAATATTAGATTGATAGTAAGAGTAACCAATTAATTTTGTTTCACAAGTAGTTTTTTTTTTTTTTTTTTTTTTTGAGAAAATAGAAAGGAATGATGTATTTTTCTTTTTCGTGTTTGTCAAAAATTTAGTGGTGGTAGTAATAGTAAGAATTTTTTTTATTGTCATGTAAGTAGGAAAGTAGGAAAGTATTGTTTAATTATAAAGCAGAGAGGAGAATGAATTAAATACTCTTATCTAGGCATTTGTAGGAGTTGTTATTTACTTTATTATTATTATTATTTGAATTTAATAGATAAAACGCCTACCTATATTGTTTAGCCATTAAAAATCTACCACGTAGCCCGTATGAACTTTTACTAAAGGTATGTATTTTTTCAAGCAACGTCACCAACCTCTTTTAATTCATCTTAGATTTAAACAAATTATAAATTATAAAGTTTAAAGTTTTTTTTTCCTAATTTTTCACTACTAAATTTTAAAATTTCAAGAATGAAAATATATATGTAGAGACAGTAAAACTTTTGTCCCTCTGATTTTTTTTTAAATGAATTTAGACACGGTAAAATAACCAAAGGTGTGAATCTAAATGACACTCAATATTTTTTCAAAAAATCAAAAAAAAAAAATAGCTTTTTGAATTAGTAAGATGATTAACCCACCCCATCCCTTATTTGAACCCAAAAAAAAAAACCATAAAGAAAGCTTTTGGATTAGATCGTAATTTAAAAACATATACCTGGCGGGGTCTTCTCCTCCAACAAGCGAAAAGTTCCAAGGTGGGTCCTAACGATCTTCATCGCCTCCTTCACCAGTGCAAATGGATCATCGCCAGCATGAAGGTACAACACGCTCCGAAACGACGAGTCCACCACTTTCGACGAGCCACTCTCGACGCAGACGTCGACAAAGTCATCGTCCCCGGGCTGAATCGACGATCGGAACGGCCCCTCGACGAGCGGAAGAAGGAGAACATACGGCCGGCCGGAATCCGACTTCTCAAGAATCACAATCTGAGTCTCCGACTCAAGGTCGCCACCATTCCGCCCAACCCAATGGGTGGTCCACCACACCTTGAACCTGAAAATACTCATAAACCGAATATCCTTCAGCTTACCAATCGAAACGACATGTCGGCTGTCAGGTTCCGACGCGTCGAATCCCACAAAGCAACCAACCGAAACCGGCGACTTGTCGATCGAAGTGTACGGAGAGGGAGAAGCAACAATATTCTCAGGCACATCCGACAGAAACAAATGGCCATTGACGGTAAAATCCGACCCGTCGATCGAGAACGGGGACAACATGTCGTTCAAGCCATCGAACGAAACGACGTCGTTGGACCTGCCATTTTTCAGACTAGGAGCCATTTTGAGAGAAGAAAAGAAGAAACAACCCAAAAACAAAAGAGGGTTAGTTTTTTTTTTTTTTCTCTTCTTCGAGGTTGCTGTGAAGAATAAGATTGATCGAGGGGATTTTATAGAGGAAAAAAAAACAAGTGGGTTAATTGGAAAGAAAAAAAAAGAATATGGGGTTTTTTTTTTATATAATTTGTAGATTCCTGAGGATCGAAAAGGAAAAAGGGGGCTTTTGCTTGATTCTGTTTGAAAAAGCTTTGGAAAAAAGTTGCAGGTTAACAATGGTGGAAGGGGAAGGGGGAGAGTTGGGGATTTATAGATATGGAGAGCTGCGAAAAGTGAAGGTTCGTGGGAAGGTGGGTTTTGAATTTTGATCCAGTCACCTCTTTTTTTTTTAGATTTGAAATTTTTATTTTTTAAAAAAAAGGTGATTTAATGTAATTTAAAATGTTTATTTGAAAGTATTAGGGACGGGTTGAAAAAAAGTGTATTTAATTAGATTATCCATATTGGACTCTTTGACTGTCAAGAGGTTTTTTGGGTAATATCTCTCCAACTTGTTTGGATTGGAAATTATTTTTAAAACAAAAAGTGTACTTGAATAAAAAAAAATTTAGTGTTAGGAGGTATTTTTTTTAGTTCAACTATGTATGGGTGAAGATTCAAACATTTGACATTTTAGTGATGATATATACCTTAACTATTAATATATAAAAAAAATTTAATTTTTACATTTTTTAGTTCATCGGATGTAAAGAGAGGTGAAAAAACCTTCAACTTTAAGAAATAATCATTTAGCTTTTTATTTTTAAAAATTGTGCTTGTTTCTCATCATTTCTCTACATCGAACTTCATATTTCTTAAGAAAACTTTTGAATTCTTAGCCAAATTACAAAACAAAACAAACTTTTGAAAACTACTTTTTTTAGTTTTCAAAACTTGGTTTGGTTTTTTAAAATATATATAAAAAATAGATAACAAAATAATAAAATTCATAGGTGAATGTAGTATTTATAGGCTTAATTTTTAAAAATCAAATAGTTATCAAAGAAAGCTTAAATTATGCTCAAATTTATAATTTGGTTAGGTTTATGAAATTTTCAATCTTTACATTTAAACTGGACAAGGTGAGTCTTTTTTTTTTTTCCCAATTTCTAACCAAAGATAGGTTTCCTTCACATTAAATCTCGGCAACTCATCAATTTTGTACAAAATTCAGCTTTAGTGACGTCTTTTAAGATTTTTCATTAATTTCATACAAGATCTTCATTCGTAATTTATTGAACACGCATGAGAACAAAACTGTACCTATGTTAACATTGTTTTTAAGAATTAGTTACAAATTCACACAATGTGGTTCGTCCATTTTACAAATCGCGTCCTCACGTTTCAAAAGTAGTTTGAAACACCCTATAAATGACATTATTAAGATAATGACTCTCTTCATATTTTCACAATGATATTCTACTGTCTACTTTGAGCACAAGCTTTTCATAGTGTTTTTGTTTTATCCCTCATACCAATAGAGATAATTGTCTTTACTTTATACGTTCATCATTTTTTCCTTATTTAGTCGATGTGACATTTTGTTTTCCTTTGTAGTAGATACTCTTCTATTGATTTTTACTATTATTTTAGCTGAGAGGGGAGTTGAATGTAGATGGAGAGATGCGTGTGAAGGGGAGAGAATAAATTTTTTCAAACTTTTTTTTTGTCACGTCACCTAAAATTTATCATACCACACCAACAATAAAATCAATTAAAAAATTGTCACGCCAAATTGACAAACGAAAAGTTAACCCATCAAAATGGAGTATTTGTGAAACTTCGAGAGCAACAATATATGATTTTGAAAGCTCAAAACTAAACAAAATTATTATTCAAATTTCATGGATCAAGTTAATTATCCCTAAATTCTATAAGAGGATGGGTTGGCTTACCAGTCAAGTTCGTGTAAGCCATGGTTTTTTTTTTTTCGACAAGCGAAATACAATAGGAACTACAAACATTATATTTCATAAATTTATAAATCAAACACGTAATATGTAAATTATATTTTTTTATATAACTTATTTGTTTAGTATCATTCAAACACAAAATTATATAAATTTAAACTTCATATGCCTAAATTTATTTATAAAAAATTGTTTTTTTTTTTTTAAAAGAAACCCTCCTAAATTGTACTATTTGGATGGATTCTCCCAATTCCCACAGAATCAAGGCAAATACATGAAGGGGACAGAGGCATTAATTAACATTGCCTTATTTGAGGAACAATTTTCTAAAGCTTTCTAGGCCTTTCCTTAATTAAACTTCGATTATTAGGGCATTTAATTATCCAAAATTTAACTATTTCTCTCTCTTTTTCTCTTTATTCCTCTTCTAGTTGACAAGAATTTCACATCTTTATGAATATTCAATCATTTTCTTAAAGAATAACTAATTCCTTTTGAAACCTTATGGATGGAATTTCTCTAGAGGGAATTTTTCTAAAATGCCTTTTTGCTTTTTAATGGAATTTTATTTCATTTTCTAACATTTAAAAGTTTTAATTGTTTTATTTTCTTGCAAGGTAGTACCACCAACCAAAAAAAAAAAGGTAGTACCACCTCGTGATAAGGTTAATTTGTTTAGTTGCTCTTTTTAAATTTTTTTTTACTTATTTAAGAAATTAATGGTGTTGCATTTAGAAACAAAAAGAAAAAGAAAAAAAGAAAACTTAGGTGGTTTCGCATTTATTTAGAAAATTTACCACATTTTTCTTTTCTTTTTTTTTTTTTGAAAAAATTTACCACATCTTTCACATTATACTTTTTAACTCACATTAATTAGAATTGTTTAGGTTAAAATACCATTTTAGTTCTTGTACTTTCAAATGTCTAATTTTAGTCTATGTACTTTCAATAAAGTTTAAAATTGATTCCTACTCTTAGGGGCCGTTTGTTTCGTGGTAATTAGATTACTTCGTTTGTTTTGTAGGAATGTAAGATATCTTGGCATATCAAGATACCCGAGTATCCTAGGATGCCCATTCGGAGGACATCTGGTTAATTTGGATGCCCTTTTGAAACATGGGTTTTTAAGATTCCCACGTTGAGGACATCTGCTAATGACATATTTGCCCCTAATTAATTTTCTTAATTTTACAATTTTATTTTTATTTAAAAATAAATTAATGAATTTATGCACTAATAAACGATCAAATGTAGTTAGCTATATTTATATTTTACATTTAGATATAAAATAAAGCTTATTTAAAATTGAATTAATATTTAATATTAAATATTTTATAATAAAATATCAAACTAATATAAATTAATTTGTTCTACAAAATAACACATAAATATTAGTATAAAATAAATTGATATATAAATATACTATTAAATTAACAACACCAAAATGCATGTGATATCAATTTAATTATATTAAACAATAATTAAATTATGTAAAGGTTAGTAAGGGTATTATTGGTATAACACATAATCTTAAGACATTCCCATATATAAATCCTGTAAAACAAACATGGCTATTTAAATATTTCCAAACATCCTTATAAATTTTTCTGCAAAACAAATATGGTAATCTAAAGATGTCGGACATCTAAAATTCCAGATATCTAAGATTCTAGGCATTTGAAGATGCCGGAAATTATGATTCCCTAAAAACAAACGACCCCTTAGTTTATTGTGAATTTTTCCTAAAAAAAAATTAGTTTCTATTAGTTTTCCCTCTATAAATTTTGGAAATATGTTTACATTGTGTCTTTTTTTGTCTTAAAATTATTATTATTATTATTATTTAACTAATTTCAATAAAAATTAACTTAGAGACCAATTTTAAGTTTGATTGAAAGTACATGACTAAATTTGAACATTTAAAAATACATAGACCAAAATGAAACCAAATTCAAAGTATTGAACATTTGAAAACACATAGACCAAAATGAAACCAAATTCAAAGTCCAGGGGCCAGATCAATTATTTTTTTTAAAAAAAAAGTATTAGAATTTTATTTTGAGAGCTAATACAACCTAAAAAAAATTAGCCAGGAAGAAAAGGCAACCAAAGGTTAAGTTATACATTTTTTTTATATATTTGTTTTTCAAAAAATAGGTTGAAATATGGTTTTGATCCCTGAAAAGTGATCATCATTTCTAATTTGGCCTAATTTTTTTGTAAAAAAAAATATAATTTAGTCCTATTTTAATGAGTTTGGATTCAATCATTCAAGTTAAAATCATCCACAAAAAGAAGACTCTTTTTTTTTTTTTTTTTTTAACATATTTGAGCTTGAATGTTCCAAACCTTCTTGTAAGTTTTCTTTTAATATTCTAATTTATGTCGTCTTCTTTGACTATTGCATATACTTTTAACTTTATCTTCTCTAATCTAAGTAAAGTATATATAATACTTTCAATATTTCATATTATTATCTAAACATATTTCCTTTATGTTATTCTATTTGAAAAGGCCAATAAGTAGTTTATGCATACTTCTAGAAGGATTAGAATAGGGTGTATTAAAGTTTTGATGAAAGCTCGAACATAAATAACCTCATTATTTTGCTATCTCCATATCAAAAATTTAATTAGATGAGAATCAATATTAAAATAGATCAAGCCATTTTCTCATTAAACTTGGACAAAAATTTTATACACTAAGAATCAAATTAAGAAATAAGAAATGGGCAAATTTTAGAGATAAAAAACTATTTTAATCTTATGTTTATTAGTTTATATAAAATATTAATAAAGTAAAAGAAAAGGTATATTAAATTTTGTTTTAAAAAATAACTAGATATTCTTCTAACATTGTTTTTTTTTCTTTTCCCATTTCAATGATATTTTCATTCAATTATATATATATATATATATATATATATATATATATATATATATATATATATATATATATATATTATTATAAGGTTAGTCTCTAAACTTTCAATGAGTCTAAATAGTTAGGTCTCTACCTTTTAAATTTTTTTGTCCATCAAGTTTTATTATCATATTCAAAGATTTTTTTTTTAAATTACAGAGTTATTAGACATAAACTTAAATATTGTACTTTGTAAGATTACGGTAATTTTGTGAATTCTAAAATATATGAAATATGACTTATGTCTAAAATTAGAAATTAAGAAACTTGTACGAAAAATGGAGTGATTGATGCAGAATACACCATAGAACCGGTTTGGTTTCACTTTTTTAGGTTTTCTTGTTTTAAGTGATTGGTTATTTTTATTCCTCTCTTCCAAAAAGGGATGTGCTTTTCTTAGTTGCCAAACATCTTCTTCTCTTCCCTTCTTCTTCTTTTTGTTTTTGTTCTTTTTATTATTAAAAGTGCACCCAAAAATAAAATTAGGCATTGGTTATAAATGAATAACATAATAAAGTTAAAAAAAAAAAAAAAAAAAAAAAAAAAAAAAAAAAAAAACCCAACAACAATGACAATATAGCATGAGACTTTTAACTAGAATCTACCAGAATATTTATGTATAAAGTAAACAGTATTGTACTAAAATGAATAATATACTATAAACAAATGGATTTGTCCTAATATTTTTTGTTTTATAAGGACTATTTTTTTTTTCCTTTTTTCGCTTAACATCATTATTTGAGTCATTTTTAGTGCACTCACTCTCATGTTAAATTTAGCATAGCATCTTATTATTCAATGTCGAAATTTTCTATTTATGAATGTTTAATGAGCTGATTCAAGTCATAGTGAGTTTAGCTCCATGGTAATTGACATGCACATTTGACCAAGAGGTCAGAGGTTCGAATCCCCCAACTTTCAAATGTTGTTGTACTAAAAAAAATGAGCTGATTCAATACAAATAATTAATTATTGAAAATTACAAAATTAGTTCATCTTGATGGAGGCTTTAAATTCATATTCATAATTTTTTAGTTTAATAAGAGGTTAGAGGGATTTAAACCTCCAACCTTTAGGGAAGTAAGTAATACTGTGACCAGTTGATCTGCTCGTGTCAGTGTAACCAATCAGCATAATATGTGGTATTTAATACACAATTTCAACGATATAAAATAGATAATTTGTGTATTTTCATTTAAATAAAAGAAAGTTTCTTCTAAATGTATGTAACTGAGAAATGCAAGCTCAAACGGTAGTAAAAAAAAAAATTGTGATTTTTAAATAAACTCACAAAATTATTGTGAGTGAAAATCAAACCTTTAGTAATGGTAGAACCGCAATAGCATTCCTTGTAATACCTTCAAAGGTGAACAATATTCATTCGATAAGTGGAGACAAATTCTAAGGCCATGTTTGATAACAATTTCGTTTTTAAAAATTGTGCTTGTTTTGTCACAATTTCTTTACATCGAATTTCATATTTGTTAAGTAAACATTTGAATTGTTTAGTCAAATTCCAAAAGCAAAAACAAGCTCTTTTTTTTTTTTTTTCTTTTTAAATCTTCAAAATTTGGCTTGATTTTTTAAAACATGTATAAAAGTAGATAACAAAACAATAAAACCCATGAGTAAATGTAGTATTTATAGGCCTAATTTTCAAAAACGAAATGGTTATCAAACGTGACTTTAGTTTTTAGTTTTTAGTTTTTGAAAATTAAGCCTACAAAACTACTTCTATTTATGATTTTTTTTGTTATCTACTTTTTAAACATGTTTCAAAATCCAAGCTAAATTTTGAAAATTAAAAAAAAAAAAGTAGTTTTTAAAAACTTATTCTTACTTTTAGAATTTGGTTAAGAAGTCTAATATTTCCTAGAAAAAAAGTAAAAATTATAGTAAAAAAAGAATAAGAAAACAAACATAATTTTCAAAAACAAAAAATTACAAATAAAATCATTGTCAAACGAGACCTAATTTAAGCATATTTTAACCACTCAAGACATTAACACATCACTTGATAGTTGTTGATAATCTCATCACTCCCATGTTTGATTTATAATAATAATAATTTAAAAGCATCGGCCTAGCCCATCGAATTTAATTTACAAAGCACTAAACGTAAAAATCATGAGTTTATTAAAAAAAATTAACTGTATTTTAAAATAAATTAATCTGAATCCACTTGAGAGAGGAGGCCAAAAAAATAAAAAAGAGGCAATATTCTTTTATTCAAAGCTTATGGGCTTTTTGTGGGACTCAGATACTGTGGGCCCTTCTTTAGCTTGGCGACTCTGCCATACTAAAATGTTTTTGTTTTTTTGTTTTTTTGTTTTTTTTTTTCACTTTTTCGTCATTTCCCTTTTTTACAATTCCAAACAAAAATTAATATACTGTGTGGGCCACCTCACATAAGGAGACGCCACGTGGGGCGCTTTTGGTCCATCATCCACCGACCTCATACTTTTCTCTTTTTTAAAAAAAAAAAAACGACGAGGTTGCCACGTGGCATTCTTCTTGGGTAAGTAAACAACCGTGGAGTCGAAACGTCATCGTTTTCTTCTTTAAAAATATACAATTTTATTTTTCTTGTTTTACTTATATTATGACGTCACCTTCAGAAACGTGAGTGGCTGGGAAAAAATAATGTAAAAAAGAAAAGAAAAAGAAAAAAAGTGGGGAACGTGGAAACTGTTTCGAACGGTTTTGATATAACTACTCCCTGGGAGGTTCAACTACCAAACGGACCAATGAAAAATCTCCACGTGTGTGACAGTTGTTAGCTTCATGCGAGTCGGCACGTACTGTGTTACACGTGGGAGTTGCTGAGAGGATTTGTTTGGTCTTCGTGTGTGCCGCACGTGCTTCAACGGAATATGCCGACACCGACCTTTGACACTTGTTTCGTTTTCGCCTTAATTACCGGTGAGTAGTACGAAATTTATATATAACATATATAATTAAATGCTGTTATATCTTTTACTTGACCAAATAAATAAATAATTAATATTCTTTAGTACTTTTAATATTTTATTTTGTTCTTTATAATTTTCTTTTTGGAAAAATAAATAAGTGTTTTCAACTTGTTCAAACCGAAAAAGGGATGCTTTTGAAAAGATGTTTCGAAATTCATTTCCATCGAACTCCTAAAATTTGTTTAGTAAGGTGCAAGCTAAAATTAGAAAGGGGGATGGATCCGAGTTGGTTTGAACCATACTTTTTAAGTTGAATAATTTTTCTAAAGTGTAAAATCGAAAATATAGTTTATCAGTTTGATTTGGATAAAGTAATTAAATGTTATATCTTTTAATATTTTTGTATGTTTGGTCGATGAAGATTATTCTCATGTACATGTCACTATGGGAATTAATTTTGCTTGAAACTTATAATTTAATTGGATTCAAGCTAGTTTTCTCAATATTTTTTTTATAGAATTAAATATTCTACATACTTAGATGCTTGTTCAAGTATTTTAAAGTATAACTTTTTTTTTAGTACAATAATAGCAAGATAGAAGATTGAACCATTGATATTTGAAATGGAAATTGATATTTTATTCATTGAGTTATGCTCGTATTGGCATAATAACAGTTGAACATCATAGTAGGAATGTTGTAAATTTAATTATGGAATTACACACAAATTCATATATAACAAGCTTATAAATCATATGTATATTCAACCTTTGATCTTTAAATTAAATAATTCAATTCTATAAACTAAGTGCCCATTATATATATACGTACATATATATGTGTGTGTATGTGTATGTGTATCATTTCACATATGTATATATGTGTGTGTATCATTTCATTTGTAATAGGTAAGTCATTTATGAACTTTTTGTGTATATCAAAATATATGCTTTATATCAATCTTAACATAACTCAAACAATTAATAACACACATGTTTAAAAGTTTCGATATTCGAATCTTCAACCCTAATTTAAACAAACAGAGTCTCATAATTGTGCAATACTTTATTTTTTAAGGTTTAAATTTTACATTTTTCAAGACTATTTTAATCATAGAACTAAATTTTCAATGTAAGCATGCACTTGAGCATCAAAATTGGAAGAGACATGTGATGAGTGAAATAATACAAGATCATTGGATATATAGGAAAGACTAAAATGTTTTTTTTTTATTTTTAATAATAATAACTAATTAGGGACTAAATGTTACAGCTTAGTGTTTGATAGATTTTAACTTTAAATTCGAAAAAGCAAGTTATATTTGGGCAAATAAATACTAACTTGTTGTGAAGACTCAAATCAGTTAAGATTATTTCGCAAATAATTTTAGTGCTCTCATAATCAAATCTCAAATGCAGTTGTAGATTTTTTGAAAGCCTATAAACTAAATTGTTGTTTTAAAAAATTTAAAGACTTTAAAATACACATGCCATAACTTAGTCTGTTTTTTAATTTAAACATTTTTGAAAATAATATTTTCAATAAAAATGTTATTATATCTTACATTTTTTTTAAAATTATTTTAAATAGAAAATTTGTTTAGTTGCATTATATTTAAAAGTAATTCTATTAATTATAAATTTATTTTTATTTTTTATTACATATTTGGAGAATTTTCAATTAATCACTCATTTTCGAATATTTCATCTATCAAATGTTTATACAAAAAAAGGTTTTTAAATTAATCTAATTTTCTTGCATAACTTTTTATTTATTAAGATTTTTTTTAAAAACTACTTTTGATCACATAACATCATTCAATAAATTATACTAAACACATTTTAAATTATTAATTTTTCTAAAAGTGTTTATAGAAAAATTAATTTTGTTCAACAAGCAATTTTTTCACAAGTTATTCCAAACACACTATTAATGACTATCACCCAAAACATAGATTAATTAATTAAGACATTATATTTTCGATTAAATGTCAGAAATTCAAATTTTTATTATACCATTGAACTTGAAAAAAAAAAGAATATTTGAAATAAGATTTAAACATTCAATTTTATTTAATCTCATGCTTGCTATTTTTTAAAAATAATTTTTAGATAAACATTTAATGAAAAAAATGATGAGATTTGAATTTCGAATCAACCAATAGTTTCTAGATCTTGTACTTGGATTATAATTATCTCTCTATGAAATTATTTTCCATTATGTAATTAATTGCAACGGAGTCAATAGGTCATCTGCCGCCGTGTTTGGAAACAAGGGCGACACGTGTCGTAATCTCGTTAAGCCACTAAAACAAGGCTTCTTTATTAAGATAAGATAAGAACATCCGTTTCGTCCCTAACTAGGGTAAAGTACGTTACGTGTCCACGTGTCACCATTATGTTAAATCAGGTTTTACAATTAATTACGACCCGCAAATCCGCATTGGATTAAAAAAACCGCCGAAAGTCCTTTAATTTAGGGGGAAAGTCCTTTAATTTAGGGGTGTTTATGAATCAGATTGGGTCGGGTTGAAGCTTTGTTAAATCTCAATGGTAAGTAATGTGTACAAATAAATATCAATTATGAAAAATGTTTAAAAATTTGAAGTATTTACAATTTTGACTACTATGATTTTAGAAGAAGAGAGAAAATAGTTTTTCTTTTCACTTATACCCCAGTATATATGTTTATTCATAGTCAAATTGCCTCCAATCGAAAATTAATATATATATATTTTAAAATATATTATTTTTATTCTCTCAACCCTCATAATTTTTTCACTTTTAAAATCCATAGATTTATGTATGTTTAGAATCCTGATTTGTTGCTCTCACTGTATCTTTATTTTTAAATTATTTATCTAAATCATATATATCCATTTTCTTTACTTTTTTTTTTTTTTTTTGTAATAATAGAATCGCCCTAGAAACTTATTAATATTCGATCTTCCAATATTTTATCATTTTAAAGTCCTATCAATTAATCAAAAGTGTAAATATTCATATACACAAAGGTGGAGAAGGATTAAATACAATGATGAATCTAGCTCTCATTGTAAATACAAGTATATTCAAACATAATATGTGTGATGATTTCGTCTATATGGCCTATGTATATACTCTATTGTGGTTCAATTAATATATCTACCTATCTATATATGCATGTAGAATATTTTAGTACATAATAACATAAAATATTTTACATTGTATTTACTGTAACGACTTTAATAACATCAAACTATAGGCTAAATCTAAAAGAACAATAAAATTATACAACAAAACACAATAATTGTTGTAAAGCAAAATCAAAACGTCGAAAAATATAGTGAGGTAGTCGTTTATAGTAGGTTAACAAAAGACATGGTTTAAATAACAAATAAATTGTATAAAACTAAAATAATGGGTCCTACAACCTAAAAAGTTCGACATTTAACAAAATCACTAAAAAAAGGGATGCCATATTTAAATATGTTAGATTTTGTTTTTAAATTAGCCAAAGTATTCTAAAATGAAAGGTGTACAATATGCTTCTTCCTCGGCTCATGACGCTTCCAAGTTCCTCAGCGATCTCCATTTTCGGAGGTTAATTTGCTTCTATTGTCCTCTCCTCAAATCTGGTAATGCTTATTCTCAAATCACATTGCTCATTAACATATTGCTCTTTTATTCTGTCTTGTTTTGAATTTGTATATTTTCCCACAATTGGTACCTTTACATTGAAAAAATTCGGGTTATTGAAGAATTTTGTATAGTTTAATCAATCATTTTGAGTTCATTAGAATCTGAAGCCACAAAATTTTTATAATTTTGTTCTTTTTCATATTGCAGTTGAGTTCGTTTGCACATTTAAGAGGGAGTTGAATCTGTCTGCGTTATCACTTAACCAGTCAATGTAATCAGGGAATATATACCCATATACTCATATTCAAGCTTATCATGTGATTATAGGTGTAATTACTAATATATACGTAATTTATTCTTGCTTGTTACTTTTATTTTTGTTAGCTTTACCTTTCTCATCTTCAATATGTTGTATTTGTTTCGCAGTAGAATTACTAGTTATTTTTGTTTGTTAAGATTTTTTATCCCACCTCTCATGTTGAAAGTTAAATCTTTAAATTTCTCCTCCATTTTTGTAATCATTTGTGTGGATGGATAAAAAGTATATATCTCAATCAGGGGTATTTTCATCCTAGAGTAACTTAAATATTTTACTAAAAAATAACTTTTAGCCATATTTGCAAATAGAAACTTATTTAGACATTTTTCAAGTTGGATGGGTTAAATTTAGACATTCTTTTTATTGGCCCTAGATCTAATCTAATTATTTAGATTATAAGTTTCTTCAATCCAAACAACTCTTGTTAATTTATGAACCCAACCCAACGTCTATATATGTATGTATGTATGTATGTATATATATATATATATATATATATATATATATTTCATTTTCTAGCATTTCTAAAAAGAAAGAAACTATGTGTAATATATATTCATACACACTACAGACGCTAATTCATTCAAACTTTAAATTTTCAAAAGTATTTTTTATTAATGCTTGCATATATTAAGAAATATTTATTTGATAATATAGATAATAAAATTATTACTCAACAATTTCACAATATGAAAACTTGTAGAGGACAATTGCAATGTATAAAATTAATAGTTCAACTTCATTTATGAATTTTTTATATTGCTTACTTGTAAATTAGTTTTACAAAATTTTAAGTGAAACTCCCCTTAAACAAAAATTATGGATCCGTCATTGATTGCACGTGGTGTTAAACTAGTTTGATTAAAACTTCTCCCTTTTTTTACCAAATATTCAAGCATTTTTTTATTGTTGTTTTAAATTTAGAAATGAGGACTTCTTTTTATTGTTTTTTTTTTTAATAAACTTCTTTTTATTGTATTATTAAAGGAAAACATCAATTTGAATAATGAAAAGTATGGATATCGTTTTTTTTTTTTTTTAATTTTGAAAGAAAGGTATGGATATCGTATTTATTTAATATATTTTGTTGATAGAATATCATTTTTTTTTAACAATAGAATATCATATTTTAATGATGCATTTTAATAATAATACGAAATATACGAAGTGTGGATCAATTGACACATCTTCAACAAACAATTACTTTTTTTATTTATTATTCAAAGATAAACCTAAAATGGAAAGGTGTTGAAATTAAGTGGTTATGAACTTATGAGTTATTGATAAGTTTTTCTTTTAAAAGGTCTATATGATTATTTTTGTGGAATAAAAATGTACAGCTAAAGAACAAAAACTAGATAAAGCATAGATGGACATCTAATCTAATGTCAAAACATCTATATTTTCTACCCAAACACAAATTTCTCACCATGGAAAGACTTACAACATGTACATGATCTACTTTAACGTTGCTTTTCACTTCTTCTATTGTAAATAAGATTTGACTATGGATTCAAGCCATAGTACACGGTTCCATAAAACCGTATGATCTTCTCAATCTAAACAAAATATATTTTATGTGAAGAAGGTTTATCTTAGTAGGTTCAATTTTAATATAAGTTAAGAAAAGAAGTCAACTCTTTATTATTACAAGAAAAAAAAAACAGAGAGATTAATCATTAACCTAGTTAAGATGATATGGATCAATTTCTTCTTCACCTTCTTTATGTGTCAAGTACACGAGTGAGATTCAAGCTAATAATCTCTTAGAGAAAATAATAATGGTTTAACCATTGAGTTATACTAAAGTTAATGACAACTTTAATTGTTACGGGCAAGGGCAAAGTTAGAAATTTTCATAGGAGAGGGACAAAATTTTACCTTCAATATATATATATGTGTGTGTGTGTGTGTTTGTTAATTTTTTGTCTATATATATATAATCATTTAATTTTAAAAACTTAGGGGAGAGTCAAAATAGAAAGAAAACTTTAAAATTCTAACATTTTTAACACGAAATTTTAACTTGAAACAAGCCAAGAAGAGGACAATTGCTTCCCTTCCTTCTTTCTTCGCTTTGCCTCGAATCATGGTAGTTGTTATGTTTTTTAAATTTTATCATAACATTAATATCAATTATATATATATATATATATATATATATATATATATATATATATATCACATATAGACATTTCGAATAAAAGGTCGGACATTTGAATCCCACCCCACTATTGGCTTTTTGGCCCTTAATCTCAAATTAATTAATTTTAATTAATTAACTAATGTTTTGATGATAAAAAAACTTAATTTTATTTACTAAAAATTTGAATGTTTAGAAGTGCTCATAGCATAGAGCTCAAAACAACGATTCCAACGATTTTAAATCACTCAAATCAGAGCTCAAATGAAGAAGTTATGACCAAAATAAAATTGAAGGAGAAAATCCTATGTGGCCTGACATGTGGCGGAGTTACTGTGGCAATGATGTGGCACTTCAAACTGTCATAAATAATGACGTAGACGATGACATGACAACATGTGGACCAATAAAATTGTGACACATGGCATATTTGAGTTTTTTTTTTTAAAAAAATGAATTTAATATTATAAATAAATGATCAAAATTTCAAAATCTTTAATATTATTTTATTTCGACTAATAAAATGGTGACACGTGGCTATCCTAATTAAAGTAATATATATATATATATGTGTGTGTGTGTGTGTGTGTTTGGTCAAATTTTGGATTTTTTATTAATATTTTAAAATTTATTTTTCTACAGCGAATCAAATGCTGACACGTGGTAGCCAACGGCTAGTTTGGTCATTTCTCTTATATTTAAGTCTCGAAAAAAATGGAATTTAAAAAAAAAAATTCTACACATCTTGGAGAGCATTTCTACTATTTTAGAGCAATTTTTGAGCTTCCATTTCTTATTTCTCTTAGCTATTTGAAGGCTTTTACTTGTAAGAAATTTTTTCTTATATAGTTGTGAGTTTAAATTTGTGCATCTACTCAAAGTTTGTGAGATTGTTCCTACATATTCAATCCATTGTAAGGGTTTCTCTTGATTCCAAAAAAGAGAGGTTGTAACGGTTTGATTCTGAACCATGGAAATGATCAGGTTTGTTTCTGCTCCTGAAAAAAGAACGTTGTAATGATTGGACTATGAGTTTTGAAAAGGGTTATTCGTTGTTCTAGTGAAATATCCAAGAGAAGATTGGGGAGTGGAATAGGTCGAGTTGTGTTGAACCACTATAAATTTTTGGTGTCATTTTCTTTATCCCTATCCTATTTTATTTTTTGCAATTAATTTGTCATTATATTTCATTGTATGAAATTAATTGTTATAATTTGTTATTGTTGTTAATTGCTCTTCCACGTTCACTGGGTTGGTAGAATTTTATCTTTACATATTCCTTTAACAATCTAGATATTAGAATATAAATAGGGTGTTTGATTTTGTTTTTGTTAATTATTTGTTTTTAATGAAATTGTTTGTATGAATTTTGCATGAATTCTTGTTTAAATTAATTGTCGGCAAAAAATGTATTAATTTATTTAATTTGGCCCACTTTAGCAAATTTTTCTATAAAGTTCCCTATTCACCCTCTTCTAGGGTTGCCATACCGAATCTGATCCAACACCCACATATTTTTAACTAAAAAAAAGTGATAGTTGGTTCATTAGGGATGGCCAAATCGGCCTATTATGTAGGGTTAACTACATGGATAGCTCATTTAGGACACCATTTTACATAAATAGCACATCATTTTAGAGAAATTATGCCAAATAGCACGTTTTCAACCATATATTTCACAAATGACTCATTTTAAAAAAATATCAGCTCTAACATGGCTCATGTTTATGAAATTATATTATTCCATTTATACCCTTACAATTTTTGCATTTCTTTATAATAATGTTATTATTGTCATTTATTGTTTCCATAATGAAATCATTCAATTTAGGTAAATAACTTTACTATTAATTACGTAAAGCTATTTTTTATAATGAAAAATATTTTATTATCTAATATTATACCATTCAAATTAGGTGTTAATTTTTTGTTACCATTAATAACACTTAGGTTAACAAATTATGTTTAATTATTCTCTTTAGTTTTTTTTTTCCGTGGCCGTCCTGTAGACTTTTCAATTAATGTCAATTCTCTTTTATTCTCCAACATGAGTAATGATCTTCTTTCTTCTTCTTTTTTGTTTATTTTTCCTTTGGGTTTTAATTTAAATTTTGTATTACATACCAACTTTAGCAGTATGGAAATTTTCTTTATTGTTTATTGACTTTTATTTACGTTTTTTTATTTATGTTTTGTTTTATTTGAAAATTTCCTTTGGTTGATTTTTAAAATACTTGACGTCAAATATATAATATTAAATATATTGTAAAAAACAAATTTACATAGAAGTATATTATATATACATCTGTATATAATTCTATTATATTCTATATAGGCAATAAACATAGTTATATTCACAGACATATATTATATAAACACAGGTAAATAATCATCGTATGTTTTGTATTGGTGATAATCTTATTAATTTTGAGATAACTTTACATTATATAGTTATAATGTCATAACATGATCTATCCATTTTATATTTACTGTATGTAATATATAATGTTCAATGGGTTCCTATATATATATATATATTGTGTTGTATATTGTACCCATAAATATATATGTTGAGGTATATGATATATACATCAACATGTAATCATTTTATATGTTTGGGATGACATAATACTCCTATTATATTCTCATATATATATTATATATACCTCTAATATATTCTTAGATATATAATATATATACCCCCTACATATGAAGAATGGAACCGTTGATAAAAGAAAGGGTTGTTTAATTTTTAAAATCCCTAGATTTTAGGAGGAAAATCGTAAAAATCTTTCATCTATTTTATTTCTTATACAAAATTAATGGTGTTTGGAGGGAAGGATATAGGCTTCAACGTTTATGGAAAGTATCCATATATTTTATTTCTTTTATATATAGAGAGAGCAATAAATAGAGGGGTAAATGAGTAATGTTCCTCTAGATTTGGCTTCTATTTGGCGCTGGCAAAGATTGCTGAGGAAATTCAAGGACCTAGCAAAGGAAAGGAAGGTGTGTGCTTGAATCCACCTTTGCTAGTCAACAACTCTACCCCAATCGTACGGGATCAAGCCAAAGGGAAGGGACCTGCAGAAAAAGTTGTAGGTGAATCCCAAGTTAGGGGTCCGTACATGAGGGAAACGCTGAAGATAGGTGGGAATGACAAAAGGCCAGCACGCCTTGATTTGAAGAAACCAGAAGTAAGGCCTATCAGTCCTAGACGCGTACGGTTCGACTCCATAGTGAAATAAGGGGCTCTGTTAGAGAGTCGCATGGACAACGAGAGTCAACCCGTGTCACACCCCCTCCCGACTACCTGTTATCTTAGCCCGGAGGAAGGCGTGAAGCCAACAGGCATCGTTTCACTTCTTAACGATACCTATGACCCTTTTAATTCCTGATAAACAATCCATACCTGTATACGAGATACTATACATATCACACAGAAGGAAATTAGGAATCTTATTACACATACATACGGAGCGGTTCTGGTTAAACCTAACTTGAACAAGCCAGACACGACCAGACGTGCTTTATACACCTAAGACCACTAGTTCCATATACAACATAACTACACATCCCTATTAAGTTATGTACAATACGAGCAGACTTGCTATACTACGCCAACCACGTACAAAAATATCAGACTCGTAGAGCATTCAGCAGGCTGTGGCAGGATCTCAGGCACCGGGAACTCGATCTCTACCTGGAAAGTTGGAAAACATTGAAAGAATGAGCTGGAAAGCTCAGTGAGTGACTGAGTTTAAAGTAATTATCTCATAAATCATAACATTTGGCAAACTACAAGCATATGTGTCGTCAGACAAGCGTGAAATATAAACTTATAAGGACAATAGCTTCTTCCAGAAATCCAGCAAGTATGTCATTTAAATCTCGCTAGCATATCCAGAGTATTCATCATCTAAAACATATAATAAACTAGGTTGTTTAAGACACGCTCAGTACAATCAATGTTCATTCTACGATGTAGTGGGGCCCGCCCAGCACTCCCATCGTCTTTGTCGTAGTGGGGCTCGCCCAGCACTCACGACAGCATTGTTGTCACGGAGTACACTCAACGTCGACAACAGAAAATGACCTGTGTGCACACGGTACTATACAACCTCGGGCTCAGTATCTCAACCATTAACTCATTTAGGTCTCAGAGAAACACATGAAAACCTTTAACAGTTCTTGCTAACACATGTAGACTTGGAATTAAGGTATTTCTTCTAATTTCAGAAAATCAGTAAACATATGCTCACAACAAACAATTTAAATCATTTTTAGGAAACCATATATGCTTATGAATATGTGTTCAAGAGACCATAAATCTTTAAGCTACATCATTCTTAGGAAGTCTTTTCTTTTCATGAACACAAGTTCAAGCATAGAATTTATTTTCAGAATTCATTTTGTCACTCACAGCGTTAATAATAGATTCTTGGTCCGTAAATTTGTCCTATTTCTTCTTGGCCTGTCAAACAAAACAAAACCAAGCATTAGAATCTTGACTTCACGAACTTAAGGCCTAGGGTTGCAAAAACCTCCCCATCAATTTCCTGCACTTTACAGATTTTATACCTTAAACTCACACACCTATAAATTTTCCATTACTTGCTCAAAAATGATGTACTTTATACCAAACTCTTCCTTTTTGAACCCTCTAAAACTTATCTGAAGGAATGAAATTGAAATTCCTAAAGGATATGTCCGTAAATACCTCGAAAGCCACTTCCTACAAAATCGGTTTCTGCACTTTCCAGACTCGTTTTCCTGCTGCACCCTGAACTTAACATGAATTTTAAGGCAACTTACATTCAATTTCTAACCACGACTTATTCATGAAAGTTATAGGAATTTAAATCAGCTTTCCATCCATACCCAATACAGCTTCTAATTCGAAGTCTACAGATCAGCACATCTCAAAAACCAGAGGTTCCCCGGATTTGACAGCAAAAACACTCCTCTGACTTCCCTTTCAAAAACCCATAACATAAATTCAGATTTTGCTCGAGCTTCCTTCACGAAATTTTTTCTAAAATGAGTTAACTTTCAAGGAAATCAAATCTCACCTCTTAATACCTCTTGTGGAGCTCAAAACGTTCCAAATATCAGAGGTAGTCAGGGTTGAACGCAAAATCTTCCATGCAACTTGGATTGATCTTCCCTCCTTTTCTTCTTCAATTACAACTCCAGCATCACCTTTCTTCTTTCTCTTATTCTCTCCCACGAAGAACCCTAATTATTTCACCAAAATGGGTAGCAAAATGGATGGACAATAATTAAAGAGAAAGAGTTTGATGGTGGGGCCCTTTTCCTCTCATTTTCATTTTTCTTTTCTTTCTTTTTTTTTTTTTCTTCTTTTTCCTTCCCAAAACAATATACCAACCTCCTTTCCTTCTTTCCTTTTAATTTTTAAGAAGTTTCAAGGAGGAACTCCGGGTTTACAACTTACCCCCCTCTTAAGAAATTTCGTCCTCGAAATTGAGTAGTTCTTAGGTGAAAAGCGTCGGGTAATTCTTCCTCATTTGGTCTTCTGGTTCCCAGGTTGCCTCCTCCACTCCGTGATGTCTCCAAAGAACCTTCACGAGTGGGATCGTCTTGTTTCTCAGAACCTGTTCTTTCCTATCAAGGATTTGAACTGCATCCTCTATGTAGCTCAAATCTTCCTTCAGCTCAACTGGTTGTGCTTGCAACACATGTGTCGAATCTGGAATATACTTTCTCAACATGGACACATGGAAGACATCATGCACTCGAGATAGTTCTGCTGGCAACTCAAGTCCGTACGCTGCTGGCCCAACTCGTTTTGTTATCTGATAAGGACCAATATACCTAGGACTCAGCTTACCCTTCCGGCCAAAACGAAGGACACCTCTCCACGGAGATAACTTCAAGAAAACTTGATCCCCGACCTGGAATTCTAAGTCTCTTCGCCGCTTATCTGCGTAGCTCTTCTGACGATCTTGAGCTACTTTAAGATTTTCTCTAATCACCTTTACATTGTCTGTCGTAACCTGTACCAACTCAGGTCCGATTAGCTTCTGTTCCCCCACTTCGTTCCAACACACGGGAGTTCTACATGGTCTTCCATACAAAGCCTCAAACGGTGCCATGCCGATACTAGTATGATAGTTGTTATTATAAGCGAACTCCATAAGTGATAAGTGGGTATCCCAACTTCCTTTAAACTGAAGGACACATGCTCTCAACATGTCCTCTAAGGTCTGGATGGTCCTCTCTGACTGACCATCTGTCTGGGGGTGGAACGCTGTGCTGAAATTCAATTTCGTCCCCATAGCTTTCTGTAAACTAGGCCAGAACTTAGATGTAAATCTCGGATCTCTATCTGAAACTATGGACACTGGCACTCCGTACTGACTCACAATCTTGTCGACGTATAGCTTAGCAAGCTGATCAAGTGTATACGTCGCTTTAATCGGTATAAACCGTGCTGTCTTAGTGAGTCTATCCACTATTACCCAAATACCATCATGTCCACCAGAAGTACGTGGTAATCCAAAAAGGAAATCCATAGTGATATGCTCCCATTTCCACTCTGGCACTGGCAGTGGATTAAGGAGTCCCCCTGGCCTCTGTCTAACTGGTTTAACCTGTTGGCAAATTAAACATTTATCAACATAATTAGCTATCTCCTGCTTCATCCCAGGCCACCAATACGATCCCTTTAAAGTTTTGTACATCTTGGTGCTTCCTGGATGCATAGCGTAAGCTGAACTGTGAGCTTCCTCTAGTAAAGCATCTTTAAGCTCACTAATATTCGGAACACATAGTCTTCCTTGCTTCAATATAGCTCCATCTGCTCCTATCAGAAACTCCCCCTCTGGGTCCTGTTTGGACTTCCCAAACCTCTTCTGCAAGTCCCTATCCTGGGCCTGTTTCCTCACAATCTCTGCTATAAGCGAAGGCCTGACATGAAATTGAACCAAAAGACTTCCTGAATCCTCTGCAGTCACAACCGCCTTTGAACCTCTTAGCGTACTTAAGAAGGTTGCTCGCATACCACATAAAGCATCCCTAGGAAGTCTCGACTTCCTACTTAATGCATCTGCTACTACGTTCGCCTTACCTGGATGGTATTCTATAGTACAATCATAATCTTTAATCAGTTCTAGCCATCGCCTCTGCCTCATATTCAGCTCTTTTTGATCGAAAATATACTTCAAACTCTTATGATCCGTGAAAATGTGGCACTTCTCACCGAACAAATAATGCGTCCAGATTTTCAATGCTAAAACAACGGCTGCTAGCTCGAGATCATGGGTAGGGTAAGTACACTCGTGCCTTTTCAGTTGCCTTGAAGCATAAGCTATTACCTTTCCTTCTTGCATAAGCACGCACCCTAATCCTTGCCTCGAAGCATCACAGTAAATCACATATTCTTTCCCGGTTACAGGGAGTGCCAGAATAGGTGCTGTTACTAATCTCTTCTTCAGCTCCTGAAAACTCTGTTCACACTTATCTGACCACTCAAACTTAACATTCTTCATTGTCAAAGTTGTCAAGGGTAATGCCAATCGTGAGAAATCCTCAACAAACCGTCTGTAGTATCCTGCCAAACCTAGGAAACTACGTACCTCTGTTGCACCAACTGGTCTTTCCCAATTGACCACAGCTTTTACCTTCTGCGGATCCACACTAACTCCATTTGCTGAAACGATATGCCCCAAAAACACTACCTGATTCAACCAAAACTCACATTTGCTGAATTTAGCATACAACTATTTTTCACGTAGTGTTTGCAGAACAATCTTCAGATGTTTCTCATGGGCTTCCCTGTCAATTGAGTAAACTAGTATATCATCAATGAATACTATAACAAACTGATCCAGATACTGATGAAAGATCCTGTTCATGAGATCCATGAAAACTGTTGGTGCATTAGTTAAACCGAAAGGCATTACTAGAAACTCATAGTGTCCATACCTCGTTCTGAATGCTGTCTTAGGAACGTCTGATTCCCTAACCTTTAACTGATGGTATCCTGACCTTAAGTCAATCTTGGAGAACACTGATGCTCCCCTTAACTGGTCAAACAAGTCATCTATGCGTGGTAAAGGGTACTTGTTACGTATCGTGACCTTGTTTAACTGTCTATAGTCAATGCACAATCTTAGAGTACCATCTTTCTTCTTTACAAATAACACTGGAGCTCCCCAAGGCGATACACTAGGTCTGATGTATCCCTTGTCAACTAGTTCTTGTAACTGTATCCTCAGTTCTCTGAGCTCGCTTGGAGCCATTCTATATGGCGCTCGCGAAATAGGTGCTGTTCCTGGTAACAATTCGATAGTGAACTCAACTTCCCTATCAGGTGGCAAACCTGCCAGGTCAGCTGGAAAAACATCAAGGAATTCATTCACGACAGGAACATCTTCTGGTTTCAACTTCTCTTCCTGCACCTCCACTACATGTGCAAGAAATGCCGTGCAACCCTTCCTCAACAACCTCTCAGCTTTTAGGGCTGAAATCATACTCATAGGCATAATCTTCCTTTCTCCCCTGAAAACTACTTCAGCCTAACCTAGTTTCCTGAAAATTACTTCCTTCCTATGGCAATCCATGGAAGCATAATGAGTGAATAAGAAATCCATCCCCAAAATTAAGTCTAACACCTGCAACTCTAGTGGAAGAAGATCCACTATCATACTGAGACCTTCTACTAAGACCTCACAATCTCGCAACACTTCATTGACTAGTAAAGCATCACCAACTGGATTGTATATAACTAACTTCTCAAATAAAGGCTCTAGCTTCCTATTTAGCTTAGTTAGGAACATGCTAGAAACAAAGGAATGCGTAGCACCTGGATCTATTAAAACACGTGCAGGTACATTATCAATAAGAATCGTACCAGTAATAACATCTGGTGCCTCCTCTGCTTCTTGCTGAGTCATAGCGTAGACCTTTCCCTGCTGTCTAGGTCTCCCTACAACTCCTTTCTGTCTAGCACCACTGGTGCCCTCCCCTGCAGCTACTGGAACTCTCAGCTGCTCAACCGTCTGGGACTCAACCCCCAGGTCTCTCTGTGCGACCACTCTCAGCTGTGGACAATCTCTCTTGAAATGCCCTGGTTGTCCGCACTGGTAGCACACACCGGCACCAACAAGACAATGGCCCCGATGATTCTTGCCACAATTCATACATGGGGTTCTCCTCGTCACACTGGCAATAGACTCTTGCCCTGCCTGCGGTCTTGTTACAAATCTAGCAGACTGATTGGGTGCTCTCTGACTCTACCTCTGATAGGTACTACCCACACTCGTCTGCCTCGATGCCTGGCCACCAGATCGGTTCTTAAAGTCCTGACGACTTGAAACATTCACCCCAGGTGTGAACCTTCGCTGCTCACGACCTCGGAAGCTACTAGCCGTCGAAGCCCCACGACTAGGCTCCACTACTGACTTCTCTTCTGCTATACTCTGCTCCACACGTAGGGCAGTCTCTACTAGCTGGGAAAAGTTCGTCCATTTTGCGATAGCTGTGACCGGGGTACGTATCTCAAAACGCAACCCTCTTTCAAACCTTCGACACCTGTCACTCTCAGATGCCACAATCACATCAGCATACCGGGACAACTCGGTATACTTCCTCTCATACTCGGCCACTGAAAGCGACCCTTGCTTCAACTCTAAGAACTCATCCCTCTTTGCCTCACGATACGTGATAGGGTAATACTTGTCTTCGAATATGCCTCTGAAAGAATTCCAATCCATGGTACGTGCATCATTACGCCTGGCTAGTATCGATTTCCACCATCCTTCTGCCTCCCTCTGCAGCAGAAATGTTGCCAACTTGACCTTTCGCTCCTCAGGACAAGTCATCACATCAAAGCATTTCTCCAGCATATTCAACCAAACCTCGGCGTCAGCTGGGTCTGTGGAACCCTCAAACACTGTGGCTCCTAGTTTCTTCAGGCGTTCTATTCCATATGTCTTCTCTGGATCACTTGGCCATGCTCTCTCTGGCCTACCTTCCTCCTGTGATGAACTAGCACGTTGCTCGTTTCCTGCCCTAGTCTGAACTCTCGGGGCACTAGATCCCCTCACAGATTGGCCTTGGGTAGGATCTTGCGTCCCATCCTGATCCTGCCTGCGTTGTCTGCTTGTACGTGGTGGCATGACTCCTATAACATATCAACATGTCAGACATGCTATGGATACTTAACTCAAATGTACAATACTAAACTTCTATTCATATTCTAGTCCTGACTAGACTTACTCTTGTCCTTACTTGGACCATGCTTTACTAGTTATATCTGAACTAACTCATTAACATACTCTCTATTTCCTAGTTTTTTTCCTTAGAGCTAACTCGCTCTATCTCGTTTCCCATGGAGCTAACTGCTCTGATACCAAGTTTGTCACACCCCCTCCCGACTACCTGTTATCTTAGCCCGGAGGAAGGCGTGAAGCCAACAGGCATCGTTTCACTTTTTAACGATACCTATGACCCTTTTAATTCCTGATAAACAATCCATACCTGTATACGAGATACTATACATACCACACAGAAGGAAATTAGGAATCTTATTACACATACATACGGAGCGGTTCTG
This sequence comes from Trichosanthes truncata, assembly GCA_033996785.1. Classification (NCBI taxonomy): domain Eukaryota; kingdom Viridiplantae; phylum Streptophyta; class Magnoliopsida; order Cucurbitales; family Cucurbitaceae; genus Trichosanthes; species Trichosanthes truncata. Next base: position 4,223,955 of record MU867261.1, read on the forward strand.
GTTAAACCTAACTTGAACAAGCCAGACACGACCAGACGTGCTTTATACATCCAAGACCACTAGTTCCATATACAACATAACTACACATCCCTATTAAGTTATGTACAATACGAGCAGACTTGCTATACTACGCCAACCACGTACAAAAATATCAGACTCGTAGAGCATTCAGCAGGCTGTGGCAGGATCTCAGGCACCGGGAACTCGATCTCTACCTGGAAAGTTGGAAAACATTGAAAGAATGAGCTGGAAAGCTCAGTGAGTGACTGAGTTTAAAGTAATTATCTCATAAATCATAACATTTGGCAAACTACAAGCATATGTGTCGTCAGACAAGCGTGAAATATAAACTTATAAGGACAATAGCTTCTTCCAGAAATCCAGCAAGTATGTCATTTAAATCTCGCTAGCATATCCAGAGTATTCATCATCTAAAACATATAATAAACTAGGTTGTTTAAGACACGCTCAGTACAATCAATGTTCATTCTACGATGTAGTGGGGCCCGCCCAGCACTCCCATCGTCTTTGTCGTAGTGGGGCTCGCCCAGCACTCACGACAACATTGTTGTCACGGAGTACACTCAACGTCGACAACAGAAAATGACCTGTGTGCACGGTACTATACAACCTCGGGCTCAGTATCTCAACCATTAACTCATTTAGGTCTCAGAGAAACACATGAAAACCTTTAACAGTTCTTGCTAACACATGTAGACTTGGAATTAAGGTATTTCTTCTAATTTCAGAAAATCAGTAAACATATGCTCACAACAAACAATTTAAATCATTTTTAGGAAACCATATATGCTTATGAATATGTGTTCAAGAGACCATAAATCTTTAAGCTACATCATTCTTAGGAAGTCTTTTCTTTTCATGAACACAAGTTCAAGCATAGAATTTATTTTCAGAATTCATTTTGTCACTCACAGCGTTAATAATAGATTCTTGGTCCGTAAATTTGTCCTATTTCTTCTTGGCCTGTCAAACAAAACAAAACCAAGCATTAGAATCTTGACTTCACGAACTTAAGGCCTAGGGTTGCAAAAACCTCCCCATCAATTTCCTGCACTTTACAGATTTTATACCTTAAACTCACACACCTATAACTTTTCCATTACTTGCTCAAAAATGATGTACTTTATACCAAACTCTTCCTTTTTGAACCCTCTAAAACTTATCTGAAGGAATGAAATTGAAATTCCTAAAGGATATGTCCGTAAATACCTCGAAAGCCACTTCCTACAAAATCGGTTTCTGCACTTTCCAGACTCGTTTTCCTGCTGCACCCTGAACTTAACATGAATTTTAAGGCAACTTCCATTCAATTTCTAACCACGACTTATTCATGAAAGTTATAGGAATTTAAATCAGCTTTCCATCCATACCCAATACAGCTTCTAATTCGAAGTCTACAGATCAGCACATCTCAAAAACCAGAGGTTCCCCGGATTTGACAGCAAAAACACTCCTCTGACTTCCCTTTCAAAAACCCATAACATAAATTCAGATTTTGCTCGAGCTTCCTTCACGAAAATTTTTCTAAAATGAGTTAAATTTCAAGGAAATCAAATCTCACCTCTTAATACCTCTTGTGGAGCTCAAAACGTTCCAAATATCAGAGGTAGTCAGGGTTGAACGCAAAATCTTCCATGCAACTTGGATTGATCTTCCCTCCTTTCCTTCTTCAATTACAACTCCAGCATCACCTTTCTTCTTTCTCTTATTCTCTCCCACGAAGAACCCTAATTATTTCACCAAAATGGGTAGCAAAATGGATGGACAATAATTAAAGAGAAAGAGTTTGATGGTGGGGCCCTTTTCCTCTCATTTTCATTTTTCTTTTCTTTCTTTTTTTTTTTTTCTTCTTTTTCCTTCCCAAAACAATATACCAACCTCCTTTCCTTCTTTCCTTTTAATTTTTAAGAAGTTTCAAGGAGGAACTCCGGGTTTACAACCCGTTCTTGAGAAGAGCTACTTTCAGATAAACCAACCCACATAGAAAATAAGCGCTCAAGCTCAACAATCTCATCAATAGGAGAATCATAAGGGTCGATATAGTCAAAGGGTTGAATAAATTCATGACTGGACCCGCCAAATGATGGAGGAGCATTATGGTTGGCCCCTCCTATAGAATGAGTAGTAGGGAGCATCGGAGTTGGAGAAATGCCTAGTTTGCCGGATCCTTGAGGAGGGGTTCGAAAAGTAGTACGCCTAAGAGAGGCCCGAGTGCACTGTCTCCGAGAAGGTCGTCTTTCTTGTCGTTCATTGTTAATGGGAGAGGTGATTATGGGGGCAATCTCTACAGGTTCAGAATCTGAGTTGTCAGACAACATTTCCAACTCACGGTCCATGGCTCTGAATTGGGGGTGTGAAGTCATATCTGAAAAAAAAAAAAAAAACAAAGTTAAAGTCCAAACTTGACCGATAAGGTGTTTATGACTTAATATCCAACGCAGAAAGTAATACCTAAAGAGTTCGACGAAGGGGTTGGGATGAGATGATATTCAGCAAGGAGATCGGGATGAACCAAATCAGGACCCCAACGCAGAAGTCCACTAATCCTTCAAGCAAGGTCACGAAAGGCGATAGCCACAGGCGATGGCTCTGGATTGATGTTAGCTACAAAAACAATAGTAAAATAAGAACAGTATGATGTATACACATATAAGGAAAAAAAATGTTTCGATCGGGAGGGAAAAGCGGACTCGCCTATCACCCTGAAATCAGTTAGAACTGGGAGAGTAGAGCCAAAATTATCAGGAAAAGCTATGAACCACTAATGAAGAACCAATACTTCTTCCAGTTTTTCACTGACGAAGGTTCTCTCACTATAGGTTCATGGACGGACTGCAGACTGGTATAATAAAATAGTTGGGATTTATCTTTTTGCTTAAAAGTGTGCAAGGATAGAAAATCAAGGGCGGTCATGGGTGTACATTTCCCAACCTGAAGCCAAAGGATATAACACCCTACAAAAGAACACCAAGCATTGGGAAGAAGCTAACAGGGGGCAAGATTGATAAGGAATTTTGGATCACAGGTAGCAAAGGGAGCCGAACACCACTAGTGAACATGTCGGGATAGAATGCCACTTCTCCAGGAGGGGGAGAGGCTGAATTTTCTCCACGATTTGGGACTCTCATGTTGATGGAATTAGGAACGTTAAACTGAACCCTAAGGTCATCTAGGGTCGCTTGAATTAGAGGCCCTCTCAAACGGATCTTAGATGGCTCCTTCGGTGTTCGGGCCCTGGATTTGCGCCGACCACGGACCGGTTGAGGGGGATTAGGGACGAAATCTTCTTCATTAGGATCAGAAGAGTCACCCATTTCGAAGTGGATAGCTCTAGAACAACTCGCAATGTGGAAAATAAGTCAAAGGAAGAGAAGTTACCTGAAAAATGAAGGAATGACTAGGACTTCAAAACAAGGAAGTGAGGAAAGGAAGAGTTCGAGAAGCTGTGAGAGTTTTGAGTTCAGAATGAGTCCTTATATAAACCTGGGTTGGCACGATTTTTGAGTCATAGAATGGTGCTGACAATGGAATACTAGTGAGTGATACCCGTAGACTTCCAAGTGAAACCCAAGCGAATACGCTTAGAGGGTTCGCATTGGAAGTGGGGGCTACTGTTACAGGCAAAAACTAGCCTTAGACCGGCATTGGCTGACCCCTCGAGGGGTCGGCCTAGACCGGCCTTAGCCAGCCCCTCAAGGGGTCGGCCTAGACCAGCCTTGGTCGGCCCCTCGAAGGGAGGGGTCGGCCCAGTCCGGTGAGACCATTGGACCGGCTCCTAGGGTTGACCGAAAGACAACAAGGACAAAATGGTCGAAGGAGTACCCTGGTCCAACCTTGATTTATCCCGGATGGACAAGCAAGAGGCTTGAATTGGGAGAGTCATTCGGGAGAGCATTGAAGGATCCATTAAAGATTCGAATTAAACGAGTATCTAAAAGTAACGGTCGGAACAGTAAAAACGATCGATAAATTATCGGAGATCGTAATAATGTGGGACAGAACGTTACAATTACATAAAAATATAAAAGGCAAAGGACAACGACGTTGAGGGGTATGCAATCATCACTTAGCTTTTACAGTCTAAGCTTTCCAAGTAAGAAACCCCGATTTCTAACTTGAGCGTCGGAGTTTAAGTGACTTAGCATCACACCGGTGTTAATTCTCTATTTTGCAGGCATCTTCAACTCCCGATGATACAAATTTACCGTTGATCTGGCGATCCAAATTCCGGCATCAACAATAATTGCATATTGTTATATTTTGGATTTATATAATATAATATAACTTTACACTTTTATATAATATAATATAACTGTACATTGTTATATTATGGATTTATAATATAACTGTAGATTGTTATAATATAATGTTTCATTGGTATATTTTTTATTTATATAATATAATCTTAGAACAAAATGTGTGAATATGCTGGGTATATATGATATGATCTTATATTGTTTATTTGTATATATTATATAAGTATGAAAATGGTATATACGATTGCTGCATGTCAGAAATTAAATTTAATATTTCCTTTAAGATTAAAATGTTATCTAATTTTGAATAAGTATATATGAGATCTGAGTTGTTATATGGATGTTTAGAAATTTGAGTATATAAGTTTATATAATATATATTCCTTTAATATATTTTATCATTCATTGAGATATATTTCATTATCAATGTTTATAATATATTCCAATGACCGTTGTAAACCATGCGTATGTCAATAGGATTATAACCTATGCATAATATAAACGTATTATATACCTACGTGTATATTATATATATCTGAGAACATAAATAAGATTAACATGACATCCCAAATATATAGTGTGATTATATACTAATGTATATACACTATATTTCTATGTATATATTTATGTATAAACTATACATTATAGTATACATTTATCATGGTCTATTTTCCGAGGACACAATTTGATTTTCAAAACGACAATATACATGGTGAAGATTCTGGCAAAAAACACAAATTACAACCTATGTTTTGAATAAAGTTAACATAACATAAATAACAAAATAGAAAATGCATGAAAAATGTTGGTCTATAACAAATATACATACTGTTAAAATGGGTTTGTAATACAAAACATAGATTGGATAGTAAAAATCAACCAAATAAAATAGAACATATACAAGAAAACGTAAATTAAAATAAATAAACAATATAAAAGAACCATCCATACTGCTTTGTTGGTATAAAATATAAGATTTAAATAAATAAAAAATAAATGAAAAATAAAGAAGAAGGAATGAGGAAGAGGACGTACTCATTTTGGAGAACAAAAATTGGTACACAGAATTTGAACAAACAATCAATTAGCTTTGGACGCTGGTGGAGAAAACCAACCAAATAGAATAATGGCCAAAAAATTTCTTAAGCTAAATGTTATTAATGGTAACAAAAAATTCTAACATAATTCAATTAGTAAAATATTGGAGAAAAAATATTTACTATTATAAAAAATATCTTCATGTAATTAATGGTAAAGTTATTCACCTAAATTGAATTATTTAATTATGGAAACAATAAATGTTAATTATAACAATATTATAAATATATGCAAAAATTATAAGGGTACAAATGAAATAAAATGATCTCATAAATATGAGTGATGCTAGAGCTGATAATTTGTATAAAATGAGACATTTATGAAATATATGGTTGAAAACGTGCTCTTTGGCACAATTTCCCAATAAAAATCTATAAATATTGATGTGGGCTTACTAATTGGGCTGCAAAGAATAGGGGAAAGGGCAATTGGACCGTACGGCAAAATAGGGAGGAGCGTTTTGAAAAATGTCCAAAAATGGAAGAGGCATGATTTATGTCCACACGTGTGTGGCACATGCTAATTAATGATTTCTTTTTCTAGATTTGGCCCTCCATACATGATTTCATATATATTGTATTTGATTTTTAAATTGTATACTAAATCTTCTCTTAATTCAAATTCGATGTTGTTGGGTTGTTTAGATTTTATTTTTTGAATCTCTTATATTTTCAGACATCAACTTATTTGTGTCTAATTAGATTATCTTTCAAAGTTTAGAACTATATATTTTTAATCTTTTTTTTTTATTTCCCCATTTTTATATGTTTGATATTATAACTGGGGAGTTTTTTCCGAATTGTTCACGAGTTGATGCCTACTTGGGTTTCAATCATTCAATCATAATTCTAGTTATCCTTATTTCGGTTTAATAACTTTTGATCACAAATCATCTCTGCTTATAGGTATGTATTGTTGTTGCTGTTTTATTTTTGATTCAATCACTCAAGAATACTTTGTATATTATATGCTTATTTGGATTTTTCTATTCAACTTAATCTAATTTTTATGTACAACTTAATCTAAGTTTATTTTTCCAGTTGGGATGTCTCTCTCCAACAGATTACTTTATTATATGGTGGGAGGTGGGATGAACAAATCGATATCATGATTTTAGGTCAGTTGATGTTTCAATATTCACAGATTCAACCCTTCAAAGCTTCACGAATTGTATCAGGAGCAAGTTATTTTCATATGAAAATCAGGTTATAACTATGCTGACTATGTATATGTATGATTCAAATAAGTCTAATATAATCTGAATTAGTTATGATGGGATGTTTTATGGTTTATGTCAACTATGGTAGATGATATGTCGAATGACATATGTTTTGTTGTTGATCATTTTGAGGGTGATGACACTTCTCCAAATACAGGGTATTCGAAGATTGGTAATAGTAAAAGTATTCAACAACACAATATGAGCAAAAGGATTGTTAAAATCATAGATGGTGTTAATTTATGTATGATTGTCATAAAATGGAAGTCTCATTATCAGTGTTCCTTGAATCTTTATGATGTAAACAGTAAGTAGGTATGAGTTTTAGGGAGGTAGTTAGTTTATTTCTTAATTGTAAAAGGTATAGTATAAAATAAAATAAAAAAACAAATCTAGATACAGGGGAATCTTAATATGTTTTAAATCATATATACTTTTCAAATGCCTGATTACTTGGAATGTATCTGTAAATATACTAACGGACCTTACCTTGTTAAACGACTTTGAAAATATCTATTCTTTCTTTACGCCATTTTTGGTGACTCCGTCAACCTTTGGTTCTTTGATCTTCACAGAGATAACCCTGTAAATAGAATGTGGTATAGTCAACAAAGGGTAAAAAATGGGAGGTATCTGGAACGATTTATCGCTAAAGTTAAGTATTGCGTATTTCTTACCTTTTGATAGCATGGGGATGAAGAATCGTTCAAGGATCTTCATAACACTTGTGGTGTTTTCGCTTGGACGGCAGATAACTCTTAAACCCTAGGGAGAAGAAGAATAATTGGTGAGAGTTTTGATTGTTATTGTTTTAAATGAATGCGTTTCTCAGGTTAGTTGTGTAAATTAGTGAGGATTTGTTCGGGTAGTGTGTAAATTTAATTGAGTGTTTGGTTGTGCGTTTACTTATTGGATAGGTTGTGCATGCAGCGTCCTTTGATTTAATCTTTATTTGATTTTTGCAAGTTATGATTTGATTTTTTTCTTTTTTTTTTTTTATCTATTGCAATAATATTCAACTTTGAACCTAGTTGTGGTCTCTATTTTTCTGGATACCAGGTATATGTATTTAGGTTATTTACGTTCCATTTAGTTTAATTAGATTTTTTTAGATCGATTTATATTTTTTTAGTACTTTGGTATTATTTAGTTAGAATATTAATGATTATGTATTTGTTATTTTCGAATATATGAGCAGTTATTGATTTAAAGAATTTTGTAGAATATATTTTTGTTGTGATTTCGAATTTTAGATTTTAAATAATTATGGTATAATTTTAGAATATGTTATCAAATTTGTGTTTAAGGGTATTTTTGACATTTAATAATTGAATTAAAAAAATGAAAAAGATACGTTTGGCCATTTTTCAAAAAAAAAAAAATCCTATGACCATTTTTCAAAACACCCATTTAATTTTGGTCATTCTTCTTGTTAGTCCTTGCAATTATATCATTTTTAAATAATAATTGCAAATATAAAAGTTTAAAAATGGGAAATCATATATAAACTTAAATAACAGTAATCAAAATTTTTTAATCTTTAATTTTTTGTGTGGGTAGGGGCCATCTCAAGCCAATAAAAATATTAGGCGAACATGTAGCCGGCTTTTTCAATAATTATTCGTGTTAAGGTCTTTAATTCTTCCTTCAATGAAGTTTATTTTATATGAAGTTTTTATGTAGTCCTTTATACTTTTTTCCTTATTCTATATTTGTCTAAATCTGTTTGAATTTCAGGTTAAAATATCATTTTAGTTCATGTATTTAAGATTTTATTTTATTTTCGTCTCTGTACTTTCAAATATCTAATTGGCTAAATTATAAAAATATCCCTGAACTCTGTACATTGTTTAAAAAATACCTTGAACTTTCAAAAGTTTCATTAATACCCTTAAACTTTCAAAAAAAGTTCAAAAATACCCTTAAATTTAGTTTTGGATGGAAACCATTAGTACTTTGTTTAAAAAATTCCCCTGAACTTTCAAAAGTTTCATTAATACTCTTAAACTTTTAAAAAAAGTTAAAAAATATCCTTAAACTTTAAAAAAAAGTTTAAAAATACTCTTACTGTTAGTATATGGATAGAAATTGTTAGTACCTCGTTTTAAAATACCCCTAAACTTTCAAAAGTTGTATTAATACCTTTTAAAAAAAAGTTAACAAAATGTCTTTACAGTTAGTATATGGACGAAAAACATTTATCTACATCTCATTTCCTCCCTTTTCCCTTTCTTTCTCAATGCCCTCTTTACTCTCTTCTTCCATTTTTCAATCTCTAAAACTACATCCTTCAATCAAGGTATATAGACTATAGCAAGAAGAAAGGAGTAAATGGAACCACCAAGGGACCATAGGACTTAAATACTTTATCAAGGTTATACGTTAGTAATTTGAATTAGTATGTTTGAGTTTAATACACAAAAAAAGAGACATTAAGAATTTGGATCATAATTTTGAGGATATCTAGTGGAAGGGTTGAAAGAAAACACATGCATTACCAAATTTGTAGTGGATGAAGATTTTATTAATCATTTTTGCAGTTTAAATTAGTCTATTTTTTGTGGTTAGTTAAGAAAGTTCCTCATGATTGAGAATTTGACAAATAGAGAAAAAAATGAGGGTATTTATATGAGAAAAAAATGAGGGTATCTATATGAGTTATTTTCAAATTGATTCTTTTCCAACTCAAATAACTTCAAATACATTAACTATTTGGGTGTTGAAATTTCTTATATTGATGTTTGGGCATGCTTAGAAATGAGAGAGAGCTCTTCATGTTTATTTAAAGTTCTAATATTTAAGAATATAGGAGAAATGATGGAAGTTTTAGAGATTGAAAAATAAAAGAAAAGAGCAAGAGGGTATTGAAAAAGAAAGGAAAAAAAAGAGGAAAAATAGAGAAGTGTTAAGTTATATATTGAAGCAAATAAGGAAAAAAAGGAAATAGAAGAGGGAGATAATCAAGTGTAGAAAAACAGATTTCGTCCATATACTAATAGTAAGGACATTTTTTAACCTTTTTTTTTAAAGGTTAAGGGTATTAATGTGAAAGTTCAAATATATTTTTAAAAGGTACTAACAATTTCTGTCCATTTATTAATGGTAAAGGTATTTTTGGACTTTTTTTTGAAAGCTTAAGGGTATTAATGAAACTTTTGAAAGTTTAGGGATATTTTTGAAACAAAGTACAAAGTTTAGGGGTATTTTTGAAACAAAGTACTAACGGTTTCCATCCAAAATTAACGGTAAGGGTATTTTTGAATTTTTTTGAAAGTTTAAGGGTATTAATGAAACTTTTAAAAGTTTATGGGTATTTTTGAAACAAAGTACAAAGTTCAGGGGTATTATTTATAATTTAGCCTATCTAATTTTAGTCTTTGTACTTTTAATAAAGCTTAAAATTGGTCCCTATCATTTGTTTGAAGTTGTTTTTTTTTTCAAAATTGGTTAAATAATTATAATAATTTTCATGCATGAAAATACATAATGCACACATATTTCCAAAATTTTATAGAATGAAAAGCAATAGAGACTAATTTTTTTTTAGAAAAGTTAACGATAGGGACCAATTTTAAGCTTTATTAAAAGTACATGGACTAAAATTTATTTTAACTTAAATTCTATTATTCAAGTTTTATCCATTTTATTGTGTTTACTTTTTGTTATACCTTCATTTTTGTTTTTTTTTGTTTGGTTATTATTATTATTATTTTGAGTTCAACAATTGTAGGGATGAAAGATTGAACCATCGACATTTGAGATAGTAATTGGTATCCTATCTACTAATGCTCGGATTGACCCTCTATTATAACCACTTAGTGTACTTACAAGTTGTCTCAGTTTAGAAATTTATTAGACACAAAATTGAAAGTTTATAAACTTACTAGACATTTTTTAAAGCATATAGAGACTTGTTAGACACAAAGTTCAGGAACTAGATTTGTAATTTAACGAAAACAGAAGAAAGAAAAAACAATTTAGGTTAAAAATAAACGTTTACCCTTAAATTTGCCAAGTTGTATCAATTTTTACTTTAAACTTTCAATTTAATCAAATTATACTTCAACCGTTGCAATCTTAATCTTAAAATTCAAAATGTATTGCAATTTTAACCCATGATAAATTTGTGTTTGAAAGATCGTCAATTAATTAAAAAAAAACATATTTATAGTATAGAATTGATAAAATTTCATAGAAATATGACATTAGAGCTAGACTTTGTTTGAAATTTGTGCATTTTGGCTAAGTTATTCAATGGTTAATTTGCGATTTTATTAAATTTAATTTTGTACAAAGCTTGATTTTACTTAAATTAGTAAGTTTATGGAGTTTTTTTACCTTGCGTTTCCTTAAATTAATAAGCCAATTAACAAAAAATTAAACACATGGTACAATTTGCAACACTTATTGAAGTTTAGGATTTGATTTGATGAAATAAAAAGTTTACAATGAAATTTGATATAACTTGACAAATTTAGAAATAAAAATGGACTTTGTTTTTTCCATCAATTTATTTATTTTAATTTAACGTCATGTGGGATGGGAGAATTTGAATCTCTGACCTTTGCTTGAGGGCATATGCCTTAACCAATTGAGTAGGTTGGCTCCAACAATTTAGGTTAAATTATAAGTTTAGTCCCTAACTTTTAATGTTGTGTTTATTTGATTCATGAACTTTCAAAATTAAAAATTTAGTCCTTAAATTTTTAATTTTTTTTAAAATTTAAAGATCTACTGGACATAAAATTGAAATTTTAGAGTTTCATTAGACAAAATTCAAATTTATATCTAATAAATTAATTAATATTTAAAAATTTTGAATTTATCCAAACCTATTAGACACAAACTTGAAAGTTTAGGATCTATTAGATATAAAATTAAAAGTTTAGAGACCTACGGGACTTATTAAATACAAACTTAAAAGTTTAGGATTTATTAGATATAAAATAACTTAAAAGTTTAGGATTCATTAGATATAAAATTGAAAGTTTTGAGACCTATTAAACCGTTTTAAAAATTCAAAAACTAAACTTGTAATTTATCAGATGTGTAAATGGAACGATACGACATTTCAGTATACTTTGAACTATTACGGCCCGTTTGAATTGAAAATATAAAATATCCGGGAGTTAAAAACCGAGGAGTTAAAAACCCAAGCAATTATTACCCATGGATAAAAATAATTCATGCATGTGTTTGGATATAGATGATAATTAATATGTGGGAGTTAATTATTACTTTTCTCTCTCTTCTCTCTTCTCCATTTTCCAAGGAAAAAAGTCCCAAGTAAAAAAAAACTCATCTCCTACATGGATAATAAAATCTCATGGTTCATCAGTTATTTTTATCCATGGGTAATAATTACTTGAGTTTTAAAAACTAAAGACCAATAAAACAAACATTAATTTTTGGTTAAAATACTATTTTGGTCCATGTACTTTGAAGGTTGTTCCATTTTAGTCCCTGTACTTTAAAATGTTCAAATTTGGTCCCTGTACTTTTAACAAATTTCAAAAATCGTCCCCACCGTTAGTTTGGGGTTAGATTGACGTTAAAATCTAATAAAAAAAATATTTTTTTCTCTTTCCTCATGCTATCTCTCTCCCCTTCTTCGTTTCTCTCTTTCCTCACTTCCCCCCTCGTTGCAGCCTCCTCCTTCCCCCTTTCCAGTTCAATCTAATATTTGAACAAAAAAAAGTGATGGATATAAGCAAAATTTCGAGGAGAAGAAGTAGCTTTTAAATATTCGATTTTTTCTTTTCTCCAACTTTCTCTCTCCCCTTGCTATCTTTTCTTAACTTTCTCTTTTAGCTTTTTGTCAAGCATCAAACTTAGATTCATGGAATTTCAAAATCTAAGAAGAAAAATAAAAGCTATGCTTCGATAAAAGCCATGGCCATGACCTTCCATCAAATCGAATATGAAGGTTTTTAAGCCATCATCAATGGAGAAACGAAGAAGGGGAGAGAGAAAGCAAGAGGAAAGAGAAAAAAATATTTTTTTATTAGATTTTAACGTCAATCTAACCCAAAACTAACGGTGGGGACGATTTTTGAGATTTGTTAAAAATACAGGGACCAAATTTGAACATTTTAAAGTACAGAGACTAAAATGGAACAATCTTCAAAATATAGAGACCAAAATGGTATTTTAACCTTAATTTTTTTTATCAAAATCCATCTCAAAACCAGTAAAACAATCGGCCTTAAGTCTTATTTAATCCAAGTTTTTTCTAACCAAATTGACAATTGGACATTGACCTCGACGCTAAATTTTGAAGAATTTTCATTGATCAAACAGATCGATTGATTTAGTTCTTCGCAATTTTATGCATGGCCTTTGCAGCAAAGTTTCTTCGGCCGCTCCCAAGAGCTTGCGTTTTCGCTTCGTCTTCGTCTTCATCTTCTTCGTTCTTCAATCCCGCCAGATTCTGTATGTTTTCATGCTATCTTTACTTTCTGAAGTTCAGTCGATTGTTTTTAGATTCGTTTGTTTTGTCTGATTGCTGTACTATTTCCAATTTTAGGTTGCTCGAAATTTGAGCCCTTGAAATCGTTTCCGAAGAACATCGGGTCATTACTCTGCAACCGCGTTTCGAATCTCAGACTTGCATTTTCTGGCGCTAACGGAATTTATCTTCGGAAGTCTCCTTTGATAGGTAAGTTTAATTTGTTCGACTCTCGATGTTTTCAATCATCTGCTGAATTTCAAGTCCATCTGTATTATTGCGTTCCTTAACATTTTGTTTCTCTTTCGCTGTTAAATGCCTCAGACTCAGTATCACTAATTTTGTAGTTTCAATCTGATCACTAGTTCTTATGCACTGTGGAATTGGATTTTTTTGTTTTTCGTTCAGAATATAGCATTGTAATTGCTGGTGAGCAAAGGATACTGGTGCTTTAATCATTGAGTTAAAGCCAAGAGCTCTTGGGATGTGGAACAGGAAGGATGTTTCATGTATAATGAACCTATTCCATTTAGAATTTTAAACATGATTACCATAAGTTTGGGATGGCTTTGGGAAAAAGTGATAGCACTCTTTCTGAAAGTAATTTTTGAAGTGCTTGTCCTAAAATCATTTTAGGTGCAATTTAGTTTTTTTAAAATTTGCCTGAAAAGTGCTTTTAATGGAATAAATGTATTTTTCACCTTCTAAAAGTGATCCTAAACTCACTCTTATTGTCTAATTGAGCAACATTATCACCAACTAGAGCTGAGATAAATGTATTTTTCACCTTCTAAAAGTGATCCTAAACTCACTTTTATTGTCTAATCGAGCAACATTATTACCAATCCCAACATAGCTGTTAGGTATTCGTTAATCTCAACTTGCAATGATAACTCTGAAATATACAAAAAACAAACACAGCACAAATTGAATGGAAACCAACCCTTCAATATGGATAGTTCTTCAATGTGGAGGGGGTTTATTAATCGATATATTACTAAGGAGAGGGAATGATAACAAGGGAAACTCCCAGCAGTTCGAGAGGCTAGTTCTCTCCTACAGACTAGAATATCCACAAAATTCCTAACCAAGAAGCTTTATGTACAGACACAATACCTCACTCCCCCGCTCTCCTCCGTACACTCGAGCTCTCATTCTCTTGTGGTCCCCAATCCCTTACTAACAATTACCTTCCTGCCCCTTCTTTCATATTTCTTAATAATCGGAGGCATTACAATAGCTCAGTTGCTCTACTGGTTAAGACATATATCGAGTCTTCATTTTCTTATTTTGGTCATCGCCTTTTGTTGTACTACTTGATTGTCCAGTAATTATAAAACTTCTCTTTAGTTGGAGCGAATTAGATTAATTATTCCTAACTCTTCCCCTCACAACATTCTTCAAACTTTGCTCAAGATCAGTTGCTCCATATTGAATTTTCACTAATCTGAAAAGGGTTACATTAAGGCCCAGGTATTGGTGTGCTTAACAGAGGAAAAACATTCACAAAAAATTCTATCCATACATTGTGTAGATGCTAACAAAGGTTTCCAGAATATCTACAATCTCAATACAAATCCTTAAAAAATTATCCTATTTCTTTCCTTAAAAACTGCAGAACCGTGCAAAAAACATTCTTACACAATTTTCTCCTTTTCTTTGAGGGAAAACCATCTGCTGCGTTCACTAATCTGCATTGACAAGAAACTTTGTAAAAGTTATCAAGGGAGCAGCTGCCTTAGACTCGGATTTTTCAGCATTGGAAGTTTTGTTTTATTAGTCAATATATTTAGATTTAGCTTAATTGTGCTAGAGGCGTTCCATCATCGAGAGAATAATTGGATGTAGCATGGCATTACTTCTTTGTGCTTCATTTATATACTGGTGTCGATTGATAACATGGTTGGTGCTATCAATTCATCATCATCTTCTTTTTTTATTTATTCTAATTTTTTTACCTATGAGAGTGTTTAGACTAGCTTGTGGGCAATTCGATTAATCTCACAGGATAATTGCCTGAGCTATCAAATTCCTCTGCTCTTCCAATCTTTTAATTTTGGCTCCTGTATGTAATGCGCCGATTCTTTTTTCCCATTGTATATCCTTTCTTTTGCTCTATGAACATATCGTTTTTTCATTGGAAAAAGGCAATTCTTCTAATCCTTTCTGACAGTATTCATGAAAAGGAAAATTCTAACAGGAAGTCAGTTTAGTAAGGGAACCATTTTGGGTGCATCAGTTGTACTTGGATCAATCAGTTTGTGGCCCAATGTTTCATTGGCTATGGATGGTGAGCAGAGATCTTGACTTATGCCATGCTTTTTGTTCAATTGAAAGCCTCCCTTAACCCTTAAATGAGCCAAAAGGAAAAAAAATTTAGCTTTATTTTTTTCGTTGACATTCTAACATATGTAATTATACTCTCACACTTTTTTCTTTTCAAAACAAATTAATGCAGACAGATTTATGGATGATCTCCAAGAGGATTTAAATGCTTCAGATTATGTAAAATCTGCAAAAATATTCTGGGAGTTAGCATTAAAACTCTGGTTGCCTTTTCTTTTCTGTTGGACTGTGTTGATAAACTTGAACCATCCAATACTAGTTGTGGGCAAAGTGGTTCTATTCCTTCTTAGCACAAAACCCAGTCCTCTCTCTGTTTACATTTTTGTGGAGCAGGTTAGTTAAAGTTTTTATCATCTAGCTTGTATCTGACATGAGAATCTGAGATGACATATTTGACAATGTATTGATTATAAGTCTTTGAATTGTTTCAGTTGCGTTCTTCTTCATTTCAAGCACCTCGTCTCTCTAAACGCATGGAGGTATGTGTCCTATTCAATCTCGCGTCTTAAAACACTTACCAATTGATGTAATATAAGATTTAGGGTGGGTTGGGATGAGTTTTTGACAAAAGCACTTTTAAGTAAAAACACTTCTATAAACATTTTTAGAGGAAATGCTAATGGAGTGGTTATCCTCAAAGTACTTTTAAGGGGGTGTTTGGATTGAGGAGTTGAGAGAGTGTAGTTGGGAGGAGTCAATAACTCCCCCAACTTCTTGTTTGGCCCAAGGATATCTTAACTCATATTGTGGGTCCCATGAACATATTAACTCTTCCTCAAACTTCCTATTTTGGACTCCACAAATTTATTAACTCCTTCAACTCTCCATTGTGAGTCATACAATTTTTCTATCTCATTTTTTTTTCTTCACCTCACCTCACTCTTACCTCTCTCTCTTCTTTCCTTTCCTTTCTCTCTCTATTTTTTTACATGATTTTTTTAATTTCTTAATTAAAAAATTTTTCTTTATTTTTTATATAAAATTTCTCATCATTATTACTAATTACTAATTAAATATAAATAATTATTAAAAAAATGTTTTTATTTTTATCCTATAATTTTAATAAATTTTTAACAAAAATATTTTCCTTTTTATTCTATAATTTTATTTTTTAAATATAAATTATATAAGAATGTTTTAGATATGATACTATTATTTAAATTGAAATTCTTAATGTTAATTGGAGTACTACATAACAATTTTTTTAATGGATAAAAATCTCCTTATTTCACTTCATCCCAATGTCATATATATATTTTAAAGTTTAAACAAAAATTACTTATAACAAATAACAATCTTATCTTTTTTTAGCTTATTTTTTTGTTAAGAGCTAAAAAATATATATAATTTTATGATTTGAAGAGAAGAAAAATATATTTTAAACTAACTTGTATTACAATTTAAGAAATTAGTATTTAAAAAGGTTAATCTATTAAAAAAAATTTGATTTTCAAATTAATCATATTTAAAGTAAAAAGATAAACGATTTCTCATTCCAAACTTAATAAAATAAAATTATTACAATAAATAACATAAATATATAGTAATTTGAACAAAAGTATCTATGATATTCATTTTGAATGGTGTTAAAAAATATATATTCATTTTGAACTTAATTATTTTAAAATATCATAAATAATTGATATTTTATTTTTTAACTTAGTTATTTTAAAACTTCAAAAAATATATTATTTTCAAATTAATCAATCTTGAGATAATCCATTACATTGATTAGTTAGAAAAACAAAAAATTAAATTATATATAAAAAAATATTTTATTAAGCTTGAAAAACAAATCTTAAATTAAAATTTTAAAATTGACGAAAACAAGTTTTTAACAAAATTTGTAAAATATTTATACAATAATATAATTTAAAATCTCAATCTTAGGATTGACGGAAATAAATCTATATTATTTCTAGAATTGAGAGAATCAAAACATAAAGATCTTGAAGTTTATTTGAATCTCTTTAAATTAATGGATTGAAATATTTCCGAATCACATGTAATATTTAAAAAGGTATTGTAAAATTTTATTTTATTTGAAAATTATCCAAGGTAAATGAATAATTAATGTGAGAGATATTGAAAAAAGAATGTGAGGTATTTTGTTCAATTTTTTTTTTTCCTTTAAAGAAATTTGTAAATATACACAAATTAATAAAAACAAAAAATTCCAATCTTAGAATTCATGGAAACAAATTCTTAATAATGAAAATTTGAGAAATTCTAGAAAAAAACTGTACAAAAAAAGAGATGCTAAAATCAACTTAGACTTAAGAACTCCAGGTTTAACAAATCTGCATTTCAAGCACAGACTTCAGAACTCCTATTTCCTGCAATTCTTTGCCCCAAACATAGACTTACCAACTCCAGACTAAATAACTCTGCACTCTAAACACAGACTTGCCTAACTCTCCAGACTTACTAACTCCCTGTAACTCTTTGCCCCAAACAACCCTTAAGTATTTTTAGAACTTTCAAAATCTTCTTTAATTATCTAACTAGTCACTAAGGAAATTTTGAAAGTGCTTTGTAATGGTTTTGATGCTAACAATAAGAGATTGAGTTGAACTAGTCACTAAGGAAATTTTGAAAGTGCTTTGTAATGGTTTTGATGCTAACAATAAGAGATTGAGTTGAGCGTGTGGTACATGCTTATTTAAATATATTCCCAATTTTTATCAATCAGAGATTTTTTTTGTAACTCCATTGTCCTCAGTTGAGGGACGTGCAATCCACCTCCTTTTGCACGGGCCATTCATCAATGAAGTTGTTTTTTTATTTTTTATCGAGCAAAATCGCGCATGTATTCATCAATTTAACATGGTACTCCAAATATTTGATGATGTGCAGTGTTTGGTTGCAAGAAAAGTGGAAGTTGAAGACTACAAGCTTCTGTGTGTAGCCAAAGTTGAAATGAAACTTGAAAAGTTCACTCTTGTGGGAGTTCTTGGAGGTTGGTGGAAATGGCCACCCCTATCCTCTGCTGATGAATTCATTGCTTTTATGGATAAACTAGCTTTTCTTGCACATCGCCTAAAATCTATGATTATTAATTATAGGCTAACTATCTAATTTACTCTTTGTTTTTTCGCTTATAAATTTACACGACAATACTTTTAATGAATTGAAGGAAATTAAAAGGAGAAAAAAAAGTTACATATGATAGAGTGAGGATTCGAACCTCTAACTTTTAGGTCAAAGTTATAATGTCTTAATTAGTTGAGCTATGGCTAAAGTGAGCATAGCTTAGTAAAAAAAAACAAAAAGTTGAGCTATGCTCAAGCTAACATATATTATTCAGTTATATTATATATCTTTTATATGTTGTGAAGTTCAAATACCTACATCTCTTATACTTTTATTCACTATATTAGAAGTAAAGTACAATTTAGAAAATAAAATTCATGTACACATTTAAGCATGTAAAAATTATTAATCCAAAATAGTAAAAGTAAGAGCAAAATATTAGATTGAAAAACTAGCTAAAAAATTTTAAAATGAAGGGATTAAATAAACATCATGCTCTAAGTTATTAAACTTATAGTTAGCCTTTTATATTTGATTTTAAAAAAAAATTATATGAAAAATAAAGTAGTTTAAAACTTCTTTTGATTACGTGGTCTAGATAAAATTATTTTTGAAGTGATCAATGTATATTTTCAATTGGGGTCTAAAATTATCTTTTTGAAAAAGAATTATAATAATCTCTTCGATTAGAACTATCTTTCAAATGGGTGTAAAATTGCAAATAAAGTCTACAAAATAATTTTGATATAAAATTACATAAATAACCAATTAATTTGGTTAATAGGTCAATAATCTTCAAAGGTGGTAAGTTTGAATTTCCACACCTAATTTGAATTGTAATATATTTTTTTAAAAAAATTACCTTAATTTACTGTTATTTACAACATAGAAAATTGGACAGTTGAAGATCTAGCATGGTTTAAATAAAACACTACAGAAGTAGTATAAAAAATCTTCCAATATAGCAAAATCAAAATAATATACATTTGTTCCCGTCAATCCTAAAATTGAGATTCTAAATTATATTACTTTATGAATATGTTATAATTTTGTTAAAGACTTATTTTCGTCAACTTTAAAATTTTAATTTAAGATTTGTTTTCCAAGTTTAATAAAAGTTATAATATATATATGGTATTTATTTGCATAATTTAAGATTTTATTTTTCTAACTAATAAATGTAATGAATTATCTAAAGTTCAATTAATTTGAAAATAATATATATTCTTTGAAGTTTTAAAATAACTAAGTTAAACATAAAATATCAAATATTTATACTATTTTATAATAATTAAGTTTAAAATGAATATATATTTTTTAACACCATTCAAAATGAATATCATACATATACTTTTGTTCAAAATACTATATATTTATGTTATTTACTGTAATAATTTTATTGTATTAAGTTTGGAAGGAGAAATCGTTTATCTTTTTACTTTGATTAATTTGAAAATCAATTTTTTAACATGTTAACCTTTTTAAATACTAATTTCTTAAATTGTAATATGTGTTAGTTTAAAATATGTTTTTCTTATCTTCAAATCATAAAATCATATGTATTTTTGAGCTATTAATAAAAAATAAGCTTAAAAAAAAGATAAGATTGTTATTTGTTATAAGTAATTTAGTTTAAACTTAAAAAAAAAAAATTGTAGATGATATGTGGAAGAAGTGAGGTATAAAGATTTTTATCAATTAAAAAATTGTTATGTAGTACTCTAATTTACATTAGAATTTCAATTTAAATAATAGTATCATATCTAAAACATTTTTATATAATTTATATTAAAAAATAAAATTATAGAATAAAAAGAAAAATATTTTTGTTAAAATATTTATTAAAATTATAGGATAAAAATAAAAATATTTTTGTTAATAATGATTTATATTTAATTATTAATTTATAATAATGATGAGAAAATTTATATAAAAAATAAAGAAAATTTTGTAAATAAAGAAATTAAAAAAATTATGCAAAAAAAAAAAAAAAAAGGAGAGAGAGAGGAGAAAAGAGACAGAGAGGTAAGAGTGATGTGATGTGAAGAAGTTGTGAAGCCCATAATAGAGAGTTGAAGTTAGAGTTAATAAATTGTGGAGTCCACTGAGTAAGAGTTAATAAGTTTGTGTACCCACAATTATAATTAAAATAATTTTGGGCAAAATAAGGAGTTACTAACTCTAGAGGCTGTTTGAGACAAAAGTTATAATAACCTGTGGAGAATTCTATACCCCAAACACAGACTATTATAATCCTAGACTAAAAACTCTGCATTTTAAATAATATTATATTATTTTACAGACTATTATAACCTATGTTATTATAACCCACTCAATGCCTCAAATAGTTCCTAAGTCTCCAACTCTTCAATTTAAACACCACTTTTAGGAGCTTTTACTATGAATGAGATCAGATGGCAACTCTTCCGTGGAACGACATGTCGGCAAGTTGTGCAATGCAATTGAAAAGTAAGTCGCACGTGTCGGGAATGCAGAACCTTTTTTTCACACGCGCGCAGATTCATTCAAGTTGGGTCCTTTCTGTCTCTGCAAATTTCTCTCACTTCCTCAATTATCCATTCCCATCCTCTCTCTGCATCCAGGTTTGTTTTTTTGTTCTTTAAGAAGTAAATTACTAAATTTATGAGCAAAATCGAACATCTTATTTTTAAATGTTTAATTTAATTTAATTTTTTAATTCAACAATTATAAAATAGAATATGGAATCAACGATCTTTGAGTTATTTTCCTATGTTAAGCTATAAATTTTGGTCCTTGCACTCGATTTTGATTTCCTTCCTACGGGGTTTGACTTGATTCTAATTTAGTCTTTTTAATTTTAAAAGTTTCGTTTAGTAAAACTTTATTACCACGTAAAATATATGACATGTATTTTTATTTATTTATATGACAATAAACGGATGTTATTTACTTGTGTTATTTATTTATATTATTGTTTTATAGCAAAAAAAAAAAAAAAAAAAAGCGAAACCCACTTGACAAATTGAGTATAACTCAATTGATATAAAACATGTGTCATTGACCAAGAGTTCAAATGTTCGAATCTCTTGCCGCACTTATTTTTTAACTTTAAAGAAAAAAACCGGCCTTTAATTTGAAACTTTCATATTTTTACCAAAATTAATGATATTGCATGTATCTTTATTTTTTGAAAGAACTTTTTTTGAAACAATAAAAGAACTTAATTTGATATGCGATATCTTTTAATTAGATTGTTCTGTTTATTTGTTATTCGAATGATCTTTGAATTTTTTTTTAATAAAATTAAAAGGTCCCCTTTTTATTTTTATTATGTTTTTCTTTTTCATTTTCATTTGGGTTCTTTTGTTATATATACCCTTTTATTTAAACTTTTAAAGTGATTTCCAATACTATCCCATGAAGAAAATGAACTACACCCTTTCGATATATAAATTCTTTCATATTTTATTTCCATGTTTCTAGGTATGATAATTTTGAGCTTTTAAAAGGATACCAAATTATTAATATGCTAGATAATCACATGAAATAAGGTCATATTTGTTTCACTGGTTTTGAGATGAATTTTGGTAATGGTATAAAAAATCAATGTTTGTTTCATTGATCTTTACTTTTTAAAACCCAAGTAATTATTACTCATAGATACAAATAACCCATGAACCATGAGATTTTATTATCCACGTAGGAGATGAGTTTTTTTTACTTAGAACTTTTTCCATTGAAAAATGGAGAAGAGAGAAGAGAGAGAAAAATAGTAATTAAACTCTCAAATATTAATTATCATCCATATCTAAACACATACATTTATTATCTAGATATTTAAATCCTAGATTTTTAACTTTCAGATATTTTATATTTGCAATCCAAATGGGCCCACAGTTTATTTGATTTTATATTTGTTAAAAAAATATGAAAATTTTTATATGTAAGGGTTAATTTTGTTAACGAAATGGTAAAAAGCAGCACCGATGAATTTTTTTCCTCATTTGCTTGGTTGGTAGTTTCTATTAGGAAGCATTGCTTGGGATTTTATTTTGCTTTATCATTTACATTTTTAATGTTGTATGCCTAAGTATAGAATATATTTTAAGGAAATCAGGTTTGTTTCACTATTTTTTTTCCTATTGTACATCATACTAATGGTAAGGATACTTATACTATATTCACAATGAGTAAGATGTAACTATAATTTGTTAACAGAAATATTGTACTTACAAAAAAAAAATTGTGAACAGAAATATACTCTCTCTAAAAGCGGATGAATTGTGTGGGGAGAGATTTTTTTTCTTGTTCTTCTTCCAATCATGGTGCCTAATCTTTTAAAAAATTTAATTTCATTGTTGAATTTGAGAACCGTAATTTGTGAATTATTTGTATGATGACAGATGACATTTTAAAGGGTCAAGCAATTTTGAGTCAAGTAAGTTACTAATAGTCGTCATATAAAATAAGTAAGCTTTCCATCTTAATGGATGGGGATATGACTATTTAATCCTGTATTTTGATATTATATCATTATTTTCTGATTAACAAAAAATTAATACATAAAACGATGAAATTGAAACTTCTATAAGATTATAGGACCTATAAGCGTACCTATGAACTAATGTAGCGTTAAAATTTATATTATTTAAGATTTTAGTTTCACATATAAGGGACCAAGCGTAATAAAGGAGATAATATATGGGGTGGGGCTAGGTCTAATGGCTGCTGGCCTCTGGAAAATGCACCATTGGAATAACCAAAGGAGAACCAGGGTTCTGGTTCTCCTTTGGTTATTAAACTTTTAAGTTTGGTTAAAATATCATTTTGGTCTCTATATTTTGAGTTTTGTTCCATTTTGGTTCATGTACTTTCAAATGTCTAATTTTAGTCTTTTTACTTTCAATAAAGCTTACAATTGGTCTCTATGACAAGTTTGAAGTTAATTTTTATCAAAATTGGTTAAATAATAATAATAATTTTAATACAAGAAAAAACACCATGTGAACATACTTTCAAAATTTATAGAGGCAAAAACTAATAGAGACTAAAATTGAATATTTGAAAATATAAGGACCAAAATGGAATAAAGCTCAAAATACATGGACCAAAATAGTATTTTAACCTTTAAGTTTTTATTTTTTATTTTTGTTTTCTAAACTTTTTTTTATAGTACAACAGGTGTCTATTTAGTTCCAAATATTAATAAGTATATTAGGTCTTCTATTAGATTCATGCTTATCGCGTCAAATTTTCAACCGGTGTAAAATTAGGTTGTGATAATCTTGTGGTATTTGTGCCACATGAGTCTTAAGGTGATAGAAATATAAAGACTAGATAAATATAATTATGAAATATGAACATATTAAAACTTTAAAAATTAGATAACGTAAAAGTAGTCAAAATAAACTTCAATGGTAATTGACATGTATTTTTTTTATTAAGATTGGAGATTTAAATCTCTATGCCCCACTCCCACATTTTCACATTTATTGTACTCAAAATAAAATAAAATAACATAATTGCAAAAGTTTGAGATCTATAGATTTTTATAAATTATTTACTATTGTGGGTTTGAACGTAATATCTTTGGTTGCTTTCACAATAATGTGATATATAAATTCCCCTCAATTAATATGGTTTGTGTTGGCTGTTTTTATGAGATTGTGATTGTACATGTACCCTAGTTTTTAGCATGAAAGGAACTTCAAACTCCTAACCAAAATAATGAATAAGGATCTAAATTATTTTTTTCTAATTTCTTTTATTGGTGAGCGACCAAGCAAAGATTAAGTGTGCGACTATCATGTTTTTAATCTTTTCTTCTATTAAACGTTTAATGTTCTGTTCAATAAGTTTGAGAATTATAAAAAATATAAAATAGGTCAATAAGCTATTAGACACAAAATTGAAAGTTTAGAGACTTATTAGATATTTTTTAAAGTTTAGAGACCTATTAGACACGAAATTGAAATTTTAAGAACCTATTTAAAATTGAAAGTTTAGAGACTTATTAGATACTATTTAAAGTTCAAAGACTTATTTGACAAAAAAAAATTGAATGCTCAAGACTGAATTTATAATTTAATATGTTTTAAAATAACGTGGGATTTAAAGGCATCGGTTTTCCAACATTGATTTGCGTATGTTTACGTTAAATATAATCTCATTGATATTTTAATCTATAACAAATTGAATCCAAAGCTTGATTTACTATTGGATTTGCATTGTTGAGTCTCAACTTTTGAAGTCAAGTTGATCCCAAAATGTTGAAAACAAAAAACCTCTCTTTCTTTCTTTCATGGATTGATGATACAATTTTGAATTGAGTTTCAAAGAATTTCATCAAATAGAAAAATTTCAGAGCTACTCATTGCAGCTCATTGGTTGTGGACTATCAAGATTTTCTCTTTTTACAACAAATAGGAGGGTGAGATTTTAAATCTCCGACCTCAAGGGAAAGTTGAGTAGATACCTTAACTATCGAACCATCCTCGTGATACCTTGACTATCTTAGGTTATGTACTTTCATCTTTCGGCGAAAAAAAGAAGGTTGCTCTAGCCCAGAAAGTGAGTGTTCAGTTTGAATTCAGTTCAGCAGAATCTCTACTTCTGGAAGGCAAGTTAGAAGAAGAACCTGAATCTGTTGATGTGCAAGAAGGAACTTCAAGTTTGGAAACTGCATGAGATACCAAGCTGCGAATTCTGCAAGACCTTCTTGAGGGTCCAAAGGGATTCAGAAATGGAGGTTGTTCTGGAATGCCAACCTTCCTTTCTCCTTCACTGGTTAGCAGTTTCACTATCGTCGCCATTGATGGTCTCGAAGAAGCTAGAGCTTGTGTGCATAAGAGCCCTATTTGCAGAACATCCATGGCTTCTTTTGCAGGGTAATCCTTGTTCAGGAATGTGTCAATGGCTTCAGTTAATCTCTCTAATTGGTATAGATCCCAAACCTGTGGCAAAAAATGGAAAACAAGTTATTTTTTTCTCTTTTTAAGAAAGAAAAATTAAAATATATATGGAAACTATCTGGATTTAAAAAATTATTCAATGTGGCTGTCTTTTAAAATAACCATTTGATGTGATTTAAAAATTTGCATGTCCTTATTGGATAAAGATTCGAGACTTTTTTGCATGCAAAATTGTCAGCTACATTGTGGTGACCTTCTCGAATAATTTCTCTTTAGATCGAGTGATTGACTCATCTGAGTCAATGCAGGAAGTGTTAAATAATAACTAGGTTTGCTCATCCTGTTTCCTCTTTCTCCTTATATAATTAGTAGCTGATCAAATAAGTTCTAACTATTGTTTTAAGTTTTTAGAGTTGGTGAAGTTTACAGATGTTACTGTCATGAATCTTACTGTTTGGAGGAGTGGGGTAGAGTTCTCTGTGAAGGAACTATTTCTTCTACCGCAAACGATCTCGAGTATCAAAACTCCAAAGCCATAAACATCTGCCTTTTCTGTGAGTTGTCCTCGAACGAGATACTCAGGTGCCATGTAACCTCTGTCCCACCAGACATTGAAAATTAAGAGTTTTGAACAAAGTCATTACAGATTCTGATAAAGTTATTTAGTAGAACTGTCTTACAGTGTCCCAGCAATTCCAGTGCTAAGATGAGTCTGATCGGCCGCAAAATGCCGAGCGAGGCCAAAATCCGCAATCTTTGGATTGAAATTTTCATCCAGTAGAACATTGCTACTCTTTATGTCTCTATGGATTATTCTTATTTTACAACCTTCATGAAGATGTGCAAGCCCCTCAGCTGTTCCCACAATAATGTTGAAACGCTGCTTCCAATTTAGAATCTGAACCTTGTTCTTATCTGCATGGAAGAGAAGAAAGATCATGAGAAGCTAAAAGAAAGAAGTATCAAACGACAGTTAAAAAGCACGAAAAATTACCGAATATAAAGTGATCGAGGCTCTGGTTCAGAACATACTCATAGACCAGCAGACTTTCAGGCCCTTCAATGCTGCAACCTAAAAGGGAAACAAGATTTTTGTGTTGGATTCCACGGATCAAATTCACCTCATTGAAGAACTCATCAACCCATTGCCTTGTATGGAAAACCAATCGCTTCACAGCAACAATCTGCCCATTTGGAAGAGTCCCTTTATAAACAGAACCAGCTCCACCTTGGCCTATCTTATTTGATGGTTTGAAGTAATCTGTTGCCTTTTCAAGCGTTTCATACTTGAAATTCAAATCGGAATCCTTGAAGGAAATTGGAATAAGGGATTGTTTTTTCTTCTCTGGAAGAAAAGAAGAATGAAATGGAAAAAATGAGGAATCCACAGGTCAATCACAAGACTTACAGCTGAATCTGGTAATGGTAAATGCATAACAAAGTGGAAATGACAGTATCTCTATCCTATGTTTAAATCTTGACAATTTATCTGAGCTTACCTTTCTTGAACTTTGATATTTTTGTATAGCATGCAAAAACAGCAGAACAGGAAATGATTAAGGAAGCAGCTGAAGCTAAGACAATGGCAACTACAGCTCTTCTTCCAGAAAATCCTGAAGCAAAGCATAAAAATATAGGAAATGATCAACTTAAGAAAACTCTAATGGCTATTAATCATGGTTGACAAAGTGCAGAACACAAGAGAATCACAAGTAAGATTCTCAACTTCCATTGAAGGGATTTGAGAGCAAAGAAGAAGCTGTGAGCTTTTCTAGTCTTTTTCTGTGTCTTTTTCTTTGATGCGCTTTGATCTCAGGCCAAGAGATCAATCCCCTGTTTCTTTTTGCAATACACAAACTTCAAAAAGAGAGAGAATAAAGAAGTTGCTAACATAGAAAGAACCCTTTGGAATTCAAAACTATTTGGCACCTTCTATTCCATAATCACTTTTCCCAAAAAGTAAAAAACTATGCTATATATAGAAGAAAAACTCTCACTCTCTCTCTGTTCCTCTACAATCCAAAAACAGAGTTTATAGAGTGATATGCACAAAAATTTGCAGTTCAAGTTGGAAAAACACGAAACATCAAACAACAAACAGTCATTCAGCAAAAGAAATGCTCAAATTCAAGAGTAAAATAGTTAAAGAAAACAGGGGTTTTAGCCTTTTTACCATCATGATCCCGTTCTTCATCTTCATCATTATAGAATTTCACAGTCGAATATCTCAAATAGCACCCAGCATTCAAAGCCTTCCCTTCTCTACTCGGCGAGCAGCTCCTAATACTCCTCTTCGCCTTCTCCAAGCAAGCCCTGCACCCCTCAGGCTCAACACTCCCCCAACACTGCGCCAAACCAAACAATCCATTAACTTCACCAATCCCAAATCCGCCCTTCGCCATGGCCTTCCTCGTCACAGCTTCAACCACAACCCTAACATTCTTCTTAAACCATAACCTCTCAGATTCACCGATTTCCCCCAGTTCCGAGGTGCAATTCACAGAATCCCTAAGCGAATCGGTGGATTCTTTGTAGAAGCTGTAATTGTCGTAGCGGAGGAAGCATCCGTCGAGGAAGATCCGGGCGGCGACGGCGGGGAGGCAGCGGGGGAGGGTGGTGCGGCTGGCGGCGTAGCAGAGAAGGCAATCTGTGTGAGAGAGATCGTTGAAGCATTGCGATAGGGC
Source organism: Trichosanthes truncata (assembly GCA_033996785.1). Taxonomy (NCBI): domain Eukaryota; kingdom Viridiplantae; phylum Streptophyta; class Magnoliopsida; order Cucurbitales; family Cucurbitaceae; genus Trichosanthes; species Trichosanthes truncata. Next base: position 4,251,953 of record MU867261.1, read on the forward strand.
GAACATTGGGGTAGTGGAATTGACAAAGTGAGTGGTCCAACTGCGAGTGGTGAGAAGCTCGGATATGGCTTCCATTTCTTTGATGAAGGTTGGGACGAATCTGGAGTTGGGCGGAGGCTTGAAGGTTCCGCAGAAGCTTCCGGATTCGGAGATTCGTGGATCGGAGAGAGAAACAGAGAAGAAGAGGAAGAGGAAGAAGAAGAAGAAGAAGAAGGGAACACCATGGATTGGAATTTGGTTTGAGAAATGGGTGGAAATGGAAGTCATAATTTTACTGAAACTGAAAAATCTCTCTCTCTGTTTGTACTGTGCAGTGTTTGCCGCCATGGATGGAGCTTCTTCAAACTCAATATTTAACTATTTGAATATATATATTTTATAAAAAAATTAATAATAAATTGACAATGTGAATGCTTTACTGCATGTCTGAATCTCTTTTCTTTCCTATTTTGTTGGAGCATGGAGCTCTCATTCCAAGAAAGTAGTAAAAATAAACAATAATAGTTTTTTTTTTAATTTTCATTTTTTGGCCTATTTTAGTCTTTACTTTCAAAATGTTCATTTAAAGTCATGTTTGATAAGCATTTAATTTTTGAAAATTATATTTGTTTTCTCACAATTTCTCTCTATAATGATTTCTATCATTCTGAAAAAAAATATTTAAGTTTCTAGCAAAATTTTAAAAACAAAAATAAATTTTTGAAAACTATTTTTTTTAGTTTTCAAAACTTGGCTTGATTTTTGAAAACATATGTAAAAAGTAGATAAGAAAACAAGTAAATCCATATGTGGAAGTAGTATTTATAGGTTTAATTTCAAAAACTAAATGATTATCAAATAGAAACTAAGTCTTTCGATCTTAATAAGTTACTGTTTGCCATTTGGTTATTTATTTATTTTTACTAATCTCATTTTTTTCGATGATAATTTCAATGCAACACCTATATTCAATAAATTTCTTGAAATATTGACATTCTCATATCTTTATATAAAAGAGCTTTTGCTGCGTATAGAATTTGTGTTAAAATTTTGCATTTTGCAAACAAGAATTAAAATGGTCATTTTCTTTGAAATTTAGAGACTAAATTGATCTTTTTAAAAGTATAAGGGTCGAAATAGACGTTTCGAAATTACAAAGAATCAAAATAGAGTTTAAACTATTGATGCAGGTTGGGATTCACGAAAACGTGCAGTCAGTGGTCGATCCAAAACTTTATGTTGAGAAGGGGGCTTGACATATTTTAATATTAGTTTGTTCAATAAATAGTATGACAACTTTTTTTATATAATTATACAAGAAAAGATAATGAAATGTGAAATAATAGTTAAAATATTTTGTTTTATAAAAATTATAATTTCTTTTTATGAAATTATTTTTTTTAAAATAATTTACTAAAATTAAATTTTTTTTTTATTAATTTCTATTTATATTTGATATCGAGAAAAAAAAATCTAGCTAAAATGAGCATAGCTCAACGGTAATTGACATGTATTCTCGACCAAAAGTTCGAATGTTCAAATCTCCCACCTCAAATGTTGTTGAACTCAAAAAGCAAAATCAAATCTAAAATAAATTGAAAAAATAATATTCTATATTTGTTATTATCCTATATTTATAAATGATAAATATTTGTAGATAAAATTATTCAAAAGAGTTGTAGCTTACAATTAAGATATATAAGAAAATAAAATTTTAAATTATTTCTTTTAAATAAAAAAAATAGATCTGTTTAAATCAATAAAAATGTAATATATATAAACAAAAAGTATTAAACTGAAAAAAAGCCAACTTGAAAATTCGAATTCAGGCGCTGGAGGACCTTTTTAATTAATATTGTAACTTTTAAAATTTATTATTAAAATATATTAATTTTGAAACTATTTATTAAAATATTATAATTTTAAATAGCTGGATAGATGCATAAGAAACGACATGATTATCAGTAAAAGATTTCACTTTTCATGCAATGCCATCTCTTCAAGAAACGATATGTACAAAAAATTAACAAATGGTTGTGTGCGTGCTTGTTATGGGTGAAATTGGACCAAGAAGATAAATCTGAATTACAAGAGAATCTGCCAGATAAGATTAACCTTTTCAAATCCAATTCCTAAATAGAAGGGGAAACCTTTTATATCCTTATCTAAAAAGGAATATGGAAAACAAATGTCCTATAAATATGTCATTATGACTCAAAGAAAGGAAGTTGAACAAAACCCTCATTCTCTAAATTATAGCTTGCTACACTCAAATTCTCCTAGCCAACTTAAGCATCGGAGCTGGTGTGGCAAATGCCACATCAGTGCCTAGCTTTTTCTCTTTTGCAGGTCACCTCTTTCCCCCAAATTACAAATTCATCGTGGTTGTCACGTGGAGGTCAGGTGAGATTTCTCCTGTCCAAAATTTGACAACAACAGTTGGCGCCGTCTGTGGGGACGAGAGTGCTCTACCTTGCATACATGAATTGAGAAAATCATAGTTATGAAGACATGGGGGCTTAATGAGAAGGTTTTCTTCAACATATATATCAACTGAAGGAATTCGGTCGAAAATCAATGGAATTCGATTTGAATCTGATTTTCATGCTGAAAGTGCTCCAAATGAGTCTAGCCACATGAAGACAATTTGCTAGCGAGAATCCAAAGTCACAAAGCAAATCCACCAATGCAAAATCCCTCTTGGATGAATTGAACAATCTCAGTTTGCATGAGATTAAATTTCAACCCATATTGATTTCTGTGCATTCTGCGCATCGGGAGATTGGAAGCGAATTTCTCACTAAAACTGGGCAATTGCGAGGATTAACATATAATTATGGAGATCCATGCATCAATGTGACTAAAATTTTGATGCATCAACTTCAAAGATCTCTACCAAATCAAAAAATTTTCAGTTTTTCCTTGTAAGGAAAGTCCAAATTGATTAGGGGACTGAATAAGGGATATGTCTCCTTGTCAAACAAAAAGCAAAAGACAAAATGATGAAAGAAAATAAACTGGGGGCTCACCAAAGCAACAAGGCCAAGATCGAGCCAAAGCTATCAACAACCCCTAGTTCAACCAAGAAGATGATTTGGGCAAATTAAAACATAAAAACTGGAGACCGGTCAAGGCCAAGGTTATCCATATCCCTTAATTCAATCCAAAAGACTAATTTTGGAAACTCAATATGGAAGAAGATTGATCAATAGAGGAATTATAAAGCAAGAACTCCTCAAGATTTAAAAATATTGAGGTTGAAGGTTTAAACAATTAAATATGAAAAACGAGACTGCAAAACAAATTTGGAGGAATCAACTTTGAAGGTCTCTACAAAGTTGCAAAATCACAGATAAGTTTACTTCAAACTTAAAACTTCGTAGTGCAATATTTAAATTCAATAACCAAATTATGCATGTCATAATTGTTTTGTTATGATCTTTTGTCTATGTTATAGCATCTTCATGCACTCTACACATGTTCTCTACATTTTTGAATTATTTAAATGTCATTAGCATGATAACATCAAAATGACAGTTTTTGTGCTCTAATAAAGAATTGAACATCATGAGTTATTAAAAGTGCCATGAAATATCTATAGAAAGAAATTTATTTATATGGAATTCTAGAAGTCTTGAAATTGCTTGCATGATATAACAAGTTATTCAAACAGCAGACCACTTCATAAAATTCCATTTTTTCCTTACATAAGTGATCGAATATATTTCATTAAGCTAAATCAGTATTTTACCTGCATTGAATTGCCAAACTCTCAAACTAGAGGGTGATTTCATATGATATGAGAAAATATCATATTCATGAAAATTAAATTTTGAATGCAGATGAAGCATTCCAAATATCACCTATCCAATGGTGAAAGCAAAGAAAAGGGGTATGCTTCCCTATTAAACAAGCAGCAAACAAAGAAACTACTCTCTAGAAATCGATCTCCATCTTTCTAAGAGAAGAGTATCAAACAGCCTCCCAAGAAATTGATTTTCATCTTTCTAAGAGAAAGGCTCTAAACCTAAAATTTTCTCCAGTGGAATCGATATTCATCTTCCCAGAGGAGAATCTTAGACCTATGGAAGACTGAGTCCAACCTCACGGGGTTCGACCTGCAAATCTTAAGGATAATACGAAGCAAGACTTTGGAGCCCTAAAATTTTCTCCAGTGGAATCAATATTCATCTTCCCAGAGGAGAATCTTAGACCTATGGAAGACTGAGTCCAACCTCACGGGGTTCGACCTGCAAATCCTGAGGATAATCCGAAGCAAGACTTTGGAGCCCTAAAATTTTCTCCAGTGGAATCGATATTCATCTTCCCAGAGGAGAATCTTAGACCTATGGAAGACTGAGTCCAACCTCACGGGGTTCGACCTGCAAATCCTAAGGATAATCCAAAGCAAGACTTTGGAGCGCTCAAGAGCGTTATATTTAAAACCTATAAAAAGATTATACTCTCAAATTGGATCCATACTTTACGCTCATAAGCAATAAGCCACACCATGAACTCCAACTAGAGAGTGGGGGCTAATGTTATGGGTGAAATTGGACCAAGAAGATAAATCTGAATTACAAGAGAATCTGCCAGATAAGATTAACCTTTTCAAATCCAATTCCTAAATAGAAGGGGAAACCTTTTATATCCTTATCTAAAAAGGAATATGGAAAACAAATGTCCTATAAATATGTCATTATGACTCAAAGAAAGGGAGTTGAACAAAACCCTCATTCTCTAAATTATAGCTTGCTACACTCAAATTCTCCTAGCTAACTTAAGCATCGGAGCTGGTGTGGCAAATGCCACATCAGTGCCTAGCTTTTTCTCTTTTGCAGGTCACCTCTTTCCCCCAAATTACAAATTCATCGTGGTTGTCACGTGGAGGTCAGGTGAGATTTCTCCTGTCCAAAATTTGACAACAACAGTTGGCGCCGTCTGTGGGGACGAGAGTGCTCTACCTTGCATACATGAATTGAGAAAATCATAGTTATGAAGACATGGGGGCTTAATGAGAAGGTTTTGTGTGCGTGCTTAAGCTTCCTTGATATCGAGAAAAAAAAATCTAGCTCAAATGAGCATAGCTCAACGGTAATTGACATGTATTCTCGACCAAAAGTTCGAATGTTCAAATCTCCCATCTCAAATGTTGTTGAACTCAAAAAGCAAAATCAAATCTAAAATAAATTGAAAAAAATAATATTCTATATTTGTTATTATCCTATATTTATAAATGATAAATATTTGTAGATAAAATTATTCAAAAGAGTTGTAGCTTACAATTAAGATATATAAGAAAATAAAATTTTAAATTATTTCTTTTAAATAAAAAAAATAGATCTGTTTAAATCAATAAAAATGTAATATATATAAACAAAAAGTATTAAACTGAAAAAAAGCCAACTTGAAAATTCGAATTCAGGCGCTGGAGGACCTTTTTAATTAATATTGTAACTTTTAAAATTTATTATTAAAATATATTAATTTTGAAACTATTTATTAAAATATTATAATTTTAAATAGCTGGATAGATGCATAAGAAACGACATGATTATCAGTAAAAGATTTCACTTTTCATGCAATGCCATCTCTTCAAGAAACGATATGTACAAAAAATTAACAAATGGTTGTGTGCGTGCTTAAGCTTCCTTTGATGCCCGTGTTCCATTCCCACAAAACGCAAAATTGTTTTTTTTTTTTTTTAAATTCTTTTAAACCAATTAAAAATACTATAGTTTTTTTTTTTAAATTTTTTCCTTCTCACTTTTCTTTATAAAATTGAAATTTGAATAAGTCATTTTATCATTTTTATTTAATATTATATAATAGCTAAATTATAATTTAAATATTAAAAATTAATTTAACACAAAAATAAATCAAAATTATTGAAATAAAATCAAGCTGAAGTTGAAAGTTCGTGGATGTGATCGTAACAATTTTATAATTCAAAGTAAGAAAATATAAAGACAAAGTGCAATTTGTACACTAAATTAAGTCTAATAAGTTTATGTTTTTTTTTTTGTGCTAAAGTAACTTAACATAAAGATGAGATTGCGTGGGAAATGAAATCTTCTACTTGGTAGTCATGTCGTCTCTTGAAGAGACGATATGCATCCGTGTGGTGTAGTTCGTCTCTCCAAGAGACGAAGTTCATCCAACTATTTAAAACTACAATATTTTAATAAATAAATTTTAAAAATTACAATATTATTTAAAAATGACTAGCGCTGGACAAGGGCGCAAATGAAACAACAGAGTTGTTTAATGTATTTTTTTTAAAATCAATAATATATATATAAAACTAAAACTTTCAAAGTGAGTATAGTTTAGCTGTAATTGACATGTATTGCTTTATTGTTTCTTTTGAGGTTGGAGGTTTAAATCTATTCCCGCATTTGTTGGACTAAAAAAAAAATCGCAACATGAAAACTAAAAAAAAAAAAAAAAAAACCTAAAACGTGGCACTATGAAGACTCAAACTCAGGCGTTGGCAGAAGGGCAACGACAAAGTTATTTGAAAAGACTTTAATCATGCATATAAGGACCTTAATCCAACATTTCCACAATCTATTCTTCATTCGTTCGATAACGTCACTTTGGTTTTCACACTCCAATGAGATTTACCTCTTCGTCGCTTCGATTCGTTCTCTTCTAACATAAAACTCATTTGCTTCTTTCTAGTGTCATGGAAATTATGGGAGATGTATTTTTGTATTTCCTTTGGACTTCTTGAAACTTTTGACCATATTTTTGTGTACGATTACAAACCAAAACTAAAAACTTTAGGTTGTATGCTCTAATACCAATTGATAGGAAAAGTAGATAGTAAACTTGAAAAAACTTTATTGAAAGATAAAAAGACAACAATACAACAAGATATTATTCCCTTGCCAGGGTCCTCGACAGGTTTGGATCGACTTCCTTTTACTTTGTCAGTTTAAAGGTTGGCCAACCTTGGGCCAATCCCAGGCTACCATGTGGATGAATCACCCTATAACTCCAATTTTATTTAAAAAAGAGAAAAAAAAAAGAAAAATACCTTTTTTTTAGGACAAGAACATGTGGGAGTGGGAGGATTTGAACATATGATTTCTTGGTCAAAGATATATGTCTTAATTAGCTCAGGTTGAATACTCATATTAAACTATGTACGTACTTTGTTAGAATTGCATATTTTCAGCCTTAAATTTGAGATCCCTACCTCAAACTTATGAACCATTGTATCGAAGGAATGCTGTTATGACTCTATCAATGGTAGTTTGAAAATACTTAAACCACTCATGAATTAAAAGAATTGTTACAATTAAAACTCTTAGGGGCTGTTTGGAGCAAGGGTTATAATAAGTTGTGTTATAATAACCTGTGGAGTACTCTGCACCCTAAACGCAGACTATTATAACCCCAGACTAAACAACTCTGCATTTTAAACAATATTATATTATTTTACAGACAATTATAACCCACAGACTATTATAACCCATGTTATTATAACCCACTCAATGCCCCAAACAGCCCCTTAGAGAGTTGTTAAAATCAAATTGTCAAAATTGTTGCAATTACATTGGAAATTTGATGAAAATTTTGCAATTAAACACCAATCAAAATTTACGAAATTGTTGCAACTAAACACCAATCAAGATTAGATTATAACAATAAAGTTTAATTGCAATGATTTTAAGTCATTGAACTTCCAAAATGTCAATTGTAGCCCATAAACAAAAAAAAAAAAAAAAAAAAAATCTTAGTTGTTATCTTTATTTTTCTTTTAAGAGGATAACATAGCTTTGAATGTATGTATTAACATGCTTACGTGTAGATAAAGACTTTTTTTTTTGAGAAACATACAACAAAAGAAACAAAAATTAAAAGGAAAGAAACTGTTAAAGGCCTAAAGTCAGTCCTCCGTTCCACGCCTCATCCCTACAAGTATTTGAGCTCGACCTGCTAATTTATGTGCCGCTTTGTTGTGTATTCACCTGACATGGGAAAAAAGAATTTGAGACCATTCTCGTTTGATTTGAAACACATCTTCCACAATATTTTGGGCTTCTGTGATTTCTTCATCAAGTAAGTTCAATAACCGAATGACATTAAGAGAGTTGGACTCCACTATAATCGGGGTTGACCTATCAGTGATTGAGTGCAAACCAGTTGAAATTGCTTGAAGTTCCAACATTGTGATTGGCCATCGCCTGTTTATGTATTTGTGACTTGCTAGAATAACAGAGCCTTTAGAATCACGTACAATCCAGCTTAGCCCACCGCTGTTATTAGCCTTACACCATGATGCATCTGTGTTAATTAATCTTCCACCACCCCTCAGGCGGAGGTATCCATTCCCCTTCTATCGAAGATGGAGGTTGTTGCTGCCAGCTAGGAAGTGGGTGTTGTCGTAAGAGCTCATTTAGGTGGACTTCGGTGTCCGCATAGATTTTTGCCCACTCAACGACATTCTTTTGGCCCTCAAATTTCGCCAAGTCTAGATCTTCCAAATGATGAAGAGAAAGATGTTTTGCTCTGCCACACTTGTATGCTCACGTATCCATACAAAGAAATCCATTTCTACCCACTAGTTCCTGTTCAAAAAACGGAAATCAATGTATGTAGGCAAGAAATGTTTCCATAGATTATAGATTACCTTGCAACCCCAAAAGAGATGGTTTGGTGTTTCTGGAAATTTCATGCAGAAAAGGCAACAAGTATTGATCTGAATCCCCTTTTTGACCAAATTTGTTTTGGTTGGCAAAATGTTCTGAAGCACCTTCCAGTTACAAATCTTCATTTTATTAGGAATAGAAGAAGTCCAGAGCCAGACGCGATACATTTTTCGAACTTAAGCTTGACGCATACAAAGAGTTATGGATTTTCATTCCTAAATGATATGCGCTTCTAGCTGAAAAAAACCCCTGTCTTATCGTGTTTCCAAATAACTTCATCATCTTTTGAAGACCTGATTTATGGAATGCCCAAGATTTACTTTGCATCATCAGGCAGTAAGGATTGTTTAATAAAGTCTTCATCCCATGAACCATCTGCCTTCATAAAGTTTTAACATTCTGATCCCTCAGACTGGAAGTGATCGGGTGAACTTTGGGTGAAGAAAAGTAAGTAAATACGTTCAACCCCAGTGCAAGTGCACACTGCCGATGCAAGTATTAAAACAGGAGTATTCTTGAGTATCGATCCCACAGGGAACAGTGTAACAAAAATATTGTAAAGCAAAATGTAAGGAAATTGCAACTTGAAACTAAAAATTGCAAAAACAAGGTTGGGTTTGGTGTGTTTGTTAAAAATAAAATAATTGAAGAATCTAATTACAAGTTAAAGTGACAAAGAATAATTTGATCGGGTGAACTTTGGGTGAAGAAAAGTAAGTAAATACGTTCAACCCCAGTGCAAGTGCACATTGCCGATGCAAGTATTAAAACATGAGTATTCTTGAGTATCGATCTCACAGGGAACGGTGTAACAAAAATATTGTAAAGCAAAATGTAAGGAAATTACAACTTGAAACTAAAAATTGCAAAAACAAGGTTTGGTTTGGTGTGTTTGTTAAAAATAAAATAATTGAAGAATCTAATTACAAGTTAAAGTGACAGAATAATTTGATCGGGTGAACTTTGGGTGAAGAAAAGTAAGTAAATACGTTCAACCCCAGTGCAAGTGCACATTGCCGATGCAAGTATTAAAACATGAGTATTCTTGAGTATCGATCTCACAGGGAACGGTGTAACAAAAATATTGTAAAGCAAAATGTAAGGAAATTACAACTTGAAACTAAAAATTGCAAAAACAAGGTTTGGTTTGGTGTGTTTGTTAAAAATAAAATAATTGAAGAATCTAATTACAAGTTAAAGTGACAAAGAATAATTTGATCGGGTGAACTTTGGGTGAAGAAAAGTAAGTAAATACGTTCAACCCCAGTGCAAGTGCACACTGCCGATGCAAATATTAAAACAGGAGTATTCTTGAGTATCGATCTCACAGGGAACGGTGTAACAAAAATATTGTAAAGCAAAACGTAAGGAAATTGCAACTTGAAACTAAAAATTGCAAAAACAAGGTTGGGTTTGGTGTGTTTGTTAAAAATAAAATAATTGCAGAATCTAATTGCAAGTTAAAGTGACAAAGAATCGAAAATTGCAAGATTGAATAGCAACTAAACAGACTTGATAAAAGAAATGAAAATTGCAAAATAAATTCTTTAGAGAAAGGAGGGGCTCAAGAATTTCATTGCCCTAAGTTGTAAATTGCAAACTAAAATTACAATTCTAACCTATTCTACATTCAATTGTAAACCAAAATTTCTACTCCTATTCACCTTGAAATTAGGTTTTAGGAGACTAAGTGAGTGACTTATATGTCTATAGTCTCTCTATCTTAGATAATTTGACTCAACAATTTTATGGGTTTTGGAGTCTTTAATCCCTATGTCTAGGGTAAAGAATTGACTTATGTCTAAGCTCTGGTCTCCATCACTTGTGCGAAATCCGCTTATCACTAACCCCGTCGGTATTAGATCTAAGTTTGAGTTGCTACCCTAGTTGATCAATCTAGCATCTCAACGAAATTTTATTCAACACAAGCAAACAATTGAGATGTAGGCTTAGTTTTTGTTGGAATTTTGGCTACAATTACTTCTTAGGAAATTCACATCCTTGAATATCCTAATAAGTTTAGCTCATATTAACTCACAAAATTCAAAACAATTTCTAGAAACAAAATCCATATTGGAAAAGAAATTACTTAAGGCTAAGTCTTATTGCAACTAAAACCAAAGGAAATTGAAAGCAATTTGGAATTTACTTTTAAAAGCAAGTATGTAATAGACAATGAAGATTTTCATCCCATCATACCCATGAACAATGGAAGAGAATTTTCAAATAAATAAGCTCAAATTAACTTCTGGAAAGAAAAAAAAAACCCATGAACATGAATTAAGAAAAAAAATCCAGAAATTTTTTTTCAATTGCTTCAATAATCTCAACTCAATTCCAATGCTTAATACAGTAGGTAAGGAACAAAAAACATGAAAAATTACAACCCAAATGAACTAAAGCAGAAATTAAATTCATCTAAACTAAGAACCAACTGGAATATAGAAAACTTGAACAAAAACCCATTTTTCTTCGTTAGATTTCAATCGATTCAACTCCTTTAACTATTTCTAGGAAGAGATTGAATCTTAACAATCCAAGTTTTTACTTGAATCGGACTGGATTTTTTGAAAAAAACATACCAAAACAGTACAGTAACCTTACGGTAAACAGAGAAGAAAAACTAAAAAAAAAAAAACAGAGAAAGAAAAACTAAAAAAGAACAGAGGAACTTTTTGAATAAAACCCAAAAAAATTCATCCTCAAAACCCCTCCTTTGGCCATAGCTTCCTCCCCTATTTATGCTCTTTCAATTAGGGTTTGTAGCCTCTCCAATTTCATCACAATTCCTATAGATTTCGTGCAAAGAATCGGCTCCTTCCATATTCAGCACTTTCCTTTTATATTTTTTTTCATTGTCCAGAAAAAATTGCAACTTCATCTTGCAATTTCGGTTATGCAATTTCCATAATTCATGCACAAAAGAAACTCTTCTTAGTTTATTTTTGTCTTTTCCTCATTTTTTCTTTCACATGCACTTCTCACAAGTTATTGATGTTTTTCAAGCATTTTACCAAATTTCTCCTATGAGTATCTCCTTTCCTCCGATTGAGAAGAACTTTCCTTCCAACCCTGTAGTACTTTCCACACTCGTTCCTTGATATTCTCGAAGATCTAAGATTTATTTCTAGCTGTCTGAGATGGGAGATCTAGATAGTTTCCTAGTGTCCCAGTAGATTGTACTTGAAGCTCTGTCTGGATGTTGGAGATCATTTCTTGTGGGGTATTCTTACTTGTCATAAACATCGATTTATCAAAATTTATAGTTTTCCTTGAAGCCTTCTCATTTGCTTCCAAAATCCCTTTGATGGTTCAACAATCTTGGAGAGTCACTTGGAAAAATAGAAGACTATCATCTGCGAAAAAAAATGGTTAATCACTGGACAATATCGATTAATTTTAAAACCCGAGAATCGCTTCAACTCCTCTTCCCAAAGAAGCAGGGTAGAAAGACCTTCCACACAAAGAAGAAACAAGTAAGGTAAAAGAGGATCTCCCTGTCTCAGACCTTGAGTTGGATAGAAAGCCTGGGAGGGGAACCATTCAGTAGTATAGAGAAACTCACTGACTCCACACACTTCATAATTAAAGTAACCCATCTTTCCGCAAAACCCAATCGAGTCATTACTTGTTGCAGATAATTCCATTCAACCCTGTCATAGGCCTTGCTCATATACAATTTCATAGCTACCACTCCAACTTTACCTGTCCTTTTTTTTATTTAAAGCATGTAGACATTCAAACCCCAGTAAAGCATTGACCGTATTAGTCATACTCGGGATAAACGCTGACTAAGATGGGGAAACAATCTGGTGAAGTACTACTTTAAGTCTATTAGCTAGAGTTTTGGCTAACAACTTATATTCCACATTACAAAGACTAATCGGCCTGAACTCAGACAGTTTTCTTGGGTTAGGAACCTTTGGTATAAGAGCTATTAGAGTCTTATTGAGAGCTTCAAGGGTCACCTCACTGTTTAAAAAATTTAGACGAATTCGGACCATGTCCTCTCCTACTAAATCCCAGTAAGCTTGATAAAAAGCTGCATGTACCCCATTAGGACCCGGTGCTTTATGTGGGTGCATACCTTTCAGGGAAACTTCAATCTCCTCTTGAGTGAAAGGCTTTGTAAGTTTAAGGTTCTGCTGATCGGTTACTCTTGGGGATATACACTCAAGAATCTTAACCAATATCATCCATGGTTGGCTTGGTGGACGTGAAAGTTGAGCAAAATAATATCTTGCCAACTGACCCAGGTCTCCCTCTTCAGTGATCTAATTACCATAAATATCTTCTAAGTCATTAATCCTGCTCTTTCTTTTACGTTGCGAGGCCCTTATATGAAACCATTTCGTGTTTCTGTCTCCCCACTGCAACCATTCTTCCCATGACATTTGTTTCCATTATCTCTCATCTTCCTCTAAAAGTAGATCAAGCTCTCCTGTTTTCTGTTTCCAGACTTCTAGATTGTTAACATGGAGCACTCGTTCAAGATCCTGAATTTCCTTTTCCTTTCGACTAATGGCTCATTTCAGGGAGCCTCCAAGTCGATGTTGATTCTAGCGTCTCATCTCCTTTAAACACAAAGAGAGTCTGTTTTGGAGCCCTGCCATAGTGAGAATGTTTTTGCCATTCCACTTAATAGCTACAATCTCTCTACAATCTTTGTCATTTGCCTAGCAAGGCTCAAAATGGCCTGCTATGTGAAGAAGAGAGAAAAGGATGTTGGTTCTTATCTCATTGACCCATAATTGCTCTATGGTCTGAATTGTGAAAACTTAGGTGGATGACCTTAAAGTTAGGGTACCTGCAATACATATAAGAATTAATTAGAAATCTATCCAAACGTTGCCAAAGTGTATCCCATTAGACACTCGTCTAACCCAAGTGAAATCGTGCCCTTGATACCCTGGGTCAATTAGACTACAACTATCAATAATTCCTTAAACGAGTCCATCTGATTTGAGTTGCAAAGGGCGCCCCACAACTTTTTGGAGTCGAAAATGATTTCATTAAAATCTCCTCTAATCACCCAAGAAGCATCACATTGATCCATAAGGCGTTTTAGCAAGATCCATGAATGGACTCTTTGATCAACGTTTGGGTTTCCGAAAAACTTGTAAATCTCCAATAGCAGCCTGACTTTTGATTAGTGTATTGATATGACATGGGGTGAAAGAACGAATGTTTAGATCTATCTCCATATTCCATAAAAGCATTAAACCACCACTTTTACCTTTATTTGGTATCGAAAACAATAATCAAAATGCAACTTTTGTTTTATTCTATCATGCAAAAAAGAACTAGACAGAGTTTTAGAAAGAAATAAAATATGGGATTTTTTCCCTTGCACTAGACGGCTAAGGGCTCAAAATGTACGGGGGTTCCCCAATCCCCGTACATTCCAACATAGAACGATCATGGCTGTCGGTGAGGTTGCTAAGCAACCTCTGCTGCTGTAGAAGAATCCTCATCATTTAGTAAAATAGCATCGCCAGTTCGATTCCTTTTCCATATGTTCCCATCATCTTCATGATCAATCAGATGTTTCTTCCCCATGCGTACACTCTGACCTTCATCTTTAACTAAAACCTCAATAACCTTGACTGTCATCTCTTTGGATTCCAAATCGGATATTGCAGACCCAACTAATTTCTTCTCCAGCCTTTTCCATGAAGTCCTTTTCCCATTTGCCTTTGACTTTGGTAGTGTGTTGTCTTTTAAGTTTACTGATCCAATTGTGAAAGACAGCTCATTTGCTGCAATAGGTAAAGTACCACCTGAAAAGAGAGAGTTAGAAGGCCCACTTAAGTCCACGAGGTTGCTTTCCATCTAAAGACCCGAATCCATTTTTTTTTGCCCATTTGAAGTCTTAAGAGTTTCCATCGCCTCCTTGCCTTTGTTAGGAAAATTAGGTTGCTTTGAAAAAGAAACTCCCTCAACTGAAAAAATTAATTTTTTCGAAATCGAAGCCAGCACCTCCTTGTTTACCTCTTTCCATTTATGTTTCGGTTGATCATTCCCTTCCGTACGCTCAGCCTTCGTAAAGTCTACATCTCCTTGATTCACACTGCCATTTAACTTCTCCTTTAATGCAGAAATTTCGTTACAAATAGGGTTTTTGTTTGCGTTGTTAGAGGCTGCGTTAGATCCTACTTCGCTGGGGTGGCCGCCAGCGATGTGAACGGTGGTGTGATCTGCCATCTTCCAACCCAGTTTCCTCAAAATGCCATTTGCTCCCCTGAGAAGGTCCCCCGCCCTAGAACCCACGCCCGTGACCTCTAATTTCTGATGGACTAGAAAAACGACTACCTTGTAATCCCCTTCTGGTTGTTGGATGGTGCAGTCCGGAGCCGTATTGCTTTGTGCCTTGTTCCTGATTGTTGTGATGTGTACATTCTCAATATGTATGTCCAATTCGTCCACAAACATAGCAGAAATCTGACAATTTCTTGTAAGTCAGAGGACACCATATCTCCTCCATATCTGCCCCAATCTTAATCTTCAGTCCTTTTTTTAGAGGCTCTGAAATGTCAATTCGAACTTGAATCTAGAGAGAGGTTCCCCAGCAATTGTCATGTTCATCTGCATCTACTTTCTTGAACCTACCTAGTTGAGTTCCAATAGCCACTGCCATCTTTTTTGGTTGTCCCGCCTGCTTGGTTGTGGACATGTAGCCAAAAAGTCACAAACCAAAAATCATGGTCAGCGAAACGTCTGGCTCCTTTAGGTTCCTTAAGAAGAAGAATTGCCCTGTCATAGAACCATGGTTCTTTTTCCAGCGCTTGTCTTCTGTCCCTCATGTTCCTGAAAAAACACAAATAAAGGTTTTTCCCTACTATGTCAATGCGCAAAGGCCTTTGAAGATTCCAAATTTTTGGAATTGTTGACTTGAAAATCTCGAAACCAAGAGGTTTGAGGGACAAACTTTTACAGATTAGAGCCATCTAGAAGGATCGCTCACTCGATTGTATATCCTCATCATCTAGGACCATCGTTCGTGCTTCCTCTTCAGTTAATTTTAGTTGTTCCACAAGTAATCCAAGTCCTTCGGTCTCCATCACTGCCAAAAGAAAAACAGAGAAGGGATGGAGAGAGAGCAATATTGGGAAAAAGACTTCCAGCGAATCCGTTGAAAAATACTCATTCTCTTTCTGGCGGTGCCAAGTCCCTGCATACCAGCATTCTTTCAAATAAAGAGATCCCTAGAGGATTCTAGAATAAAATCTCTTCAACAAATCGCACAATAGGAGGAAAAATTCCTTCCAAATCTCACAATCATAGACAAAGATATTTTCATATAGCACAAACGGCGCTAGGTTCCTACAACCGTAGAGAGAAAAAGGGTGAGACGTGTGGATAAGTATTAGAGCAACATAGGTTAGTTTAATTTGATAAAATCGAAAGTTTAACGTTAAGTTTGCAAATTAAAGCCTACTACATGTATAAAAAAATTATTTTTCCTCTAAATTTGATCAACATATTTATTAATAAATTTAAAATTTTAAAGTGTTAAACCATAATAAATTGTCTATTTAAGCATAAGATTAAGATATTCATAATTTCCTTTGAATTTTTTTTATAGTAGTACCATAGTACATACTCATTTCACACTATATAAAATTTTCATTATAAACAACTCTTTAGTGCCATTGGACTCCACGTCATTTTTAAATAATGTTTCACAAAGTCTTCCTTGCATGACTCGAACAAATGACCAAAAGGGTTTGTGGGAAACTTTTTGAAATTAGAATGAGAGAATGAGAGGAGAATTCTCTAGAGTTTCTTTCTCTTATTTGGAATATGCACATAATGGCTCACTCCTAGGGTCCTATTTATAGTGGCCTAGGAAAAATAATTAAATAATATATTTTAATATCTAATATATTAAAATGTATTTATCTAACCAATTTGAATCATATTCAAATATTTCCAAATTCTCCTATGACATATATTTCACAATTTGAATCTAATTCAAATTTAATAAATATCTTTTCTTTACTGTATCTTAATACATTAATAATTTCTTTAATATTTAATGCATCATATACAATATGTTTCCCCTCATTTAATATATCAAATATATTAAATTTTAATTTGAACATTTCAAAATTTCTCTCAACGAATTTGATCCTTATTTGTTCATATGAGCTAGCAATGGGACCTTATGATCTACATATTATAAGCTCAAATGATACAAAATCAATTAATTAAACTCTTTAATTAATTATTTTTCATTCATTAACTATAGGTCACTCCACTATAGACTTAGAGTTGCACTCTTTTGCATTGTAGGACAAATTGTGTCTATGGATATAATAACTACACGCAAGTCGATCATTCATGAGTTGTTTGTAATTATAGCTGGGTCAAAAGTTCGTTTTACCCTTGTAATTACATCTTGCACCTTAAGTAGCACTGATCCGACCATAAACTAAATCCCTCTTGGGCCAGTGAGAGGGTGGGGCCCTGATAGCACAGTAATAGTGCTCTTTTATCAGTTTATATCACGCTAGTTTGGTTGCCCTCACGTGTTTATTTGTCTATTTTGTAGGTAATTGAGCAATTCAGAGCCAATAGGAAGACTTTGGATGAATCGGCGTTAAAAGGAAGTCATTCGAATATGTTTTGAGCATTAGAATGGAGAAGAGAGACCAATCAAGCCAAAAGAGCCGGGTGCAGAGCGTCTAGACGCTGTTTTGGGCGTCGAGACGCTGCTGCAAAATCATATCAAGCTTGAAGATCCGCAGGAACAGCGTCTAGACGCTATTCCAAGCGTCTAGAAGCCGCTGGCTTGAAGACCGAAGGCTCGCTCGACGCTGCGGGGAGGCTACCCAAGACGCTGGTAGCGTCGAGACGCTACTATCAAGCGTCGAGACGCTACCCTGATCCCGCCAGATTCTTTCCTTATTTGCGGGGATAGCGTCTAGACGCTATTCCAAGCGTCTAGACGCTAATCTGCATTATTTAAAGGAATTTTCTCTTTAGGGTTAGGAACCTTAGCCTCCATAGCATACACGATTTAGAGTGAATTTTTAGCCTTTTCCCTTTTTCTTTTAGAGAGTCTATGATATCAAAGGGAGCTCGTGTAAACTTGATGTTTGGGATGAAGATGCTCGGCTAGAGACCGTGATTCTGGTTCAGAGGTTGGTTGTAAACAATTGTTACATTGTTTGATAGAATGAACGTCTTAGAAGCACATGGAGGTGGGTTATGACATTAGGGGATGAGTTTGGATTGAGTTCTAAATGCTTGAAATTTTGTTTCTGACATGCTTAAAATTTTGTCTCTGAAATGCTTGACTGTTTCGTTTGTTTTGTTCCTGCCTCTGCCCATGCGCTGCATTGTTATACCTCACTGAATGTTGGGGATATATCTTGACTGGTATGGCACACTTAGAGTTGGGTAAATTGTTTAATTGGGCCATTTGAAATACTTGATTGATTGTGTTTGTAATTCGATGATTAAGCTCCTTCCACATGCCTTATATTCTGTTCTGGATGTGCTCTATCTAGCTTTTGTCAACTTTGGGAAGGTAGTTCGCATCTTGGATTCTTGCTTATGGCTCGTCGTTTCTTTTTATAGAGGACCCTTGTATTTCACTTCATATTCTATCATTCTTGGTTGCTGCATTAGTTCCTAACTTTTCTAATATTTTGTCCCTTTGATGTTAGGAACAAACCAATGGCTCCTAAAAGACCACGCTGTGCCTCTTCCTCCAGATCTTTCGATGCCCATCGATTTGTCGATCAGGAGGCCGCCAACTGGTATCAGAGCCACGTTGTATCTCGGTCGATAGTTGCTGAGCGCGGGATTGCACCAGATGACTCCCACCACCGACACCTTCATGCTGCCATTCTCGAGCGCGGGTGGAGCATTCTAGTCCAGCATCCCGATGCAGGCGTCGTGGCCATTGTTCGGGAGTTCTATGCCAACCTCCGCTATGGTGATTCTCATTCGTTTGTGCGTGGACGCCAGATTCCATTCGATGCCGCCGCTCTCAACAACTACTACCAGCTGCCTTCTTACGACAGAGACGATTATACAGAGTACGCCGCTGGGCAGGTCGACTACACCCAGATCATTCAGCACTTATGTCGACCTGGAGCGGAATGGACCAGGACACCACGAGGCGAGGTAATTCGTTTTCGGGCTTCTGACCTGAGTGTCACCAACAGGGTATGGCACAGTTTCATATGCGCCAAGCTCCTTCCCGTATCCAGATTGACCGACGTGACGAAGGAACGGGCTGTTCTCCTCTACGCCATCGCCACCGGTAAGACCATTGATGCCGGTAAGCTTATCTGTCGATCTATCAGACACATTCGGCGCGGTGGCACCACCGTCGGGTTCGGCCATGCTTCCTTGATCACTGATCTATGCCGACTTGCTGGAGTCACCTGGGCCCCCGATGAGGAGCTTGTGCAGCCGCGAGCCATCATGGATCGCAACTTTATCATGGGCTTACGAGGCTGGGACTACCCACAGGGAGACGATGGTGCGCACGAGGACGAGGCAGAATTCCAGGAGCCGCCTCCAGGCCTTCCAGCCCCACCTGCTTCTCAAGGTCCATTCCAAGATTGGGCGGCTATTTCAGCGCGGCTCGATAGGATCGAGCGCCGCCAGATGCGCGACGAGGCCTATCACCAGCACCTCTACACCTGCCTGCGCCACATGTCTGGTGGCGACCCGACCTTCCCACCACCTATGCCGCCATATGCCTCTTCCGACGAGGAGTGAGGTCACTTGTTCAGGGCAATCTCTCTCCTTCCCCTTCTCATTTTCTTTCATATCTACAATTGTCCTCTTTCCCTGTATTACTTTTTTCTATTGTCTTACATTGAGGACAATGTAATCTTCTAAGTTGGGGGTATTTTGTCTGTTAATTTGCTGTTATCATGAACTTTATCTTTCATTACTTGTAAATCACATGTCTTAACTTTGAATTGCACTAATTTTTGTTATGTTGGGCTAAAATAGTTATGTTCTTTGTTTTGGATGGCCTGGGAAGATATTGAATCTGATTTTAGAATGATCATTTGGATCGAGAGACCTGATTAGCTTTCTTGATTCTTATTAGAGTCAAACGCAGTTCTTGACTTCCCTTGCAATAGAAAAACACTTAGTCTACCTATACAGAGTCTGCAAGGCCTGGACCTAGGTTATGTAACTCATATGCTTGTTGTCACCTCGAAAGGTCTTAGGAACTAGTTAGAGAGTCTACCTGCATGATATTGAGTAATATGACACTAAGGAACACTTACAAGATTGATTTGCCCTTTAAAAAAAAAAAAAAAAAAAATCAAATTAAATTAATTAATCTCTTTGTGTTGAAAATGATTAAGGGAAAAAAGAGCTACCTCCTGTGTGATCAGTTAGGCCACCCATGAGCGAGTGCACTGGGTAAGGGTCCCTACATAGGATGTGTGAAAGCTAATGCCCACTAAATTAAAGCGTAATCTAAAGATAGGGGTGGGCCTACCCCGGGCCCTTGGCACCCTAGTGGCACATTACCCTCTTTAAGTGTAGGAATCCTCGAAAATTGGAACCTAATGCCAGAGTAGAGGGAAGATGAGTTGAGGGTGGCATAAAACAGGTTCGGGCTTATAAAGACTAGTTTGGGTTAGACGATCACACACACACGCAAGGGATGATAGAACTGAATTTGAAACTTTCTGAATGAGAACTCTAACATCCGATCTCGATTCTTTATGATTGTTTTAACTTCAAAATCTCTGAGGCTTGAGTCATCCATACATTTATTCTAGATATTTTTGAGGAATTGTGTTCATTTGTGTTGCTTGAGGACTAGCAATTATTTAAGTTGGGGGTATTTTGATAGCACAGTAATAGTGCTCTTTTATCAGTTTATATCACGCTAGTTTGGTTGCCCTCACGTGTTTATTTGTCTATTTTGTAGGTAATTGAGCAATTCAGAGCCAATAGGAAGACTTTGGATGAATCGGCGTTAAAAGGAAGTCATTCGAATATGTTTTGAGCATTAGAATGGAGAAGAGAGACCAATCAAGCCAAAAGAGCCGGGTGCAGAGCGTCTAGACGCTGTTTTGGGCGTCGAGACGCTGCTGCAAAATCATATCAAGCTTGAAGATCCGCAGGAACAACGTCTAGATGCTATTCCAAGGGTCTAGACGCCGCTGGCTTGAAGACCGAAGGCTCGCTCGACGCTGCGGGGAGGCTACCCAAGACGCTGGTAGCGTCGAGACGCTACTATCAAGCGTCGAGACGCTACTATCAAGCGTCTAGACGCTAATCTGCATTATTTAAAGGAATTTTCTCTTTAGGGTTAGGAACCTTAGCCTCCATAGCATACACGATTTAGAGTGAATTTTTAGCCTTTTCCCTTTTTCTTTTAGAGAGTCTATGATATCAAAGGAAGCTCGTGTAAACTTGATGTTTGGGATGAAGATGCTCGGCTAGAGACCGTGATTCTGGTTCAGAGGTTGGTTGTAAACAATTGTTACATTGTGAGGCTTGTACCTTAACGTTATTTTCTTTAATTGCAAGTGTTCTTTAATTCCCGCTTTGATTTTATAAGCATGTATCTTGATTGAATTGACGCCTTAATCCTTTTACGTGTTTTATTGCTAATCACGATGCATGATCCGTAATTGTCATGACGCGTGAACCGGTAGCATTAGAATTATCACATGTGTATGTTTGTGGGTTTCCATGATACATAGCTTGCATGTTTAATTCTAGGAATTAAAGAAGCATATCTATTAGGTGAAAGTTGTTTTGCCTGATTAATTGTCTCGGTCGTTCCACTGTTTGTAATGCCGTTGCCTAAATAAATTGAAGCGGTTTCGTAAAACTTGTTTAGGTAATTAGAATTAACTCGGCGTTCGTTAGAGTTGATGATTTTAGGGAACATGCACTTTTTGGGGTTTCCTAATAAGTTGACCGAGCACTTGCATGATTAAAACTAAATACATCGAATGCCTATGATCAATGTTTACAATTGTATATAACCAAACCTCTGAACTGGAATTTGGTAAGAGTTAATTTTTACCCCTTTTAGCAATTGTTTATTTTTGTCAATTTTTATTTCCATTGAGTAAAAAATATTTTCCAAACCCCCCCCCCCCCCCCCCCCCCCGTTTCATTTTGCTACTGGAGTTTAATACTGAGAATATAAAATTTCTGGCTCCTTTGGGAAATCGACCTGGTCCACTATTTCTACAAGCTAGAGTAGGAAACCAGTTTAATTTTGGTAGGCTTCGACAACCTCACCAAAATTTGGCGCCGTTGCCGGGGAGTCATATTTAAATTCTCATTATTAAATTTCATTCACTTTCTTTCCTTCTGTATATGACCCGTTCTTCTCAGTGTATTGAATTTCAGTATTTTCCTGAACTTGGGAAGGAGGAGCGTAGATTGAAAAGAGAAGCGAAAGAAAGGAAACGAGCGGTAAAAGAAGATCTCAGTTTTGACTGTACCGTCGGCGAATCCTCGATATTTGCTGAAATTGAGGAAACGATGGCTGAAAGAACTTTGAAACAGCTGGCAGCACCAGACCTGAACCAGCAACCACTATGCATCACCTACCCTACTGTTGAAGGTGATTTTGAATTAAAGTCTGGTTTAATACACTTACTTCCTATTTTTCGTGGTTTTGCAGGTGAGGATCCTCACAAACATCTCAAGGAATTCCATATTGTTTGCTCTGGGATGAAGCCCCATGGAGTGACCGAGGAACAGATCAACCTAAGGGCCTTTCCCTTTTCCTTGAGAGATCAGGCAAAGGATTGGCTGTACTTTCTACCATCGGGGACCATTAATACATGGAACGAGATGAAAAGGCTTTTCCTGGAAAAGTACTTTCCCGCCTCACGAGCTGCAGCCCTCAGGAAAGAGATCTACGGTATTCAACAAATTACTGGAGAAACACTCTACGAATATTGGGAGAGATACAACAGATTGTGTGCTAGTTTCCCAAACCATCAGATCTCAGACCAGCTCTTGATTCAGTATTTCTACGAAGGTTTGCTGCCCAATGACAAAGGTATGATCGATGCAGCAAGTGGAGGAGCTTTGGTAAATAAAACACCTGCCGAGGCGAAACAATTGATTCAGAACATGGCTGAAAACTCACAGCAGTTTGGCGCGAGAGGAAGTGGAGGAATCCATCAAGTCAAAGAGGTAAGTGAATTGAAAAGTCAATTATCAGATCTAACATCTCTTGTTCGTCAAATAGCTGCAGGTCAAGGTCAACAAGATTTCACTCAGGAAGCAAATGCTATTGGAGGATTTCAGGGCCAAAATCAGAGGAAGTACGACCCCTATTCGAACACGTACAATCCTGGATGGAGGGATCATCCAAACTTCAGTTATGGAAATCAAGGAGGTCAACAGAGAGCACCTCAACAGAATTACAATAGACCCGCACAGGATTCTACACAAGCTCAAACTTCAACATCAGGTATGTCTCTAGAGGATATTGTAAAAAATTTGGCATCTAACACTCTCCAATTTCAACAGGACACCATGAAATTCCAGAAAGAAACAGCACAGTTTCAAAAGGAGACACGGGCTGGGATGCAACATCTTGGAAACCAAATTACCCAGTTAGCCACATCAGTAAGCAGGTTGGAAGCACAGAATTCTGGGAAACTACCTTCACAACCCGAGGTAAATCCTAGGGAGAACATATGCGCAATCTCTCTTAGGAGTGGAAGGGAAGTTCCTTCGAGCACTGTACCAAAGGAGAACGAACAAATCAAAGAAAAGGCTGACAAAGAAGATTCAGCCAAAGTAAAAAAGGGGGTAAGTTTTGATCCACCTTTATCTATAAATTCTCACCCCCCAGTTGCTCCTTTTCCTAGCAGGTTAGCGAAGCCAAGGAGAGAAGATCAGGAAGAGGAAATCCTTGAAACATTCAGAAAAGTGCAGGTAAACATCCCTTTGCTGGACGCCATTAAGCAGATACCCAGGTACGCTAAATTTCTCAAGGAACTGTGCATTAACAAGAGAAAATTAAAGGACAAAGAAAGGGTGTTAGTGAGCAAAAACGTGTCGGCCATGCTAAAGAGAAACATGCCAGAAAAATGCAGAGACCCAGGTATGTTCTCTTTACCTTGTGTGATAGGGGATAAGAAGATTGAGCATGCTATGCTAGATCTAGGTGCTTCCATAAATGTCATGCCTTTTTCTATCTACCAAGAGCTTAAACTGCAAGAACTACAAGAAACTGGCGTTGTCATTCAATTAGCAGATAGATCATACATTCACCCCTTAGGAGTCGTAGAGGATGTGCTAGTTCAGGTTAAAGAATTGTTATTCCCTGTTGATTTCTATATCTTAGAAATGGATGGGAAGTCTTCCTCTACTTCTGCTTCAATCCTGTTAGGGAGGCCTTTTATGAAAACTGCGAAAACTAAAATTTCTGTGGATGAGGGTACTTTGTCGGTTGAATTCGATGGTGAAGTTGCTCAGTTCAATATTTCTGATGCCATGAAATACCCTGAAAACGTTCATTCTATCTGTCATGTTGATATTTTTGATTCACTTGTGCAGGATTTGGCCTTTGAAGAATATGATGAAACTTTTAGTATGGATAATGTCTATGATGAGATTGGTTCAGAAGAGTTGTCATCAGCAACCCTTTCTGAACCAATCAAATCTAATGCTGAGATTTCTGCACAAACTAACAAAATGTTACTCTCCATTGTGCAGGCACCTAAAGTGGAACTGAAAGCTTTGCCAGATCATCTCAAATATGTATACTTAGGAGATGCTGAAACATTGCCAGTGATTATCTCAAAGGAACTCACATCTGAACAAGAGGAGAAGCTGGTACTGATTCTGAGGGAGCACAAGCTGGCTATTGGGTGGACTTTAGCAGACATAAAAGGTATAAGTCCAGCTATGTGCATGCACAGGATTCTTCTAGAGGACGAGGCTAAACCAACAAGAGAACCACAGAGGAGATTGAACCCAGCTATGAAGGAGGTGGTAATGAAAGAAATTTTCAAGCTTCTGGACGCAGGTATAATCTATCCAATTTCTGACAGTAAGTGGGTAAGTCCTATTCATGTAGTTCCTAAGAAAACTGGCATAACTGTAGTTAGGAACAATAATAATGAGTTAGTACCCATGCGTGTTCAGAATGGTTGGAGGATGTGTATAGACTATAGGAAGCTGAATCAGGTAACAAGGAAAGACCATTTCCCTATCCCCTTTATCGATCAGATGGTTGAAAGATTAGCTGGAAAACCCTTTTTCTGTTTTCTTGATGGTTTTTCTGGTTTTTATCAGATTCCTATTGCACAGGAAGATCAGGAGAAAACTACTTTCACTTGTCCTTTTGGAACTTATGCCTATAGACGAACTCATTATTAGCAATAGGAATCTGATAAAAACCAGAAAAACCATCAAGAAAACAGAAAAAGAGTTTTCCAGCTAATCTTTCAACCATCTGATCGATAAAGGGGATAGGGAAATGGTCTTTCCTTGTTACCTGATTCAGCTTCCTATAGTCTATACACATCCTCCAACCATTCTGAACACGCATGGGTACTAACTCATTATTATTGTTCCTAACTACAGTTATGCCAGTTTTCTTAGGAACTACATGAATAGGACTTACCCACTTACTGTCAGAAATTGGATAGATTATACCTGCGTCCAGAAGCTTGAAAATTTCTTTCATTACCACCTCCTTCATAGCTGGGTTCAATCTCCTCTGTGGTTCTCTTGTTGGTTTAGCCTCGTCCTCTAGAAGAATCCTGTGCATGCACATAGCTGGACTTATACCTTTTATGTCTGCTAAAGTCCACCCAATAGCCAGCTTGTGCTCCCTCAGAATCAGTACCAGCTTCTCCTCTTGTTCAGATGTGAGTTCCTTTGAGATAATCACTGGCAATGTTTCAGCATCTCCTAAGTATACATATTTGAGATGATCTGGCAAAGCTTTCAGTTCCACTTTAGGTGCCTGCACAATGGAGAGTAACATTTTGTTAGTTTGTGCAGAAATCTCAGCATTAGATTTGATTGGTTCAGAAAGGGTTGCTGATGACAACTCTTCTGAACCAATCTCATCATAGACATTATCCATACTAAAAGTTTCATCATATTCTTCAAAGGCCAAATCCTGCACAAGTGAATCAAAAATATCAACATGACAGATAGAATGAACGTTTTCAGGGTATTTCATGGCATCAGAAATATTGAACTGAGCAACTTCACCATCGAATTCAACCGACAAAGTACCCTCATCCACAGAAATTTTAGTTTTCGCAGTTTTCATAAAAGGCCTCCCTAACAGGATTGAAGCAGAAGTAGAGGAAGACTTCCCATCCATTTCTAAGATATAGAAATCAACAGGGAATAACAATTCTTTAACCTGAACTAGCACATCCTCTACGACTCCTAAGGGGTGAATGTATGATCTATCTGCTAATTGAATGACAACGCCAGTTTCTTGTAGTTCTTGCAGTTTAAGCTCTTGGTAGATAGAAAAAGGCATGACATTTATGGAAGCACCTAGATCTAGCATAGCATGCTCAATCTTCTTATCCCCTATCACACAAGGTAAAGAGAACATACCTGGGTCTCTGCATTTTTCTGGCATGTTTCTCTTTAGCATGGCCGACACGTTTTTGCTCACTAACACCCTTTCTTTGTCCTTTAATTTTCTCTTGTTAATGCACAGTTCCTTGAGAAATTTAGCGTACCTGGGTATCTGCTTAATGGCGTCCAGCAAAGGGATGTTTACCTGCACTTTTCTGAATGTTTCAAGGATTTCCTCTTCCTGATCTTCTCTCCTTGGCTTCGCTAACCTGCTAGGAAAAGGAGCAACTGGGGGGTGAGAATTTATAGATAAAGGTGGATCAAAACTTACCCCCTTTTTTACTTTGGCTGAATCTTCTTTGTCAGCCTTTTCTTTGATTTGTTCGTTCTCCTTTGGTACAGTGCTCGAAGGAACTTCCCTTCCACTCCTAAGAGAGATTGCGCATATGTTCTCCCTAGGATTTACCTCGGGTTGTGAAGGTAGTTTCCCAGAATTCTGTGCTTCCAACCTGCTTACTGATGTGGCTAACTGGGTAATTTGGTTTCCAAGATGTTGCATCCCAGCCCGTGTCTCCTTTTGAAACTGTGCTGTTTCTTTCTGGAATTTCATGGTGTCCTGTTGAAATTGGAGAGTGTTAGATGCCAAATTTTTTACAATATCCTCTAGAGACATACCTGATGTTGAAGTTTGAGCTTGTGTAGAATCCTGTGCGGGTCTATTGTAATTCTGTTGAGGTGCTCTCTGTTGACCTCCTTGATTTCCATAACTGAAGTTTGGATGATCCCTCCATCCAGGATTGTACGTGTTCGAATAGGGGTCGTACTTCCTCTGATTTTGGCCCTGAAATCCTCCAATAGCATTTGCTTCCTGAGTGAAATCTTGTTGACCTTGACCTGCAGCTATTTGACGAACAAGAGATGTTAGATCTGATAATTGACTTTTCAATTCACTTACCTCTTTGACTTGATGGATTCCTCCACTTCCTCTCGCGCCAAACTGCTGTGAGTTTTCAGCCATGTTCTGAATCAATTGTTTCGCCTCGGCAGGTGTTTTATTTACCAAAGCTCCTCCACTTGCTGCATCGATCATACCTTTGTCATTGGGCAGCAAACCTTCGTAGAAATACTGAATCAAGAGCTGGTCTGAGATCTGATGGTTTGGGAAACTAGCACACAATCTGTTGTATCTCTCCCAATATTCGTAGAGTGTTTCTCCAGTAATTTGTTGAATACCGTAGATCTCTTTCCTGAGGGCTGCAGCTCGTGAGGCGGGAAAGTACTTTTCCAGGAAAAGCCTTTTCATCTCGTTCCATGTATTAATGGTCCCCGATGGTAGAAAGTACAGCCAATCCTTTGCCTGATCTCTCAAGGAAAAGGGAAAGGCCCTTAGGTTGATCTGTTCCTCGGTCACTCCATGGGGCTTCATCCCAGAGCAAACAATATGGAATTCCTTGAGATGTTTGTGAGGATCCTCACCTGCAAAACCACGAAAAATAGGAAGTAAGTGTATTAAACCAGACTTTAATTCAAAATCACCTTCAACAGTAGGGTAGGTGATGCATAGTGGTTGCTGGTTCAGGTCTGGTGCTGCCAGCTGTTTCAAAGTTCTTTCAGCCATCGTTTCCTCAATTTCAGCAAATATCGAGGATTCGCCGACGGTACAGTCAAAACTGAGATCTTCTTTTACCGCTCGTTTCCTTTCTTTCGCTTCTCTTTTCAATCTACGCTCCTCCTTCCCAAGTTCAGGAAAATACTGAAATTCAATACACTGAGAAGAACGGGTCATATACAGAAGGAAAGAAAGTGAATGAAATTTAATAATGAGAATTTAAATATGACTCCCCGGCAACGGCGCCAAATTTTGGTGAGGTTGTCGAAGCCTACCAAAATTAAACTGGTTTCCTACTCTAGCTTGTAGAAATAGTGGACCAGGTCGATTTCCCAAAGGAGCCAGAAATTTTATATTCTCAGTATTAAACTCCAGTAGCAAAATGAAACGGGGGGGGGGGGGGGTTTGGAAAATATTTTTTACTCAATGGAAATAAAAATTGACAAAAATAAACAATTGCTAAAAGGGGTAAAAATTAACTCTTACCAAATTCCAGTTCAGAGGTTTGGTTATATACAATTGTAAACATTGATCATAGGCATTCGATGTATTTAGTTTTAATCATGCAAGTGCTCGGTCAACTTATTAGGAAACCCCAAAAAGTGCATGTTCCCTAAAATCATCAACTCTAACGAACGCCGAGTTAATTCTAATTACCTAAACAAGTTTTACGAAACCGCTTCAATTTATTTAGGCAACGGCATTACAAACAGTGGAACGACCGAGACAATTAATCAGGCAAAACAACTTTCACCTAATAGATATGCTTCTTTAATTCCTAGAATTAAACATGCAAGCTATGTATCATGGAAACCCACAAACATACACATGTGATAATTCTAATGCTACCGGTTCACGCGTCATGACAATTACGGATCATGCATCGTGATTAGCAATAAAACACGTAAAAGGATTAAGGCGTCAATTCAATCAAGATACATGCTTATAAAATCAAAGCGGGAATTAAAGAACACTTGCAATTAAAGAAAATAACGTTAAGGTACAAGCCTCACAATGTAACAATTGTTTACAACCAACCTCTGAACCAGAATCACGGTCTCTAGCCGAGCATCTTCATCCCAAACATCAAGTTTACACGAGCTTCCTTTGATATCATAGACTCTCTAAAAGAAAAAGGGAAAAGGCTAAAAATTCACTCTAAATCGTGTATGCTATGGAGGCTAAGGTTCCTAACCCTAAAGAGAAAATTCCTTTAAATAATGCAGATTAGCGTCTAGACGCTTGATAGTAGCGTCTCGACGCTTGATAGTAGCGTCTCGACGCTACCAGCGTCTTGGGTAGCCTCCCCGCAGCGTCGAGCGAGCCTTCGGTCTTCAAGCCAGCGGCGTCTAGACCCTTGGAATAGCATCTAGACGCTGTTCCTGCGGATCTTCAAGCTTGATATGATTTTGCAGCAGCGTCTCGACGCCCAAAACAGCGTCTAGACGCTCTGCACCCGGCTCTTTTGGCTTGATTGGTCTCTCTTCTCCATTCTAATGCTCAAAACATATTCGAATGACTTCCTTTTAACGCCGATTCATCCAAAGTCTTCCTATTGGCTCTGAATTGCTCAATTACCTACAAAATAGACAAATAAACACGTGAGGGCAACCAAACTAGCGTGATATAAACTGATAAAAGAGCACTATTACTGTGCTATCAAAATACCCCCAACTTAAATAATTGCTAGTCCTCAAGCAACACAAATGAACACAATTCCTCAAAAATATCTAGAATAAATGTATGGATGACTCAAGCCTCAGAGATTTTGAAGTTAAAACAATCATAAAGAATCGAGATCGGATGTTAGAGTTCTCATTCAGAAAGTTTCAAATTCAGTTCTATCATCCCTTGCGTGTGTGTGTGATCGTCTAACCCAAACTAGTCTTTATAAGCCCGAACCTGTTTTATGCCACCCTCAACTCATCTTCCCTCTACTCTGGCATTAGGTTCCAATTTTCGAGGATTCCTACACTTAAAGAGGGTAATGTGCCACTAGGGTGCCAAGGGCCCGGGGTAGGCCCACCCCTATCTTTAGATTACGCTTTAATTTAGTGGGCATTAGCTTTCACACATCCTATGTAGGGACCCTTACCCAGTGCACTCGCTCATGGGTGGCCTAACTGATCACACAGGAGGTAGCTCTTTTTTCCCTTAATCATTTTCAACACAAAGAGATTAATTAATTTAATTTGATTTTTTTTTTTTTTTTTTAAAGGGCAAATCAATCTTGTAAGTGTTCCTTAGTGTCATATTACTCAATATCATGCAGGTAGACTCTCTAACTAGTTCCTAAGACCTTTCGAGGTGACAACAAGCATATGAGTTACATAACCTAGGTCCAGGCCTTGCAGACTCTGTATAGGTAGACTAAGTGTTTTTCTATTGCAAGGGAAGTCAAGAACTGCGTTTGACTCTAATAAGAATCAAGAAAGCTAATCAGGTCTCTCGATCCAAATGATCATTCTAAAATCAGATTCAATATCTTCCCAGGCCATCCAAAACAAAGAACATAACTATTTTAGCCCAACATAACAAAAATTAGTGCAATTCAAAGTTAAGACATGTGATTTACAAGTAATGAAAGATAAAGTTCATGATAACAGCAAATTAACAGACAAAATACCCCCAACTTAGAAGATTACATTGTCCTCAATGTAAGACAATAGAAAAAAGTAATACAGGGAAAGAGGACAATTGTAGATATGAAAGAAAATGAGAAGGGGAAGGAGAGAGATTGCCCTGAACAAGTGACCTCACTCCTCGTCGGAAGAGGCATATGGCGGCATAGGTGGTGGGAAGGTCGGGTCGCCACCAGACATGTGGCGCAGGCAGGTGTAGAGGTGCTGGTGATAGGCCTCGTCGCGCATCTGGCGGCGCTCGATCCTATCGAGCCGCGCTGAAATAGCCGCCCAATCTTGGAATGGACCTTGAGAAGCAGGTGGGGCTGGAAGGCCTGGAGGCGGCTCCTGGAATTCTGCCTCGTCCTCGTGCGCACCATCGTCTCCCTGTGGGTAGTCCCAGCCTCGTAAGCCCATGATAAAGTTGCGATCCATGATGGCTCGCGGCTGCACAAGCTCCTCATCGGGGGCCCAGGTGACTCCAGCAAGTCGGCATAGATCAGTGATCAAGGAAGCATGGCCGAACCCGACGGTGGTGCCACCGCGCCGAATGTGTCTGATAGATCGACAGATAAGCTTACCGGCATCAATGGTCTTACCGGTGGCGATGGCGTAGAGGAGAACAGCCCGTTCCTTCGTCACGTCGGTCAATCTGGATACGGGAAGGAGCTTGGCGCATATGAAACTGTGCCATACCCTGTTGGTGACACTCAGGTCAGAAGCCCGAAAACGAATTACCTCGCCTCGTGGTGTCCTGGTCCATTCCGCTCCAGGTCGACATAAGTGCTGAATGATCTGGGTGTAGTCGACCTGCCCAGCGGCGTACTCTGTATAATCGTCTCTGTCGTAAGAAGGCAGCTGGTAGTAGTTGTTGAGAGCGGCGGCATCGAATGGAATCTGGCGTCCACGCACAAACGAATGAGAATCACCATAGCGGAGGTTGGCATAGAACTCCCGAACAATGGCCACGACGCCTGCATCGGGATGCTGGACTAGAATGCTCCACCCGCGCTCGAGAATGGCAGCATGAAGGTGTCGGTGGTGGGAGTCATCTGGTGCAATCCCGCGCTCAGCAACTATCGACCGAGATACAACGTGGCTCTGATACCAGTTGGCGGCCTCCTGATCGACAAATCGATGGGCATCGAAAGATCTGGAGGAAGAGGCACAGTGTGGTCTTTTAGGAGCCATTGGTTTGTTCCTAACATCAAAGGGACAAAATATTAGAAAAGTTAGGAACTAATGCAGCAACCAAGAATGATAGAATATGAAGTGAAATACAAGGGTCCTCTATAAAAAGAAACGACGAGCCATAAGCAAGAATCCAAGATGCGAACTACCTTCCCAAAGTTGACAAAAGCTAGATAGAGCACATCCAGAACAGAATATAAGGCATGTGGAAGGAGCTTAATCATCGAATTACAAACACAATCAATCAAGTATTTCAAATGGCCCAATTAAACAATTTACCCAACTCTAAGTGTGCCATACCAGTCAAGATATATCCCCAACATTCAGTGAGGTATAACAATGCAGCGCATGGGCAGAGGCAGGAACAAAACAAACGAAACAGTCAAGCATTTCAGAGACAAAATTTTAAGCATGTCAGAAACAAAATTTCAAGCATTTAGAACTCAATCCAAACTCATCCCCTAATGTCATAACCCACCTCCATGTGCTTCTAAGACGTTCATTCTATCAAACAATGTAACAAT
This sequence comes from Trichosanthes truncata, assembly GCA_033996785.1. Taxonomy (NCBI): domain Eukaryota; kingdom Viridiplantae; phylum Streptophyta; class Magnoliopsida; order Cucurbitales; family Cucurbitaceae; genus Trichosanthes; species Trichosanthes truncata. The sequence goes on from MU867261.1 coordinate 4,284,066, forward strand.
TGTTTACAACCAACCTCTGAACCAGAATCACGGTCTCTAGCCGAGCATCTTCATCCCAAACATCAAGTTTACACGAGCTCCCTTTGATATCATAGACTCTCTAAAAGAAAAAGGGAAAAGGCTAAAAATTCACTCTAAATCGTGTATGCTATGGAGGCTAAGGTTCCTAACCCTAAAGAGAAAATTCCTTTAAATAATGCAGATTAGCGTCTAGACGCTTGGAATAGCGTCTAGACGCTATCCCCGCAAATAAGGAAAGAATCTGGCGGGATCAGGGTAGCGTCTCGATGCTTGATAGTAGCGTCTCGACGCTACCAGCGTCTTGGGTAGCCTCCCCGCAGCGTCGAGCGAGCCTTCGGTCTTCAAGCCAGCGGCTTCTAGACGCTTGGAATAGCGTCTAGACGCTGTTCCTGCGGATCTTCAAGCTTGATATGATTTTGCAGCAGCGTCTCGACGCCCAAAACAGCGTCTAGACGCTCTGCACCCGGCTCTTTTGGCTTGATTGGTCTCTCTTCTCCATTCTAATGCTCAAAACATATTCGAATGACTTCCTTTTAACGCCGATTCATCCAAAGTCTTCCTATTGGCTCTGAATTGCTCAATTACCTACAAAATAGACAAATAAACACGTGAGGGCAACCAAACTAGCGTGATATAAACTGATAAAAGAGCACTATTACTGTGCTATCAGGCCCCCTTGTTCAAGTCCTAAAATCAACACTTAAGAAAACTATTCATCTACTTACCCTATATGAGAAGGAGTGAATTCCATATTGTGAAATTATGTTTCCAACTCCCTATTTGGTCAAGTCCCCAAAATGGTAGGCATATTGAATTGGCTACAAAAGCCACTCTCACCCATGCAAATCAAAGGACAAACCCTCATAGGCAAGAGTTCATAACTCACTCAGGATTAAGATCGAGTCGCATATGATCATCCTGATGAAATATTAATATTCTCAATTAACAGATTTATAAAGAGAGATTAAATATTTCGTGGTCTAGTCTTATACAAACTCATTGTATAAGATACCCCTACTTATATGTCTCCACATGAACGATTTGGATCAAATCATTTGTAACTATTACAAAGTGGGCCGTATCAATAGTGCTACTAGGATAAAACACCCGACCTTATCCATATACTATGACCCTTTAAATTATTTCTTGAACATGATCATCTCGTATGTCAACCACATACTGTTCAAGATTACACTAATAACCTTGAATTTTTCATATAATGGATAATATTATATTGCAAAGAAAATAATCAAAACTATTATTAATTATTAAATAAATCATTAATTACGAGACTTTAGGGCATAAATCCCAACATTTTGTCCCTATTGTTTAAATAGTTTCAAGCTAGTCCCTTATGTATTTACATTTTTCAATTTAGTCCCTTGTAATTTGTGAATGTTAAGAGAAGAAAACTCAAAACTCAAATTTCTACCAATTTCTTAAAAAAAATAGAGAAGAAATTAGAAGTTTTCTTCTTCTAGAAAACCTTTTTCCTTCGATAAAATTTCACCAATTCATTAACTATGATGTCATGTGTATCATTAACTAATTTTAACATTCACCAAGAATGAACTAAAACGGAACTAAATTGAAAAAATACTCAATCCACTAAAGCATCATATGAACTTCAATTTTGCTCAACTACCCATTTAAGACCTTGATTCAAATGACAACAAAAACAGGTCACATTTTCCCCTTTTCTTATTTATTTTTAGAGAGATAAAGACACATAGAGAAAGAGAGAGACATTTTTTGAAGGAATAAAGTCAAATAATGGGACCAAAACTTTGGTAATTGGCAGGTAGCAAGTTATTATAAAATTATGATCTCAAAAAAAAAAAAAAAAAGTAGCTATTATACAATTATGATTTGGCCGCAACGCACCGTTTTAAGTAGAGTAGGTCCTCTAAAATTAATGCCTTCATCAACCCTCATCCTCCACGTCTTTCTCAACATTAATTAGGTTTCTTGTGGCCTCAAAAAATTAGATTTCATGGCCTTTAAATTTTGATTTGTTTGAATAATATAAGTACATTTAATAAATAAAACAGATTCACATTGTATCAATTATCAAGCATATTACAATTCTTTTGTTTTTATCAATTATCAAACATATTATAACGATAAGAGTAGACACGGTAGTTGGCAAAAGATTCTAGCAAAAAAAATGACACGATAGATAATCAAAGATGAAATACAATATTTGAGAGTGATTTTGACATGATTAAAAACATGATAAAAACGCTTTTCACTCAAATTCAACATTTTTGAAACCAGTTTATACAAGTGTGTCAAAAAGTCTTTGTAGAGTGCTTTTGGCCAAAGTCTTAGTTAGAAAAACACTTAGTAAGTACTTTTTACAGAAGTATAGAACCAAACATTAAAGTGATTTCTAATTAAGTACTTTTTACTAAAGTACTTTATAAACAAACAAACTTGAAGACATCCATAACAACAATAGTAGACAAAGTGAAAGCATAACATAAGCTTAATTAATAACAAAAATATTAGTTCAAGCAGGGGTGGATCCACGTTGGGGGGCATGTGCCCCCCCTCAACTTATAGCCTTTACATATATCTATATAATCATTCAGCCAAAATATTGTAAAAATGCCTTGGTTCAGTGGTCAGGGGGCACTGTGAGCACTATGCTTGCAGAGGTCCAAGGATCAAATCTTGATTTGTGCGTGTTTTCGTTTTTATTTTTTATTTTTTTATATATTTGCAATATATTTATTTATTTATATATTATTTTAACATTTTAATATTCAATTCTTTTTTTTTTTTTTTGGATAACTTTAATATTCAATTCTTTAATTTGCAGTATAGATATTTATATAAAATTATTTTAATATTTTAATTTTCAATATTTTAATTTTGTAATATAGACATTTATATATTATTTTAACTTTAGTACACTTCAAATCGGTTAGAATTTTGTTAATTTTTTTAATTTACGTACATATATATACAAATATGCAAATATTTTTTAAACTTTAATAAATTATTTTAAAAAAATTAATTACATTAAAAAACTTAATTCTATGTTAAAAAATATTAAATACTTCAAGTTTCTTTATTTGCTTAGATATTTAAGTGGATAATTGAATTCTACCATGGTTTATTATTATTTTGTAATTAATATTTACTTAATTTATATATTATATATCAATGCATTTAAAATTATATTTATATGAATGTTATATTACAAGTTTAGTCCCTGAATTTTTAAATTTATGTCTAATAGGTCCTTTTTTTTTTGATTGCATGTTTAATAGGTCCTTAAACTTTCAATTTTGTGTTTAATAAGTCTTTGTACTTTAAAAATGTTTAATAGATTTATGAACTTTCAAATTTGTATCCAATAGGTCAAACTTACTCAAAATTTTTAAAAATTAATTGTCCGATTAGATATAAAATTTAATTTTGTATTTAATTGAACCTTAAACTGTCAATTTTGTAACTAATAGATACATAATTCTTAAAAATCCTCGAATAGGCTGAGAAACTATTAGACACAATTAAATTTTATGCAAATAGAACATTTAATTTTTTTAAGATTTGAATATGTCAAAGATCTATTGGATACAAAATTGAAACTTCAAAGATCTATTAAGACACTTTTTAAAGTTCTTGGACTATATAGACATAAATTATAGTTAAGAGATTAGCTTTATATGAAATTGTGCCCCCCCTAACATAAAATTCTGGATCCGCCACTGAGTTCAAGTCCAATATCCTAAACACTCAAATCTTCCTCCACAAAGTTCATCTATGAAATGATCAATTAAGATCTAAAATTAAGTTGTAAATTGTCGTAGATGAACAACAAGTGAATATACTATGAGGCATCGAAGAGGTCAAATTAGTGAAGAGGTTAGATTAGTGAAAAGGTCATCAACGATGGAGCATTGGGTTAAAGGTTTCTTAAAAGCAAGATTTTTTTTCTCTTGAATGGATGAGAAACATTGTGAGTTGGAAACATGTGTTTCAATAATACAAATAGTTCAAAAATTGTGCTTTTAATTTCCTTGATGCAATTAGCAATTATATGGTCTTTGTTTGTGTAATGAAAGTCTAAAATCTTTTTGGTGTTTGCTTCATAAATTCAATTGGGTCACTCTCATACACCTAAAATTGGCTGTTATTCACATGTAAGAGAGAGATGATTGTGAATCACAATTTCCAACTTGAAGCTTTTGTGAAATCACATCTCACGCCTTTGAATAGCTGAATACATAAGTGGTAAACACGAGAGTATGAATACTACTCCCATTCATTGATTGTCATGTCAGCATCTTTTAAGAATGGTGTGAGGTCCAACAATATTAAAAAATTATTTAGGCCTATTGGATCCCCATTTGATTTTTAGTTTTTGAAAATTAAGCTTATAAACACTACTTCTAAGTTCTACCTATGGGTTTATTTATTTTGTTATCTACTTTTTACAACTATTTTCAAAATCTAAGTCAAGTTTTAAAAACTAAAAAAATTAGGCCATGTTTGATAACCATTTGGTGTTTTAAAATTAAGTTTATCAACACTACTTCTACTTATAGGCTTCTTTGTTTTGCTATCAACTTTTTACTAATGTTTTCAAAAATCCAAGCCAAGTTTTGAAAACTAAGGCCCCATTTAATAACCATTTGATTTTTGATTTTTGGTTTTTGAAAATTAAGCTTATAAACACTACTTCTAACTATGAGTTTCTACTTCTTTATTTTGTTATATACTTTTTACATATGTTTTCAAAATCCAAGCCAAGTTTTGAAACTAAAAGAAGTAGTTTTTAAAAATTTGTTTTTGTTTTTGGAATTTGGCTATGAATTCAAATGTTTTCTTAGAAAGATGAAAACCATCGTAGAGAAATGGTGAGAAAACAAATATAATTTTTAGAAACCAAAAATCAAAAACCAAATAGTTATCAAACAATACCTAAAAAAAGTAGTTTTTAAAAACTTATTTTTGTTTTTGGAATGTGGCTAAGAATACAAATGTTTCCTTAAGAAAAACGAAGACCATTGTAAAGAAATTATAATAAAATTACAAGCACAATTTTCAAAAATTAAAAAATCAAATGGTTATCAAACGGAGCTTTATAAAGAAAAATTTCTAGTGAGAACATAGGGAGTATGCACTATGGAAGTACTAGAATTTTTTCCAAGTAGACCCAAGAGATTTAACATACAAATGATTAATTTTTAGACATTAACCATTTGTTTCAACTTTCAACCTAAATCCTTTTATGGGTATGTAAAAATTCTAAAAGTTAGTTGATCAAAATTGTGGTTAAGTGTGAAGAAAATAAGAGAGTCTAGGATACTTATGAGAGTACTAATTTAGGGTGAAACACATTTTCTATTATTAATACCTTTGAACGAAGTGTTAATTAACTGCTTCTCCTAAAAATGCATTTAAAGTGATTTCAAGTAGTTTTGAGGTTTTCAATATCACTTTTTAACTAATAACTATGCAAACACCATAAATTTTTTGAAAAGTGATCTTAATTAGTGAAAAACATTTTCACTATTTCAAAAGTCATACTGAACGAACTAAAAGTTTTACTTCTAAATATTACTCCAAAAAGAACACTTTTTAATTAGCATTTTTGAGAGAAATGGTAATAGAGTGCTTCTTTTGAAATTACATTTAGAATCATTTAAAGTGTTTGTAAGGTCTTCAAAATCACTTTTTAAATGTATAGCCAAATACAACTTAATTTTTTAGAAGAGATTTTAGTTAAGTAAAAAGCATTTCCTATCATTTCAACAGTTATATTAGACTTTCTAAAGTACTTTTCAGAATAGTATTTAGGAGCTAAACACTTCTTCTATTAGTACTTTTAAGAGAATTATTAATTAAATGTTTTCTCTAAAAATGCATTGAGTGGTTTTTAGGTGTTTATATAATTTTCAAAATGATTTTTGATTATATAGTCAAACACTCCGAAACATTTTGAAAAATGATCGTAGTTAGCTAAAATATAATATTTTAGTTAAAGTACAAACTTATTTGATGTGGTTTGAAGAAAGTTAGAATTTAGTCCTTATAATTTTAAAAATTAAAATTTTGTCTCTATGATTTGATAAAAACTTCATAAATAGTCTCTATGGTTAAAGACCACTAACAGATTGAGTACGTGATAGTTATTTATCCTGCTATGTACTCAATCCGTTGGTGACTTCTAACGACCATGTATTTAATCTGTTAGTGACTTTTGACTGTAGGAACTATTTATGAGGTTTTATCAAATCATAAGGACAAAATTCTAATTTTGAATATTAAATTCTAACTTTCTCAAAATCATATAGACCAAATTTATAATTTAAACTAATATTTTTTACCATTCCAAAAGTATATCAAACTTGCTAAAAGTACTTTTCAACCTTACAAAGTCAAATTCACCTTTAAATCAAATATCCAAATGTGAACCCACGAAAAATGTGCGCAAAAATTGAAGAAAGTCAAAGGGTGAGAGAGAGGTGTCAGCTGTTTAAAAGTGAAACATTATTGGAATAGCACCGTCTTTGACATCTGTTGATGAGCTTATAAACATGAAAAGTCAAATTAAGCCACATCAATTTTTTTTGTCTTTTCTCAAGTAGACAAACAAATGTGTTTCATAATCCAAAGTCTTTGTTTACAATTCTAATGCAATCTCTAGAAGTTAACTGTGTATGAAAACCTCTTTTCAAAAAAATAAAAAATAAAAAAATCTATGTATGAAAACCTTATTTCCTAAGACCTAAAAAAAGAGGGTGAAAATGTCATTTTTGTCCCAATATTTGGGACTCTTCCATTTTAGTCTTTGTACTTTCAAAAGTTTAAATTTAGTTTTTATATTTTTAATAAATCTTAAAATTAATCCTCATTATTAGTTTGAAGTTAATTTTTATTGAACTTGGTAAAATAATAATAATAATTTTTATTTAATAAAAGACAGAAAGTGAATATTTTTCAAACTTTGCAGAGGAAGACTAATAGACTTTTTTTTTTAAAAAAAAAAAATTAATCATAAATTTATAGTAGTGACGGTTGAATGAGAAATTTTGGTTAGTCACAAATAGTCAAATCATTATTTGTAAATTAATGACAAAATCTTAAAAATTGTGGTGGATTGTTGGATATTTTTAATTAATTAGTGCTCTTTCTAGTCACACTCCAATTTCGTTCTTACCCATTGAATCTCTTTCATGGAACCTCCAATCTTTGAGGTTGGTGTCTATTGAATGAGAAATTTTGGGCAATCTAAAATTGCCACGTCATTAGGCTAAATTAATAACAATATTACAAATAATTAAATTTGGGACCAATTATAAATTGACATGTGTCCCAAATTTAATTTGAAGACAAAAATTGACAAATTCTAGAATTAAAAGGCCACATGTCTTCATTATGACCTGATCGGTTGAAACTTGGGGGTTAAAAATAAAAGAAGGAATTTCAGCCTAGTGCAAATGCACACTATTGATGCAAGTAATATAAAATTGGAAGTATTCCAAAGTATTGATCCCACATGAAACGGATACAACAAAATTTTAAAATAGCACAAAGATGATAAAAAATTACCAACTAGAGTAACAAAAGTAAAACAATAATTTGGGATGGTTGGTTTGCTAAAAAGTAAATTGAAAAAACAAATCAAGACAATGAAAAGTGGGACTCAAGTGTGATCATACTCTTTGGTGAGAATTGCAACTCAATTACAATTGCAATTGCACCTTAACACAAAATAATTATAAACCAAATTGACTCCTATTCAATTTTGAATCAAAATCCTTAAGAGGCTAAGTGATTGGACCTATATGTCTATGGCCAATCATACTTAGATAATTTTAGATCACATTCTAGTGGTTTTGGGGGCCCATCCTACGTCTAGGATCAAGCTTTGCTTATGTCTAAGCTTGCTTTTACGAGATCCGCCCTCATCTAACCCTTTTAGTATTAGATTTAGGCTAGCAAGCAACCCTAGTTGATCAATCCAAGTTTACTAAAACAAATAAATCAACAAAATCAAACATAAAATGAAAAATTGCGACAACCATAAGGAAATTCAAAACAGAGAATAAAAATAGCTTAATACACTAAAAATCAAATTACGATATAAAATTGCAATAGAAAAGTTAAGACTCAGAAAAGCAACTTATGAGAGTGAGGAAGAAATAAGGGAAATGTTACTTGAATTATTTCATAAACTTCACTACCAAAATTGATTCAAAACGAAACTTCTAAAGGAGCTTAATTTAACTTCAATATTGTCGGAAAAATTAAATTGACCCATGAACAGAAAGTAAAACCCAAAAAATTCATCCAACCTTGCGTGCTTCCATTTAATCAATTCTCCTCAAGCTTTTTCAAGTTGAGTCGAGTCTTTGCAACCCAATAATCTCTTAAGTTGGATTAAACTAATTCAATTTTCAGTTGGGAAAAATATAATACAAATAAAAAAAAGAATAAAAAACAGAGTGCATAAACTAAAAAAGTGAGAGAGAGATCCCTTTTTCCTTCCCTTTAATCAAACTCAATTCAATCTTTTTCAAGATGAATTGGGTCTTAACAATCTTAGGTTTTCGCCCAGATTGGATTGAGTATGGAGGAAAAGAGAGGAAGAAGAGAATTGGACAACAAGATGAAGAGAAGAAAAAGTGCAGAAAATGGATTTTCTTCCAATGAGGAATTCCGCTTTTTGCCTGTGTTTCCCTCCATTTTATAGCCTTCAAGCATTTAGGGTTTCTTCACACTCCATATACAGCTTGATGTATGAAATTGTTGCTTGATTTAAGGAGAAAGAAATGCTAGAATCTTCTAGATTTGGCAAATCTCAAAAATCCCATTTTTCTGCATTCCATAGTACAATTGCAGTTGCATTGCAATTGCAATTGTATTGCAATCGTCCTATTTTTGCTAATCTTCACAATAACCAACAAAATCAGCCAAATTTCAATATTTTTTTTATCTATTTCTCATAATCTTAAGGGGCCGTTTGGGGCAAGGAAATGTAAGGAGTAGGAGTTGCAAGGAGTATGAGTTAGTAAGTCTGAGGAGTTAGAAAGTCTGAGAAGTTAGGAAGTCTATGTTTGGGGTATAGAGTTGTTTAGTTTAGAGTTAAGAAGTCTGTGTTTGGGGCAAATAGTTGCAGGTAGTAGGAGTTATGAAGTCTGTGTTTAGGGTGCAGATTTGTTAAACCTTGAGTTATGAAGTCTAAGTTGATTTTAGCTTTTTTTTGTACATTTGTTTTCTACAATTTCTCAAAATTTCATTATTAAGAATTTGTTCCTATGAATTCTGAGATTGAGATTTTTTGTTTTTATTAATATATGTATATTTTACAAATTTCTTTAAAGAAAAAAAAAAGAATTTTGAACAAAATACCCCACATTCTTGTTTCAATATCTCTCACATTAATTATTCATTTGCCTTGGATAGTTTTCAAATAAAAGAAAGTCTTACAATACTTTTTTTAAATATTAATACATGTGATTCGGAAAGATTTCAATCCATTAATTTAAAGGGATTCAAATAAACTTCAAGATTTTTATGTTTTTATTCTCTCAATTCTAGAAATAATATAGATTTGTTTCCATCTATTCTAAAATTGAGATTTTAAATTATATTATTTTATGAATATTTTACAATTTTGTAAAAGATTTGTTTTTGTCAATTTTAAAATTTTAATTTAAAATTTGTTTTTCAAGCTTAATAAAATATATTTTTTGTATAATTTAAGATTTTATTTTTCTAACTAATCAATGTAATGGATTATCTATAATTTGATTAATTTGAAAATAATATATTCTTTGAAGTTTTAAAATAACTAAGTTAAAAATAAAATATCAAATATTTATGCTATTTTAAAATAATTAAGTTCAAAATGAATATATATTTTTTAACACCATTCAAAATGAATATCATATATACTTTTGTTCAGATTACTATATATTTACGTTATTTATTGTAATAATTTTATGTTATTAAGTTTGGAAGGAGAAATTGATTATCTTTTTACTTTGAATATGATTAATTTGAAAATTATTTTTTGTAATACGCTAACCTTTTTAAATACTAATTTCTTAAATTGTAATACGTATGTTTTTCTTTTCTTCAAATCATAAAATTATATACATATTTTTAGCTATTAATAAAAAATAAGCTAAAAAAAATAATATTGTTATTTGTTATAAATAATTTTTGTTTAAACTTAAAAAAAAAATATAGATGACATGTGGTGGAAGTGAGAGAGGGAGATTTTTATCAATTAAAAAAAATTGTTATGTAGTACTCTAATTTACATTAAGAATTTCAATTTAAATAGTAATATCATATCTAAAACATTCTTATATAATTTATATTTAAAAAATAAAATTATAGAATAAAAAGAAAAATATTTTTTTTTAAAAATTTATTAAAGTTATAGGATAAAAATAAAAATATCAGAAACAAAATTTGAGAAACTACTTTTTGAAGTTTCTCAAAATCTGCCATTTTTTTAGAAACGTTTCTAAAAAATTTAGAAACAAGAAACATGATGGTTTATCAAACACGTATGTTTTTTGAAAAATGAGAAACAGGAACAAGAAACAAGAAATATGAACGTTATCAAACGAGCCCTAAAGGAACTACTCCTCTACTTATCCTATATGGGAATGAGTGAATTTCATCTTATGAGATTATGTTCTCAGCTCCCTATTTGGTCAAGTCCCCAAAATGGTAGGTATATTGAATCGGCTACAAAAGTTACTCTCATTCATGCAAATCAAAGGACAAGCCCTCACAGGCAGGAGTTCATAACTCACTCAAGACTAAGATCGAGTCGCATATGATTATCTTGATGAAATATCAATCTTCTCAATTAATGGATTTATAAAGAGAGATTAAATATTTCGTGATCCAGTCTAATATAAACTCATTGTATAAGATACCCTCACTCACATGTCTTCACATGAATAATTTGGATCAAATCATTTGTAACTATTACAAAGTGGGTTGTATCAATAGTGTTACCAGGATAAGACACCCAACCTTATCCATATACTATGACCTTTAGGTTATTTCTTGAACGTGATCTTCCCATATGTCAACCACATACTATTCAAGATTACACTAATAACCTTGGTGTTTTCATATAATGGATAATATTATATTGCAAATAAAATAAACAAAATTATTAATTATTAAATAAATCATTAATTACAAGACTTTAGGGCATAAATCCCAACAAGATCAACTTGCATGTAATGATTATGTCTATGGACACAACTTGTCCTTTAGTGCAGAAGAGTGTTGAACACTCTTTGAAGACCAGAGAAATCAGAGAGAATCCTTGAGGTCCTTAGGTGCCGAACACTCCCTAAAGTCCTTAGATGCCAAACACTCCCTGAAGTTCTTAGGTGTTGAACACTCATTGAATACCAAAGACTCTTCAAGACCCTAAAGATTGATTGATGCTTCAACCTCGAGAACAAGTTGTAAAGCCTTCAAGACAAATTTACATTCGAGAACAAGCTACAAAGCCCTCGAAATAAATCCACATTCGAGAACAAACTGCAAAGCCCTCAAAATAAATCTACAGTAGAAAACAAGCTACGAAGCCCTCGAATAAAATCTACGCTGAGAACAAGTTGCAAAGCCCTCAGACAAATTACAGTTGAGAGAGAGAAAGAATCAGAGAATAAATATTAGAGATTGTACTCCACTAAACTCAAATTAATACAAATTAAATGCATTTACACGTGTCTCATTTCTTTCTTTATTGAAATTACGTGTGAACAGTGTCCATTATCGTGATTATGTAGGATCGTATGGCAACACTAGAGGGGGGTGAATAGAATTGCTTAAACAAATTAAAACTTTTTTTTAAAAAAATTAAACTAAAATAATGTGATCCAAACTAATCAATATAGACACCCTAGAAATTGTAGAAATATAGAACAATTTTTCTAAGCATGCAATCTACTCAAATAAATAATTAAATAGTGGAAATTAAAATAGTAGAGAGGAAGAGATAACATCGAAAATTTTATAGTGGTTCGGAAATCCCTACTCCACTCCCCAAGACTTCTTCTTGGGTATTTTACTGCGATGGTCCTCTTACGGGTGCGAACCAAACCGATTGGCACTCTTTTTAAGGGTTCAAGAGTCAACCCCCAACCAATCCTTTTGCAGGTTCAGGATCCAACCTATATCGATCTTTTTAACAGGTTCAAGATCAAACCACTACGATCCTTTTACTGGGTGCAGGATCAAACCACTACAAATCCTTTTTCGGGTTCAAGATTAAACCGCTTACTCAAAATCCCAAGGTGTACCCACACCTTAATACAAAACCCAATTGAAATGGTGAAATAATTTAAAGACCCACAAAGAAACTCTCACAAAGAGTAGGTTTACAAGTTTTAGCTCAAAAGAAACAATCTAATCTCTCATATAAAATTCTCTCACAAGAAAATAGAAAAGGATGGAGCTTTGAAGAATGATCAACAATGGAGAATGTTTGGGAGAAAATTCAGCAATTTTTGGGATAAGAGTTATGAAATGAGAGAGAAAATAATGTTTAAATGGAGTTGTAAGGAATAAGTTTTAGCCATTAGATCTATGTTAAGATGGATCAAGGGTAGAGGAAATTTGGGAGGAAAATAACAAAATAATGATTAAAACACAATTTTAAAATGCCTCTAACGGCTATTTAAAAATGTCACGTGTCGCAATATTATTTGTCCACGTCATTGCTAAATAGTAGTTTTTCTCAATATTCTTTTGTTCATAACTTTCTCGTTTGACGTCTGATTTGAGAGATTCAAAATGCGATGGAATCGTCTTTTCGAGCTCTACACTGTGGATTCTTTAAAACACTAAAATAATTAGTAATTCATAGGTTTGTTATCATCAAAATATATAGTCGTATGATTGAAGCTCGTAAAGCTAACAATCTCCCCATTTTTTATGGTGACAAACTACTCAAGAACAATATTCTCAAGGTAGATGAATAACAATAACAAAAGTATTCAATTAGTAAACATCATATTTAATAACTAAATATCACATATATTTTTCTAACTAAATTCTCCCCCTTTTGTTATCATCAAAAGATAATAATTAAAAACATAAGCTCCCCCTCAAAAATAATCATAACCGTCATTAAAAGATAAAACTTATCCTCAAAGTAATAATCAAGTTAACTAATAATAATAAGTTCATTTAAGCTCTCCTAATAAATGAAGTTAATCATTTTGATAAAAAATAATCAAGAAATATAATAAACTCAATAACACAATGAAATCAATAAAGGCATCAAAACACATAATCCCAATTTCAAAGTAATAGTAATTTTTCTCAATAAATCAATTAACATTACTCCAACAAGGATATATAAGCAATCATGATATTTTCACAAGAAAATATATAGCTCCCCCTAAACATGTGAATCATATAATAAATGGACAAATAAATAAGTACTCCCCCTAAATATATGAGACATAATAAATATTACAAAGAGAGAACAACAAACACCAATTAGTTATTCAATCATCAATATAATTTTTCATAATAAATATAATTATATAAGCCACTAAATCATAATCAATCACAAATATCCCAAGATAAAACTTTCACAATTAATATATATATATATATATATATATATATATATATATATATATATATATATATAACAATACATGGAGCATATTGCAATAGAACCCAATCATATGAATTCACAATTTTTCCCCTACCCTGGCCTCCAACCGTTCTGATTGAAAATTTTTTGTCAATATATCATCTGCCAATAAGGTACATTCTTTTTTCCATTTTACACATATACGTATACACAAATGCAATAATTTCAGCAGAAAAGAGGCAAATCTCAATCTGAAGATTCTCCTTAGTGATTTTCTCTGTTTTCTTTTTCTCTTCTTCCCAAACCTATAGGCTGTTTGGGGAAAAAAGTTGCAAGGAGTAAGAGTTAGTAAGTTTGGAGAGTTAGAAGTCTAGAGGGTTAGGAAGTTTGTGTTTGGGTGCAGAGTTGTTTAGTATAAGTTAGAAAGTTTGTGTTTGGGGCAAGAAATTGTTTAGTCTAAAGTTTTGAAGTCTGTTGATTTTAGATTTTTTTTTTCTATAGTTTTTTTTCTACAATTTTTCAAATTTTCATTATTAATGATTTGTTCCCATGAATTCTAAGATTGAGATTTTTTGTTTTTATTAATTTATGTATATTTTAGAAATTCCTTTAAAGAAAAAAAATAATTTTGAACAAAATACCCCATATTCTTTTTTCAATATCTCTCACATTAATTATTCATTTACCTTGGATAGTTTTCAAATAAAAGAAAGTCTTACAATAATTTTTTAATTATTACATGTGATTTGGAAATATTTCAATCCATCAATTTAAAGAGATTCAAATAAACTTTAACTTTTTTTTTTTGTTTTTATTCTCTCAATTCTAGAAATAATATAGATTTGTTCCCGTCAATCCTAAATTTGAGATTTTAAATTATATTATTTTATGAATATTTTACAATTTTGTAAAAGATTTGTTTTCGTCAATTTTAAAATTTTAATTCAAGATTTTTTTTCCAAGATTAATAAAAGTTATAATATTTGTTTTTGCATAAGATTTTATTTTTCTAACTAATCAATGTAATGAATTATCTAAAATTTGATTAATTTGAAAATAATATATATTCTTTGAAGTTTTAAAATAACTAAGTTAAGAAAATAAACTATCAAATATTTATGCTATTTTAAAATAACTAAGTTCAAAATGAATATATATTTTTGAACACCATTCAAAATGAATATCATACATACTTTTGTTCAAAATACTATATATTTATGTTATTTATTATAATAATTTTATTTTATTAAGTTTGGAAGGAGAAATCATTTATCTTTTACCTTGAATATGATTAATTTGAAAATCAATTTTTTTAATACGTTAACCTTTTTAAATACTAATTTCTTAAATTATAATACATATTAGTTTAAGATATGTTTTTCTTATTTTCAAATCATAAACTTATATACATATATTTAGCTATTAATAATAATAAAAAAAAGCTTAAAAAAATATAAGATTGTTATTTGTTATAAGTAATTTTAGTTTAAACTTTAAAAAAAAAATTGTTGATGACATGTGGAGGAAGTGTGATAGAGAGATTTTTATCAATTAAAAAAAATGTTATGTAGTACTCTTATTTACATTAGAATTTCAATTTCAATAATAGTATCATATCTAAAACACTTTTATAAAATTTATATTTAAAACTAAAATTATAGAATAAAAAGAAAAATATTTTTGTTAAAAAATTTCTTAAAATTATAGAATAAAAATAAAAATATTTTTAAATAATTATTTATATTTAATTAGTAATTAGTAATAAAGATGAGAAAATTTATATAAAAAATAAAGAAAATTAAAAAAAAATAAGAAACTAAAAAAAAATATATGCAAAAAAAATGGGGAGATAGAGGAGAGAAGAGAGTGTTGGCTTTTTGGCCCTTAATCTCACTGTTTACACGAGATTTCAACAAAGAAATTTAGTATTTTTAAATAACTTGTATTTGTATTAATTTCAGTATAGTGAGTAGGGGTGTACATGGGTTGAGTTGGGTCGGGTTAGGGGGGTTTTTTGGACCAACCCGAAAATTCGGGTTGGTCAATTCCCCAACCCGCTCAACCCTATCCATTAGAGCAACCCAACCCAACCCAAACCAAATATTTCCGGGTTGGGTCGGGTTGGGTCATCGGGCTTTGAGAGAAGAAGAAGCACATGGCGTCGGGCAGAGGAGAATCCCAATAAAGATCCAAATGTTCAATTCCCACAACTTCCATATCCCAATTTTCCTCATCTACCCATCACAATAATCAACATAAAAGACAAATTTTCACCTTAACCTCAAGCAGAGCTTTCATGTTTTCAACCTAATTGGCAGCAAAAAGGAAGAACTCTAAGAAAATGCAGGAAATTGGGTATAATCGTACAACAAAAAACTTCCAGATAAGAAAATCATTAAGAAATTCAGATTCTATAATCAAGCTAAGAAAATTATTAGCAAGCAATCCAGGGCAAAAGGAAAGTGGGTATAATCGAACAAACAAGAAAATGCAGGAAATTGGAGTTGGGCGTTTCTGAATGAACAAGATGAAGAAGCTTACAGATTCATTGGGATCAACATCCAAGGAAACAATCTGTTCGTCGGCTGTCATTACAGTGATTCTCATCTTGTTCTTTTGTGAACTGAATCACTTTTGGCTCCTTGGTGCTGCTCCACAAGATCACGAATGGACGGAGACGAGCGGCGAGATGAGGAGATGACGAGCGGATGAACGGTTGGACGAGGCTACGAGCGGCGCGAGTGATTCTATACCAGGGCTAGGGCATCTTTTGTTTTATATATATATATATATATATATAAACATTATTTCCGGTTCGGTTTGGGTTGAACCGAGCCAGAAAATGGCTAACCCGAGAACCGAACCGAAAATTCGGTTCTCCTTAAAAATTAACCCAACCCAACCAAAAAAAAAAACTAACCCAACCCAACCCTTACAGTTTGGGTTGGGTAGTCCGGGTTATCGGGTTATTTGTACACCCCTAATAGTGAGTACGATCGCTAGTATTTAATCATCTGATTCTCTCTCCTGCTTGTATGCTTTGCTTGAGGGCTGAAGAGCTTGTTCTCGAGGTTGAAACTTCAATGGATTCTTGGAGCGTTCTTGTTCTCCCTGACGTGTTCTTTGTTCATACGGTGTTTAATCTTCAAGAGCTTCTGGAGTCTTATGAGCTTCTGGAGTCTTATGAGCTTCGTTTCTGAATTGTCTTTGAGCTTCCTCTGTTCTGAACCCTCCAGAATGAAGGAGGAAACTCTCTATTTATAGAGTTCCTCAAGGCCTTCAAGTGGACTTGGGCTTGGTTCGTTCTGGGCCAGCCCCTGTTGAACTAGGCCTAGTTGACTTTGGACTAGCCTTTGGACTGAGCCTGGACTTTGTTAATTGGGGCATTCAATTCGAACTTTTGTCTAGAATCAGTCCAAATTTCAAAGAACTCAATTTTGTACTTGGATTTTCCATAATTTAATTTTAGGAATACTTGCAAATTTAATTAATCCCTAACTAAATATAATTTCGTCATCAATGTTGGGTAATGACGTGACAATTTTTGGTTAGTCGAAATTTCTATTCCAACAAATGCCCTCTTTTCGAGATTTATACACAAGTATGGGTGAGAGTGGCTTTTGTAGCCGATTCAATATGCCTACCATTTTGGGGACTTGACCAAATAGGAAGCTGGGAGCATAATCTCACAAGATGGAATTCACTTATTCCCATATAGGGTAAGTAGATGGTAGTTCCCTTAAGTGCTGATTTTGATACTTGAACAATGGGGCCCCACACTCTTACCAGCTCGAGAGGGACTTAGTTTATGGTTGGGTCATAAACAAATTGTTCATTAGAGGATCAGTGGTACTTAAGGTACAAGATGTAATTACAGGAGTAAAACGGACTTTTGACCCAGCTGTAATTACAAACAACTCGTGAAGGATCGACTTGCATATAGTGATCATATAAATAGACACAACTTGTCCTATAGTGCATAAGAGTATAACTTTAGGTCTATAGTGGAGTGACCATAGAGTTAATGAATAAAAATTGATTAATTAAAGAATTTAATTAATTAATTTTGTATAATTGCTAGCTCATAGTAACACTAAAAGATCAATTTAGTTGAAAGAAAAATTTGAAATGTTCAAATTGATATTTAATTTGAAGTGTTCAAATTAATATTTAATATGTTAAATATATTAAATATAAAAGAGGAAAATATATTTATTGTATTTAATACATTAAATTAAAATAATTAATGTATATTAGATACGTTAAATAAAAGATATTTATAAATTTTGAATAAGATTCAAATAAATAAATGTTGTAGGAGATTTGAATGAGATTCAAATAAGTATAAGATATATTTTAATATTATATATTAAAATATAATATTTTAATTATAGCAAAGATTTGTCCTTAGTCTCTATAAATAGGACCTTTAGTTTGAGCCATTAGACAACACAAGTCTTGGTCCTGTATTCGAGTCATAGCCAGGAACTTTGTGGAGGAGATAAAGATCTGCTAGAAATATCTCCATATTTACTCAAAGTAAGTTTGCTTAATCTTATTTTTGTAGTTTAATTTTAAATAAAATCAAAGGAAATCCAATGCTTCCACTGCGGAGTGAAAAAGTTCATTCCTTAAGATATACCCAATGACCTACATGAGGATCCTCCTCACGTAAGCTTGGAGAATGTCGTTCATTTTTGGTGACTCTGTACTAAGACATTGACCTTGTCACATGTGTATCTCCCTGCGTTCGAGTTGAACCTTCGTGCTCAAACCACTCAGGCTTACAAAAGTTGGTGGCTACGAAAGCACGAAAACTATCTCGAGGAAGGCTTGCGACTTTTGGTGGACAACTTTTCCCCTCCTTCAGTTAAGCATAAATCTGCCAAAGATCCAAGTGCTAGTGGCGCTGATAAGAATGTTTGTGAGGTGTCGGCCGAGATGCCAGGCAACTGAGGGGGCGCCCTTGATGGTGATGACGCTTGCCACAGTAGCAATAATGACCTCATTAGAAGAGACCGAGAATAATGGAGAAGTTAGTGAGTTTCAGTGACATCCCTTTCGAGGGTACTTTAAGGGTCCCGCTGCCTCTTGAGTCTTCTAGACCTCTGGTTGATGCCCCTTCTTTCGCCCTTCTCTTTAAATTGTTTAATCATTTATATATTTTCTTAAGCAATCTTTCTTACCTTGTAGGGCTCTTCAGGAGATCAATCGCGAACGAGCCATCACATTTTGGACACCCTCCTTGCGCAGATCGAATCAATTGGAGTGTCATCCGATGGGTGATGACTTCGACCCCATCTATTGTTGTTGATACACAACCTCGACAAGAGCCAAGGGAGGTACAAGTTATTGTTTTGGAGGCTTTTATCTTTAATGTCGACAACATGATTTTGCACTTTTCTGACATACAACATCAGACTGTGCAAACTATGTGGGAGGCTACCCAACAAAAACTTGCCCTTGATCCTTTTGAGAAGGTTCCCTCTCTCAAACCGAAAATGAACAAGATATTTCGAACCATCTCAAGTGTTGATGCAACCAACTTGCCACCTCTTCGCCTGTTCGTAGATGACTACTTTTGTCATGTGGGAAAGTATAGTGAGCTAAAGCGGTTGCACTCTTCCAAGCTGACCTTGGCTCAAAGGGATCACAACTTGGCAGAGCTTCAAAGTAAATTTGACAACATCTCATCAATTGATAGCCTCTCTCTTGAAATGAAAAACGCACTCCAGCGAGAGTTTGAGTAGATGCTTTTTGAGATTGAAAGACTCAAAGTCCAGCTCAAAACTTTAGAGGCTGACCATGAGAAAATTTTACTTCTCATCTCAAAGGAAGAGAAGTCTTCATATCAACGACAACTCGAAGTCTCTAAGATACATGAAGAAATGAGTGCGGTTGAAAGCAACCCTATCGCAAGTGAACAAGTCGTTGAGAGCCTTATAGTGCTTGGTGATTACTTAGAGGGTGCGCGACAAGAACTGCAAGACTTCAAGTGGACAATTTAGCCTTTCTTTTTTTTTTTTTTTTAATTGTTATCTTGTAGATGTTATATTGGCCCAGTTGACCCATTTGTAGCCCTATTTGCTCATGAAATAAAAATATCTTCGAATTCACTTCTAGCTCGAATTTTTTTTGATTATTGCTTTGACTGAACTTAAGTTTTGTTTTTGTTTCCTTTAAGCTGCCTATATACCCTTTTAATGGTAGGGATCAAGTCATAATGTAGTTCACTAAATACATATATATTTTTTTCAATTGGGTCGTTCACCTTTTAAGCTCATGCGGGCCAGGAGCACATTGTAGTTTATACTCTTACAATTAGGAGTGTTTACATTTTATGCATAATTTTTTTTGAGAAATTTTCTGTTGATGGGGCCGATCCTTAAGCTATGATTGTCAATGATCTTGTATGCTCCATTTGTGTAAACTTGTTTGACAATGTAGGGACCATCCCACTTAGGTGCAAACTTGCTTCTCGTATGTCGCGTCGTGATGATTGGCCTTCGAACAGCGAGTACGAGATCACCAACTTGAAATGACCGCGGTCTAAGATTCTTGAAAACACTCCAATGCTTGTTGAGCATCCAATCTTTTCTCATCGAGTGCTTCCAACTCTTAAAGACACTATTTTGCATTATCTTATGTTGTTAGCCCTTCCTGTACGACCATCCTCAATGACAGAATCTCTCTCCAAAGGGAGCACGACCTTTATCCCATAAACGAGGAAATATGGTGTAACTCTGGTGGAGTGCAATGCGCAGTTCTGTAAGCCTAGAGTGCTTCACCAATTCTTTCTTGCCAATCTCTTTTTGTCTTAGAGACTACCTTCTTTAGCAAGTTGCACAACGTTTTGTTGAACGCCTTTACCAACCCATTCATTGCAGTGTTATACATGGATAACTTGTATTGCTTGAATTTGAATTTCTCACACAACCTGTCCATTAGACTGTTGGAGAATTGTCTCTTATTATCTATCACGATACGATGTGGGATGCCGTAGCGGTAGATGATGTGAGTTTGAACGAAGTCTGCAACATTTTCCTTCTTGGTTTCTCTTAGTACGACTGCTTCGGCCCATCTTGAAAAGTAATCTGTGACTACAAGGAAGAAACAGTCGGATGTAGATACTTTGGCAGCTGATGGATGAAGTTTATATAGAACTGACAGGCTTCGCACTTCTTTGCATACTCCATTGAGTCACAAATCATCTAGGGCAGTAGTAGCCCATCCTTTTTCAATTGGAAGTGGAGTTTTGGACTTGACTGGTGAGCCCCACAGATGCCTGAATTTTCCTCCTCTAATGCTTTGATTGACTCATTTGTTCCAAGGCATCGAAGGAATAGTACTTCATAAGAGCGACGATAAAAGGGTCTCTTTATAATAGATGAATCTGGAAGCCCTTCTTCATACATCAGCCTTGCGTCAGGGTTCTGCAGGGAGCTTTCCATGCTAGAGGTAGTCTATAATGGGATGTCGCCAGTCTTCCTCTTCAATAGCATAGACGGATATTACATTTATTTCAACATGTTCATCTTCGATGCGTGGCACGATCCATTTTTGGCAAAGTGAAATGTTCATTGTCACATCCCCTGGAATCGTCAGGGCAGTGGCCAAGTTTGCTAGCGCGTTTGCTTTAATGTTCTCTACTCTTGGAATATGTTCGAGTGCTATGTTGTCAAACTTTTCCAGCAGTTGCCTAGGGTAGTCAAAATAAGGCTTCAAGTCCTCATGCTTTACGTCATATTGGAGCAAGAGTTGATAGATGACTAATTTTGAATCGCCATAGACTTCTATGTATGTTATGCCGATCTTCATGGCATTTATAGGTCGATTATTAATGCTTGGTATTCAGCCACATTATTCAAACATAACTCACTAAGCGTGAAGCTGTAAGGAAGCATATGTTTCTCGGTGAAATAAGGACGATGCCTGCCTTCGCTTTGTCTCTACGTGTCGCGCCATCGAAGTACATGGTCTATGGCTCCATGATTTTAACATAGAAGACCTCCTCATCGGGCAAGTCCTCGCACAACTTCCAATCTTATGGAATAGGGTGACTAGCTAAGAAATCAGCTAACACTTGTACCTTTATCGCCTTCTGGGGCACATAAACGATGTCGTACTATTGGAGCAAGATCGCCCATTTAGCTAAACGTCTAGAAATTACCGATCTCGATAGGACGTTCTTGATCAGGTCTGCTTTTGCTACTAAGTGCACTGTGAATGCTTGCATGTAGTGCCTTAGTTTGTCTATAGTGAAGAAAAGGGCAAGACACATTTTCTCAATTGATGAATAGTTTACTTTGGCACCATTCAAAGTTCTACTTAGGTAGTAAAGGGTTCGCTCCTTCCATTTTTCCCTTTCTTGTGCTAGAAGTGCTCCAAGTGATATTTCTTGCTCGGCGATGTACATTATTAATGGCTTCCCTGCTATCGGGGCACTTAATAGTGGGGGATTGAGCAAGTACTTCTTGATGCTTTCAAAAGCGTTCTGACATACCTCATCCTAGGGGTGTTCAAAAAATCCGATGACCCGAAAAACCCGATCAACTTAACGCAATTCAACGGTTTGGGTTGGGTTATCAACTTGTTTGGGTTGGGTTGGGTTCAAACAAATGGAAACTTTATGGGTTGGGTTGGTTCGTGGGTTCACCAAAAAAGAGTTTGGGTTGAACCGAACCAACCCGAACTTCTTATTAATTTAAAAAAATAATTTTTTTACTTATATTACAACTATATGTACATATATTTATTTTAATTTTATAATTATTTTTAGATTATTTATTATTCAACAACTTTTTAAAATAAGTTTTTGAGTCTTTGGAAGGTAAAAATTCATGATATAAATTGAAATTGAAATTCTAAACTTAATTCAATATTTAAAAATAAATAAATATATATTTTATATATCAATACTTAACTTTTTCTTAAAATAAAATTTTGAGTTTATAACCCGACCAACCCGAACCAACCCAACCCAAATATTTCATGGTTGGGTTGGGTTGGGTTCATTATTTAATAAGGGTTGTTTGGGTTGAAGAAATTTGCAACCCGAATAATTGGGTTGGGTCTAAAACGTACCTCAACCCGACCCAACCCAACCCACGAACACCCCTACCTCATCCCACTCGAAACTTTCCCTATTCTTCATTAACCTTTGAAAAGGTTGGCATCGACCACCTAGGTTGGAGATAAATCTCCTTATGTAGGCCAAACGCTCTTGCAGACCCCTCAGCTCTCGTAAGTATCTCGGCCTCGACATCTTTTGGATGGTGTCGATCTTTGATTGATCTATCTCAATCCCTCGATGTTTTACAACGAACCCGAGGAATTTTCCAGAAGTCACGCCAAATGCACACTTGAGAGGATGCATTCTCAACTGATATTTCCTTAGGCGATCAAATACCATCTTCAGATCTTCTATGATCTCGTTGCTTCTTAGACTTGACCATAAGGTCGTCAACATAGTACTCAACATTGTTGTGCACCATGTCGTTAAAAACTTTCTGCATGGCACGTTGATAAGTGGCGCCAACATTCTTCAATCCAAAGGGCATCACCTTATAACAATATATCCCTTTTTGGAGTTTGAAAAGCCGTCATTTCTTCATCTTCGAAAGCCATCCGAATTTGATTATAACTTGATGATCCATCCATGAAAGACAAAGTTTCATGTCCTGTGGTGACATCGACCATAATTTCTGTGATGGGCAATAGAAAGTCGTCTTTTGGACATGCGTTGTTCAAGTCACGAAAGTTAACACAGACGCGGAGCTGTCCATTCTTTTTCCAAACAGGAAAAATGTTGGCAATCCATGTTGGGTATTTTACCTCACGGCTAAATCCGACTTCAATCAATTTATTGAGCTCTGTCTCAATTTGAGGAATCTATTCTAGTCGAAAACGTCATTGGGCTTGCTTAACTGTTTGATACCCTTGTTTGATGGCGAGGTGGTGGACAACCACTTTTGGGTTAAGTCTTGACATCTTTTTATATGAACAAGCAAATATGTCTCTATATGAGGTAAGCATGTTTATATACTCGCCCTCTTCTTCACGAGTAAGTGACGCACTTATTAAAGTTGAGAGTGGCTCCTCCGTAGTACCGAGGTTCACCTCCCTAAGATCATCCACTGTTGACTGACTGCCATCCTCGAGTGAAAATGGGGCTTCATTTATATCCTCTTTATATGTCTCAACATTCATTTCTTCTTCAACTATAATGTGGTGGTAAGAGGCCTCACCTTTATCTTGCTCTAAATCCTCCTATGAGAGATTGGTGATGACTACATTACGTCGCTTTACCCTTAACGAACCTTACATGTTGACCGCAATAAAGGTTTTTCTTTTCATTTAAGAGGGAACAACACTGCAAATGTCTCTGTCAGTTCTTTTCTCACTACAAAACGAATCTCTTGAAGTCTCCACTGAGCTTTCAGGTTGAATTCGATCGAAGACTGACGTGGTAGGCCCCTCATTTCTCGACGTAGTTACGCTTAGCCTTTGAAAAGTTGATGGTCGTGTCACAACTGAAATTGAAAGTATGTTTTTTCTCTCCTTCGTGGGCACGCCTTATCTCTAGAAGGCTGACGATCGGACCAAAGTTGGGGTTGATGAGGCATTCTTTTCTTCGCCTTCTGGCATACTTAATCTTTGAAAGATCGAGGGTCGAGTGGTATAAGAAGTTTGAGCTGATAAGGTACTTCCGTATCTTGCAGTGGGTTTGTGTTGCGTAATTTTTTTTGCGCAATACCGCAAGTTTACGGGTCAAGTTTTAATATAGTGAAAGAGTGTTCGAGTATCGTCCTCAGGATTGGTTTTCTAATCACTTAAATACAATGAATATTATCGCCTGATTTTATTTAGAGAATAGAATTGAATGATGGAATATGCAAGATTAAATAAAACAATTATAATAAAAATTAAAACAATCAGAGGAGAGAATATCTTAGGGAGGTTGATTTCACCTATTAGACTTAAATAAATAAATTACTTAAACATCCAAGATTGATCAAACAAATATTTCATAAGTCTAGAAGTCTTTTATCATGAATGACTCTCTCGAGGACAAACAATTCTTATGCAATAAGGCAAAACCTACATCTTTGATGATTTTTAACGTTATGCATAGCATTAAGTTCCTTCATTAACAACTTCGAAAGGAGCCTAATCATTATCAAGTTAGAACTACCTTTAGTCATGCAATTAGGATCTAATCTAAATTACCTTTCTCAAGCGTGAATTTAGACCAACATAACATTTAATCCGTGATCAAAAGATTAAAAGCATTAAGAATATAAAAGCATGAATGAAATTAATGACAATCAATTATGGAATTTAAATAATTAAAACATAAGGTCTAATGGCTACATCAATCCCTAGAATAAGAAAAGAGTTTAGCCACTCATGTTCACTATCACAAAATCTAAACTCTTAAACAACATTTAAATACTAAATAAAAAGAAGGAAGAGAAAAACTATGCTGGTGTGTCGATTTTCCGTCTCCGTATGATCTCCACAACTTGGCCTTGAATATTTCCCTCAGGTCTCTTCTCACTCTCGTATGTAGAAATTTAGAGTTGTGCTCTCCAAAGTTGAATGCCTTGAAGTGAAGAGAATGTGGGTATTTATAATGGGTTAATCCATATCCTAATCTAATTAGGAATTCATTATTTAATTAAGAATCCAAAATCTAATCAAATTAGGAATCCATAACCTAATTAAATTAGGAATTCATAACCTAATTAAATTAGGAATATTTTTCTTCTCCAAAAATTGTCCCCAAAATTGGTTGCTGAATTAGCACATTTATCACCATATTTCTTCTAAAATCTTCATTTTGCTCCAAATGCTCAATTTCTACAAAATAAACAATTGTGAACGTGAAAAGCATGTTTTTAAGTCTCAAAACTAGCATAAAATGAAGCCTAAAGATAGCACATATTGTGTGCTATCAAATACCCCCAAACTTAAGCTTTTGCTAGTCCTCGAGCAAAATAAAACAAACCACTTTATGAATCAACAATTGCATGTAAGCGACTTGAGCCTCAATGTTCTAAATAACAAATAATACACAATAGCATAATTTAATCAAGCATATCATATCTTCAAGAAATTTAAATTTAATTCTCTTTATCCCTTGCGTGTGTGTGTGCTTAGCCTTTCCTATCTCAGTTTTTATAGGCACGGAATAGTTTTATACAATCCTCAACTTGTTTTCCCTCTACTCTGGCCCTAAGTTCCAATTATTAAGTTTCCCTACACTCAAGAAAGTAATATGCCACTAGGGTGCCTGAAAACTGGGGTATGCCTCCCCCAAACTTGATTTTTTATATATATATTTTATTATTATTATTATTATTTTATTATTTTATTTTTTGTTTGGTGGACACTAGCTTTCACACATTCACTGTAGGGACCTTTACCCATCAACTCACAGGTGGTCCTAACTGATCACAGCAAAGGTAGCTCTTTTTGTCCTTTTTTTTTTTTAGAACAAGTTATTTTAGTTTTCCTTGAATGAATAGTGATACAGTGAAAGCAAATAGGCAAGTAAATAGAAAAGAATTTTCTCCTAAGTGTAACATTATTAACCATCATGCAAGTTAACTCTCTAATTAGTTCTTAAAGCCTTTCGAGGTGACAACAAATATCCAGATCATATAACCCAATTCTAAGCCTTCAAAACCATAAATAGGAAGACTATGTGCTCTAAAAGTGCAAGAGAATCAAAGAAAAAATTTAAAATTTACTCAATTCAGGGATATGCTGTCATATTTCAACAATTGCAAACATCATTATTTAAAACTTATCCTAGGCTGTCTTAATCATATCAATGCAACTGGTTCCTCATACAAATCATGCTTAAAAAAAAAAATATTAAAATGTTCATGTTCAGGGCTTAGCAGCATTATTCCCCACCCCCAAACTTGAAAACATGCATTGTCCTCAATGTATAAATTATCCACTAAACTTAAGCATGCATAAGGACAAAAAAAAAAAAAAATAATAAGAGAGTGAACAATACTGTCCTGGTAAGTGAGAGAATCATCATGTTCACCAATGTAGAGGAAGAAGACTATGGCAATGGTGGTCAAGTACCTACAAAAGAATCAACAGAGACATGATAACAAAGATACAAAAAAAAAAAAAAAAAAAAATGAAAAACTAAAAATGAAGAAAAATGGGTTGCCTCCCAAGAAGCGCTTGGTTTAACGTCTCTAGCTAGACTGAATGGTGTGTATGCGTCAAGGTGGTTGAAACTCATGTAGTCTAACATCAACTTCTTTGCCTTTATCATCTTTTAACAAATTCACCTCATCTATTTTACTCAATATAACTGAAAAAAGCTTATGATAAGCAGAAGAGTCTTCCAAAATAAAATTTCTAAGGTGCACAAACATATGATTCAGTTCAATTAAGGATACTTCGTCATGTGTAAAATCATTTACAAATAAATCCACCATTTTTTCATCACTAGAGTGTCCTATAGGAAGGTTATTTAGATTATCAGAATTAACATATTTTATTTGATCCATTAACTCTAGATTCTCAACATCTAAATTAAACATGCAGTTTTTTAGAGGTTCAACAGGTACAATTTTCTCATTAAACTTATTAATAGTAGTATCAACAACATCAATCCTATGGCATTTACTAACCTCGTCTGAAGAATTTATAGAATCAAA
Organism: Trichosanthes truncata; assembly: GCA_033996785.1. NCBI lineage: Eukaryota > Viridiplantae > Streptophyta > Magnoliopsida > Cucurbitales > Cucurbitaceae > Trichosanthes > Trichosanthes truncata. Next base: position 4,311,390 of record MU867261.1, read on the forward strand.
TATGTTGAACTCTACCTTTTCATCATTCACTTGCAGAGTCAATTTACCTTTATGTACACTAATTTCAGCCTGTCCAGTGGCTAAAAAGGGACTCCCCAGGATGATCGGGATCTCAGAGTCTTCTTCCATGTCTAGGACCACAAAATCTACAGGAAAAATAAACTTATCAACTTTAACCAACACATCTTCAACAATACCTCTTGGATAAGTCAGAGAGCGATCAGCTAATTGAAGAGAGATGGTGGTAGGCTGTACTTCCCCTAAACCAAGTTTCCTGTAGACAGAAAAAGGCATTAAATTAATACTTGCCCCAAGATCACATAAAGCTTTGTCAATAGAAATACTACCAATAGTACAAGGAATAGTAAAACTCCCTGGATCTTTTAATTTCTGAGGTAGTTTCTTCTGAAGTATTGCACTGCATTCCTCAGTCATGTTGATAGTCTCAAAATTTTCAAATTTTTTCTTCTTTGATAGCATTTCCTTCATAAACTTCACATAATTTGGCATTTGTTCTAAGGCATCTGCAAAAGGAATATTAATATGAAGTTTCTTAAATATATCCAAAAATTTAGAAAATTGAGAATCAAGCTTTTTCTTTTGAAATCGTTGAGGATAAGGAATAGAGTTAGGAATAATATAATTAGTAGAGTTAGAAAGCTTCTCTGTTGTAGGCAAAAATGTTGCCTCCTGCTCTACTTCTTTTGTTGTTTCCTGATTTTTAATAATGCTTGGTTCCTCAACTGGTCTCTTTTCAAACTCCTTTAGTTGCTTTCCACTTCTTAAGGTCACAGCCTTGCAGTGTTCTCTAGGATTTACCTCAGTGTCACTAGGAAACTTACCTTTCTGCATGGCATTCATGGAAGATGCCATCTGACTAAGTTGGACTTCCATATTTTTTATAGCAGCTCCATGTCCACTTACCGTATTTTCCAGTTGGGTGGTTCTATTTCTGGATTCAATAATAAATGCTCCCAATAGGTCTTCTAATGATGGCTTTTTCTCTTGCTGTTGTGAAGTAGATGCATATCCTGGAGGAGGCTGTAAAACATTTTTATTATTAGCATAAGAAAAATTTTCATGGTTCCTCAAACCTGGGTGATAGTGGGTGGGCAAAGAATTCTGCATCTGATTGCTCTTGTAGCCAAAATTGTGATTGTTTATATATTGGGCTTGCTCAATATCAGGCTCCTCATATAATTGAGGATTGTTGGCAGCTGCAATTGATGCAATTGATTGGGAGTTCCCTATTCCTGCAAGTTTATTTAAAGCATGAGTCAAAGAAGTCATTTGAGCCTTCAGGGAACTTACCTCATCAACCTCATATAAACCAGCAACTGTTCTAGAAGTGGAACGTTCGGAAGGCCATTGGTAGCTTGTAGTTGCCATCTCTTCCAATAATGTACGGGCATCCTCAACAGTTTTAGCTAAGAAGTTACCCCCAGCTGCAGCATCTAAGATGGTTTTAGTGTTACTAGTCAAACCATTGTAGAAAAGTTGAATTTGGAGCCAGTTTGGATATCCATGCTGAGGGCACTTTCTTAACATTTCCTTGTAGCGTTCCCATGCCTCAAACAACTGCTCACCATCATGTTGTCTAAATGTGCCAATTTTTGTTCTGAGCCTAGTTGTTTTGGCAGGTGGGAAAAACTTTGTAAGGAATGCCTGAGCTAATTCTTCCCATGTGGTAATGCTCCCAGGTGATAAAGACTCAAGCCAATCCTTAGCTTTATCCTGCAAAGAAAAAGGAAAAAGACGTAAGCGAATTGCATCAGCAGAAACACCATTTATCTTTATAGTTCCACAAATTTCAAGAAAAGATCTAAGGTGAGAGTGTGGATCTTCTAAAGGATATCCTTTAAAAGCACTGTCTCTAGCCATTTGAATGAGTCCTGTCTTAAGCTCAAAGTTGTTGGCATTTATTGGTCCATAGACTATTCCAGAGTGTTCTGCAGGGAACACAGGCTGGAAGTAGTCTCTGATGGCCTTTGGCTCTTCCTGCTCAGCCATGGATTTAGACTGGTCTCTTTTTTCCTTTTGAATTTTTCTGCACGTTCTTTCTATCTCAGGATCAAATGGGACGATTTCCTTGTTTCTTCGCATAAACAACCCTAAATCTAAAAAGAAGAAAAGTAAACAAAAATTAGTAACATAAAATAATAATAATAAAACTCTAAATTAAGACCAAGTGATTTCTTCACAATATTAAGTGAATTAAATAGTTGCCAATCCCCGGCAACGGCGCCAAAAACTTGTTGCGTAATTTTGTTTGCGCAATACCGCAAGTTTACGGGTCAAGTTTTAATATAGTGAAAGAGTGTTCGAGTATCATCCTCAGGATTGGTTTTCTAATTCACTTAAATACTATGAATATTATCGCCCGATTTTATTTAGAGAATAGAATTGAATGATGGAATATGCAAGATTAAATAAAACAATTATAATAAAAATTGAAACAATCAGAGAAGAGAATATCCTAGGGAGGTTGATTTCACCTATTAGACTTAAATAAATAAATTACTTAAACATCCAAGATTGATCAAACAAATATTTCATAAGTCTAGAAGTCTTTTATCATGAATGACTCTCTCGAGGACAAACAATTCTTATGCAATAAGGCAAAACCTACATCTCTGATGATTTTTAATTATGCATAGCATTAAGTTCCTTCATTAACAACTTCGAAAAGAGCCTAATCATTATCAAGTTAGAACTACCTTTAGTCATGCAATTAGGATCTAATCTAAATTACATTTCTCAAGCGTGAATTTAGACCAACATAACATTTAATCCGTGATCAAAAGATTAAAAGCATTAAGAATATAAAAGCATGAATGAAATTAATGACAATCAATCATGGAATTTAAATAATTAAAACATAAGGTCTAATGGCTACATCAATCCCTAGAATAAGAAAAGAGTTTAGCCACTCATGTTCACTATCACAAAAACTAAACTCTTAAACAACATTTAAATACTAAATAAAAAGAAGGAAGAGAAAAACTATGCTGGTGTGTCGATTTTCCGTCTCCGTATGATCTCCACAACTTGGCCTTGAATATTTCCCTCAGGTCTCTTCTCACTCTCGTATGTAGAAATTTAGAGTTGTGCTCTCCAAAGTTGAATGCCTTGAAGTGAAGAGAATGTGGGTATTTATAATGGGTTAATCCATATCCTAATCTAATTAGGAATTCATTATTTAATTAAGAATCCAAAATCTAATCAAATTAGGAATCCATAACCTAATTAAATTAGGAATTCATAACCTAATTAAATTAGGAATATTTTTCTTCTCCAAAAATTGTCCCCAAAATTGGTTGCTGAATTAGCACATTTATCACCATATTTCTTCTAAAATCTTCATTTTGCTCCAAATGCTCAATTTCTACAAAATAAACAATTGTGAACGTGAAAAGCATGTTTTTAAGTCTCAAAACTAGCATAAAATGAAGCCTAAAGATAGCACATATTGTGTGCTATCAGTTTGCTCAACCTTTAAAATGCTGAAATCCGAGTGGAGCCAATATTAAGTGGTAACTCCTCTTCCCCTGTTGCAGCCTCACCTAACCTGGAGTGCGTGCAATTGGCGGCCAGATGCACCTAAGAGCAGGAACCCTTTGGTTGGTATTTTCCTCATTTCTTTGATCATCAACTTCATTCACCGTTATGTGATTTACGTCTGCCATTCTTGCTTTCCTTTTTCTAGTTATGCCAACAGGCTCTGGCGACTTATATCTAAGTCCCCTTCTTGATGTAGGTAGGGTGTAGCCCTATTTTAAAAGCTTCCTTTGAGTCGAAGACAATTCGGATCTTTCATCAACAATTTTCAGACTCTCGAACTTGGTATGCTTCAAAAAGTTGTAACCTGCCTTTACCAAAAGCTTATACGCCTTAGGGTCGAATTCGTCTTTCCTTCGTCTCTCGGGTAAAATTGCAATTACTTGACCATCGTCAAATTTCTGGACCTCTTGCTTTGCTATCTTGGTGAGAGGTGTGACAAAGTTTTCCTTCAGGATTTTGATATCCCCAACTTTCAAATTCCTTGAACATTAAGCAAAAGGTGATTCGCCCTTCTTGTGTCGTGATAGAGGGACATAGCGCAAGACATAGGGACTTGGGATGTCCCTATTTTCCAAAGATATGCTTGCCTGCAAGTCCTGCTGAGGCTTCATCTTTTCTAGGGTCAGACATCTTTCTTTCTTTGACGGCTTCCTTTTTCTTCTCAATTTGTGGCTATGGTTTGATTTTGCCATTGCCTTTGATCAAAGGGACCTTCGTCGACACAGTTTCTCCTATGTTGTCACCCTTCATGTAAAACTTTGCATTAGCAAAATGAGACTTAGCGTCTGAAAATGGATTTGTGTAGCCTCATCTTTCTTGATGTCATCTTGGTAAAACTTGAAGCACTAATGCAATGTGGAAGTTATCACCTCATTTCCATGAATCCAACGGTGACCTAGCAGCAACCTATAGGTGGTTTTAGAGTCTATGACATGAAACAAGGTTTCAGCTTTTAGGTCACCAATGATGAGCTCTAAGCGGACCATGCCAATTGCTCGTTGACCCCCTTGATTGAAGCCTTGGATTACCAATTTACTATTCGTCAACTCCTTCGTCGAAATGCCTAGCTACTTCATAGTTGACTTAGGCAATATATTGAAGGCTGATCCATCGTCAATGAGGATTCGACCAACCTTCTGTTCTCAAATGTATCCTGAGACAAACAACGACCTGTTGTGAGGTTTTGACCCTAGCAACGAGTCTTCATCGGTAAAATCTATTGACATGCAGCATAAGGCACATGGGCGCACCATAGAGGTCGTGGTGCTTGCACTATCAAAATCTATCAAGGCCTCGATGATAGCACCTTTGGCTGGTTGGGGGAGTGACAACAAGCCTTCTATGTTGAAGGAAGATGAGCTTCCTAGCTCGGTTGACATCTCCAATGAGCTTGTTAGATCTTCATTAGTGTTAATGTCGTGGCATGCAACAACCACAAGTGTTTCTTCTCGACTGTTTTCTAGGAAGTTGCTTGGGAAGAATTTTGATAAAGTAACTGCCTATCGAGGCCGGAAGAGCTCTTCGTTTTCTTGCACCACAAGCTTCGACTTTTCGGTAATCTTCCTACCCTTTCTCCCTGGGAGTTTACTTCTTCTTTTTCGCTCCCAGAACACACGAGTTTCCTTCTAAACGCAATTGTGTTGTCGATTTTTGCGACGGATCACGACAATCCATCCGCTATTTATCTTCAATTCTGTTCACACCTTTCTTGAGTGCACTTCTTTTGGTGGTATCTTTCTTGAACATTATTGCTTGAGGCAATCGTATGTGATTGAACCGCAATGGGTTCAAAGGACTCGAACTGGATCATGCACTTTCCATTCTCGAGCAAGGGGATTGCAGATGGAACTGAAACGTGGGGCTTAAAGAAAATATTTGTAAATTAAAACACGCTTCAGTCTAGTGCAAGTGCACACTGTCGATGCAAGTAATATAAAACTGGAACTATTCCAGAGTATCGATCCCACAGGGAACGGATACAACAAAATTCAAGAGAATAAGCAAAGATGTTTTCAAATTGCAATTGTGGGTAACCGATGTAAAATAATAAGTGGGATGGTTTTTGTTGTTTTTGAAAAGAAGAAATAAATATGCTAAAAGAGGGATTCAAATATGCTTTTGCTCTATTGAAAGAAATTGCGGCCTAATTGCAATTGCAATCCTTTGACTCAACACTTAAGCTTTGTAAACCGAATTCAACACCTATTCGACCTTCTATGAAGTATCTTTAGGAGGCTAAGCGATTAAACCTATATTTCTATGGCTAATACAAACTTAGTTAATTTTCAAACACAATTCTTTTGGTTTTAAAGGTTTTGCCCTATGTCTAGGGTCAAAAACAAATTCCTATGTCTAGCCTATTTTCCTTTATTGCTTTTATGAAAACCCAATTTTTATCTAACATTTTCATAATTAGACTCCAATTGTTGTATACTAATCTAGGTGATCAATCTAAACTAGTAATGAAAATTTCAATCAATAAAAGCAAACAATGCTATAAGATTAAGCAAAGTTGCTCTTACATATTAGGCCTTTATTCCTTTCTCTAGGGCATTCACATGTTTGAATCCCAAAGAAAGACTTAGCTCATAATTAAAAGAACGAAAAACAATGAATGAAAAGAGTTAAAGTTCATAACTAAAATAGAAGCAATATGTGATAAAAATTTCAGAGTTAATAAATAATTGAATAACAACTTAATAATAAGGAAAGAACAACTAAAATTCCATTAATCGAAATAAATTCAAAAACTATTTAGTCTTGTAAACAAAAGGAAAGAACAAAACAGTAGCTAAAAGCTTGAAATTACAGCAACAATTAAATTCCTAAAACTGAAGCAAATAAACAAAAAATAAATTCTAAGAAAGGGAAGAACACAACCCCTTTTCCACTTCTTATTCAATCGACTCAACTCCACTTTTTTCAAAGGGAATTGAGCTTTCACTTCCTTCAATTTTCATTGAGGAAGGATTGAATTTCGAAGTTGAAAGGGGCTGGAAAATAGAAGAAAAACAGCAGCAAACAGAAATAAAACAGTAGAAAATTGACAGCAGAAATTTTGACAGCAGAACTTTGACAGCTGAAAATCGTGGACAGCAGCAACTGTGGCCGAAAATGGCCGAAAACTCCCTCCCCTCTTGAGGCTTCTTCTCCAATATTTATAGATGAATTGGGCTAGGGTTTCCTTCTTGAATGAGGCACAATTATGGCTAAAATCTCAGCTAAAATCGTGGAGCCAATATCTCACAAAATTCCTAGATTTTAGGAGATTTGTAGATTTTCCTTTAATTTTCAGATCTATCAAAATTGCAATTGCAATGCAATTGCATTTCTATTGCATTCTTCAAATTCCTGCACAAAAACATCAAGTAAGTGTGTTTTCATTTTCTTTTGCTTTATTTTCTCCATTTACTTAATTTAAAAGGCTTCCAACAATAATTCAATTTAAACCAACTATTTGCTAGCCTTTTTATCTAATAACACACATAAAATAACAAGAATAACTAAGTATAAAGGCCAAATAATTCTCATAAATGAGAATTATCAGTGGGACACTTGGATTTGCCATTATCGCAGCGTTATTTGTTGGAGCTACCTCGTCAAGGTCTAGCTCAATTTTCTTTTCATGAGCGAATATTAAAATCAACTCTTTCAAAACAAAACATTTCTCCACCATATGCTAACAACACTGTGGTACTTACAATAATTAGGATCGCCTACCTTTCTGAGCTCCCCTGGTCACTTGCATTCCGGGAGCTCAATGAGTTATTTTTCTAGCAATTGCTCCATGTCTGGGATGCCAGAGTCTAGAAACGGATACACTTTCTCTTGTCTCTCTTTCAAAGTCAGGTGGCGTCTCTTGCCCACTTCTTGTTGCTTTTCTGGCTTGGTTTCTTTTCCTTTTGAGGAAAACTTTATAAGGGTCGTGTTGATGACTATGGATTCCTTGGCAACGCTCTTTGTAGCATTCTCTGCGCCTTTAAACTCTTTTCTTTCTTTCTTCACGTTTGGGACTAGGAGGTCTTTATTCCTTATGGCAGCGATACTTAGCTCCATGTCGTGAGCACGGGTCGCTAACTCTTCAAAGAAATGAGGTTTTATTCCCTGCAAGATATAAACTAGTCCCCGGTGCATACATTAGGTGCACATTTCAACAGCAGATACTTCTATGAGTCAGTCTTTGCAGTCGAGACTCAAGGCTCTCCAATGGTTGATGTAGTCGATGACAGGTTTACCTTTTCGTTGTTTGGTGTTGGTGAGTTCCATCATACTGACGGTTCGCCTCGTGCTGTAGAAGCGATTTAGGAAATCTCTGAAATTGCTCCCATCTGTCAATCGTCTCGGCCTCTAAGTCGGTGTACCAATCGATGGCATTCCCTTTCAAGGTACGAACAAACTACTTGTCCAGGAGGTCACCCCACGTCCCAGCATTCTCGCATGTTTTAATGAAATGGGCAATATGCTGCTTCGTTTGCCCTTCCCATCAAACTGCTTGAATTTTGGAGGCTGATATCCTGTGGGCATCCTCAAGATGTCAATCCTTTTGGTGTATAGTTTGGAGTACATGAGAGGGTTTTGAGTGGGCTCGCCGTATTGAGCCCTAATAAAGTTAATGATCATATCTTGCAGTTGTTGGACAGATAAGGAAGCAACTGAAGCGGGGTGTTGTGGTTGCTCCTCTTGGATGATAGTCTTTCTCTTGTCATTCTTTCTTGTAGCAGGGGTTTGACTTGACTCAGCCATTTCTTTTTTAATTTGATTTTTCAAGTATGCAATTTCAAGATCTCTTTCTTCCACCGCCTTCACCAGGAGGTTGGTTTGATGATGACTTTGCCCTTGGCAGACTCATCAATCAGTTTTATGATTCTGCTTGTAATTGTGTCAAGGTTTTATCTTCACTTATCTCAGCACCTCTCAAACGGCTGTGAATAACTGGTCTCACGTATGTGTCGCTTGAAGCAGTAGCCTTCGATGCAGCTTTCTTTGGTGCCATGATTTGATCTGAAGGAGAAAGAGATGAGAGGTAGAGTTGTCCCACTGGGCGTGCCAATCTGTTCACACGGGATTTCAAAAAAGAAATTTAGTACGTGTAAATAACTTGTATTTGTATTAATTTTATTTTAGTGAGTAAAATCTCTAGTATTTGATCTTCTAATTCCCTCTCCTGCTTGTATGCTTTGCTCGAGGGTTGAAGAGCTTGTTCTCGAGGTTGAAACTTCAATGGACTCTTGAAGCGTTCTTGATCTTCGTGACGTGTTCTTCGTTCAGATGATGTTTAATCTTCAGGAGCTACTGGAGACTTCTGAGCTTCGTTTCTAAATTCTCTTTGAGCTTCCTCTGTTCTGAACCCCCGAAATGAAGGAGGAAACTCTCTATTTATAGAGTTCCTTAAGGCCTCCAGATGGGCTTGAGCTTGGTTGGTTCTGGACCAACCCCTTTCAGACTAACCCTAGTTGAATTTGGGCCAGCCCATTTGGACTAGGCCAAGTTGACTTTAGGCCAGCACTTTTGGACTAAGCCTAGTTGCCTTTAGGCCTAGCCTCTAAATTGAGCCTGGATTTTGCCAATTAGGGCCTTCAATTTGGACTTTTGTCTAGAAACAGTCCAAATTTCAAAGAACCCAATTGTGTACTTGGATTTGCCATAATTTAACTTTAGGAATCCTTGAAATTTTAATTAATGCCTAATTAAATATAACTTCATCATCAATGTTGGGTAATGACGTGACAATTTTTGGTTGGTCGAAATTTCTATTCCAACACTCACATTAATTAATTTCAATTAATTAATTAATTAATGTTTTGATGATAACAAACCTGATTTTTTTTAATTAACAATTTTACTATTTTGAAATGTACATAGCATAGAGCTTGGAATAACGATTCCAACGCATCTTGAATCATTCGAATTTGAGCTCAAACGAAGAAGTTATGAGCAAAATAAAATTGAAGGAAAAAATCCTACATGACATGACATGTGGTATACACATATGACGTGGCAGATGAAATGGAAGGTCAACGATCAACCTTGATGATGTGGCACCAATGTGGCCGATGGTGGCACTTCAAATGGTCAAAATGATGACGTGGAGAATGACGTGGATGATTACATGGCCACGTGGACCAATCGGATTGCGACACGTGGCATATTGAATTTTTTTTAATAATTAAAAAGTCCAACGGTCAAATGAGTTTGAATTTATTATTATTTTAATATTTTAATATTATAATAATATGATAATATTATTTTATTGTTATAATATTATTAGTTTTTAATTTCTTTTTTGTAGCCAATCAGAAGCTAACACATGGCAGCCAACAACTAGATTTTGACTCTTTCCTTCTATTTAAGGCTCGAAAAAAATTGAAAAAAAATTGAAAAAAAAATATATTCTTCTTAGAGAGCACTTCCACCATTTTTTAGCAATTTTTGAGCTTCTATTTTGTATTCTCTTTAGCCATTTTAGGGCTTTAGTTTGTAAGAATTATTTCTTACAAAAGGTTGTGAGCTAAATTTTGTATATCTACTCTTTGAGAGAGTTTCTCCATCTCGCTCTTCACTTTCTAAACTTTGTAAGGGCTTCTCTTGATCCCGAAAAGGAGAGGTTGTAACGGTTTGATCATGAACCGTGGAAATGATCGAGTTTGTTCTTGCTCCCACAAAAGAATTGTTGTAACGGTTGGACTCTAAGTTGTGGAAATGGTCGTTGTTCTAGTGAAATACCCAAGAGGTGCTTGGGGAGTGGAGTAGGCATGGTTGTGCTGAACCACTATAAAATTTTCGGTGTCAATTTCTCTATCCCTATCTTATTTCATTTTTGTAATTAATTTTTGTTATATTATATTGCGTAAAATTAGTTTCTCTTTTATTTTTATTTTGGTTGGAAGAATTCTATCTTTGCATATTATTTATCAATCTTAATATTAGAATTAAATAGGGTGTTCAAAACTGTTAGTGTTAAAATTTATTGTTTAATTTGAGGTGAGTTTATTTGCATGAAATTCTTGTTTAAATTATTTGTTTGTAAAAAGTGTGTTAATTTTTTTATTTGGGCCCACATTAGGAAAAAGCTTTATAAAAATTGAATAATCCCTATTCACCCCCTTCTAAAGTTGTCATACCGATCCTACAGAGAGGGGGAGGTAGGAGTGAGGTGAGGTGAAGAAAAGAGGAAGATAGAAAAGTTGGTGGGGCCCACAATGGAGAGTTGGAGTTGGAGTTAATAAGTTTGTAGGGCCCACAAAAGGGATTTGGAAGATGAGTTAATAAATTTGTGAGGCCCACAATTGGAGTTAAAATATACTAGGGCCAAACAAGGAGTTGAGAGGAACTCCTACTCCCTAAAGTACTCCTCAATTTAAACACCACTTTAGAAATCAGAATTTCACTATATAAGCTTAATTAACATACTAAAATCATCAACAATATGACCACATGATTTATAAAATAATAAAAATTTAAAAATTTCCATCCACATATTCTCTATGATTATTGTTTGAAATAATATTAGGGGAATAGAAAATTTTGAAATATTTAACTAAATACATTAGTAATCAAAACAACAACAATAAATTAAGAGATAAGAAAAGCATGTAAATTCTAGATTGAGGCACGTTAATAAACGTTGTTCATAAAGAAGATGTGTCCTCACCGTACTGAGTTATTTGGCACTCCACTACGTAGATACAACGATCCTTTAAGAGACTTTGTATGCAACTAAGCCCTCTCACGAATCCCCAACTGCTTGTATGCTCAAAATCGAAATCTCAAGAACAAAGAAACTTCTAAATAATCACATTGTACGATGGAAAGAGACCAATTGTAAAGACTCTAAAAGTTTCCCTTTATAATAGGGAGACTTAGGGAGACTTATTAGTCAAGTCGATTAAATCACCCATTATTCTTCTTCCTATTTAATATGGAGAATTGATTGACTGGTTAAAATGAATAAAATTAAAAAAAAATAAAGAAATAAAAATAAAAGCTTTAAAATATCCAACATGTACATCATATCTTTATATCACAACTTCATGAGATTCATCAAAAATGGTCTTTGACTAGGCTTCTCTCAAACTTCATCTTAGACTCGAATTCAGCTTTTTTCTCAATTATTAAGCTCCTTGAGTCTGGTAGAATTAATTGTAACCATTCATGAAATAGCTGCCTTCCATGCTTGGCTACATAAATAAATCAAAGCTGCCTAAAGAAAAAAGCAAAATCAATCAAATTTTAGGCACATCATTTTAGATGAAAGCAAACAAAGCAAATCAAAATAAGTAAATTTAGTAAATTACAAGATAGAGATCAAAGCACACATATGTTAGCTATATATCTTCATATAATGTCTTTATTGATAATTTTCCTCAAAAACTTGAAGTACACATGTCTCCAAACTTGCCAAATATTATTCCCAAAAACCAACAACAAATCCAAGAGACATGCTGATAAACAAGTCTGGTGTCATAATAAGTAGTTCATCATCTTAATTTTTGTTCAGAATTGTACTATTCTTGAATGTTAGCTTCTTGAGAACACTTATGGAGTGGATATCCACAAAGAAAATGGTTGCCTTCATAAGAAGAAGCCTGGAAGGTTTGAAGTTGAGTTCCAACTGGAATTTTTCCTGAAAGGTTATTGTAGGATAGGTTCAACGTACTCAACATGGACATTTGAGAAAAGCTAGGTGGTATTCGGCCAAAAAGGTGATTTCTCGATAGATCTAAAGACTCTAATGAGTAAAGTTGGGTCATCTCATTAGGAATTTGAGCCATTAGATAGTTGTTGGAGAGGTTCAAGGCAATGAAACCAACAAGCTCTGTGATTTCATTAGGAATTTTCCCAGTTAAACGATTGGAAGATAAGTCGATACTCATTTGGAGTTGTAATGGTAGTCCGGTGATGAGTTTCTCATTCCCCTTCCACACCATGGCCATATCATCCTTATAATGAATTGATAAATAAATACGAAATGATTTCCAAAACCAGCCCAGTTTGCAGAGACTTGAAGGTAAGTTTCCAGGAAAGTGATTTGACCTCAAATTCAAATGAACCAAATTCGGCAATTTAGAAGCAATCCAAGATGGAATTGTTCCAGAAAAATTATTGTGCATCACATCAAAGACTAGCAAATTTGTAAAGTTGAACCAATGGGGAAATTCTCCAGAAAATTGATTGTTGTGCAAATTTAGATAGCTTAATTAGTTGACTGAGACCACCTAAAGAATGTGGAAGGGCGCCAGAAAAACTATTATTGGCCAAACGTAAAGCATTCAAATCAGGCATCTGGTTCCAACAATCAGGAATTTGTCCTGATAATTGGTTGTTGGAGAGATCCAAGTAATATAAAGGAGAGGCCACAACTTCACATAAGTTGGTTATGTTAGAAAATTTATTGTTCGAAAGGTCAAGGTAGTGTGCTTTTAAAAGAAATGGTCGAATTTGGCTCACAAATTCGTTTGAATCCAAAATTATTATTGGCAGTTTTTTTTTAAACTTGAATGATAGATTTGGGATCTCACCCATGATTTTATTTCCACAAAGATCCATGAAATTTAAATTCTGAGACAATTTTTTCCAACAACGTCTGAAATTTTAGCATATGAAATATCGAGGAACAAGAAATTTTGAGTTTTAAGCCACTTTGGAAAATATAGACTCCAATTGGATTGGAAATCCAAAATGAAAGAGTTTCCAGATAGATTTAAGCCTCGCAAATTTGTAAACTTAAGATATAAGAATTCCAAATTTGATAATTGCCCTATACTTTGGGGAATGGATCCATTCAGTCTATTGTTAGAGAGATCCAATCCTTTTAAAGATGGAAGCATATTGCTAGAGTTTAGCAAGGATCCAGAGAAGTTGTTTGATGCAAAGGTTAAATATTGCAACGAGTCAAGTACACATGGAGGAAAGATTGAAAGAAAATCAGATAGCAATCCCTCTAGATTGTTGCTAGATAAAGATAATGACTTTAAACTACAAAGATTTTCAAAGGGTTTAGGAAAACTAAAATCAATATGGGTAGAGCTAAGTTGGAGAAGTTCAAGAGAGGTCATACATCTAAAATCACTAACAATCAAATCTTGCAAATTGTTGTATGCAAGATGAAGATAGACAAGACTATTGCGAAGGTTAAATAGCCATGGATAAATGGAGGAATAAAGATAATTGGTTCTAAGACTCAACCTAGATAAATTGGTGGATGGATGAGATGATAACATGGGTTGTGGAAGATTGCATTCTTCTATAAACAAACTTTCGAGAAGAGTAAGTCTGCTAATGGCAATTACCCACTCATTGGCACCACTAAAGCCTTCACCTTTCAAGTATAGATGTTTCAAAGAAGAGATGTTAGAGATCCATTCAAAGTTGTGAACATTGTTCTCAAAGTTGGGGAGAAATGGCAGCTGCCTCCAAAGGATTAAACGATAGGTTGAGATATATTTTAAGTTAACAATTAAGGGAATCAATATGTTCAAAGATTGAACTTCGACGAAAGGAATTATAACTAAGGTCTATCCACGAGATCATATTTGAAAGATAGAAGCTATTGTTTCTCATTCTCTATACACTTAACCTCACTCTTTGCAAGATTAATTGTTTGCAGAGAAAGCAAAATGAAGGCAGGGGGGATGAAAGTGAAATACCAACTTGGATTGATAGTCATTGCCATGGTTCGTGGATTATATATATTCTATGGAACAAACCAACATTAAACTCATATATATATAAATTTCAGGCCTACTGTACTTGAGACATTAAAGTCAAGGACCTATTAGTCATTTTTTAAAATTCAAGAACTATATAGACAAAAATCTAAAAGTTCAACAATTAAACATATAATTTTACATAATATGAACTTGTGCCCCCCTGGCATAAAGTTTTGGATCTGCCACTAATCTCCTGCCCTTGTTTATGAGGTAAAAATATATGTTTTAGTCCTTAATATTTGAGTATTTTTTCAATTTAGTCTCTATTATTTAAGGAGCTTCAATTCAATCCCTTATATATTGACATTTTCAATTTAATCTTGCAATTGGCGCATGTTAAGAGAAGAAAACTAAAAAAATTTGTTAAGAGAGAAAACCAAAAAAATTCTACCAATTTCTTAAAAAATTTAGAGAAAAAATTAGAAGTCTTCCTCTTTTAGAAAATATTTTCCCTCTTCTAAATTTCCACAAAATCACGAAGTATTATGTCATTAAGTTTATCATCCCCCTTTCTTTTGAGTTCAACAACATTTGAGGGTGGAATGACTCGAATCTCTGACCTCTTGGTCAATGGTGTTGGAATTTATGCCATAAAGCCTCGTAATTAATAATTTATTTAATAATGAATAATAATTTTGATTATTTTATTTGCAATATAATATTATCCATTATATGAAAAATCCAAGGTTATTAGTGTAATCTTGAACAGTATGTGGTTGACATACGAGAGGATCATGTTCAAGAAATAACCTAAAGGGTCATAGTATATGGATAAGGTTGGGTGTCTTATCCTGGTAACACTATTGATACGGCCCACTTTGTAATAGTTACAAATGATTTGATCCAAATCATTCATGTGGAGACATATGAGTGGGGGTATCTTATACAATGAGTTTGTATAAGACTGGACCGCAAAATATTTAATCTCTCTTTATAAATCCGTTAATTGAGAAGATTAATATTTCATCAAGATGATCATATGCGACTCGATCTTAATCCTGAGTGAGTTATGAACTCCTGCCTGTGAGGGCCTGTCCTTTGATTTGCATGGGTGAGAGTGACTTTTGTAGCCGATTCAATATGCCTACCATTTTGGGGACTTGACCAAATAGGGAGCTGGGAACATAATCTCACAATATGGAATTCACCCATTCCCATATAGGGTAAGTAGATGAGTAATTTCCTTAAGTGTTGATTTCGGGACTTGAACAATGGGGCCCCACCTCTCATTTGCCCGAGAGGGACTTAGTTTATAATTAGATTATAAACATATTGTTCATTAGAGGATCAGTGGTACTTAAGGTGCAAGATATAATTATAGGGGTAAAACAGACTTTTGACTCAGCTATAATTACGAACAACTCGTGAAGGTCGACTTGCATGTAATGATTATATCTATGGACACAACTTGTCCTACAGTGCATAAGAGTGCAACTCTAGGTCTATAGTGGAGTGATCTATAGTTAATGAATGAAAATTAATTAATTAAAGAGTTTAATTAATTAATTTTGTATCATTGGAGCTTATAATCTGTAGGTCCATAAAGTCCCCTTGCTAGCTCATAGTAACACTAAAAGATCAATTTAGTTGAAAGAAAAATTTTGAAATGTTCAAATTAATATTAATTTGAAGTGTTCAAATTAATATTAAATATAAAAGAGGAAAATATATTTATTGTATTTGATACATTAAATATTAAAATAATTAATGTATATTCGATATATTAAATAAAAGATATTTATAGAATTTGAATAAGATTCAAATAAATAAATATCGTAGGAGATTTAAAAGAGATTCAAATAAATACAAGATATATTTTAATATATTAGATATTAAAATATAATATTTTAATTATGGCAAAGATTTTCCCTTGGTCACTATAAATAGGACCATTGGGTTGAGCTCATAACAAACATCTCCTCAATAAAGAGAATTAGAGAATTCTCTCTAGACCTCTTCCTCTCCAATCCCTTAGGGGATTTTCTTTCAAAAGGCTCCCACAAGTCTTGGTCCTGTGTTCGAGTCATAGCCAGGAAGACTTTGTGGAAGAGATAAAGATCCGCCAGAATATTCTCCATAATATTATTTTCAAGGTATTTATTGCTTAACCATTGTATTTTAGTTTAATTCTAAATAAATCAAAGACGATTCCTATGCTTCCGTTGTGGGTTTAATTCGATTATTCCCTTCAATTGGTATCAGAGATAACTTTGATTTTTATTTAGAATTAAAATTATATATGGTGGGTAGTTTAATTTGTTCATATATGTGTTATATGTTGGTTTGCAAATTGGTTATTTGGACATATTTTTGGCATTCGAATTTAACGTTTTTTATTAAATCAATTGTAAAATTGATGTGGTTTTAGAGTTCATTGTTTGCGTAATTGTGCATCCCGCTCACAAACCCAATTGACTGGAGCAATTCTATTAAATATATGCTAAAGCATTTGGGATGTTTGTAAAGCACTTGGGTAAATTTTCCAGTGTGATAAACTTCTTGAAATAACAAAAGGAGTATGAGATATTCATGAACCCATAACTGCCAACTTGGTGCTTAGAAAGATGAAGACAGCAAGACTACAACTCCATCAAGCAGTGAGGCTATCTTCGCGAGTTGTTCATTGTCGGTGATCATCAAATGCGACCGGCGATCTTCAATTCAACTTGCTGGTGTTCTTACAAGTTGTTGCACAAGATTGATCGGCAGTGTGTTCGGGTGTTTTTGAACATAACGGCGGGTGCTTTTAGAAAAGATAAATTTAGAGTTTTCTTAATCCTAATTTTGATTAACCATATCTAAAAAGGAAAGGATTGAAGACCAAAATATGTCTTGGATTTAAATTATTGTAATTTAAATTATTTTTAAATTCTTAAGATATGCCAAATATGCCGGTTAATTTTGCTATTTTTAATTTAATTATGCATGAGATGTATATTTTAAATTGCTTGATTGTTGTATAAAATATGTTATTTAGATTTAAAATCCCACCATTGGTTAAGCATGATCTTGCATCTTAATTAATTTTGAATATAATTGTTATATTTGAAAATTTGATTAGGTTTGTTGGAATAGAAATTTTGGCCAAAAAAAAATTCTCATGTCATTAATTTAAATTAGTGGTAAAATTATTTAGGGATTATTTAAATTTGCAAGTATCCCTAAATTAAATTAAAGTAAATCTCAATATGCAATTGAGTTATATGAAATTTGGGCCAATTTTAGACTAAGCCCAAATAGGATGCCCTAATCCAGCAAAGTCTAGGCCCAAAGTCAATAAGTCCCAGCTCACAAGGCTAGGCCCAAGGTTAATCAGGCTCAATCTAAGGACCAGGCCCAAAGTCCACTAAGCCCAATCCAATAGTCAGGCCCAAGCCCACTTGGGGGCCTTGGGGAACTCTATAAATAGAGAGCTCCCTCCTCCATTTTGGGGGTTCAGAAATTTGAGATCTCAGAGAGAATTCAGAAACAAAAGCCAGAAAACTCCTTGAGCTCTTGAAGATCAAACACCTTCTGAACAAAGAACACTTCCTCGAAGATCAAGAACACTTCTTCGAGACTCCAAGAATCCATTGAAGCTTCAATCTCGAGAATAAGCTTTACAGCCCTCGAGTGAAACATACAAGCAAGAGAGAGAATCAGAGGATCAAGTATTAGAGATTGTATTCCACTACATTCAAATCAATACAAATACAAAGTTTCATTTGCACGTGTTCCTATTTCTTTGTTGAAATTTACGTGCGAACAAATTGGCACGCCCAGTGGGACAATCTCTACCTCTCATCTCTTTCTATTCCAAGTACGCAATGACACCGAAGAAAGCTGCATCGAAGTCTACTGCTTCAAGCAACACATACACGGGACCAATTACTCGCAGTCGGTCTCAAAGGGTTGAAATAAACGAAGATCGAACCCCTGATGCGATTGCAAACAAAATTGTTAAACTGATCGAAGAATCTTCTAAGGATAAGGTTGTTGTCAAGGACAACCCGCTGTTTAATCAATCCACTCCTACTGTCAATCAATCGAAGGCGATGTCAAATCCAGATGTGATGTCTGTAATGATGGCCGATGTAGGCTCTGATGAGAGGATGGCAGAGATGGAAAGGAAGATCAACCTTCTGATGAAGGCAGTCGAAGAAAGAGACCAAGAGATTGCCTATCTAAAAAATCAAATGTAAAATCGAGAAGTTGCTGAATCGAGTTAGACCCCTACTGCAAAGAAAAGTGATAAGGGGAAGACTATCGTCCAGGAAGATCAACCACAAAACTCAGCTTCGGTTGCTTCCTTGTTAGTCCAGCAGCTGCAGGATATGATTATGAGCTCCATTAGAGCTCAATATGGTGGACCCACTCAAAATTCTCTCATGTACTCTAAGTCGTACACTAAGAGAATTGACAACTTAAGGATGCCTGTGGGGTACCAGCCTCCAAAATTCCAGCAGTTCGATGGGAAGGGTAGCCCTAAGCAGCATGTTGCTCACTTTGTTGAGACATGCGAGAATGCTGGAACTCGCGGCGACCTTCTGGTCAAGCAGTTCGTCCGCACCTTAAAAGGGAATGCCTTCGACTGGTATACTGATCTTGAGCCTGAGACGATCGATAGTTGGGAACAGTTTGAAAGAGAGTTCTTTAATCGCTTCTACAGTACGAGGCGAACTGTCAGCATGATGGAGCTCACAAATACGAAACAGCAAAAAGGCGAGCCTGTCGTCGATTACATCAATCGCTGGAGAGCTCTAAGTCTCGACTGCAAAGACCGACTTACCGGAACTGTCCGCTGTAGAAATGTGCATCCAAGGCATGCATTGGGGACTGCTCTACATCTTGCAGGGGATAAAACCTCGCAGCTTCGAAGAGTTAGCAACACGAGCTCATGACATGGAGCTAAGCATTGCTGCCAGAGGAAGTAAAGACCTTCTAGTCCCATATGTAAAAAAAGAAAAGAAGGAAGTGAAGAGCACCGAGAAGGTTTCGAAGGGTGCTACTGCAAAAGAATCTATGGTCGTCAATACGACCCCTTTTAAATTAACTCAGAAGGGAAAATAAATTAAGGTAGAAAAACGATCGGATGGGGGAGAGAGACGTCGCCTAACTTTGAAAGAGAGGCAGGAAAAAATTTATTCATTTCCAGACTCTGATGTTCCAGACATGCTGGAACAGTTGCTGGAAAAACAACTTATTCAGTTGCCAGAATGCAGACGGTCAGAGGAGTTAGGAAAAGTGAATGATCCTAACTACTGCAAATACCATCGAGTCATTAGCCACCCCGTGGAGAAACGTTTCGTGCTCAAAGGGGTGATTATGAGATTAGCCCGTGAGAAGAAAATTAAGCTAGATCTTGATGAAGTGGCTCAAACAAATCATGCGGCTATAATGGCTCAGCCCATAGTCCATTTGCCTACAGGACTTTCTTACGAGCAAAAAGAAGTCTTAATTCAATTCGGATCCTTTGAACCTATTGTTGTCTTGTTAAGGGAGGAAGCCCCGAGTAAGAACCATCAAGAGGGAGGATTCCAAAAAGAATACGTTCAAGGAAAGAGTGAACCATCTGAGGATGAGAACGAAGGCTGGACCATCGTGATTCGTCGCAAGAAGCGACAACAAAGTTATGCTCAAAAGGAATCTCGGCTATTTCGAGAGCATAAGAGAAAAAGAAAGTCGCAAAAGAAGAAAGGAAAAAAGAATGCAAGGAAGCTCGCATGCGTTGTGAAAGAAGATGAGGATCTCTTCCAGCCTCGACAACAAATAACTCTGGAGGAATTTTTTCCAAAGAACTTTCTAAGTGTTGGACAAGGTGAAGCACTTGATGTGGTTGCATGTCATGTTGTCAGCACAAGTGAGGATCCTCCAAGCTCATCTGAGGTGACAGCTGAGCTGGAAAACCTATCCTCTTTCAGTATAGAGGACCTGTTGTCACTCCCTCAAGCAGCTAAAAGCGCTCTTATTGAGGCGTTGATAGACTCCGACAGTGCAAGTGCTCCAACTTCTACGGCACATACATGAGCGTCGTGTTGTATGTCAATAGGTTTTACAGATGAAGACCTGTTGCTGGGGTCGAAGCCCCACAATAGACCTCTGTTTGTCTCGGGGTACATTCGAGAGCAGAGAGTTGGTTGAATCCTTATCGACGACGGATCGGCTGTCAACATAATGCCTAAGTCGACAATGAAACAGTTAGGCATCTTGACGGAAGAGCTATCAAACAGCAAATTGGTGATCCAAGGCTTTAACCAAGGTGGGCAACGAGCCATTGGCATGGTACGCTTAGAGCTCATCATTGGAGTTCTAAAAGCTGATACCCTGTTCCACGTCATAGACTCCAAGACCACTTACAAGCTGCTTTTGGGTCGTCCTTGGATTCATGGAAATAGGGTCGTAACTTCTACGTTGCATCAGTACTTCAAGTTTTATCAAGATGGCATCAAGAAGGTGGAAGCGGACACTAATCCATTTTCGGAAGCCGAGTCCCATTTTGCTGATGCAAAGTTCTATACGAAGGGTGACGGCGTGGGAGAAACTGTACCAGCCAAGATCCCTTTGATCAAAAGTGGTAGTGAATCCAAGTCAAAATCACAAATTGATGTGAGGAAAGAAAATTTCGAAGAGAAGAACGAGCCCTCCCCAAAAAGAGGGGAAGCCTCTACAAGCTCTGCAAAGTCCAAGGTTTTAAAAGATGAGAAAACTTCAAGTGTTCCTATCTTACGCTATGTCCCCTTGTCGCGACGTAAGAAGGGCGAATCACCTTTTCCTGAATGTTCAAGGAATTTGAGAGTTGGGGACATTGAAATCCTGAAGGAAAACTTTGTCACGCCTCTCACGAAGATAACAAAGCAGGAGGTCAAGAAACCTGTGGATGACCAAGCGAAGACGTTTCTGCCTGAAAGACGAACGAATGACGGATTCGACCCGAAGGCGTATAAACTCTTAGCAAAAGCAGGCTATGACTTTACGACTCACACCGAGTTTAAAAGTCTAAAAATCTTCGATGAAAGACCTGAGCTCTCTTCAACACAAAAGAAACTTCTGAAAGAGGGTTATGCTTTGCCGGTGTCAAAGAAAGGACTTGGGTATAAGTCCCCTGAGCCAATTCGCATAACGAGAAAAGGGAAGGCGAAGGTGGCAGACGCAAATCATGTAACAGTAGAGGAGGTCGATGATTCAAATGTAAAGGAAGATGTCAGCCGAAGGACTTCTGTTTTTAGACGTGTCAGGCCATCAGTAATGCGACTTTCAGCTCTTCAGCGATTATAAGTGACTCCGATAGAAGAAGAGAGGTCACTTCCTGCCTCTGGTTCCACTCGGCTTTCGGCCCTCTAGAGGATAAGTATGCCTGCTAAGGAAGAAAATGCTTCATCAGTTCCAACTTCTAATTCTACTCGACTTTCCGTTCTTTAGAGGTTAAGTATGCCCACAAGCGAAGGGGAGAGTTCCTCATCGACTCCAACTTCTGCACGACCATCAGCTTTTAGAAGATTAAGTGTGCCTACGACGGAGAGAAAAGATGCACTTTCAACCTCAACCGTGACGCGGCCATCAGCTTTTCAAAGGCTAAGTGTAACCAAGTCAAGAGGTGGGGACTCTCCATTGTCAGTCTTTGACCGGCTTCAGCATGATTTCCCGGTGGAGACCTCAAAAGATAAGTCCTTTGTTGAAACGAAGAATGATGGAGAAATTCGCAGTGCCTTTCCCTCTCGAATGAAGAGAAAAACTTTCATTGCAGTTAACGCAGAAGGTTCGTTAAGGGTAAAGCGACGTGATGTCATCATCACCAACTCCTCAAAAGAGGATTTGGAACAGGAGGAGGGTGAGACCTCCTGTCACCATATCACCGTTGAAGAGGAAACAGAGTCTAAAATGTCTGAAGAAGATGCAGACGAGGCACCATTTCTGCTTGAAGATGGCAGTCAATCAATAGTGGACGAGCTTAAAGAGGTGAACCTCGGCACGCCAGAGAAGTCGCGTCCAACTTTTATAAGTGCATCACTTACTTGTGAGGAAGAAGGCAAATATATGAGCTTGCTCATGTCGTATAGAGATGTCTTTGCTTGGTCGTATAAAGAGATGCCTGGACTTGATCTAAAAGTAGCTGTCCATCATCTTGCCATCAAACAGGGGTATAGACCAGTCAAGCAAGCTCAACGGCGTTTTCGGCCAGAGCTTATTCCCCAAATTGAAACTGAGGTCAATAAGTTGATTGAAGCAGGATTCATTCACAAGGTAAAATATCCAACGTGGATAGCCAACATTGTTCCTGTTAGAAAGAAGAATGGGCAACTTCGCGTCTGCGTTGATTTTCGCGATTTGAATAATGCATGTCCAAAAGACGACTTCCCACTGCCTATCACTGAGATCGTGGTCGATGCCACTACAGGGCACGAAGCTCTATCTTTTATGGACAGATCATCAAGATATAACCAAATTCGATTGGCTCTTGCAGATGAAGAAATGACAGCCTTTTGAACTCCAAAAGGGATATATTGTTACAAAGTAATGTCCTTTGGACTAAAGAATGCTGGTGCAACCTATCAACGGGCCATGCAAAAGATTTTCGATGATATGTTGCATAAACACGTCGAGTGCTATGTCGATGATCTCGTCGTCAAGTCCAAGAAAAGACAAGATCATTTGGAAGATCTAAAAGTGGTCTTTGATCGACTGAGGAAGTATCAGTTGAAGATGAACCCTCTCAAGTGTGCATTTGGCGTCACCTGGGGAAAATTCCTCGAATTTGTGGTAAGACATCGAGGGATTGAAATAGATCAGTCAAAGATTGACGCCATTCAAAAAATGCCAAGGCCAAGAAACTTACACGAGTTGAAAAGCCTTCAAGGTCGTTTGGCCTATATCCAGAGATTCATCTCCAACTTAGTCGGTCGATGTCAGCCTTTTCAAAGGTTAATGAAGAAAGGAGAAGACTTCGAATGGGATGAAGCATGTCAAAACGCTTTTGACAGCATCAAAAAGTACTTGCTTAATCCCTCTGTTTTAGGCGCCCCTATAGCAGGAAAGTCGTTGATACTGTACATCGCTGCGCAGGAAAGGTCGCTTGGAGCGTTGCTAGCCCAAGAAGGAGAAAAAGGGAAGGAACGAGCCTTTTATTACTTGAGCAGGACTCTGAATGGAGCTGAAGTAAATTACTCTCCAATCGAAAAGATGTGTCTTGCTCTTTTCTTCGCTATTGACAAACTAAGGCACTACATGCAAGCCTTTATAGCACACCTAGTGGCGAAAGCTGACCCTATAAAATACATCTTGTCAAGACCAATTATTTCTGGACGTTTAACCAAACGGGCAATCTTACTCCAGCAATATGACATTGTCTATGTACCTCAAAGGGCGGTAAAAGGGCAAGCATTGGCAGATTTCTTGGCAAATCACCCAATTCCATCAGACTGGAAGTTATGCGAGGATTTGCCTGATGAAGAAGTCTTCTATGTGGAAATCACAGAGCCTTGGACCATGTATTTTGATGGTGCGGCACGAAGAATGGAGCGGGGGCAGACATTGTCTTTATCTCGCCTGAAAAACACATGCTCCCTTATAGCTTCACACTCCATGAGTTATGCTCGAACAACGTTGCTGAATACCAAGCGCTAATAATTGGCCTCCAAATGGCTATAGAGATCGACATAACGTACATAGAAATCTATGGCGATTCAAAGTTGATTATCAATCAACTCTTGCTTAAGTATGATGTGAAGCATGAGGATTTGAAGCCTTATTTCAACTATGCAAGGCAGCTGATGGAAAAGTTTGATAGCATTATGCTGGAGCATGTTCCAAGGTCAAAAAATAAGAAGGCATATACGCTAGCAAATTTGGCCACTTCCCTAACGATCTCAGATGAGGTGACTATAAACATCTCACTTTGTCAGAAGTGGATCGTGCCACCAACCGATGGTGAACATCAAGAAGTAAAAATGATCTCTGTCTATGCCATTGAAGAGGAAGATTGGCGACAGTCCATCATAGAATATCTTCAGCATGGGAAGCTTCCCACAGATCAGCGACGTAAGGCTGATGTACGAAGAAGAGCCTCCCGATTCATCTATTACAAGGAGACTCTTTATCGTCGTTCTTATGAAGGACTGTTCCTTCGATGCCTTGGAAAAGAAGAGTCGATCAAGGCACTAGAGGAGGCGCATTCAGGCGTTTGCGGTGCTCACCAATCAGGTCCAAAACTTCATTTCCAGTTAAAGAGGATGGGTTACTACTGGCCCACGATGATCCATGATTCAATGGAATATGCAAAGAAGTGTGAAGCTTGTCAGTTTCATGCAAATTTCATACATCAACCGCCAGAACCTCTCCATCCAACTGTTGCTTCATGGCCTTTTGAAGCTTGGGGCTTGATCTAGTTGGTCCAATAACACCTAAGTCGTCAGCAGGACATACCTATATTCTGGCAGCGACAGATTACTTCTCGAGATGGGCCGAAGTAATCGCATTAAGAGAAGCCAAGAAAGAAAATGTCGTGGACTTCATCTGAACTCATATTATCTACCGATACGGCATCCGCATCGTATCGTGACGGATAATGGAAGGCAATTTTCCAACAGCTTAATGGACAAGTTGTGTGAGAAGTTCAAGTTCAAGCAGTACAAGTCATCCATGTACAATGCCGCAGCAAATGGCCTGGCAGAAGCATTCAACAAGACATTGTGCAACTTGTTGAAGAAAGTAGTCTCTAAGACAAAAAGAGACTGGTAGGAAAGGATCGGTGAAGCGTTGTAGGCCTACCGAACTACGCATCGCACTCCTATCGGGGTCACGCCTTATTCCCTAGTCTATGGGGTGGAGGTTGTGCTCCCACTAGAAAGAGAAATTCCATCACTCAGAATGGCTGTACAAGAAGGGTTGACTACAGAAGACAACGCAAGACTGCGTCTCCAAGAGCTAGAAGCGCTGGATGAGAGAAGACTAGATGCTCAACAGGCGCTGGAATGTTACCAAGCACGAATGACCAAAGCCTTCGATAAAAATCTGATACCCCAGTCATTTCAAGTTGGTGATCTAGTACTTGCTGTCCGAAGACCCATCATCACAACACGACATACAGGAAACAAGTTTACGCCTAAATGGGATGGACCCTACATTGTCAAAGAAGTCTACACCAATGGAGCATACAAAATCGTGGATAAAGATGGCTTAAGGATCGGCCCAATCAACGGAAAGTTTCTTAAAAAGTTTTATGCATGAAATGTAAACACTCATAATCGTAAGAGTATAAACTACATGATGCTCTTGGCCCGCATGAGCTTAAAAGGTGAACGGCCTTGATAAAAAATGTATTTATTTCAACTACGTTATGACTTGATCCCTTCCACTCAAAGGGTACGTAGGCAGCTTAAAGAAAAAAAAACTTTAAGTTCAGTCTCTTAAAAAAAAAGCAATTCCTCCCCTATGAAGCAAGATGATGAGTTCGATGCATACCATAGAGTTTTATTCTCTTCAAGTTGGTCCATTGCTCACCTTCTTAAGGCTCAAGCATCTTCACTCGCTGCAAGTTAGGGCTTTGCATTTCGTTCGTTTAAGTTCGATTGTTTTCATTCGTCAAATTCAAAGTTTGTTCAGAGGGATTCGACGCCATTTCATCTTCAAGATTAAAGGCTTTGTACCTTTTCATTGCAAAGAAAATATGAATTCTAGTCTTGCACTACAAGAAAAAAAAATGATCATCCCTGGTCACTATGAACTCCTAAGATGAATCGTAGGGAGAAAAAGGTCGGGAGTTGGCCACCCTTATATTTGCTTTACAAACTTCACAGGGGGCATCCCAATATATAAAAAAAAAAGATTTACAAAAGAGATTATATCTTTATCTTTCTAGATGGTAAATAAGAGGTATTTGGAGAAATAGTGGGATAAAGTTCCCTGGAAAAAAAAAAGGAAAAAAAAGTTAACAAGAGAAATTTGCAAAAAATAAAAGGTTAAAAAAAAGGTGCAAAAAAAATGTTGAAGCCAAAGGAAGACAACCCTCAACTTCACTTGAGTTAGGGTTTTGTCTTCCAAAAGTGAAACAAAACCGCCCTCAACTCCACATAAGTCAGGGTCGGGTCTTCCAAGGGAAGACAACCCTCAACTTCACTTGAGTTAGGGTTTTGTCTTCCACAAGGGAAACAAGACCGCCCTCAACTCCACCTGAGTTAAGGTCGGGTCTTCCGAAAGTAAAACAAGACTGCCCTCAACTCTACCTGAGTTAGGGTCGGGTCTTCCAAAGGTAAAATAAGACTGCCCTCAACTCCACATGAGTTAGGGTCGGGTCTTCTAAAGGTAAAACAAGACTGCCCTCAACTCCACCTAAGTTAGGGTCGGGTCTTCCAAAGGTAAAACAAGACTGCCCTCAACTCCACATGAGTTAGGGTCGAGTCTTCCAAAGGTAAAACAAAACTGCCCTCAACTCCACCTAAGTTAGGGTCGGGTCTTCCAAAGGTAAAACAAGACTGCCCTCAACTCTACCTAAGTTAGGGTCGGGTCTTCCAAATGTAAAACAAGACTGCCCTCAACTCTATTTGAGTTAGGGTCGGGTCTTCCAAAGGTAAAACAAGACTGCCCTCAACTCTACTTGAGTTAGGGTCGGGTCTTCCAAAGGTAAAACAAGACTGCTCTCAACTCCACCTGAGTTAGGGTCGAGTCTTCCAAAGGTAAAACAAGACTGCCCTCAACTCCACATGAGTTAGAGCCGGGTCTTCCAAAGGTAAAACAAGACTGCTCTCAACTCCACATGAGTTAGGGTCGGGTCTTTCAAAGGTAAAACAAGACTGCCCTCAACTCCACCTGAGTTAGGGTCGGGTCTTCCAAAGGTAAAACAAGACTGCCCTCAACTCCACCAGAGTTAGGGTCGGATCTTCCAAAGGTAAAACAAGACTGCCCTCAACTCCACCTGAGTTAGGGTCGGGTCTTCCACAGGTAAAACAAGACTGCCCTCAACTCCACCTGAGTTAGGGTCGAGTCTTCCACAGGTAAAACAAGACTGCCCTCAACTCCACCAGAGTTAGAGTCGAGTCTTCTAAAGGTAAAACAAGACTGCCCTCAACTCCACTAGAGTTAGGGTCGAATCTTCCAAAGGTAAAACAAGACTGCCCTCAACTCCACTTAAGTTAGGGTCGAGTCTTCCACATGTAAAGCAAGACTACCCTCAACTCCACCAGAAGGTCGGGTCTTCCAAAGGTAAAACAAGATGGAAGGTGAACCATCCTTAATTCCGCCTGAATCAGGGGTTGGTCACCTTCAAAGTTGAAGAAGACATCTCAAAGTTGAAGAAGTTGAAGAAGACATCTTAGCTGCAAGCAAGAATTAAAAAAAAAACAAGAGGACATATATATTGTCTAAAAAAAATTACCTACCTGTTTACCTTTTGGTAGATGAATGTATTTTTTTGCTGCAGTAGAAATATTTGCAAGTCTTGCAAATGTTTAAAAAAAAATGTAAAAAAAACGTGAAAAAAAAAACGAGAAAGAAAAAAGGGACTTGCTTATTCCTCATTCCTCAGTGTGAAACTCTACTCCCTTTTTGTTGATGTGAATTGATGGAAGACCCATCTCCTCTATTTATAGTGGAAGAAAAGATAAAATCACATCTAATTTGAATTCAAAAAAAATGCCAAGAAGATCAAATCAAAACCAATTTGAATCCAAAAATCATACAAGATTCAAACTTTGGGATATTAAAGTTTGAATTTTGGGATGAGTTGACTACAAACTCAAATCCAAGTTCTATTCCAAAATTCAAATCGAAATCGGGCAGGATATCATCTCAATTTAAATTTTGTCATACCTAATCTCAAATTAAAAAATTGACTGCAAGCCAAACTAAAGTTCTATTCCAATTCCAAGATATAATTGGGTAGACTTTTATTTCAAAAAGTGAAATTTGGGCATAATCCAAATTTTATCCCAAATCAAAATTTGATTAAAATCCAAATTCAAGTTCTATTCCAATTCTAAAATATAATTGGGTAGACTTTTATCTCAAAAAGTGAAATTTGAGCATAATCCAAATTTTATCCCAAATCAAAATTTGATTAAAATCCACATTCAAGTTCTATTCCAATTCTAAAATATAATTGGGTAGACTTTTATCTCAAAAAGTGAAATTTGAGCATAATCCAAATTTTATCTCAAATCAAAATTTGATTAAAGTCTAAATTCAAGTTCTATTCCAATTCCCAGATATAATTGGGTAGACTTTTATCTAAAAAAGTGAAATTTGGGCATAATCCAAATTTTATCCCAAATCAAAATTTGATTAAGTCCAAATTCAAGTTCTATTCCAATTCCAAAATATAATTGGGTAGACTTTTATCTCAAAAAGTGAAATTTGGGCATAATCCAAATTTTATCCCAAATCAAAATTTGATAAAGTCCAAATTCAAGTTCTATTACAATTCCAAAATATAATTGGGTAGACTTTTATCTAAAAAAAAAAGTGAAACTTGGGCACTCCAAATTCAAGCTTCAAATCAAAATTCATTGGTAGATTCTAAACTATGCCCTAAATAAATAAAAAAAAGGGTATAATTTGAATACCACTTGAAATTCAAATAAAATTTAAATTAGAATTAAGGTAGAACATTAATTTTACCGAAATTCAAATTAAAGTTTGCTGCCAAATATGAAAATCAAAATTATGACCCAAATTCATATTTTGATGAATTGGCACATCAAATGGAGTCCAATTAGGGGCAAATACCTTAAATTTTGATTCCAAATTATATTTTTCGAGATTCACTCACACATATTAGTGCATAAATCTCGAAAAGGGGGCATTTGTTGGAATAGAAATTTTGGCCAATCAAAAATTGTCATGTCAGTAATTTAAATTAGTGGTAAAATTATTTAGGGATTATTTAAATTTACAAGTATCCCTAAATTAAATTAAAGTAAATCTCAATATGCAATTGAGTTATATGAAATTTGAGCCAATTTTAGACTAAGCCCAAATAGGAGGCCCTAATCCAGCAAAGTCTAGGCCCAAAGTCAATAAGTCCCAGCTCACAAGACTAGGCCCAAGGTTAATCAGGCTCAATCTAAGGACTAGGCCCAAAGTCCACTAGGCCCAATCCAATAGTCAGGCCCAAGCCCACTTGGGGGCCTTGGGGAACTCTATAAATAGAGAGCTCCCTCCTCCATTTTGGGGGTTCAGAAATTTGAGATCTCAGAGATTCAGAAACAAAAGCCAGAAAACTCCTTGAGCTCTTGAAGATCAAACACCTTCTGAACAAAGAACATTTCCTCGAAGATCAAGAACACTTCTTCGAGACTCCAAGAATCCATTGAAGCTTCAATCTTGGGAATAAGCTCTACAGCCCTCGAGTGAAACATACAAGCAAGAGAGAGAATCAGAAGATCAAGTATTAGAGATTGTATTCCACTACATTCAAATCAATACAAATACAAAATTTCATTTGCACGTGTTCCTATTTCTTTGTTGAAATTTACGTGCGAACAAGGTTGTTTCCTAATAGAATTAAGATGTTTTCCTAATGAGTTTGAATTTTCCACAATCGTTATATTTGAAAAATTAAATTAGGATATTTCCTTTAATAATTATTGGAATCAATGTTTCCTAATAGGATTAGGATATTTCCTAATGAGAATAGGTTTCCTTTAATTAAAGATATTCTTGATTCTTGTTTTAAATAGTTTAAAATTTGAATTTAATTTATCTTTATTGGTTTCTAATTGGATTAGAATTTATGATAATTTTTTTATTTTAAAAGGGTTTAAAATGGTAGAAATTTAAGATTATCCAAGTGAATTATTTTTAATAGGATTAAAAACATTTATTTATAAATTCACTTATGTTCATTAATCTAATAATTAATAGTTAATTAAAGATTAATGAATTTGAAATAAAAATTGACCATAAGGAAACTCTGTCTATGGAAGGTTCTATTTAGACTGGGGTATTTAAGTTGACCGAAAGGGAACACCTCTAACTGGGAACCGACCTGGGAGTTGAATTAGTCAAATTTTATTTAATTTCACTAAGCATGGTCATAATGTGATTTTTTTTATTGAAATAGTTTAAAAACTTGGTAATTCACATTAAAATCAATCTAACCAACATAAGAGTTGTGAATGGTAGATTGAGGAACTTAGATAAATGAGATTAGCCTAATTTGTCTAAGTAATAGAAAACCCTATTTCAAAATACTTAGTGGGAGAATGACACATGTCAAAAATCTAATTGTCTCTATTATTGATTCACAACGTGAGATTCATGTGGGGCCTCGTGGCTGCTTTTGGACCGTCCTCCCTACGGAAGGTGTTTGCATGGATCAATATCAGGGTGAATCTTTTGAGAAAGTATTATAGTAAGTGGGAGAAGGAAATGTGTAAACATATCCTACGATCTCCATCATTAGTTTACATCGTGAGATTCATGCGGGGCCTCGTGGCAGCTTTTGGACCGTCCCCCTACGGAAGGTGTTTGCATAAGTCAATATCAGGGTGAACTCCTGAGAATGATAGGATTGTAGTTTTGTTTCCAATACTTGACCTACCCTACGGCGGCACTTGTTGGGATAAAACTACGAGATCTAAAATTATGGGTCACATTTACAAATGGCTCATTAAAGTTGTTAATGATGTCATTGACCAAACTAATGGTAACTAAATATTATAAGAATAAGAGTTATTCTAGTGTAATACTTGGTTGAGATTGTCTCAGTTTAATGAATGAATACTTGACCTACCCTACGGCGGCACTTGTTCTAATTCACTAAAGTACCATAGCATTATAAATGATTTATAGGGTTCATTTTTCAAATTGTTTGATTTCTATGCTAAAATTGAATGGATAATTGTTTGCATGATGTTAAATTATATATTTTATATATTTCAATATTATGTCAGTTTCTCTCATAATTTTTAATTTTATTACTGATAAGTCAAAATTGAGAAATTTTATTACTTGGAAAAGTAACATTAACACTTGTAATGGTAGTGTAAAATATTTATTTGTCTTTATTGAGAAATGTTCTCAAAACATGTTGCTAATGTTATTCGAATTGTTCGTGAAGCACATGATTAATGAAGCAAAAGTAAACGAGATAGCTTATACGTATTCTCCTAGTTGACATGTTAGATGTCAAGTTTAGAAGATAAAGAAAATGACAACAACATATGAGATGTTGAAGTCAACATAAGCTAAATTTAGAAAATTGTCTAAATGATCTCAAAATTCAGTATTTCAAAAATCCAAGTAAAGAAACCAAATTATTGAAGTTATATAAAAGGAAATAGTTCCTAAATTAGCTAGGACAGTCATAATAAGAGGAATTTTTGAAATGCCTCTAGGAAGAAAAATATAAATGAAAGTAAATTTGATTTACTAGATTTTTGGTGGAATATAAATAATGTCACCTAGATAGTCGATATAAGATCTACTATCAAGATTTATTCTTCATTACATTTAATATGTAATTCTTGGAAAATACTTAACATGTAGAATAGTTTCTACAAGTTAGCACCAGGAAGCCTATCTTAATTAGTGGAGTGGGAGACATTAAGATGTCATTAAGTAAAAAATTGTTACATAATGCTAAATATGGTGTTTTTAGTAACCATAAGAGAAATTCAATTTCTCGAACTTTATTACAAAAATATTCATATAGTATGAATTACTTTGAAGTATTAAAGTTTATAGTTTCAAATTTGTTTGAAGATACATTCAGCTGAAAATAAGAACAATTTGTATATGTTAAAAATGTTGGCATATACTATACTACAACATACTGAGATATTCAGGATTATAGAATCCAAAATAGAAAGACATTATTTTCTCCTAAAGATGATGCTTGACTTTGGCTGTTAAGGTTGATTAACATAAACTTGAATAGAATGAAAAGACTAGTAAGAGGTAATTCTCTAAAAAGTTAGTTAATTACTTTACCTGTTTGTAGAGAATTCTTCATAACAAACATCTCCTCAATAAAGACTATTGGGTTGAGCTTTTCTTCATAACAAACATCTCCTCAATAAAGAGAATTAGAGAATTCTCTCTAGACCTCTTCCTCTCCAATCCCTTGGGGATTTTCTTTCAAAAGGCTCCCACAAGCCTTGGTCCTGTGTTTGAGTCATAGCTAGGAAGACTTTGTGGAAGAGATAAAGATCTGCTAGAATATTCTCCATAGTATTATTTTCAAAGTATTTATTGCTTAACCCTTGTATTTTAGTTTAATTCTAAATAAATCAAAGACGATTCGTATGCTTCCGATGTGGGTTTAATTCGATTATTCCCTTCAATGTACATATCAATTATTGTTTAATTATGTTCACTTTGATATCATCACCCAATTTTAATATTCACCAACAGAATTAAATTGAAAAAAAAAAAAAAAAAAAAGAAGAACCTTAATCCTTATGAACTTATCCCTCTACTCAACTGTCCATTTAAGATCTTGATTCAAATGACAACAAAAACAGGTCACATTTTCCCCTTTTCTTATTTATTTTTAGAGAGAGAAAGACACATAGAGAGAGAGAGAGATTGTTTAAAGGAATAAGGTCAAATGGGACCAAAACTTTGGTAATTGGTAGGTAGCAAGCTATTAGACAATTATGTACTAAAAAAAAATGCTATTGTACAATTATGATTTGGCCACAACGCACCGTTTTAAGTAGAGTAGGTCATCTTAAACTAATCCCTTCATCAACTCTCATCCTCCACATATCTTTCTCAACATTAATTAGGTTTCTTGTGGCCTCACAAAATTAGATTTCATGGCCTTTATAATTTGATTTGTTTGAATAAACATATAATTACATTTAATAAATAAAACAGATTCACGTTGTATCAATTATCAAACTAAGTACAATTCTTTTGTTTTTATCAATTATCAAACCTATTATAATGATAAGTAGTTAGCAAAAGATTCTAGTAAAAAAAAACACGATAGATAGTCAAAGGTGAAATACAATATTTGAGAGTGATTTTGACATGACTAAAAACATTGTTGCCATGACAAAAATACTTTTCACTCAAATTCAACATTTTTGGAATAAGTTTATACAAGTGTATGAGAAAGTCTTTTAGAAATACTTTTGGCCAAAGTGATAGTTAGAAAACACTAAATGATTGTTTGAGACGCTGAGTGGGTTATAATAGTCTGAGTTATAATAGTTTGTAGAATTATATAATCTGTATTTAGAATGCAGAGTTGTATAATCTGAGTTATAATAGTCTGTATTTGGAATGCAGAGTTATTCACAGACTATTATAACTCATACTATTATAACCCGCACCCCAAATAGGCCCTAAATACTTTTTACAAAAGTGTAGAACCAAACATCAAAGTGATTTCTAATTAAGTACTTTTTACTAAAGTACTTTATAAACAAACAAACTTGAAGACATCCATAACAACAATAGTAGACAAAGTGAAAGCATAACATAAGCTTAATTAATAACAAAAACATTAGTTGAAGTCCAATATCTTAAACACTCAAATGTTCCTCCATAACGTTCTTCTATGAAACACGATCAATTGAGTTGTAAAGTATTGTTGATGAACAATAAGTGAATATGCTATGAGGCATCGAAGAGGTCAGATTAGTGAGAAAGTCATTAGCAATGGAAATTGGGTTAAAGATTTCATTAAAAGCAAGATCTTTTTTTCTTGAATGGATGAAAAAAATTATGGGGTGGAAACATGTGTTTCAATAATACAAATAGTTCCAAAATTGTGCTTTTAATTCCCTTGATGCAATTAGCAATTATGGTCTTTGTTTGGTTAATGAAAGTCTAAAATATTTTTGGTGTTTGCTTCATACATTCGATTGGGTCACTCTCGTTCACCTAAAATTGGCTGTTATTCACATGTAAGAGAGAGATGATTGTGAATCATAATTCCCAACTTCAAGCTTTTCTGAAATCACATCTCCCAAATTAAAGCCTTTGAATAGCTGAATACTCAAGGGGTAAACACGAGAGTATGAATACTACTCACATTAATTAGTTGTCATGTTAGCATCTTTTAAGAATGATGTGAGATCTAATAGTATTAAATAATTATTTAGGCTCGTTTGATAACCATTTGATTTTTAGTTTTTAGTTTTTGAAAATTAAGTTTATAAACACTACTTCTAAGTTCGATCTATGGGGTTCTTTTTTTGTTTTTTTTTTTATAAATATTTTAAAAATCTAAGTCAAATTTTAAAAACTAAAAATATTAGGTCATGTTTGATAACCATTTGGTTTTTTAAAATTAAGTTAATCAACATTACTTCTACTTATAGGCTTCTTTGATTTGCTATCAACTTTTTACTAATGTTTTCAAAAATTCAAGCCAAGTTTTGAAAACTAAGATTCTGTTTGATAACTATTTGATTTTTTGTTTTTGGATTTTAAAAATTAAACTTATAAACATTACTTCCACCTATGAGTTTCTTTATTTTGTTATATACATTTTACATATATTTTCAAAATTCAAGCCAAGTTTTGAAACTAAGAAAAATCGTTTTTAAAAACTTTTTTTTTTTTGGAATTTAGCTATGAATTCAAATGTTTTCTTAGAAAAATGAAAATCATTGTAGAGAAATTGTGAGAAAACAAGCATAATTTTCAAAAATCAAAAACCAAATAGTTATCAAACGACGCCTACAAAAAAGTGGTTTTTAAAAACTTCTTTTTGTTTTTAGAATGTGGCTAAGAATACAAATGTTTCCATAAGAAATATGAAAACCATTGTAAAGAAATTATAATAAAACAAAGCACAATTTTTAAAAACTAAAATACCAAATGATTATCAAACGAGGCTTTAGAGAGAAAATTTTCTAGTGAGAACATAGGGACTATGAAAGTACTATAAATTTTTCAAGTAAACCCAAGAGATTTAACATACAAATGATTGATTTTTAGACATTAACCATTTGTTTCAACTTTCAACCTAAATCCTTTTATGGGCGTGTAAAAATTCTAAAAGATAGTTGATCAAACTTGTGGTTAAATGTGAAGAAAATAAGAGAGTCTAGGATACTAATGAGAGTATTAATTTAGGGTGAAACACATTTTCTAAATTTCTATTAATATCTTTGAGCAAAGTCTTAATTGACTGCTTCTCCTAAAAATGCATTTAAAGTGATTTCAAGTAGTTTTGAAGTTTTCAATACCACTTTTTAACTAATAACTATGTAATCAAACACCATGAAATTTTTTAAAAAGTGATCTTAATTAGCAGAAAACATTTTCACTATTTCAAAGCTAAAAGTTTTACTCCTAAATATTACTCCAAAAAGAACACTTTTTTAATTAGCACTTTTGAGAGAAATTTTAATAGAGTGCTTCTTCTAAAAATGCATTTAGAGTGATTTTAAGTGTTTTGTAGGGCTTTCAAAATCACTTTTTAACTGTATAGCCAAATACAATTTAATCTTTTTAGAAGAGATTTTAGTTAACTAAAAAGCATTTTCTATCATCTCAAAAGTTATACTAGACTTGCTAAAAGTACTTTTTAAAGTAATATTTAGGAGCGAAACACTTCTTCTTTTAAGAGAATTATTAATTAAATGTTTTCTCTAAAAATGCATTTAGTATTTTTTAAGGTGTTTATATAATTTTCCAAATGATTTTTGACTATATAGTTGAACATTCCAAAACATTTTGAAAAATGATCTTCCTTAGCTAAAATATAATGTTTTGGTTAAATTACAAATTTGGTTCATGTGGTTTGGAGAAAATTAAAATTTAGTCCCTATAGTTTTAAAAGTTAAAATTTTGTCTCTATGGTTTGATAAGACTTCATAAATATATAGTTTCTACCGTTAAAGGTCACTGATAGATTGAGTACGTGGTAGGTAGCTATCTTTCCATGTACTCAATCCATTAGTGGCTTGTAACGGTCACGTATTTAATCCGTTAGTAGCTTCTAACGGTATGGACTATTTATGAGATTCTATCAAACTATAAGGACAACATTCTAACTTTTAAAACTATAGATATTAAATTTTAACTTTATCAAAACTATAGAGACTAAATTTATAATTTAGACTAATATTTTCTACCATTTCAAAAGTAATATCAAACTTGCTAATAGTACTTTTTTAACATTCCAAAGTCATATCAACTTCACCTTAAATCCAATATCCAAAGGAAAAAACTTGGGTGCTACCTGGGTAGCACCCAAGTCATGTGCAGCCCACTTCATAGCCATTGATTTGTGATTTTTGGTTTTTTTTTTTAAAGAAAAATGTGTGGCTTAGATGTGGAGTGCACATGGGCAGCACCCAAGTCTTGCCCATATCCAAATGTGGACCCACTAGAAATGTGGGCTAAAATTGAAGAAAGTTAAAATGGGAACCCACCAGCTTTTTACAAGTGAAACATCATTGGAATAGCATCGTACGTCCGTGAAAAGTCAATTTAAGCCCCATCAATATATTTGTCTTTTCTGAAAAATGTGTTTCATAATCCCAAATCTTCGTTTCCAATTATAGATTAACAACTATGTATGAAAACCTTGTTTCTAAGACCTAAAAAGAAAGGGTGAAAATATCATTTTCGTCCCAATATTTGGGACTCTTCGATTTTACTACGTGCTTTCAAAGGTTCAAATTTAGTTCTTGTACCTTTAATATATCTTAGAATTAATCTTCATTATTAGTTTAAAGTTAACTTTTACTGAACTTGGTTAAATGATAATAATAATTTCTATTTAAGAAAAGACACTGGGAATATTTTTCAAACTCTACAGAGGAAGACTAATAGACTCTTTTTTTTTTAAATGTTAATCATAAATTAATAATTGTGACTGTTGAATGAGAAATTTTTGCTAGTCACAAATTGTCACATTATTATTTGTAAATTAATCACATAATCACAAATTATTAAATTTGGGACTAATTATAAATTGGCATGTGTCCCAAATTTAATTTAAAGACAAAAGTTGGCAAACCCTAGATTATAAAATTGTGTTTCTGCCGTTTCAGCCACGGTTGCTGCTATTCCACGATTTTCAGCTGTCAATTTTCTGCTGTCAAATTTTTTGTTGTTTTTATTTTCGTTTGCTACTGTTTTCCAGCCCCTTTCAACTTTAAAATTCAATCCTTTCTGAACGAAAATTGAAGGAAGTGAAAGCTCAATTCCCTTTGAAAAAAGTGGAGTTGAGTCGATTGAATAAGAAGTGAAAAATGGACTGTGTTCTTCCATTTCTTAGAATTTATTTTCTATTTTATTTAAGTTATTTGCTTCTGTTTTAGGAACTTAATTGTTGCTATAATTTTGAGTTTTTAGCTACTGTTTTATTCTTCCCCAAAAACTTGATCGAACTGAAACGTGGGGCTTAAAGAAAATATTTGTAAATTAAAACAAAGCTCCAGTTCAGTGCAAGTGCACACTGTCGATGCAAGTAATATAAAACTGGAAGTATTCCAGAGTATCGATCCCACAGGGAACAAATACAACAAAATTCAAGAGAATGAGCAAAGTTGTTTTCAAATTGCAATTGTGGGTAACCAGTGTAAAATACTAGTTGGGATAATTTTTGTTTTTTTGAAAAGAAAATGATAAAAGAGATATTCAAATATGCTTTTGCTCTATTGAAAGAAATTGTGGCCTAATTGCAATTGCAATCCTTTGACTCAACACTTAAGCTTTGTAAACCAAATTCAACCCCTATTCGACTTTCTATGAAGTATCTTTAGGAGGCTAAGCGATTAAACCGATATTTCTATGGCTAATACGAACTTAGTTAATTTTGAAACACAATTCTTTTGGTTTTAAAGCTTTTGCCCTATGTCTAGGGTCAAAAAAAAATTCCTATATGTCTAGGCTATTTTCCTATATTACTTTTATGAAAACCCAATTTTTATCTAACGTTTTCAGAATTAGACTCAAACTGTTGTATACTAATCTAGGTGATCAATCTAAACTAGTAATGAAAATTTCAATCAATAAAAGCAAACAATGCTATGAGATTAAGCATGGTTGCTCTTACATATTAGGCCTTTATTCCTTTCTCTAGAGCATTCACATGCTTGAATCCCAAAGAAAGACTTAGCTCATAATTAAAGAAAATAAAAATAATGATTTAAAAGAATCAAAGTGCATAACTAAAATAGAATTAATAAATACTTGAATAACAACTCAATAATAATGAAAGAACAACCAAAATTCTATTAATAAAAATAAATTCAGCAACTAATTAAATTCAAGAACAAAAAGGAAGAATAAAACAGTAGCTAAAAACTCAAAATTACAGCAGCAATTAAGTTCCGAAAATAGAAGCAAATAACTTAAATAAAACAGAAATTAAATTCTAAGAACGGGAAGAACACAACTCCTTTTTCACTTCTTATTCAATCGACTCAACTCCACTTTTCTCAAAGTGAATTGAGCCTTCACTTCCTTCAATTTTCATTGAGGAAGGATTGAATTTCGAAGTTAAAAGGGGCTGGAAAACAGTAGCAAACGAAAATAAAAACAGCAGAAAATTGACAGCAGAAAATCGTTGAACAGCAGCAACTGTGGCCGAAAATGGCAGAAAACTTGATTGGTTCTTGAGGCTTCTTCTCCAATATTTATAGAGGAATTTGGCTAGGGTTTCCTTCTTGAGTGATGCACAAATATGGCTATAATCCCAGCTAAAATCGTGGAGACAATATGGCACAAAACTCCTAAATTTTAGGAGATTTGCAGATTTTCCTTTAATTTCCAGATCTCTCGAAATTGCAATTGCAATGCAATTGCATTTCTATTTCATTCTTCAAATTCCTACACAAAAACATCAAGTAAGTGTGTTTTTTCATTTTCTTTTGCTTTATTTTCTCCATTTACTTAATTTAAAAGGCTTCCAACAATAATTCAATTTAAACCAATTATTTGCTAGCTTTTTTATCTAATAACACACATAAAATAAAAAGAATAACTAAGTATAAAGGCCAAATAATTCTCATAAATGAGAATTATCACCTACCCTACGGCGACACTTATTCTAATTCACTAAAGTACCATAGCATTAGAAATTATTTATAGGGTTCATTTTTCAAATCGTTTGATTTCTATGCTAAAATTGAATGAATAATTGTTTGCATGATGTTAAATTATATATTTTATATATTTCAATATTATGTCAATTTCTCTCATAATTTTTAATTTTATTACTAATAAGTCAAAATTGAGAAGTTTTATTACTTAGAAAAGTAATGTTAACACTATCATGGCAATGTAAAATTTTGAATTTGTCTTTATTGAGAAATGTGCTAAAAAATCTGTTGCTAATACTATTTGAATTGTTCGTGAAGCACATGATTAATTAATCAAAAAGTAAACGAGATAGCTTGTACGTATCTCCTAGTTAACATGTTAGATGTCAAGCTTAGAAGATAAAGAAAATGACAACAACATATGAGATGTTAAAGTCAATAGAAGCTAAATTTAGATAATTGTCTAAATGATCTTGAATTTAAGTATTAAAAAATTCCAAGTAAACAAACCAAAGGACTGAAACTATATAAAACGAAATAGTTCCTAAATTAGCCATGACAGTCATAATAAGAGAAATTTTTGAAATACCTCTATAGGAAGAAAAATATAAATGAAAGTAAATTTGATACGCTAGATTTTTGGTGAAGAATAAATAACGCTACCTAGATAGTTGATACAAGATTCATTATCAAGATTTATTCTTTATTACGTTTAATATGTAATTCTTGGAAAATACTTAACATGTAGAATTGTTTCTACAGGTTGGCATCAGGAAGCCCATCTTAGTTAGCGTGTGGGAGACATTAAGATGCCATTAAGTAATAATTGTTAATTAATGCTGAATGTGATGTTTTATTACCATAAGAGAAATTCAATTTCTCAAACTTTATTACTAAAAGGTTCATATAGTATGAATTATTTTTTATATTTTCAAAATTGTTTGAAAATACATTCAGCTGAAAATAAGAACAATTTGTATATGTTAAAATGTTGACAAATATCATACTATAAAATACTGAGATATTCATGATTATAGAATCCAAAATACAAAGACATATTGTTTTCTCCTAAAGATGATACTTGACTTTGGCATTTAAGGTTGATTAACATCAACTTGAATTGAATGAAAAGACTAGTTAGAGGTAATTCTCTAAAAGTTAGAGATAATTACTTTATCTGTCTGTAGATATTGCCTTTCATGCAAGATAATCATTGAGCCTTTATTAGATAAGGCTAAAAGGCCAAAGAATATTTTAGGCTTACACATTCTAACCCAAGTGGTCTAGTGAATGTAAAAGGCCAAATAAAGTCATGAATATTTCATCACTCTAGTTGATGATCATTGAAGGTACAAGTATCCTCACCTAATACAACATAAGTCTAAATTTTTTAAGAGTTCAAGAAAATTAAGATTAAAGTTAAAAATTAATTAGGTAAATCTATCAAATTATATTATGATCAGATCATAATAGAAAGTACAAGAACCTTACGTACTAGTATTAACTGATAGAAAATGAGTTTTTATCCCAATTATCTT
This sequence comes from Trichosanthes truncata, assembly GCA_033996785.1. Lineage (NCBI taxonomy): Eukaryota > Viridiplantae > Streptophyta > Magnoliopsida > Cucurbitales > Cucurbitaceae > Trichosanthes > Trichosanthes truncata. Next base: position 4,352,127 of record MU867261.1, read on the forward strand.
AATACCAAGTACAATTGTGTGAAAATGTGCTGTAAGGGGAGAAACAAGACTTTGTTAGACATGGTCATATCAGTAATTAGTTACACACCATTACCAAACTCTGGTTAGAAAATGCAATAGAGATTGCATGGTAAACATGATTCCCTCCAAAAGTGTCTACGAGACAATTTTAAGATTATAGAATAGTAGTAAAGCTGGTTTACAACAGTTCACCGTTTGAAAATGTTAAGCTCACACGCTGAAACAAGCCTAAAAAGCTTGTATATGTTCATAGATAAGCTTAAGTGTAGGTCACTCTTAAGGAGTACAAAACGGTCTTTTATCTAGTCCTAAAACGAATAAGGTATTTATATGACAAACATAATTTTTATAAGGAATGTCAAATAAAAGACTACAAACCTTTAATAAGGTGAGATAGTGTTAATAAATTGGTTCCAAGTGAAGCCACTAAATAGTTAACAAAATTTGTTAACAATTTAATTACATTTGAAAAACAAATGGAACCTAGTCATGAATTGGATAAACCTCATCATAGTAGGAGATTTATGAGATGACTTAACCTTTACAAGAACTTAATTGAAACCCAAATTTTCATGTTAGATGACAAAGTTGAAGGCTTATTGTCCTCAAATTGAGACTAATGGCAAATGGTTAAAATTAATAGGAGAAAGTAGACTGCAAGTAAACTTTCTCATTTGTTGCTATACTGAAGTCTATAAGCATTTTTTAATTCATTTTTGCATATGGGATATGAAAATTGAATGTTTAGAATTATTTTATGAAAAGAAATCTTAGATAATGCATTTACACAAATCAATTAGAGAGGTTTATTTTCAAAGATAAAAAACAAACGGTTTGCGAAATAATAAAGGTTCATTTATGAAATGAATTTTACAATTAGATCTTTGGATATAAGGTTTGATAAAAGTATCAAAACCTATGACTTTTGATAAATATTAATAAAACTTGTATAGACAAGAAAATTATTAATTTCTTAGTGGGTTGTTCTCATGTTTTATATTGATAATATTTTACTCATTATGAATGATGTAAGATTTTTATTTAACTTAAAAAGTTGACTAAGTAACCAATTCCAAATGAGTGATTTGGAATGACTCGGTATATTTTATATGTAAAAAATGGACTTTTTAAGGACAAAATGATAACTTTGTCTCAAATATCTTATATTGACAAAATTGTTGTCAAATATTTGATATTTATGTCTAAGGAAGAGTATCCTAAGACAACCTCAAATGTTGAGAGCATATGATTAGTTATCTACTCTAAGTAGGAGACAATTAATGTATAAATGAGACTTAACAATTAATATACAGTTGGTTAGCATATATCAGTTAAACAAATGCTATGACCATCGAATAAAAAATTAAAAACTTTCTCAAATTATCTATGGATAATGAGAACTTTTGTGTATGGAGTAAAAGATTTGATCTTTACAAGTTACACTAGTGAAGGAATGAACGTTTCACTCTGCAATGGAAACATTGGATCGTCTTTGATTTTATTTGAAGTTAAACTAAAAAAAAAATAAATAAGATTAAGCAAACTTACTTAGAGTAAATATGGAGATATTTCTGGCAGGTCTTTATCTCCTCCACAAAATCTTCTTGGCTATGACTCAAACACAAGACCAAGGCTTGTGGGAGCCTCTTGAAAGAAAATCAACAAGGGATTAGAGAGGAAGATGTTTAGAGAGAATTATCTAATTCTCTATTGAAGAGATGTGTGTTATCTCTAATGGCTCAACCAATGGGTCCTATTTATAGAGACTAAAGGCAAATCTTTGCCATAATAAAAATATTATATTTTAATATCTAATATATTAAAATATATCTTATACTTATTTGAATCTCATTCAAATCTACTACGATATTTATTTATTTGAATCTTATTCAAATTTTATAAATATCTTTTATTTAATGTATCAAATACAATAAATACATTTTTCTCTTTTATATTTAATATATCTAATATATTAAATATTAATTTGAACACTTAAAATTAAATATTAATTTGAACATTTCAAATTTTTATTTAATGTATCAAATACAATAAATATATTTTTCTCTTTTATATTTAATATATATAATATATTAAATATTAATTTGAACACTTCAAATTAAATATTAATTTGAACATTTCAAAAAAAAAATTCAACTAAATTGATCTGTTAGTGTTACTATGAGCTAGCAATGGGACCTTATGGACCAACAGATTACAAGCTCCAATGATATATAATTAATTAATTAAACTCTTAAATTAATCAATTTTTAATTATTAACTTTAGGTCACTTTACTATAGACCTAGAGTTACACTCTTATGCACTATACGACAAGTTGTGTCCATGGATATAACCATTACATGCAAGTCGATCCTTCACGAGTTGTTCCTATTTAGAGCTGGGTCAAAAGTCCGTTTTACCCCTGTAATTACATCTTGAACCTTAAATGCTATTGATCCTCTAATGAACAATTTTTTATGATCCAACCATAAACTAAGTCCCTCTTAGGCCAATGAGAGGGTGAGGCCCCATTGTTCAAGTCCCGAGATCAGCACTTAAGGGAACTACTTATCTACTTACCCTATATTGGAAGGCGTGAATTCCATCTTGTGAGATTATGTTCCCAGCTCCCTATTTGGTCAAGTTCCCAAAATGGTAGACATGTTGAATCGGCTACAAAAGCCACTTTCACCCATACAAATCAAAGGACAAACCCTAACAGGCAGGAGTTCATAACTTACTCAAGATTAAGATCAAGTCGCATATGATCATCTTGATGAAATATGAATCTTCTCAATTAATGAATTTATAAAGAGAGATTAAATATTTCGTGGTCTAGTCTTATACAAACTCATTGTATAAGATACCTCCACTCACATGTCTCCATATGAATTATTTGGATCAAATCATTTGTAACTATTACAAAGTGTACCGTATCAATAGTGCTGCCAGGATAAGGCACCCAACCTTATCCATATACTATGATTTTTTAGGTTATTTCTTGAACATGATCCTTCCGTATGTCAACCACATACTGTTCAAGATTACACTAATAACCTTGGATTTTTCATATAATGGATAATATTATATTGCAAATAAAATAATCAAAATTATTATTAATTATTAAATAAATTATTAATTACGAGGCTTTAGGGCATAAATTCCAAAAGCTAGTTCTTGCAAAGATTTAGGAAATCTATGTTAAGATGAATTTTACCCTGGGTGGTGGAGTATGGTGAACAAGTTAAATTGATTTGCTTGTGAAACAACAAAATGACTTGTATGACTCAAATAGTTCTTTGAAGATCTGAAAGGTGTTTCAGATATGATTTAGTATATCCTATTTATTATGATAATAGTGGTACAAAGACTAATATTAATGAAATTAGAAAACAACAACGTATAGGGAATCATATCAAGAGAGAGAAAGCATCATTGGTAGTGACCAAGATGGCTTTTAATGGAAGTCGTTTAGATCTATATAAAAAGACTCTCTAGGCTAAAGTGTTTGAGGGTTACCTAGAATGTCTATGATTACGAGACATGTCTCATCTTTGTTTGGGCAAGTGGGAGAACATGTTGGCATAGAGTATGTCCTAGGATACGTGTCTCGTTGACTTTAGTGCAAGTGGGATATTGTTGGGATTTATGCCCTAAAACCTCGTAATTAATAATTTATTTAATAATTAATAATAAATTTAATTATTTTATTTGTAATATAATATTATCCTTTATATAAAAAGTCTAAGGTTATTAGTGTAATCTTAAACAGTATGTGGTTGACATACGAGAGAATCATGTTCAAGAAATAACCTAAAGGGTCATAGTATATGGATAAGGTTGGTTGTCTTATTCTGGTAACACTATTGATATGGGCCACTTTGTAATAGTTACAAATCATTTGATCCAAATCATTCATGTGGAGACATGTGAATGGAAGTATTTTATACAATGAGTTTGTATAAGACTGGACTACGAAATATTTAATCTCTCTTTATAAATCCGTTAATTAAGAAGATTAATAATTCATTAGGATGATCATATGCGACTCGATTTTAATCCTAAGTGAGTTACGAACTCCTTCTTGTGAGGGCTTGTCCTTTGATTTGCATGAGTTAGAGTGGCCTTTGTAGCCGATTCAATAAACCTACCATTTTGGAGACTTGACCAAATAGGGAATTAGGAACATAATCTCACAAGATGGAATTTACTTCTTTCCATATAGGGTAAGTAGATGAGTAGTTCCTTAAGTGCTGATTTCGAGACTTGAACAATGGGGCCCCACCTCTCACTGGCCCGAGATAGACTTAGTTTATGGTTGGATCATAAACAAATTGTTCATTAGAGGATCGGTGGTACTTAAGGTGCAAGATGTAATTACAGGGGTAAAACTGACTTTTGACCTAGCTGTAATTACGAACAACTCGTGAAGGATCGACTTGCATGTAGTGATTATATCCATGGACAAAACTTGTCCTACAGTGCATAAGAGTACAACTCTAGGTCTATAGTGGAGTGACCCTAGAGTTAATGAATGAAAATTAATTAATTAAAGAGTTTAATTAATTAACTTTGTATCATTGGAGCTTATAATCTGTAGGTCCATAAGGTCCATTTGCTAGCTCATAGTAACACTAAAAGATCAATTTAGTTGAAAGAAAATTTTGAAATGTTCAAATTAATATTTAATATATTAGATATATTAAATAACAAAGAGGAAAATACATTTATTGTATTTGGTACATTAAATATTAAAATTTTAAATGTTCAAATTAATATTTAATTTGAAGTGTTCAAATTAATATTTCATATATTAAATATATTAAATATAAAAGAGGAAGATATATTTATTGTCTTTGATACATTAAATATTAAAATAATTAATGTATATTAGATACATTAAATAAAATATATTTATAAAATTGGAATAAGATTCAAATAAATAAATATTGTAGGAGATTTGAATGAGATTCAAATAAGTATAAGATATATTTTAATATATTAGATATTATATATTAAAATATAATATTTTAATTATGGCAAAGATTTACTTTTGGTCTCTATAAATAGGACCTTTGGATTGAGCCAGTAAAGATAACACACATCTCTTCAATAGAAAATTAGAGAATTCTCTCTAAACCTCAGCTTCCTCTCCAATCCCTTGTGGATTTTCTTTCAAGAGGCTCCCACAAGCCCTGGTCCTGTGTTCGAGTCATAGTAAGGGAGATTTTGTAGAGGAGATAAAGACCCGTCAGAAATATCTCCATATTTACTCCAAGTAAGTTTGCTTAATCTTATTTTTTAGTTTAATTTTAAATAAAATCAAAGACGATCCAACGCTCCCATTGCGGAGTGAAACGTTCATTCTTTCAGTTCACATATTTCCTTTCAACTGGAAGCCATAATCTAAATCCCTTTACTCCTCCAATGAAGCCAACAAACATACATTTCACTACTCTAGCCTTCAACTTACCTAGACTTTGATGAACATAACCCACACATCCAAATACTATAAGGTTATCGAGTTCAGGAGGGTGTTTTGTCCATCTTTCTTCTGGTGTAAGGAAATTTATAGAGGTGTGAGAACTATCCTCATCCAACCATTCAATGTTTCAGGCATTCCGTGCTCGATTAAACATCCCAACACCTCAAGTAGACCTTGCCTAACCATTCATTCTAATAACTCAAGTATTTTGTATTCTGCCGCTAACCAAATCTCTCAGACAGCCCAAACATCCATGTTCATTCG